>OX452987.1:4800000-6047871 GCA_949699065.1 Metalampra italica
TTCAAATAGGACCAGTAGTTTTAGCGTGATGCGGGTTGAAATAGACAAGAAATTTTCTGAAAAGTGTTTTGGGGTCAGTTAAGCATAGACAACATATTCTAATAGTTTTTTTTGTCCCTTCTATGTACAGAAATACTCCCGATATAATTTTATAACAGTATCTAAGAAGAAGACGTCCAGGCAATTTGTATAAGTAAGAGATCGTAAAACAAAGGAAAAAATGGGAATAACAAGTAGGACTAACTGAATTATACTAACCCTATTTCTAAAATTTGTGTTACTAAATATACTGCTATTTCACCAATCACTCTTCGCTACGACCACACTTGCATCGAATATCATGTACTTGCGCTTCATCATGAAGTATATTTTTAAAAAAACTGACTCACTGATCAACGCACAGCTGACCCTAGACTTGAAATTTTGCTCAAAGGTTCCTCATTATATAGTTCTCACTAGGAAACGGTATTTTCCCACAGTAGAAACTTTTCCGCACGGGCGAAGCCGCTGGAAAAAGCTAGTGTATTCATAGTTAGAGTATTGATAATAATACCAATTAGTGGGTACTAATAGTTCTAGAAAAAAAAGTAACCCAGCAGTATAAAAATATGAACAATAAATAGTACGCAAGGTCATAACGAAGTCGCAACTGGCTTGTAAACCGATCAATGAGGTTAATTTATGTGGTAAACTGCAAAATTTCCCCGTTCCCCGGTCTCGCAGTACAAAAGCAGTAAATCGCCGCGGGCAACGCCGGGCAACGAACATTATGTATTTTAACTGCAGTGGAGTAATGGATGTACCCTTTTGTTACAGTTTATTGATAAAATTACAGTTTACTTCACTTTACATTTCAGTTTATGTGACTGTAACACTGAAGTTTACAAAAGCGTAATTGTTTCCACAACAATCTTTAACGATACGGTTTCTTACCTATGTACATACTCTACCTATGCCCGATAATATCTCAATATATTCTTTGTATGCCGATAAAGCTGGGTTCCAGAGGTAATAGTAAGAAAAACTGCCGGTTCAAAATGGATAGAGATCGATCAAGATAGAGGGGAAAGGCGTAAATTGGAAGAGGTCAATCAGGTAGAGACCAGCTGCAGGAGAAGAGCTAGGACAGTAACTCGAAAGAAGAGTAAGCTGGAAGTGGTCGGATGAGTGTTTTATTATGAAACTCACTAAAGGCCTGCGTGCCTGTGCAGCGTGTTCCAGATCAGATTGTAATCTAATCTATAATACTCTTAGAGCAACTCGGCCAATCTCGGCTCGGCCCGGAGGGGAGACGCTATTAGCATCTTCTTCTGGTGCGAAAGTCCTGGCAGTTTTTGAGGGAGTGGATTCATTCAAACATTCATATCATAAGTATGTACTCGTATTCTATTGCTACGAAACAGTATACGTAATAAATTGAACAACACCTCTCGTACATTTAGATAATAATGGCGTATGACCAATAGGGCTTGGCATTTTGGCAGGGGGAGAAAAATACGTCTATGAGGGAATTCAGAACTAATGGCGAGCAACACCGCGGGGAAAAAGTAAATTACCTGTACAATTTTAAAAGTGGACAATCATCTGTTTTAGCAACAGAAATGTTTAAGAAAATTTCAACCTAATTAAAGTGTAGCTTCTGTTCTGCCAAATGAATTTCGCAACAGAATTCAAGATTTTTAAAATAGCAACACAAACCACGCAATAAATTGTTTTGTAAACGCAAAATGGAAGCCAGAAACAATAACAATATAACATTATCTTTGACCCCTACGCTTGGCAGGAAGACGCAATGCCCGGACGCCAACTGTGTCACAGCCAGCGGCCAATGGACAAAACAAACTAAATCATTCGAATTAAGAAAGCACAGTGTAGTTTATTTAGTGTTGACTGGCTGCTACCCGCGGCTTCGCTCAAACTTTTCTGAAGAACCCAGTTAAGCAATAGTGAAAATCGAAACACTGAATTTTTTTTTTGTAAGAATTTGTATATTATGTTAACCAAGGAAGTAGCGTAGTGGGGAAAAGTCGGGCTGTCGTATCGAAAGATCCGAGTTCGATACCCGCCCCGGTCGTGACAAGTGCCAATGGATTTTTGTCGAAACTTAAGTAGGTACTTTCACTGATGACTGCTCTCAAACGATGAAGGAAAACATCGTGAGGAAACCTGCATACGCCGAAGATGAAATTCTTAGGCGCATGCGAAGTCCAGCAACCAGCACTGGGCTAGTGTGGTGGACTATAGTCCTACTAACGCCCTCGTTAAAAGGGTAGGCCTGAGCCCCAACAGTAGCGACACAAGATTTTGAGAATTTTGTATAGAACCCTCAGTCCTTGATTATATTTTTTATGTCAATGCCTTGTACCAATATATGTATATTCTCTACTTTACTGCAGTCTGTACTACGAGGAGCGTAAAGCAGAGGAGTTTTATCTCGTAACGAGTTTCAATGACGCTCCCTGTGGAGACGCGAATGCACGAACTTACCGACAACACACAACTTCAGACGCGGGGGAGTAACTAGCCGCGGTTCCATTTTGCCTCAGCAGTGGCAGATTTAGGCGGGCATATAGATCCTACTCGTTTAAAATAATTATTAGAAAAATTAAAAATAATTATCTCCTTCACTGTACCTTTATGAGATTTTTAACTTTTGAGAATTTGCCCTTTTGAGATGTTGCCCTTTCGAGAAGTATCCAACTTTTGGTAAGTTGCCTTTCTACGAACAAATGCTGGTTACATTCATTCTCATTGAAGGCATGTCCTGAAGTGTATGTTAACTAGCTGACTATGATTCAACAATGGGGAAAAAGCAGTAATAAATATTACCTTACCACTTCGTCAATTAATCGCCCCCAAAATGTAATTCTAGGTCCATCCCTGTTAACTCATCTTTTAAGGCGCAATTTTCAAACACTTTTAGAAGCTGCCGCTAGCATCTTCTTTTCTATGCGATCTAGTCGCATAAGTTAGCGGGACTGAAAAAGAGATATTCCTTAGAGTCCCATAACCAACGTATCGCTGATGAAAATGTTTACTGCACGGACGGAGCGCGAGCGCAGTAAAGGAATTTTAAATTGCTCCTTTGGTAAGTTGTGGTGTGAAGTTAGTGGGATTTTAACGTTTGAGCTTTTCTTTGACAGTGCGAGTATATCTATTAGATTTCTAACTTTACGAGTAGTTTAGTGGAAAGATATTAGGTGCTTTGCAATCCCTTCTTATTAAACTCGATGTTTGTTCCCAGTTCAATGTATTGAACCGATTAATCCGACGGCCTGACAGACGGACTACTAAATAAGTAGTTTCACTAAAAAGACACGCATAAGATTAGTAAATGTTACCAAACTATTATAATCCTCTGTGGTGTGACACTTTTAAAAGTATCTTGAAGATAGATATATAACGTCTATTGCAAGATGAGCAATCGCGTTATTAGGTAAGGTAACAATAAGACTGAAGTTTTTATTATTAAAAATAACAAATTTAATTAGACAAGAATAGATACAATACATAATTATACTACACTAACTTAAAAATAAACTTACATAAATAATTACGGCTAAAAAAACAAATAAAGTTAAAACAAAAAATCAAATAATTAAAATCTTACAAGTAAAAAATACCGTCCAGCTCGCTCCAGACTTAAGTTGTTGTGTGTCACTTATCATAATATGAAACTTTTGAATAATAATGGTTTTGACAAAAGCTACTTTTACAAAAGTTTTCTTAAAGGTAAATCTAAACTATGGTAGATGCTCAACACTTCATTCTGCATGAGAAGCCTACTTTCTCGCGTGTTTCAAGAATAATGGATTTTCCTGCTAGGACTGGTTATGTACCTTCCGGCACCCCTTGTTTATACGCCCAAGAAAAGCTAGCAGAAAACCAATTGGTATTCTATCGAAATATATTCGGATGGAAGACTGACACAGTTCATTGTTACTCTGAACATTACATGCGTACGTGATGCGAACGTCATTCATATGCCGAATTCCTGTACGAAACACGAGATAAGTATATTGGCCCGTTCATTTAGAGTTTTTCTTCTAGACCTATCCACCTACATGATAGATAGAGGTTGGTTGCTGTTGTGGGCTACATACTAAATACTTAGTTCACTTATATGGGTAGGTATAGAAAAGAAAAGAGTGTTGAAGTTACTGTGATGACTGATGATGGACCTACAATTCTTCTGATATTTTATTTTATTTTAAATGTACATACTTAATTGTGTATTTTGTTAGTATGATCGAAAATAAGTGCTCTAACTGTTTCCTATTCCCATTCATGCCTATATATATAATACGACTTGTTACTTCATTCATGTTACAAAATTTGAACTCTACCCGCTGTAATACTATTTAAGTATCTTTTTAACCGGGCATCGAATCTCTCAACGAATGAATTTATAACGAAAATGGATGGGTAAATTAGTTTGAAACTTTGAAAACCCTGATGTGTTCGCAACTAGATATTCAACTTTCAACTGGACGCTTCACAAAAGCGGAAAATGGCTTAAAATTTTAACACCACTTAAATTTGGGTCACTCCAAACTACTTTTCTCTAAATAAAACTAACTATTTAGTAAATATAATGTACTAATATAGTTAGGTTCATTGAGAGAAACATTCCTATAGATATAACGGCAAAGAAGAGAACGTTCGCAAAAAAAGCTTGGCCTGGTGTAGGTCTATAATTTGATGCAAAACATTTTCCATCATATTCATCATTAGACCTAGACAGCCAGGTTTAGAAGTTCTCATAGTTTAATTGAAATAAAATAACCTAATGCTGTTAGAAATAAAAATAATACGGACTAAAAATCCCCTCTTCCTGATTTGAAAGAGCGGTGGGGAATTTCGAAGTAGGAGTAACCCATTTCGTGTACATCTTTAATGGAATTTCAAATAAAATCTATTTACAAGTCCTTACTTAGTCCAATTAAAAAGGATTGCTTACAATTTCTTGAGTTATGATCAAATACTTCAGATAATGAAAGTCGGCATCTAAATAATTTTGATTGCTCTTGGAAGTTGAGCGGGCCGAGCGTGGCAAATAGGTAGACAGGGAAATTTTAAACGGATTTCGTCTATTACTGCAAATGGTTCTTGATCAAGTTTTCTTCCAGTTTGAAAAGTTTTTGATTCCAGGGGGAATCGTGAACTTCAAATGAACTTTACGGATTCGCGATTATTTTTGGGCTATCTGAACTTACGAGTAGGGACCAAACTTAGGGAACTTTTCAAGGCGCACAACCGTTCAGGTGGAAGTTTCAGCAGGGCTCTCAAACTGATCTACTTTTTAAATTTTTTATTCTATATAATTATGAGGAGCTACATAATATCGATCTTCGATAGTCATCTTGTTTAATACGTCATAGGATATAATAAAAATATTTTTTACATAAATATAATAAGACACCCTAGGCCGAATGTAAAATGCCTAGGCCTTTGGGAGCGAGCAAAGCTAACTCGGAATTTAGGAGCACCTCGGACTTGAATGAATAGATTCATGTGATTCATCAGCAGAGCCACAGAAAAACATTTAAGCTATTCGTAAAACCTCGCCGTTTTATAAACGGCCTAGGCTGTTATATTATAGTCTTTGTTCGATCACGAAAATTGCTCAATGATCCGATATTGCGAATGTAGCCAAAGAATTTCATTTAACCCGACACGTTCTGCATATCAAATTGTTTCGGAAAAATTGTTTCCTTATTTTTAGTTTTGCAATTTATTAATCCGCTCTGATATGAAAACGTAATGTGTGTACAATTTTGTATTAGACATGAGCCATGCATCTAGTAGTTTTAGCATTTACCACGACTGCCAAAAGATCGTGGGTTCAATTTCTACTGCTGTCAGACAGGTCACGGCACAGAAACGACGACAATTTTTATTGTCCTGGTCTGGGTATTAAATATACCATTATATACCTAGTATTGTGTCATTGTATAATTCCGAAAGTAAATACAATACAGCAAAGATGATTCGGGTTTGGGATTAGACGAGCGCGAATAAAAACCACTATGATTGCTTGTGGATAATTCTTTCAGTGTACAGTCGCCAAAGCAAATTTCTTGACGTTGAGTATGCGCTCCTCCATGTAGTGTATTGTATAGAATTATAGGATACATCTGTGACAGTTACAAACTTATGTACTAAATTCGTAATATAAACTTGTAAAAATGAATTTTACAGAAAATCTGGTTTATACTTGCGTCTGGTTTATGCTTGAGTACTTAATTATTGCACCCAGAAATTTAAACCTTCTTATTATGATTAAGAGCATCATGAGATTATGAAGTAAAATTATGAGATTAGGGGCTTTAATAATTATACTAGCTGTTTCCCGCAATTTCGCCCGCGTTTTATAAGTTATATGAAAAAAAAATTGAAATAGAGATTGTAGCGCGTCCAAACAAAAATACAAACCTTCAGCTTTATTAAATTATTATCTGGATAAAACACCCAATTCTAACTAACCATTTATGTTACGTGCGGCTTCTCTCGCGTGGTCTTCTGAAATAGGCAGAAACCCATTTTTAGGGTTCCGAACCTCAAAGAGGAAAAAAGGAACCCTTATAGGATCACTCGGTTGTCCGTCTGTCAAGACTATTTTTCTCAGGAACGCGTGGAGGTATCAAGTTGAAATTAATATCAAATACTCAGGTCTGCAGTCCATTGGTGTCGTGAAAAAATCAGACTTCAAAGTCATCGCAGTTAAAAGATATTGCCGATTTCGCCGCATTTTTGAGTATCTTGGTAACCAAAACCTATGGGGTACTTCCCGTTCACCTAGAATCTTGAAATTTGGCAAGAAGCAAGATATTATAGCACAAGTAAAGGAAAAAATCAGAAAACCGTAAATTTGTATTTACATCACAAAAATTTCTTTGTACAAAAGTACAAACAAACTTAACTTTGCGTATGAGCAAGCTACCGTTATAAATTAGTACAATGACGTAAATAATTGTTGAAAGAATTCCCTATCGTCTAGAAATTTCATCATTACAGATCTATATTAAATAATTTCGTAAGGTTTTACCAATTATACTAAAGGTTAGCTAACTGCTCTAGTGCCGCTGTCAAAAATCTAGAAATACCTAAAGTGTCGCTGTCAGGGGTTGGTTGTTGAAAAATGAACTTAGACAATTAAATAAATAAAGAACAATTGCGCGTGACGTAAGCGTCCCGGGGCCGTCACACCGACACTTGAAGCGGTTTTTCTACCGTCCCGGGGCCGGGACACCGACACTAGACTAGCTAAGTCTGGAAATAAAATCACTTAAAAAATGAATAACATTTGACCAATAACGTAAACACGTGATTTAGCATTTGACATGACAGGACTTGTTTGACTTGTTATTGGTCAATTTATTTCTGTTTATTTTTTAAATTCATTTATTGGCGCATTCTTTTTGTCGTGCCAGTTCGAAATTTAAAAAGAAAGGTTTTGAATCTAAAAAGGTCGCCACGATGTCTAACCAATACTGCTATAGAATGCATGGCATGTTAGTTACCAATAATAATAGTGCTAACACTACAAGAACTGACACAATTATAGATAATGTTTTTTCCATTTTTTAATATACAATTCGGTACTATTCATTTTTTTAGTCACCATTTACAAATCTGGGTCAAATTTAATGAATTACACTAAATACTTAGAGAACTAGAGAAATAATAAAAAACTTTGATTTCCAAGAAAAATCTTCGAGACTTCCCGACAGCTACCACCTATGTACAGAGTGGAAATTTCAGACGCCACGTGGAGGGAAAGTTATTCTGATGATTAACCTTTTCGATCGGTATCATAAAGATACATAGCATGTATTTTTTCCACATTATTGTCAGATTCGATTCCCGACTCAGACTCGTGGTTTCTTTAAAATGTTTGAATGCAGTTTTACTTCATCATCATATCAGTCTATAGACGTCCACTGCTGGACAAAAGCTTCCCCCAAGGATCTCCACGACGACCGGTCCTGCGCTAACCTTCAGTTTTACTTAATTTTGAAAATAAAAGAATGTTTCCTTTTAGTAAAATTGGAATCTGTTATATTTAGGGTACCTACCTACTTTGCCTCCAGGTGGTGTCTGAAATTTCCATCCTGTATATTGAAAGCAGTGGTAGATACAATATAACGTGTATAAATTACTCATAATGCAATAAAATATTTTGACATTGACTCGATTCCCGTGAACGACGAACTAATTTACATAGGTACAGTCGACCGCACGTTAGTGGTAACACATTGACATTGAGCTGGCCTAGCCTATTAGGGAGTTTTAATACTATAGGAGAGACCAGTTTATACTGGTTTTGTTTCCACTGACGTGCCTACCTACAAGTTTGTACGGAACCCTCGGTGCGCGAGTCAGACTCGCACTTGTCCGGTTTTTATTTTTAACACGGTGAGTGTGAAACGTTATTTATAAATAATCATCGCCAGATAAAACTTTTAAAATCAGCTATGGAGTTATATTATTTTCCGACCATCCTCGTATATTCCTTCTTACTGTTATTAGTACTGACAGCTATGTTCATTCTACGCTTCTCTTTGTTCTTTGTCAACCCCGTATGGTATACGAATGATATAAATGTAGGTACATAATTTACAGAAGCAGTGACGTACAGTTTATGAAGGGTGATTAAATAATTTGTTACCGAATTTCACTCACAAAATTGTTGCCCGACCTTTTTCTTTCGGGTCCGATAAAAAGGTTCTGTATTGGGTATAGGTGTGTGGGTTGTTGTACAATTTTATACATTGAAATATAGATCGGTCTGTGTAGGTGTCTAATCAATTTATTAGGGAAAATTCATTCTATGAACTTTAATTGTGTACCGCCGAAATGGTTTATTCCTACCTATAAATAACTAGAAAGTATGTGTTTTGTAGCAGAAAATAAAATGATCATTCCATTCCATTTTGTTCTATTTTGATCACACCTTTAAAAAATAGAAAAAAAAAATACATATAGCCCAACATAGCCCTCCTCCTTTTTTGGAAGTCGGTAAAAATGAGGAGGTTCTCAAATATTCTCAATTCGACTGTATGTACCTTGTTCTTTTTTTAACATGTTCTTTTTTTGTGTATATGTTACGCGATATCTTCGCCAATTGTGAACCGATTTGAAAGATTCTTTTTTATTCAATAGGCTATATTCCTAGGATGGTCCCACTTCAATTTGAAAACAATATTTTACCCGCAAAGGTGGATAATTTAAAAACAATTGGGATCACAAGACGTCGTCTATACTTATACATAAATCATTTTATAAAGTCGGTTTTATTTTTTGTAAAAGGTCAGAATATTGTTGGTATTTTGTCTATCTGTCTGAGTGATTGTATACATACGCCCTCATTGAGCCCCAGCAGTGGGGACATATTAATAGGCTGTTGATTGATTGATTGAAGCGTCTACTAAGATTTAGTTTAGGGTCCATAATAAACATCCAATTTTAAGAATATTCATCTCGCAACGAAAGCTAAGTAAACGGTCAAGGTGTTGTTTTAGTACAGATATGGGCGGGTAAGTTAAGGGTATATTTATCTCCCATGTATGTCCAATTCTAATAAAAGAATGTTATTTTTGCTTTTTACACCGTTTACTATTTCGTTTCATTTTCAACGTCCATCGCAGTAAAAGGGCGCCTCTATCGGTGCTTCTAATGTGCCATTGCCCTTATCAGTAACTGGTCATGATCTCTCATGGCCATTGAATCCTCGGCTGGCCCTTCGCGGCGATCGCCATATGTTTTAAGCTTATCTCACACTGGTACGGCAGGTCGCGCGGCTGTGACACGATTCTCTAAGAAATCTCATGAGAGTATTCATACTGAGACGTGCCTTGTATGTAGACATTCTGTAGATTTTATTTTATCTAGTTCACATTTGTGTAAAAGACATACTAAACTTAATATGTAATAATTAAATATTTCGGTTTAACAGTACCTGCTTCCTACCCACGCCCCTACCCATAATACGGCACCGAAACGTGGACACTGACAGGTGGGAGTAAATATTCCGAAAGCTGAAGTCTCTCAACGGGCTATAGAAAGAGCTATGCTCGGAGTTTCTCTGAAAAATAGGAGCCAAAACCAGGTGAACTTCCAGAGATATAAAGTCTTCGACATAGGTGGCAGTGTCTACCCCAGCTATCGGTTCTCCGACAGGTATGAAGAGCCCACTCTTCATACCTGTCGGAGAACCGATAGCTGGGGTAGACAAATTCTTGAGTGGAGACCACGACTGGGCAAGCGTAGTGTGGGACGCCCCCCGGCTAGATAAAGCGGCGATCTGCTTAAGGCGGCTGGTTGCGGAACAAGATCTGGTCCAGGGGCCTATGCGCAGCTGTTCAGGCTGACAATAATGACGATAAAAGTACTCTGGTATAGATATCTTGAAAAAGTGATTTCTCGAAGTCGCTGTTGACGGCTCTTTTTACCGCGCTGTTTACAATGTTAGTTTGAGGGAGGCTTAAGTCATCTGTGTCAAAATTATGGGGGTTGATAGCAGTCGAGTGGGATGGCATCAACCCAATGAGCCTTGGCGTATTCGGATCACGGAGCACACATAAAGTTTCATGGGTAACTTATTGCGTATTTGTGTCGAAAACCAATTATGGGATTCAGGCCTTTTCGTTTTTTTCGCCAACAATGGAAAAGGTAGAGCGGACTGTAATTTAAATTATTGAATATTACGAACAGATAAGGGAGCTTACGTTTTGACAATTCCATTACACTAATGCAATTGGATTGTTTTTACCATCAAGTATATGTAGTTGTTCAAGGTATTAAATCTTTTCTATTTTACATTAGCGGACGTCCCGCGACTTTGTCCGCGTTAAAAAGTATCTTATAATTAATTTATGTTATTCCAAGAAGCTACCTATCACTGTACCAAGTTCCATGAAAATCCGTTTGGCCGATAGCGTTATTGAGCAACAAATATTCAAAGTTACAAACATCCTAACTTTCGCATTTATAATAGGTATTGTGGAATGGCATTGACGTTTGATGACTATGATATTGTCTTCTGTATCTTAGCCGACGATAGCGTCCATATTTTTTTAACCCGCCTTAATTAGATTGACCTGTAACATTGTAATCTAATCTGATAACTCAATTTTCACCTACTTCTATGTATCAATTTGAAATTTTATAAACTTATGCAATTCTGGTAACAGTGCTTTAGGATAATGGTTCTATTTCAAGGAAACGCAAAGTACAAACATAAAACTATATTCAAAACACCACGATCAAGTAAATCACTCGGGAACGATCTATACGTTTACATCGACGACAAGAATGCGCACACGCACGTCCACCCTCGACGAGCGGCGCGAGCGACTGATTGGGCCCGATGGGATGATAGTTTTCTCTTTCAAGTACCTACAATAATACTCGTATGATAAGTATCTCACTTCTTTTTGTGGACAGCGCCCTGATGTGGTTTCCATGAGCTCTGCCTTAACTGCAACCACTGCACTGGATATCATGTTAACCGCATCATGTTTGGCTCTGCGTACGTGACATGCCGATTTAACCATTTTATCCGCGAGATTCGGCACTTCGGAACTAATGCGAATTTCAATGCATTGACTGCAATATTTACTTTCAATATATAGGGAGCAAGACTGATATTGAAAGCAAATATTACCAGAGCTGTATAGCACTTTGCAATATTAGCAATAGTTTCCAATTTCGCTTCTTGTTGGCTCTTGACTGATGTTTCTGCTAATACACTTCGCTGATGAATGTTGACATTATTACAAGTATTGAGTGTTGTATTACTAATTAGAGCTGAGGCGCCGCCGCCGTCTCTCACTTAGCAGTGTTGCCCGATGATTTCACTAGTCCTGAAAACATTGCAGAAATTATAATTAGAACAAATTGAAACTGAAATTTCTATTGGAAAAATAGCCGTTCAAAGAACTTGTGACATTTATAGGAAAATTTCATTTCTGATAAAATTAAAATATTGTACTAAAATGATGGGTTCATTTAATTGTAATTATAAAAGATGTGTAAATGACTGCGACGTAAATAAGAAATTCATTTTTTAGAATATGTATTTGAAAATCTGTGGATTCCTTATAATACCCCTCCCTGAAAGGTATTTGGTTGTTTTTATACGTACGTAGGCAGTTACACAATAAAGAAGTTCTCAAATGTTCCCTGAACCGTGCAACTAAAGACCTACCTGAATATACGAAGCTACTGAACTACAAAGCCAAAACCTTTGAGAATAAGTGACTGTTATTGAGATAGCGGAAATGTCCACTCAATTTCGTGTTCGCGTTTCGTCGGCCGTCGGAAGTGGATATTACGGGAGATGATGATTGTGAGTGATATTCCCGTAATATCCAGTCTTTATGTCGTATGTGCGACGTTTAGTGTATGAAGAGTGACGTAAAAATGTAGGTGTCATCATATATTATTTCGTTCCTTTTTAGGGTTCCGACCAAAATGGTAAAGAGATGGTCCGACTTCATCCGTCCGTCTGTTTGTTATTGTGCAGCTGATTATTTCGACAACTACTATAAAACTACTACTAGGAATAGTTTTAAATTATTTGCCCACCTTTATTGCAAATGAATTAAATAATTAAAAATGTTTTTATTTTTATTGCAAAAAGGTGCCAAAATCCCGTTGTGTCAGTAGTACCATTGACTAGTACCCATGGAACTAATATGTACTAGTTGTTATATTAGTTCCATGCTAGTACCATGTAAAGTGACACAAGTTTGTATCCTTAGTACCTACAATAGTACCAGTGACACTAATTTAGGATGTGTAGTTTAAACCATTATGAATAATGGGGGCGAAATTTTAAAGTGGAGTTACTAGGTCAAGTGCGGTATCATATAAGAAAGGGCTTCGTTTATACATTCTGAACTAGGATTTCATTTTTTATTGCAGCATAGTTTTCGATTTATCTTAAATACTGTTCCCCCTTTACGCAAATTAACTGGAAATTAAAAATATCTGAAATAATTGAGGTTTATATTTCAGGTTGTATCTGAATATTACAGGGAAAATAAATCGATCTCTAGCTAGCACAGTTTCTTAAGAATAAACCATAATCTTAAACAAACTTAGTTACGCGGTCCCAAAAATGTATCTATGTGTAATAAATAATAAGTAAGTAGGTACTAAAATGCATTCAGTAGTTTTAGTATTTACATGCATGTATGTATACACTTTTAAATAATAATATTTCTGAATCCCAAGCATACGCAGGGGAAGT
Organism: Metalampra italica; assembly: GCA_949699065.1. Classification (NCBI taxonomy): domain Eukaryota; kingdom Metazoa; phylum Arthropoda; class Insecta; order Lepidoptera; family Oecophoridae; genus Metalampra; species Metalampra italica. The sequence goes on from OX452987.1 coordinate 4,813,259, forward strand.
GTCACTAAAGAGAAAGAGCTCCTAAGCTGCTGTGTGATTCTGTAAAGTATGAATTAAAACTCGACCATCACATCGCAAGTCACTTACTTCACTCCGCATCCGATCATGAAAGACCTTGATGTCGCATTGTGTAAACAAATACAAGCTACTTAATAAACACTTCACTTGCGAAGTAAAGTGAGTATTGAACTGTAAATCATTGAGTTAGAGACCGATCTCACTGCGGATTCAGGTTCGAGTTGCACAAATACGCTTACAGAATAGCAGGGCAGAGCTGTAAGCTGTATAAAACTCATCACTCCAACAGTTATTAATGCACTACCATTCTGCGAGAGTCTTTGTAGTAGTTTAACTTCATTGTTAAGTAGACGTGTTAAATACAAAGAGTTTTTTTAAAGTTTGCAATAAGATCTTGAAAAGGATGACATTTAAAAATGTTTTTCATTTTCTTAAAGTTAACTAAATACCTTTTTATTTGATACCACTTGCAGCAGTTGAAATATGTAAGTACAGTTTATTTTATTAAAATGAGATTAACTATAAAATTAAACATACTGTATTTTCTTCAGAATCAAAGGTGGGTGATGGGTGCATGCGAGCATAACCGGGTATTGGGAGTTTTAGTGGTCGAAAAATCGATCGCAGGAAACCGAGTTATGTAAAATATAAGAAACGCTCATGTAGGTATGATTTTTGCATAACTGTGTACATTTTATAAACTTTTATTTGATAGCGTAACAAGGGAAATAAAACAAGAATTACAGCTGCTCGAAGTTACTTTGTATTTTTGACTTAAGGGAATTTCCTCAATCAATTGAAAGTTATTTTCTTTCTGTTCATACTTACGCAATCCAAATAAATTGGCTACCTTTGTGTTTATAGAAATACTAAGTATGTAATAATATTTCTAAGTCGAACTCTAACCTAATTCAGTGGTGATACAAAGTTAAAAAAAGTAGACTCGCATACGGATCGTAAGAAAGATCTAAGTTTATCAAAGCCATCCAATCAACATCCGAAAAAAAAGTTCATTTATTTATTACCGGACCAGACATCTTGAAAATGTGTGGGGTTAAATTGAGAGTAATGCACAGAGGGTGGAGGGGCACTACAGTTACGGTATTACTACTTTTTATTCTGTGATTTAGTCGCCGAGGACTTTGAGTGAGTTTAATTACGGGCCCGTTTGTTGGCCAAGCTTTTCAATAATAGCACAGAAGAAATAATAGTACCTACCAGTAATGGACACCAACTTTACTTAGATATAAATATTCGAAGAGCGATGACTGAAAAACAGCGCTTTTGCTGCATCGAACAGACTTTCATGTAAAAATATCTTGAATGAAAAAATTTTGCTATGACGCGAGAACCCACCAAAGAGATCATATCTCTATGAAAAATATTGACAAGTACTCGTACTTTTTTATACACTGTAATCGTGTACGTCATCTATGAATAGAATTATCTTTATTTAATCAGTTAAACCAACCATAAAATATTATACTAGCTGATTACTTCCTGCGCGTGCCTATTTAACGAAGTACTAAATACATGAAGACGTCTAGCTCTGAAGCACTGAATGCCTTAATTTAGTACCTACCCTAAATTAGCTACACATTTCTGCGAGAGAGAAATTTGGACTCCTTTGCCTGAGATATGATTTATGTTGTAATATATTTACACTCGCAAGTCGCCGGAAAAACAGACTACGTAGTTACTAACCTGTTTCTATACATTTTGACGGCAATAAATATTTAACTTAAAATTAGTTGATTATTCCATAAAATTGCCACAGGCCTGTTGGTATTGACCCTGCCTACTGATCCAGAGGTCGTGGGTTCGATTCCCACCCGGCGTCAACATTTGTGTGATGAGCATATCTGTTGGTTTTCGGATTCTGGGTGTTTGTATGTATTTAAGAGTATTTATGTATGTTTATCAGTAAATTTGTTGAGTACCATTGGACAAGCTTCGTCTTATTTTGGGACTAAACAGCCGCGTGTGAATTTGTCCAAACATTTATTATTTATTTATTATTATTTATTTCCCCTCAGGCTCGTTTGGTTATTTGCTTTACAGTACAAATAAACTGTTTATTCCATCCAATACTAACTGTTCTACTGTGCGTGTGAATCGAACTTTATTTTAATAAAAAAACGAGTAAAGGACGTAAAAAGTATAAAATAATTTATTACATAAATTTATTTAATATAAGTACCTACCTACTTACCCTAATTTTATAATAAAATTATTATCTGCTTTTGCGAGTTAAAGTTGGATTGTCATCCACTTCTATTAATGTTTAAAGTTTCAAGTCTAGCTCACCGGGAAGTTAGTTTAAAACTTAGAGTATACATAAAGCTAGCAATTTTGTAGGTTTAAAGCATATCGCAAAATTTGTACTACCAGACAGGAAAGCGGTGAAGCGACCGTACCTACTCTACCTCTTAATTTCTTTTAAATAGTTCTAAAAATGACTGTTAGAGAATGCTTGTAGAAGTCCGAGGGCCATAAAATGATTTATACCGATGGACTAGTTAAATCTGTTTTCTATTGAGATTTCCGAGTAGAATGACAATACTTTAGCAATAACAAAAATTAGTAGGTACGTACTTACTAACTGAATCGGTCATTGTTGAATAAAGATGAAAACCATTATGCAGGAAGCATTCCAGGAGAGTCGCCACATAAAAAAAACATTTAATTAGAATATTCAATACCAAAATGAAGCAAAAATCACAGGTTGTTCTCGTGCAAACAACTTTAATTAATTGCTTTCCGCTGCTACACTGTTCCGATGAGAGATTTAAATCTACTTTCAGGATTCATCGCACACTAGTCAACACAGCTGTACCGGTACAAACAACCGATTACACGTCCACTACAAGCATCGTATTTCGTTAGCTAACAGCCCTGCGTTGTCGGTTGTACAATCAATTTCAGAACTAACACCAACAAAAGCTGTTGCAAATTGAATATTGTTATTTTACGGTAACTTCAATGTACTTAACTTAAGCCTTAAGGAGATTGTCCTATGTTGTGTTAAATTAATTATGAGAGACCTTATAATCAACAGTAATAATATTATGTTCTATGCTAGATCGGGCCTCTTAGAAAATAATAGGAGGTTTATACTATTTCCTTATTATTATCTAAAGTCTTATTAACACTTCCAAACACCCAATACAACACGTGTTCTAGTCTCGATTGATAATGACTTACATATTATAACGCCATCTATTGCCATCATTAGTAACAAAAGTTAGGTGTAAGAAAATTGCAGATTGAGTGGTTTAACGATCGTCTCTGGAAATCAGTCTAACACCTACCCATAGACAATCTGTATCCATCAGCCCATTGCAAAGCAGCTTTAAGGTCGACGAGCCGTCCATCAAACACGTTCGCACTTGACACGAGTTCCACATTCCCCTGATGGTTTATTCATGGACCTGAACCCGCTCGAGCACTTGACGCGATAGTCTCTAAGCTTCGGTATATTACAAAAATATATTGTAGTTTGTTCATGTTAACATACCTATCCTTAGTGTTTTTCAGTACCTAGTTGTTATTAAGGCCGCACACACAAAACATATTTTATTGGCACAATCTACAGATCATTGTCATTACGTACTAGCATCATAACCATTTCACATTCTAGTTTAAGTGTAGGTTAAGACAATATGTGTATATTAAAATAATTATGATGAATTTAATACAATTAAGTTACTTATGTAAATTAATGTAAAATAACGTAATTAGATATACTTTAGCATTTTAAATAATTTAGTAGGAGATGTGTCTGAGAATTATCAACTTTCTTAAAAATTTTCTTTAGTTACTTATGTGATCCTAGCCCTCAAAATTCTTTGCATTAGGTATCTAATTATTGCATGTGATTAAATCTACACCTGTATCTAGTAGGTACTGCAATATAACTTTTATATCCTTGACATTATGTTTTCTATGGGGATCTTTTGTGTCTGTAGGTTAGCTGGGGTAATCCTACGGACGTGGTGCCACATTGACCCTACCATTTCATACACTGATTATCTGATACTTATTCATCACGATGTTTTCCTTCACCGTTTATGAGAAGTTTGTTAGAAAATTCACATTTTCGAAAACTCAATTACTGACCAAATTGGGTGATAGTTTTATGAGGACAGAGATCTCGCGATTATTCCCTCATTTCCAAGCATTCCGTCACTACAAATAAATGCAGCAACCACACACCACCGCCCCCTCCAAAATAATCACGAGAACGAATACTGGAGACTCACTAATGGTACCGCCGGGTAATGAATGAATGCTCGTTTTGGAATCCCTGATACCGGAAGAAATATCAAAATTCTGGCAAACATTAGTTAATCATCTTGGTGATGCCTATTTATCACTTTGCAAAATCTTAGTACCTCAAGCATGATTATCCCGGTCATTCCTTGTAGAAAGCCGATTATACCGCTTATTCCGCTGAAAACCAAGTTAGATAGCCATAGCACTCTACGAAGAAAATAATTCCTGCTAGCTGTCTGCTAGCTATTGCTAGACAAGGAGGCGGATTATCATTGGTAGTAAAATATGTATTTTATTGGCAGGTAGGTAGTCGAAGTATTTAGTGACGTGATTACATATACCTACTTACAACTTTGTTGATCTAAAATCATAGTTGCAAAAACCAAGGCGCTTTGCTTATCTGGCTCGAAGGCTCAATTAGTCATTCAGTGAACGCCGTCCTACGATACACGGTCCTCCCGTCCTGGGCCATACATTTGTTTTGCAAATAGGGCATTAATTAATTCAAAATATTTATATAGGCGCGGGTCGAGTGTCGAGGTTGGTTCATGAATTTTGTCGTATTTATTGCGTCTTATACGTAACTGTATGGAAATATATTGGGAAATTTTCAATTTTCAATTCCTTGATACTTGGGCGTTTACCCGCGTTATTGGTAGTAAAATACCTCTAACCACAAATCAATGAAATACTTTTAGAAATATCTTGGTAGCACGTAGTGATTATATTCTCTTTGCTTGGTAGATCGACAGATAACCTAAACTCTTTTTTTAACCTAGAACCTCTTTATTATAGCCATTAGGCTAGGATATTTTTGGTGGGAGTGGCTAAATTCGATCCTTCCATCCATGGAGCTGGGATCTCTTTGGTGCGCCCGCGCCCCCTAATTTGAACCTTCCTGCTTCCATCAGTCCTTATTTATGCGGATCATTTGAATTGTCTTTGCTATTCCTTTGTGGAACAAAACGTTGTAATGTTTGGCAAGCTAACATATTGCGGTGATGGACAACGTTTAACATCGCTCGCTGCTAATTTGTTGATTGTCGAACAAAGAGCTACGAAATTACACTTGGAGTTGCGACTTTGTTTAAGACGAGTTATTATCAACACGTCACAGAGTTGTTGTATTGATGAGGGAGTCCTTCCTCTCTTGGAATTTAAATGTATAAGTGACCAAATTGGCCATATTATATACTTAGGTAAAAACTGAGTCTACTCCATTACTCCAAGGAGCTGGAATGGCTGGGCTGACGGCCCGGGGGGAATTGCACAAAACTCCCGTTTCCGTGGAGTTGTTGCAGGGACTGCCACCCCCGTCTAAGAAGAAGAATAGGTACAAACTGGTGACGGGTAGCAACGCCACCGGTGCGAGCTCTAGGATTGCGAAAATTTATATTTAAAGTGGGACAATTGTGCTGGCACTGGCTGATAATTTGTTGCATCAGTACAGATAGTGGTGATTATTCCTTAATAATTATTTTTATCACACTTGCTCTTTATGGATCTTAATATATGCGTGCCTGAAGAAACACAATGGCCTATATATACTTACCCGCGGGAGAATAATGATATTATTACCCCTAGGGACTGAAATGTGTAGCTGGCTGTACTGAACTGGTTTATTAAATTAATTAAGTTAAATTGAGTGTTGTCCGAGTGTGTCTGAGTGTGTCCGAGTGTTGTTCGAGTGTTGTCCGAGTGTGTCCGAGTGTTGTCCGAGCGTGTCCGAGTGTTGTGCGAGTGTTGTCCGAGTGTGTCCGGTGTTGTCCGGTGTTGTCTGAGTGTTATATTAAGGTAATTAAATTTAACTCAATTTAACTAAATTAATTTATAATAAACTTAAATAATTTCAGCAAAGTCGCAAATGTGATGAAAAACATTGTGTGCATCACAGGTAGTAAGAGTATTACAAACTCGAGTCATTAAAATCCCTCCGCCTTCGGCGTCGGGCTTCTAATAGACTCTCGTTAGTAATATCCTACTTACTACCCTAAATGCACAATGTACTATTAGAATATTGCGTAGCCACTATGGAATCTTCCGATAAACTTCTATTAAAATTATGAGAAACTTCTGTAGATACGTTTGTAGGTATTTTGAAAAACATACTAATAAAAAAAACAGAATGAAGAAGGTGGCCGAAAGCGGCTGGATGCGGAGAGCTTAAGACCAGATGTGGTGGCGTTCATTGGGGAAGGTCTATGTCCAGCAATGGAAGTTGAAGGGCTAATTATGATGATGATGGAAACAGACAAGTATTACCAGTGTACGGGAATGTTTGTTTAAAAATAAAACTTTCTTAAATACAAGCATATTCCAGAACAGATAGTCTTTCCTTATCTGGTACTTGCTATCTTATGGTATTTTTGTAGATCGTTGTAGCATGTCCAATAGACACAGCCCTCTTGCGGCCGCCGAACACCGAAATCAAATTACCCGAATCCCTTTGACGAACTCTGAGTTTGTACACAACTAGTCGGCCTAACTGTGAAATTATATAGCAGCAAACTACATCGCCAAACTGAATGTAGTATGTAACAGAACTTTAGTTGTACTAAATGTAATGGAACTTGATAGCCCAGTTTGGCATGTATTGATTTATCAATAACAACAGTTTTAAAATTAATGACATCATCTATACTTATATATGTCGTACTTGGCGAAGAAAAAGAATTTAAGGACACTTCCATTCATAATAAATACATTCCGTAACACTTGCATCAGAGGCAGCTATAAAGTAACCCCCATAAACGATAAAGTGAAAGAAAGGCGAATGCGCTGGTATGGACATGTACTTCGTCGCCCCAACGATCACACAGTAAGAGTAGCCATAGACTTGCTTAACCAAGGTTACAAACGACCTAAAGGAGAGCGGTCTGGATGTCGAGACGGCTCAAAACAGAGAGGAATGGAGAAGACGGACAAGGAGAGCCGACCCGGGATAATGGGAACAGGCTTAGCTTAAGAAGAAGATACACTGGAGAGTAAAACGTTTGTGATGTCCACAAGCTCCGTGTAGTGCTTAATATACCATGGACCAAAATACAATCGTTGTTTCCGTGCCTGACGACTAAATGTAATGTGGCAACGGTCATCCTCAAACTGTTAGCTTGGCTGGAATAGTGTGTATTGTGCCAGTTCCCGTATTTTTCAAAAGATGGCTTTATACTCAAATATTAGGGTGTATCGCTTTTATTGGTGCAGATTGTACGTCAGAATGTGCCGGCTTCCGTCAATCTTATTTTAGTTTTCCTGGTACACTTTGAAAAAACCCCTGGAGTTTACATATTTTAATTTTACAATTACATATTTATTCCACATTTTAATTTTATTCCACAGTTTAATAAGTCCAGGTAGCTATCGGTTATTCGCCGAACAAATAGATGGACAAAAATTTTGCTACATAGAAGGGTATCCGTTTTGAAATGTAAGTGAATAAGTGTGTTACATTGCCCAACTTGACGCAAACTGTAGACGAGTTCGATTACTTATTACACGTACATACTCGTATTATCATCCCTTCAATGACTACTGCTGGACATAGGCCTTCCCAGCGCCACCTTACTCGGTCCTCTGCCCTCCGCATCCTGCCCCTTCCGGTTTTATTTACGTCATCGGTCCCCCCACATGGCGGGGGGCAACAGATATTTATTCTTGACTTTTTTCCTGACCGCCGACGACTAAAACTGATACGAAGCTTTGATAAAACAACACCGAATAAACTTACAGAGTCAGGGAGACTGGAAAACTAATTTTCCAAGAGCGCGCCGCACTTGAGTGACTCCCGTAGTTATCCGTAGAAAGTTGTGAATTTTCTGTTTAGTGAATAATTAATTAAAACTGTCACAGCCAACTTTTCCTCTGAGTTAATTTTTTAAATTATGGCGCAGTAACATGAAATACGTCTTGCTGCAAACAAGCTGAGCGGCAAAAATAAACTTTTGCTCGTTAATAACAAAATATATAATAAAATATATATAGGTAATTATATACGGTATCATGTGATACTTGGAGCATAAGTGACACTTTTATATAAATGACACTAGAAATTTAGCTGTTGGTGCAGGAACAGAAGTAGGTATACCATCTTCTATTTCTTACTCCAATTAAGGTGAGTTTAGGTGAGTGACAGAGGACTAAAAGATTATAGTAAGAACTTTGGAAAACAGGAGGATGGAAAGCAGAAGAACAAGAAGTATAGTAGAGATATCATACAATAATAAGTTGTTGGCGACTGGCGATCTTAGTAAGGAAGCAGTTGCACATAGCAATAATTAATATAATATTAATCTATCGAATCAAATTGTGGATAGGGTACCTAATAGTTTGTCGTGCTGTCGCCTTAGGTTGTTGATATATGATTTTGATTTGATATCAAAACGGCACCTGCGGAAGCTCTAAACAGTTATAAATAGTTTATGCCATGTAGCACTAGTAACTTAAAACTGATGCTACAAACTCAGTCAAAGGCAATAAACCCAGGATGTTTGGAATCAAGTTGTTGTTCAGCTCACCTGTAAGCGAGAAGCGAGCGCGGGCGCCGACAAACTTGCGACTTGTTACTGCGAGCAAACTCGCAACTGTAAATTAAGATTAGAACTAACCCACTGCAGACGGAATTGTTGGAACTTGTACGAAAATATTTGTCGTCGTGAACCAACTTGGTGTTGGGTACTTTGTAGAACATGTTACTTGGAGTTCTGGCAATTGTACAGGAGTTTTCATTCAATTTGTTTCAATTTTGCGTCGCACATTCCTTCTGTTGCGTGTCATTCAACGTAATTTGTTTTAATTTATTATTAGTGATGTAGGTAAAACTTTAAGTTTGAGATTTTGAAAAGAATGAGAATTATTCATTGGATTACCTTTACTTCCCCATTATGTTTTTAATGGAAATTTCAATGAAGGGGTAGTAGAGAATGCGTAAGTTGTTGTTATAATTTAATCAAATCTATGAATATTACGCATTCAAACAATTCTGTGTATCTGTATGGTGTTTATAAAGATGTCTACTACTGCTCCTAAAAGGTTTTAAGTAAACAGTCCCAAATCCTGACGAAATATAACATTTGGAATATTTTTATTCAATGGAAGGCAGAGATGTAGTTTGCATAACGCCATCCATATGCATGAACTGACAGGCATGGAAGCGCGCTTGGTGCATGTAAATTCAATAGGAAAAGTGCCCGACAGAAATAACATAGTGGAAAACAGAGCTGGACAAATCCGTTTTACATTAAACACTGACTGATTTTACAATTCGCTGACTATAGATACCCTGTAATGTATGCAATGCATGCGATGAATTGTTTTAAGTTTTCATTGCAGCGGAGGAACAGTAGGTTAAATGGGGAATAATTATATTAAAAGCTTTCACAGTGATGCGGTTTGTTGGTAGTGTATTTTCAGCAAATAAATTTATTATGATGTAAGTTTTAAAGTGATGATTATGAAGCGCAATTAAGTAGTATCGTAATAGTAAAATTAATTGATTAAATGAAATTTGCATTATCAACAATAATTTATCTGTCTGTTACAATGTTTGATTTCTTTTAACAATTTATTTATAATAATAATAATGTTTTTGGACATATTTACACACAGTGCCAAACTAAGCCGAAGCTTGTACATGGGTACTCAACAACTGATAAACGTACTTAATAATATATACTTTAAATAAATACTTAAATACTTACACAAACACCCAGAATCCGAAAACCAACAGATAATAATTATGCTCATCACACAAATGTTGGTCCCGGGTGGGTATCGAACCCACGACCTCTAGCGCAGTAGGCAGGGTCACCACCAACTATGCCAACAGGCCAGTCATCAATATAGAAGATGTCCAGATGATTTACTGTAATAATGTCCAATCTGAAAAATGTAGACAGATATAAGGTGATGATGATAATAAAATTCTTGTACATAATAATTTTAATATAATTATACATATGCTTGAAGGAAAATATAGGGGACGCGAGCGCCCATATAAAAGTTTTTAGCTTTATGATCACGAGTGAGAGAGGGACAGCGGTGGGCGGGGGAGGGAAAGAGGGAAGCAGCAACAAAAACGTTTTATATAAAACAAATGGCACAATTACCGTGCCGAGTAGTAGGTAACGTACCAAACTTTTTTTCAAGGTGACGACTACTATGTATTCTGTGGTGACGATGACAGTAGCTTCAAGTGAGCTGTTGTGTGTGGCGCATATAGCGCATATAGCTCACAAATTAACGGTTCCCCGTTTTAAACTCGAACACGTAGGCCGATACGTTTTACGGCCGTGTAGGCGATGTTCGCCCACCAGCCTCCCCTTTGTCACTCGTTGAAAAACCTTGCGGACACCCTCTCTTGTTTTACAATCCTGCCAAATCCCTTCACGGTTGTTGAATAGCAGGGGTCGTAAAATTGCTTTAGGCCACAGCTTAATTTGAAATTAGTGGACACTACCATATAAATGAGAGTGAAGAAAAGGGTTAAATTGAAGGAACAAATAAAGAGTAAGATTTATTGATGTGAATAAATAGATTAGATTTATGTAATGTTAAAAGTTGAACTCAGGACAGGAGCAAAAAAGCAAAGTAATATTGGCAAAGTAGACCTGTCGAAGATAGTAAGAAATAACAAAGTGAGAAGAATTGTGATGTTTTTCTTCAAGTATACAGACAGACTCCGTGGTTGCCGTTGATATTCATGACAGGTAAGTGTTTCTTCTTAACACAAATTCCACAACTAGTCTTCGACTGTGATATTAAAATCATTCTGTTACTTTAACTACAAATAAAAGTTGAAATAGTCGCAGTTGATAAATAAGATTAATAGTGCACTCCAACTAAAATGAATACTGAAATAGATTCACGCGCTTCAAACAAAATGGGAATGAATGAGTCCAAACAAACCGATCTATCGCATAGCTTGACTTGCATGCATTTTGGTGTTGCCATTTACGTGAAACTTTTTGGGTTAATCTGTTTTGTCAAACCCGGTGTGAATGCAGTTAAAGTTAGTTTCTGCATCTGCGTTGGTAATCCTAAGTTTCTAATCGAGAACTACGCATGGAAACACCCATCCCTAACGTCAGCTACGTCATCGCTCTTCATTCATTCAATCAATGCACTGCTTTTAATACTACTTACCTATTCTTACAAACATAATTAATGCATTTTTGACTACTCAATGTAATACAAGTATTTTAGTTTACTTAGTTTATTGTGTTGTACCCAATGAATGTGAACAAATCAATCCGTCTGTTACAAGGGTCCAAGAATTAGAAACAGTATTCGAAACGAACGACGATATAGCTTTAACAAATACGCGATGCGATGAACACGCATGCAAATGGCGTCGTTGCAGCTCCATTCGTAGGCTAGTGTAGTGGTTAACTAGCTAACCTGTTATATCTGACTGTTGACAAATGAGGGCGGCTGTGCTCGTGACAGCCCTGCGGCCGAGCGGCGTATTTGCAAAGATCTCACGCTGAAATCATAGAGGCTTTTAGAAAAGGAAACAGAAAAGGGGTACGAGTGGCGGATCATAAAGGGAAATTAACGAGACGAAACACCCTCGATACCACTTATCGAGGCTAGGTAGTAGCTTCATTTGTAGATACTGTTTTAAATTCTGGAAACAACTGATAATTTACAAATTAATAGCAGAACGTTTCAAAATACGCGATCTGTGCTGGCAAGCTTTAAACATAATTTACATGGAAAAGTCGATGTTAGCTTCATTCATGCAAGGTCATATACCGTATCTAGTTATGAAATAATTGATCACTTTAAGTATTTAGAACTGAGAGGTTTTTAAGTATACAAGAGTATGACTAATCGGATGTTGAAAAATTGTTGTTTTAGTTACTTAATTTGTCTGTTATGTCTAAAAGTAAAAGTCACAGCTTAATATCAGACAACATGAGTTACTTATATTTCGTTATCTGAGTCATAAAGTGTATCTGTCTTATTGCATATAGAACAAAAGTTTAATTATACTATCGCTCCATTCAGCAGTGATATTTTTCTTTAAAACCCCGGTTTCCGAGCTCCGACACGACTGTCGATAGATACAGTCTTAAGTCTCTCGTAAAATAAGGAACGGATGGCGCTCGGCTGGCGCACTATAGGATTATCTACTGAGATAATAAACAGAGTGGAAATTCAGATAGTGTTGATTGTTCCAACCTTCAGTTTCAATTTGGAGTGAAAATGATATTGTCAGTCATTTTTAATACATAAATAACTTTGAAAAAGCAAGCAGAACTCCCTTTTAAGAAATAGCAATAGGAAATATCATTTGAGCATTAACGGGTGCTTCTGAACCTCGCCTTTGATCCATTTTCAATAATGTTCTATTTTCGGCTACTTGTAATAAAAATCTCAGAATCAAAACAAGAATCTTAGGTCATTGACCGAATCACACCCAATACTCGTTTTCGTTTACAATTTTTTCAAGCACTTTAACTGAAATGAGGATGACTTGAATCTCATGTAGGTAAAGGCCGTTTATTAGTATAGATCTACTAAAGAATGTTAATTATTATCTACTCTAACGATGACGCGATGCTTACATTTAGTTTTTGTCTTTTTTTTTGTTTTATAGAGACTTAAAAACGTTGAATAAGTCTTCACTTTCCGACTGTTGCGAAAATTCGTCTGAATGTTGGTATCGTTGTAGGAAAAGGGTTGGAGGCTTAAGCTAGGACAAATAAAAGAATTTCACTGCCTAATAAATTAAACCGCTCTTATCTACCGCGCTGCGGCAGAGTCAAAACGGTCTAATGACCCTTGCGACTGTTTTAGGTAAGCTGTGAATTTATAAATAGCCTTAGAATTATCACCCAGTGAGCTATGAGGGTTGTTGAGGGGGGTTGATATGATTGTTGATATTATGTTAATGATCACGCATATCACGCGTTGAGTTATTTTTTCTTAGAAAATGAAGAGATCTGACAAAGAAGTAAGGTCATATACAAAGTTAATGTTTCAGATGGTGATGTTTGGTTCAATAGATTTCACATCATCATCATATCAGCCGAAAGACGTCCACTGCTGGACAAAGGCCTCCCCCAAATATCTCCACGACGTCCGGTACCGCGCTAACCTCATCCAGCCGGGTCCCGCGGCCTTCACCAGATCGTCGGTCCGCCTTGTATTGTGGGAGGCCTGCCTACGCTGCGTCTTCCGATACGTGGTCGCTACTCGACAACATTTCTGCCCCAACGGCCGTCGGTTCTACGAGCGATATGCCCTGCCCACTGCCACTTAAGCTCCGGAATTCTTTGACTTATGTCGGTGACCTTGGTTCTTCTGCGGATCTCCTCATTTCTGATTCGATCTCGCAGGTAAACTTCGAGCATAGCTCTCTCCATTGCCCTCTGGATGACTTTGAGCCTTCTTATGAGGCCCACAGTGAGTAACCACGTCTCGGTACCGTCTGTCATCACTGGCAACACACACTGGTCGAAGACTTTCTTCTTGAGACACTGCGGTATTTGGGACGAAAAGATGTTATGATTTTAATTACAAAAACAAAGTCAAGTTCGGACTGAGCTTTGACAGCTTAATAATTATTTTGCCATGTTTTGATGATACTGGGATACGTTGTAAGGGAAGTTTTAATAAAGGTTATTACGTCAATGCAAACGTTCGTCATATACTTAAGTAAATAAAATATTATATTACACAAGGTACTGTTCATAACAGGTAATTTGGATTTGAAAATCTAATTTTAGAACAGGTATTTGTTCTTATTTTTCTTTTCCGCGTTCCGTGAAAACGGATAAGTATCCCTTTTGAGGCGAACCTTTTTAGTTAGTCTGTTTTAGACCCGCCCGATAACTCAAAATCCACTACACTGAGCCGAAAAGTAAACTTTAAAAAATTGATCGGAAATTGGCAGATAAATTATGAAAATTTCAGGAACTTTAACTAAATAAGTATTCAGGTTTTTTTGCTGAACTCTCAAATCTTTTACGACGTACACACACTTTCCTGACTTTTTAAGCAAGTGTAAATGTGTGTGTGCTTGAAAAATTACAGGATGTTTTGCATTGGAAAGAAACGATATGGCGTCTCCCTTCCAGCGGAACCGTGTTGATCTTACATTGAGAGTGATTTCAACTAGAGTATTATTTGATCTCTAACTTCAATATTTGCGATGTCATTATCTCGAGAACAAGAACTTTTCATGTGACCTCGTTCGGGGATGCCTACACAAAAGACAATCCCTCATTTTATACGAGTGATATAAGTAGATCACGTTATCTCGGTGCACTGATGTCACGATTAGAGTATATGGGCAGTAAGTAACACACTTTGGTATCCTTTACGCTTCAGTGTATGGTCTGTTACAGTTATGTTTCATTCAGTTTTGATGCTGTTTTGAACGGGTGAACTAACGGTGAACTTCATCAAGATGAACACGACGAAAGTCGACCAAACCGCACCGTGGTGGACTTTGGCATATACGACCTCGCCTCCATCCAACATATGTTTTTATGGTTTACTGTAATAGTGTGGTTGCTCGAACTGAAAAATGTCCAAACTGAATAATGTCCAATCTGAAAAATGTCCAATCTGAAAAACGTCCAATCTGAAAAACGTCCAATCTGAAAATGATGAAAAAATTTTCAGATTGGACGTTTTTCAGATTGGACGTTTTTCAGTTTGGACATTTTTCAGATTGGACATTATTCAATTTGGACATTTTTCAACGGTTGGTCATTTTTCAGATTGGACATTATTATCGTAAATCGTTTTTATATACACTGAGATACTTTCTGTCACGGTAATAAAGTTCTACCAGAAAATCGCCGGCAACAGGAGAAGTACTTAGTATCTATTAAATGCTTTTTACATTTAAAACTAAACTGTACGGTTGTCTTTATATCTGCAGCCCCAGGCCCGAGCCTTCTCGGTCTTTTAGTAAATTCGGCGCTGGCTGTAGGGTAGTACTACTCGTAAAATAGTAAGAATGTTCTCGGAGTACATATTGAATTTTCTCTTTATTGATCTCGTCGGTACGTATTGGTTCTATTGCTACTGCAATTTGAGAATATTGCAACGGACGGGTCTCAGTAAATTGATATAAATTTTATTTTATTTCAAGCGTGTCAGCAAAGCGCACATCGTAAAACAGAGAACGGGTTCCTTCAGTCTTCTTAAACTGAAAGCCGGCCTTTTATTAATTTTATGTAAAAGTAATATTGAGAAAGAACTTAAAAGAAAAGTAATCTTATCCTACTACTTTGTAAATTACGATATAATGCAGTGTATTGTTGTATTGAAACTTTAACTTAAAATGCAAAAGCTATGATTGATAGATACAAAGTCAGGAATTAATATTTCATCAACGGGTTTAGTAAGATAAACCCGTAACTGACATAAAATAGTCCCTAAAACCGACTAAACTAACTAATTATTCACCAAAAGACATTAAACTTTCCGTAGAGAAAACGAGATCGTCTTAAATCCAAATATCAAAACATCACTCGCAGAATTTGTAGAATTATGAAATTTCCTCGAGCTTAGAAACCTCAGACCATTTGACGAAGGATAAAAATATGTTTAGAGGACCCCGTAGCATCAACGCAGTCACCATTGAATGAAACCAACACACTACATACAATTTAGATGACTAAATTGAGAAGTTTTAATTAAAACTTTTTTAAAAATTTATATTTCACATCTCAGAGTAAAAAAATTAAAGTAATAAGTTTAGTTTTAATAAACTTAATATTTGCATGCCATACAAATGGTGCCGCATTAGATCCATTATATTATTCGTTATACTTTAGCCGTACGGGCCCAATGTTGATTCATCATCATCATCAGCCTGTACTAGTCTATTGCTGGATATAGATCCGCATCCAGTCACTCGTCTATATATCCCCGCGGTTATCGGTTCTTCGACAGATGTGACCAGCCCACTGCCACTTCAACGTGCCTTTCAGCTATTACGAAGGCTTTAGTTCTCTGGCGGATCACCTCGTTTCGGATCCTATCTCTTAGAGAAACTCCGAGCATAGTTCTTTCCATAGCCCGTTGAGCGACTTTGGGTTTTCGGGCTAGTCCCACTGTCGTCAGTGTCCACGTTTGCTGATTAGCAGTTTGCATATTGGAATTAGTTTACTCGTATATGTTTCATTGTTGAATAACTAAGCAATTCTTGTCCACAAGCTTTGTTGTAATGTCATCGGTACACTTATCTTGTGTGCTAGAAATTTCGTAGCGTCTTCGTTTATTGAGTCAATAAATAAATCCAAAATATATTTATATTCCATGGAACTATAGGCCCTCCTGCAGGATTATCTTAGCTTCAGGATTGAAAACCTCAACCGGAGTGGAACAAAAAGCGACTCCGGCGGCCGGTAAAATATTACGATCAAAGTCTGATCGTGCCAGCCGTACCGCAAGGACGAGCTAAGGGGCCGCTCACACGCAGGTTAGTGCACCAAGAATTAAAAGTTACTTGTCTTTGGTTTTAGAGACGACTTTGTTCACTTCTATTCAATAATAGTATATCAGCCAGCTGGATATAGACCTTCCCCGATGAACGCCACCACTCCCGGTCCACCGCCTATAGAAAACAAAAAAATAGACATAAAATATTCGTTGTACTATTTCAAAAAGTCGCCTTGTCCGATGGCCCCCTCACTTGACTTAATAGACACGACTACATAGATTGTCATTAATACTTATGGTAGGTAAGTTAGGTAAGCTGATGCGGTAGTCCGCATTACTTAGTAGCAATTATTATGTAATTAATTATTATCGTACTGACATCCACCCCAGCCCGTTGCTTATACAACAGTCTACTTTGATCACTCACTAAGCTCTAATTGATATTACTGAACCAACACGAATTGATTAACTGCAATGTTCACTATTACTTACATATTAGGGAACAGAGTCGATAGTTTTCGTGAACAGTTCACCAGATTCTCAACTCAGTCATTTACTAGAATACGAGCTGTTTCCCGCGGTCTCGCCCGCGTTTTATTTGACTGTGGTTTTGCTCGGTTCTAAGGATCATAGCGTGATGTTTAATAACCTTTAACGTTCTTCAAGAATTAGGCTATCAAATACAAATAGAATTTTTCAAATCCGACTGGAGTTGAGATCAGAGCGTTCAAAACAAAAAGCGAGCATAAAAAGTCATCAAAGCGTAAAGGCGTTCACGGCACGTCAGTGGAAGACCCTGGCCTAGCCTATTAAGGAGTTTCAATACTATGAGTGTTTAGTATTACAACGCACCAGTTTAGAAAGTATAATAATTTCATTTCGTTTCTTTTTTTTTTATATTGCAAAAGGCTAACAGAATTTGTACTGAATGCACTTTTCCATCAAAACGCCATCTATCGGCGAACTTAAAGACATGGAGTCTACGACCAATATGGCAACCGGCCGCATCGCTGCATTTCTGCACGCGACTAATTAAATAAAATAAAATATAAATAACTAACGCCGAGTGTGATAATCTACACAAAACTAAATACCAAAGTGCCAGTTTACGAGATCCCATCGAACCAGCTCTGTGGTCAGCATCACTGGGGGCCCCCGAGGAGTCGGCGACGCGTCCACTGGTGAGTGCTGAAAGTCCATCTTTCTGTAGCCTATCGAAGTCCTTTACCCAACATAATATGGCCATCGAGCCTAGATCTTTCTAGATTGGTGCTTTGTTATCAAAAACTTACAGTTTCCGCGTAATTACGTTACGTAAATTCGACAGTTTGCTACGCAAGCGGTCATCGTTTTTTATACAGCATTTCGTGCTTTAACCTTACGTATTTCTCAATTTCATAGCATATCATACATAGATATCGTCTTTCCGCTACGCAATATATTCGTATCGCTAGTAATAATTCAATTTTAATACATTTAAATCAAAGAAATTCCATCGAGATATTTTCCTACCCTACGAATTCGACGGAGTCAGTTGACACGCCACGCGGCTAGTAGTGGCTAAAACCGGTTTCGTTCCTAATCGCGCCGTACCGAGTTGAGGAACTGTCTTCGATTGTATGCATTTATGTTAGTTTCAATTCATTTATTTACATTTGGGTGCGTTTGGTTTGAAACTTTTCGATTGTCGTTTTTAATAAAAATCGTTTATACTTAGTAAAAAATGGGTGACGATTTATATCAACTTATTTTCGAACGCAATGTCATTTACGATGACTTGCAAACCATGTTGGATTTTTCAACTACAAACTTAATTCAATTTAAATGTAGGGTTCCCGACCTACCTACTTTGAAAAAAGACTTTCTACGAATTCAAGGTAAAATCGAAAAGGCTCAAATAAAAGCAAAATCATTTGTTTCGGAAACTGAACTAGAAGCTAGAAACCGTTTCAAAATCATGTTTTACGACATAAAAGTGGTAGTCGATAAAATAAAAACTGAAGAAACTTCTAGTAAACAACAGGAACAAATATTAAATAAATCATCTTCGTCATCACACGGGTACCAAACAAATCCCCAACCAAAAATGAAACTTCCACCGCTGTCTTTGCCGGAATTTCGTGGCGAAGCAACAGAGTGGAATTCCTTTTTTGATTTATTTCAATCTCTCATTCACCACAACGATGGTCTTTCGGATATTGATAAATTCCGTTATTTGCTTCTGTCACTACGTGGCGAACCGTTAAATTTAATAAAAACCATTCCGTTGACCGCCGATAACTACGCGACGGCATTTGAATGTTTACAACATCGTTACGAGAATAAAAGAATAATCGCCACCAAACATATGGATAAAATACTTGACATTCCAATTATGTCTGAAAAACCCAATCAATGTGAAAGTGGCATTCGTATCATTCTAAATACGTGTCATGAAAACTTTTCAGCGCTTAGAGTCATGAACTTTCCCGTCGATCAGTGGGATTTCATGTTACTGAATATTTTGTTACGTAAACTTTCTTCGTATGTTCGAAAACGTTTCGAACAATCTTTAAGTTCTCCCAGCGACATACCAAATATCTCTGACTTACTCGACTTTCTCGAAAAGGAGCTAGCTGCGAGTGAGATAATGGCTAATTCGTCTACGAGACGCAGCAGTGATGGGTCCGCGCCGCCGCAACCGGGTCCGCGCGGCGCCGCTAGTGCGCTCGCCGCCGCTGCGCCCGCGCAGGCGCCCCGCGCTCACGCGCCCCCCTACACCGCGCCTCCCGCCCGCGGCGCCACCGCCGCTGCCGGCGCGCTGGCGCGCGGTTCTTATCAGCCGCGCCATAATAATACGCGTTCCTTTTCGTTTCCCGCGCTCTGTGCGTCTACGGCGCCAGATTCGAATTTATATACAGATGATAAAGGCAAACAAAAGGTAAAATGCATACTATGCAAGTCGCCTTCACACTTTTTAAGCAAATGTGATGATTTTTTCGAATTATCGCTTTCAGATCAACTTGATTTCATAAAGAAAAACAATATTTGCAAAAACTGCTTGGTAGTTGGTCACGCGGTCGATCAATGTAAGTCACGTTTTACCTGCAGAGAGTGTTCCAAACGACACCACACCAGGTTATGTGATAGTAAGGGTGTTACGAAAAAGAACACGCACGTGTTATCTAGTGATAACGATTCAGAATCCTCCCCCGCACCAGCCGCTGTGAGCTGCGCGTCGACCGCTCTCAGCGACCCCGGGGCTAGTTCCCGCGAATGCGAGTATTCCGTACTCCTCGCGACCGCGCTCGTTGACATCCGTCCCCGCGGCAGCACTTCTATGAACGCGTTCACCGTAAGAGCGCTCATAGACCCCGGTTCACAAACTTCATTAATAACCGAGGCGTGTGTGCAACGCTTAGGCTTATCACGTCAGCGTACCGGAGCATCCATTTCAATTTCGGGCGTCGGTGACGGAGAGACAGTGCGACCTCACGGCATTGTTTGTTGTGATGTTACGCCTCACAATAAGCTGCAAACAAAATTAAATATCAATGCACATGTAATTACAAAAATTACTAACTACGTTCCTAATGTACCAAATGTACAAGCGGACACTGAGTACTTACCTCATCTTCGTAACCTACCACTCGCCGACCCAGAATTCCGTTCTTCGCGTCCCGTCGAGTTGTTGCTAGGTGCGGACTACAGCGACGTCATCCTATTGCATGAGAATATCATAGGACCTCGCGGTTGTCCCGTTGCTATAAATAGCATTTTCGGCTATCTCCTTTCAGGAAAGCTAGCTAATAAATCTTCTTCGACACTCAACGTGTGTCTAGCCTCGTTTCATACTGAATTCGAGCTCCAGCGGTTCTGGGACCTGGAATCGGTTCCTGAAGCCCAGCTTCTCACGCCCAGTGAGGCTCTGTGCGAATCGATCTTCGTCGAAACGCATACGAGAGATTCATCTGGTCGTTACACCGTGGCTTTGCCGTTCAAGCCTGACGTTCCGCCTCTCGGAGAATCCCGAGAGATTGCACTTTCTCGTTTTCATAAATTAGAAAATCGATTAATGCGTAATCCTAGTCTACGACAAGATTACCACCGGTGCCTACAAGAGTACTTTGATCTTGGGCACATGGAGCCGATCCCAGCTCCTTCAGAACCAGCTTTACGAGCTTCGGAAATGTACTACCTCCCCCACCACTGCGTGGTGCGGACTCAGAGCGCTACGACTAAAACTCGCGTTGTATTCGACGCTTCGTGTCCTACAACTAGCGGGCGCTCGCTGAACGATAATTTGTTGACAGGTCCTAAGCTACAGCAGGACATCGTCATGGTCCTTCTAAAATTTCGTCTTCATCTAGTTGTTTTCACAACAGATATAAAAATGATGTATCGAATGATCGAGGTTCGCTTACGCGACCGTGATTTTCAAAGAATTCTGTGGCGTACAGATCCAACCGATTTAATTCGTGAATTTCGGCTCTGCACCGTCACGTTCGGCGTCAGCTCAGCTCCCTACCTCGCGCTACGCGCGCTGCGCCAGCTGGCCCTCGACGAGGGTGACAAATGGCCACTCGCTAAACGTGTGCTTCTCAATGAAGTGTTCGTAGATGACGTCATCTCCGGTTCAAACACTCTAGAAGATGCTCTGTCTCTTCAGCGAGAGCTCATAGAGTTGTGTCGAGCAGGAGGCTTCGAGCTCCGCAAATGGAGCAGTAACCATCAGGCTCTGTTATCTTCTGTACTCGCAGAAGATAGCAAAAGTCAGCAAGAAGCTCTCATCATCTCCTCACTTGACGGAGACACGACTGTCAAGGTATTAGGCCTAAAGTGGACACCAAGACTTGACACTTTCACTTATGATGTCAATTACGATAAAATTGATAAAAAGTGTACTAAGCGTACAATTCTGAGTGAGATTTCAAAGATTTTCGATCCATTGGGATTTCTCTCTCCAATCACCATTTTCGTAAAAATTCTTATTCAATCCATGTGGTTATGTCATACAGACTGGGACGAAGCTCCGCCACAACACATCATTGATTCGTGGAACAAGTTTCTTTCAGAACTTCCACTGATTTGCAATGTGACGTTACCTCGTCATGTTGTTCCCGCTCATCGATCTATACAGATCCATGGGTTTTCTGATGCGTCAGAGAAGGCCTACGCGGCCTGCGTCTTCATACGTCTTACGGACGAGATGGGTAAAGTTCACACTTACCTAATCATTGCAAAAACGAAGGTAGCGCCCATCAAACGCATTTCTCTGCCACGGCTTGAGCTGTGCGGTGCTCTTCTTCTGTCGAAATTAATGAGCCTCGTAATCGAAACTTACAAGGACTCCATCACAATCGATGATATTTATGCCTGGACTGACTCATCAGTTGTTCTTGCATGGCTGCAATCATCTCATGAGTGGAAGGTTTTCGTCTCAAATCGTGTAACGGAATTATTGAGCCGCGTCCCCGCCTCTAGATGGCGCCACGTTCGTTCCGCGGACAACCCGGCTGACGCCGCTTCTCGCGGTGTTCTTCCGTCGCAGCTGAATCATGAACTTTGGTTCTCAGGCCCGGTCTGGCTAAAAAACCCAGAGACAGAATGGCCGCAGCTTCTTCCAAGCTACGCCACAAGCGAAGAGCGACGTACACATGTTTTAGTCGCTGACAAAAAAGAACAACCAAACATCGAATTTTTAAACAAATATTCGAAATTAGGCAAACTTCTTCGAGTTGTGTCTTATGTATTCCGTTTTTTCAACAAATGTCGTAAAGCAGCGACATCACATAGGAACAACGTCATTACCGTGCAAGAAACAAATTTTGCACTCAATCGATTAATTTCGCTTACACAAAATGAAGTCTTTTCAGACGAAATTTCAAATTTAAAATCAAACGAACACTGTTCGAAAGGTTTACAAAATTTAAAACCATTTCTCGACGACGCCGGTCTTCTCAGGGTCGGCGGCCGCATTCAACGCTCAAATCTTGATTATGAAGCAAAACATCAATTAATTTTGCCAAAAAATCATTTTTTAACAGATTTAATAATCGATCATTACCATATGGTCCATTTGCACGTCGGTCCACAGACCTTGCAATTCATTTTGTCCCAACGGTTTTGGATCCTTTCAGCCCGCAACGCAGTGCGTAAACGCACTCGTCGTTGTGTGCGCTGCTTCCGCGCCCGCCCCGCGGCGCCGCAGCCTTCAATGGCTCCGTTGCCGGACGCGCGCGTGCGCCCCCTACGCCCGTTCTTGCACGTCGGCGTAGACTACGCGGGCTACTTTCAAACTCGTACAAATCGACTTCGAAATTCTAAAATTTTCAAATCCTATGTTTGCGTGTTTGTGTGCATGTCTACAAAGGCGATACACCTGGAGTTAGTACCAGATTTAACTACCCAGGCCTTTCTGTCTGCACTGCGCCGTTTCACGGCACGACGTGGCCTCTGTTCAGATATTTATTCGGACAACGGTCGCAACTTTGTAGGCTGTGACAGATATTTAAAAGAACTGTATTCATTTCTAAAACAAAACGAAACCGAAATCCAACAAGCTTCGGCAAGTTCTAATATTCGCTGGCATTTCCAACCTGCATATGCCAGTCACTTCGGTGGGATATGGGAGGCGGCAGTGAAAAGTTTTAAACAACATTTATACCGCGTCGTAGGTTCACAAATTCTGACTTACGATGAATTTAATACTTTGTTGTGCCAAATTGAGGCAGTTCTCAACTCGCGTCCGCTCTGCATCATGAGCAACGATCCTTCAGATCCGCTCCCTCTCACACCAGCTCACTTCCTAGTGGGAGAGCCATTGACCTCCCTGCCTGAGTACGACTTCTCTGACACAAATCCGGGACGTTTAGACAGATGGCAGATGGTACAGCACATGCTTCAGCATTACTGGAAGCGTTGGAGTCGAGAATACCTCCAGCAACTCCAGCAGCGAGGTAAATGGCATCACGACAAGGGCACTCCTCTCACGGAGGGCACAGTCGTCCTAGTTCATAACGATTCGCTACCGCCGATGCAGTGGCAACTGGCTCGCGTGCATCAGACGCATCCCGGCCGCGACGGCGTAGTCCGCGCAGTCACCCTGCGTATAGGTAGTTCATACGTTCAAAGACCGGTAGTGAAAATATATCCACTCCCGATCGACAACTAACAAATAAAAATTACATTTTTTCTCTTAAATCTAGTAATCGTAAGTTAAGTTAATGTTTTGTTTCTTCTACAGTGTAAATCAGTAGTTTCTGTTAAAATATTACGTATTTTAAGGTCGGCGGCATGTTTAGTATTACAACGCACCAGTTTAGAAAGTATAATAATTTCATTTCGTTTCTTTTTTTTTTATATTGCAAAAGGCTAACAGAATTTGTACTGAATGCACTTTTCCATCAAAACGCCATCTATCGGCGAACTTAAAGACATGGAGTCTACGACCAATATGGCAACCGGCCGCATCGCTGCATTTCTGCACGCGACTAATTAAATAAAATAAAATATAAATAACTAACGCCGAGTGTGATAATCTACACAAAACTAAATACCAAAGTGCCAGTTTACGAGATCCCATCGAACCAGCTCTGTGGTCAGCATCACTGGGGGCCCCCGAGGAGTCGGCGACGCGTCCACTGGTGAGTGCTGAAAGTCCATCTTTCTGTAGCCTATCGAAGTCCTTTACCCAACAATGAGAGACCAGTTTATACTGGTTTTGTTTCTATTGAAGTGCGGTCGACCGTACTATCAAGAATTTGCTTTTCAGTGCTTCGTACCTACCTATTTACGATGCTTACCTCTTTGCGCGACCGTACATTTATTCGTCTGTACTTTAAATGCCATAAAAAGTACAGCAATGTTATTTATTTGAAATAAAATTCTATAAACTCTGTATAAACTTATAAACTATTGTTATAAGAAGCTCATATTGCGCTTTCGTGGTGCGAAAATGCGGGTTTATGCGCTAGTGCACTTCTGGGGAGCCATAAAGTGGTCTTAAGACCGTCGTCTCCGTCGCAAGCGATTCAGGGGCTTATTGTTCCCAGTGCCGTGTGAATACAATATTTTTGTGATAAAAAAATTAAATGACCCTATAGTTGCATGAAGTGGGTATGGAATGGATGGCGCCTCTAAGTTGATGATGATTTGAGGATTATTTTGTCTTCATTATGAATTTTAACGAACTAAGTTTAAGGCGTAAAACATGACATGGCATGACCAACATTATCCTATTATTAGATCCCTATTAGATGAACCAGATTTTTATATCGGATAAAGTCAGTCAAGCGTCGTACATAATGTGAAGTTTTTTATTTTCCCGTCGTTCACAGTAGATTTTGTTCGTGGGAATAGTTTCCTTAACTTACCCATCATTATTGGCAGGCATTTTCTCGTGTTGTTTCACAGCTCAATCCATCTAGTACTTTACGAGCTATCTGGCTGAGAAACAGACAGACTGACCCAAAAGCGCAATAGGTCCACGGAAAAGTACAAGGGCAATCTTAAAATATTTTTAAATTATCAGGCTGCGGCAGAATATCAGCGACGGCTGGCGTCCCAAGTGGTCAAATGCTGAGCCGCAGACCTTTTTGTCTTTTCCTCTTAATAACTATGTTGTAGCATTATGTTCTTTCATGTTATAGTTTTAAGCGTGCCCACAGGTCCGTTACATGTATTGTGTTACTTAGATAAGTACCTACGATTGTAAACTGTATTTTATAAATAGGAAATATTTTAATACAACCTCGATTTAGTAAGTACAACTAACATGATAATATTAATAAAATATTCCTAACAAAGACAAAATTAATAATAATTAATAACTGTATTTTAATAAAGACAAATAAAGATTTATTCTTAATTAAATAATTATTTACGGGTCTTACACTCGAACAAGTTTATACCCTCAAATAATTAAATAATTGTATTTACTATAATTATTCGGTGCAGTATAAAAAATTAAATTAAATTAATATTATATAAAATTAAAACTAAACTTAAAAATAAATTATAAATAAAAAACCCCTCGAGGCTCCCCACCGCTGGGAGCGTGCCCAGAAGGCTGGCGGCATTACCCCGCTGGATTGTGAGGCTGATCCTAATTAAATAAATAATAAATATAAGATAATTTGCCAACTTTGTCTTGGCGTGAGCTACAAAAGTTCCTGGACTAGGTAAGGTGCTATTCGCGCAGGTGCTACTCGGACGGGTGCTGTAGCTGGACTACGTCAAAAGTTTGGGATACAACCGCGTTTAAGTAGTTATTAAAAATAAAATATACATATAAAATTTAAACTTCGTAGTCTTTTTAACTGACAAGGAAAACATAATATATGAGTAAAACTGCAGCTTTGCGGAGGTTGTATGTAATTAAGTCCTACGTTATCTTTGAAGCTGTACGGGGGACTAGGTCAGTAGTCTGGATTAAGTCTACTCGTAGTATACGCAAGGGGCGCATATGCCTCTGTGTAAATAAACCAAAACTTAGCTCTGGACTAAGCGAAGGCTACATTGCAGTAACATAATTTACTATGAAGCATACTGAAACAGAAATACGAAGAGTAGGTACTTACTTAATTTATAAAGTAACTAGCTGTGGCCCGTGGTTTGCTTGCGTTGAATAAGTATCAAGCGTAACGTAAAAACTTTCTGTAAAACCAAGCTCTCCAACAAACGAAACCCTATTAGAATCCGTTTAGTGGTTTTGGAGAAGGGTAACTTCACGAAAATCTACAATTATAATAATATGACCTTATTTTCTTATTATTTGGCCGTTTTGTAGGAGGTTGATCTAAAGTCTATGTTTTAGCGCTAACACCTTGAAAGCGGTGGTAGATAAAAATTTGACTTTGTATAAATGTACCTACTGTACTTTTACATGCAATAAAATAGTTTTGACTTTTGACTTTAGAAATACACATATTTTGTTACAACTTATAATAAATACATATATTAATAAATATAATCCTACGCACATACGCTCCCTGTTTGCCCTGTCTCTTAATCAGCACGACATAACAGCCAGGTGAAGATAGCTGAAAACGCTCTGGGTTGTTATTTTAGGACGTGAATTCCGTTTTGTTTGTTTAAAACATTCCAACAACAGGCCCGTTGCTAGAAATTCGAGCGCCCGCACCCGATATCGTAAATACAATAGGTATGCGGTACAAATAAAATTGTGCGGTTTTATTTTACAAATACGGGATTGTTTATTTTGATGTCATTTCTTTCACGGTTATTGGAAGGTGCTACGTACTTGTGTGTGAGACTTTTTGTGTGGTTACTTGTGATTGATGATCATTGGATGGAACTCTAGGGCCGGGTACTCGTGCCCGCGTGTCAGTAGCAGTTGCAACACCAGGAATCTTGAAGCAGCACAAGGACAGGATCAACGGTTTGTGGCGTTTTCTATATTCTTCGATAGACATACAGAAAAGCATTCGTCCGAATACAAAATATACAGTCTACTACAAATAACACCAGTGACCAGTAGGTACCGATTCGATTTTCGGAACGATTTCGCGTTCAAATCTAGCATACAGCGGGGGGTCATTGATGCTGAATTGGTAAAAAAGCATCGTAAATGATTATACTTACATGCTATTTGTCGCACTTTACGATGTTCACTGACTACGGTTCTGTCCAACAGTCTTAACAATGTAAATCTCTTAAAAATACTCAACGCAGCTTTTTACTGTATTCCTTAGGTGTACAAAATACTTAATGATAATTTTATGCACAAATTGCTGTAACCGTGTTTAATATCGGGTCTCTCTTCATGCCTGCCTTAATGCACAGGTCGCCATTTGCCCATTTCGCTACTCAAACGGTGTGTGTAATTAACCTTATTTTGGGTAAATGTGTCGCGGAAATTACGCATTTTATGGGTCGGTGGACCTTAGTAAGTATATGAGTTTCGAATGGAACTGCGTTTTGCGGTGGAGGGTTGTCCAATTCTCATCTTACTTTAGTATTCTTTTTGATTTTGTATTAACACGTTGGCTCCTTTCCATATAGAGGCAACTACCAGTCGCGCGGGTTCGGCCGCCGCTAACGCCGAAGCCCTGAAATGTCGGAAATACAAGGAGGCCACCTGCACCTGCATATTCATACCCATTGGTTTCGACGCAATAGGTTCCTTGGGCCCTATTTTTTATTTTATTTTTTATTTTTTTATTAAACAACAGGAAATTCTTTTATTAAACAACTTTCAGCTCGTCTCCGCGAGGCCACTGGCACCCACAAGGCAGGCAACTATTTTGCCCAAAGGCTAAGCCTTATCATCCAAAGGGGAAACGTTGCCGGCCTTCTGGGGACTATGCCTTGGTTTTTTTATATTTAGACTTCAAGTTAGGGAAATGAATATGTTATTTTCAATTTTAATAGTTCTAGGTATACATATAGCCTGATATTATTATTTGCACGAATAAATTAAATAGTCTGAGAAAATACATACTAATTTATTTGTAATTTGTATTATTAGTTAGTAATATAATTACAACACTTTTAGAGTTGATATAAGAATATCGGGGGCGCTGTTCGCCGCTGACGCTTAGCTCACTGAAATTCTTATTTTTCATTTAAATGAACATTGAATAAAATCCAACAAGCCGAAAATCCCCAATAATATATCGATTCGGATTACGCAGTTGCGATGTCGTTTTTATTCATTTTCTCTAAAACTCATTACTTATTTCGGCATTTACTTCTCCGCTCATTTTTTTGTCTCGAGGGAGATTTCGGACCGAACGGAGGTTTTCCGAGATAAACAAGGGGCTATTCAACATGGTTGTCGGCCAGGGCTGAATCTATAGTGGTTTTACTTCCTCTTTACTGTTTATTGAAGCTTCAGCCATATCTCTAATATACTTTTGATGATACAAACACTATATTATCAGGCGCTTTAAATTTTAAAGAAAGTCAACGAGTTTGGTCAAACAAAACGGATCCTATTAGCGAAGCGTTCTGTCCGTCCGTTGATCAGTCGGTAAAATGAATAACCCAAAAACAACTGGACCGATTGAGTAAAATTTTTTCAAGATGTTTAAAACTTTGTAAGGTTAACTTTATAAAAAAATACTTAGGTAAGTACTGTACTACCGAAATATTCAGATTATAGCCACTGCTGCCATATCTTGCTGCAAGAACAAAGCTAGCAATGTCACCTGTCAATCGACTATATCGATAGCCGCTCGATTGCATTCTGAGACAGCCCAGGAGCTCTATTTTTGAATCGCCCTCCTCGCTTCGAGCGGTCGATTCTACTGATTTTTGTATCGGATGTCGAAGGAAAAACATTAGAATCGACCGCTCGAAGCGAGGAGAGCGATTCAAAAATAGGGCTCCAGAGCTCTCTCTTCCGGTGGTGTGCATTGTTTGTCAGTCCGCCCTCCTTCTGCCGGTTCTGTCAACAGTCGTTCGGATGAATATTATGAAGTATTTCCTCGTCATCGGCACAGATAAGCCCAAGTATACATATCTCGTCAACTCGCTTCCTTTTACGGTCCCAGCGTTATCAGACGCTCTGGTGATAAGCGGCAAATGAGGCTGCTCCCGAGAAAACCGCTATCATTTTTTATAACGCAATATGCCGCTCGTAAATAGTCTGGGGCCTTGCCTTCGGGTTATTTGCTTTGTCTTAAGCGCCAGAAGACCAATAGGGAGATAATAGCGTGTTTGAATGCTTACGTAGTTCATGACTTAACGACTTGTTTGGTTATGGCCAATATAAGAAGCTAATGCCAACAACAAAATGCCCAATAAAACCTGTTAGGATGAGAAAATTGCAAACGTTAAAAGAGCTGATTTTGAGTTTCATAAAAAACATTGTTATGACTATAATATCCGTTCAAAATTTAACTAAATTATAGTATATAATTGCATATAATGCTATGCATAATGCTGTATCTCTGCATATTTAGTTTGACTTTCATTAAGCTCTATAATAAAGATAAATTGCAGACTATTTCTGGAAAAAATAACCAACTATATTCAACCCATATCAATCCATCTTCATAAGGAAGGAATTCCCCCAAAAGAGGTGTAAACAGACTGATAATAGCCCTCTATTCGTTTCATTCGTTATTGGCCCCTTCCGTTTGTCAAACCAATAGGCCACATTTTTTAAAGTAATTTTTTTGTTTGACTAGCTGTATCCCGCGGCTTCGCAGTTATTTTACTTTTTTCTTTTTGATCGGCTCCTAAGGGTCGTAGCATGATGTGAAATAGCATAAAACCTTCCTCAAGAATTGCCGACTGGTAGTTCCTTGAGATTAGCGATTTGTATTAAGTTTTATATTTTAAGTTAGGGTAGGTACTAGGTTATTTTTTAACCGACTATCTTTAAAGTGCTAAAGAAATGATACTTACATATTACCATACAATAAGCAGCACGTATTTTCCGGTGCAAACTGTAATAAATGTGGCTGAAAGATTGTAATTTCACATTGCGATAGGTATTTGCGTAGACATTAAGTTTTACGCTTTCCCAATAAATTCTCTTATCTCACATTTTATACTGGCTGAGTTTACGCGTGGCTTTTTGAAGCTCTTTTAATGAACCAGATGTTCGCTTTATGGTCAAATAAAATGATTAATGTCTCGCTTGTATGAATACAAAATAATATTGATTTACTGTAGTATGTATATGTAGTATGTAGTAAATATATATGTATAAGGAAGTAGTCTATACGAGAGACTGTGTAGTAGTCTAGTTAAATGGAGAGATACCGAGCTGGCTGGCGCAGCACAGGAGTCAGGGTCAGGTGCTTGCATCGACCACATAAGACAAGAAAAAAGAAGGTAGAGCACATACTAATACTATAGAGTATATACATGAATTACAGCTGATTATAAAATATGTTAGCCGTGGTTCATTTTCAAAAATGGGCGAGAAAAACAAACACAGCAAACCAACATAGGTATCGAAGAAAGAGCAAACATTTTAAAGGTCTAACATTTTGGTACCATTAACATTATTAGTAATAATTTAATTATGTAAAACAACAGAACTAATTCATAAATTAACAATTGTAGTATAAGTAAATAGGCAAATAAAAATACTAAAAAGTCATATAATGTATGGGTAGAGTATGATTTAATATGTATGCATACTTATTAAGTAACTTGCATGGAGTAGACGAAAGATGTATAATTAATGACAAACATTTGTATACCTACACATGCAATCAATAATACATCATTTTGTATGTATGTCGAGACTAAGTAATATAAAACACTTTGTAAGCTACCTAAGTATACGAAACTCCACTACCTATGAAGCTTTGTGTGAAACTTCTGAAAGTATAAGGAACTGTAATAAAACTTTAGTGAGGAACTGTAAGTCTCTTGTTACAACAGCTACTTGAGACGGACATGTAAAGTTAGAAGATTTGATCAATTTGTATGAGATTCTACCAAACTCTCCATTTTAATTATCATAATTGATTTTCTGTAGAATCGATTGTGACAAGAAATGTCATTTTGTTGTGGCTACATCTACGGCCACGTATTTTAAAAGTGTCTGAAGTCTTTGTTTCATTCGCATTAATTTAAACTTTAAATATTTCAGTTAAATTTAAAAAAATCTTTTCTTGAAACAAAATAAATACGTAGGTAGTTGTTTTTAGAATAGGAAGGTTCTGTAGACTGGCCTAAAAGTTCCTTGGAAACAGGCACCGTTATAACACTACCAGCAAAGGTTTCGTGACCAGCCATTTTAGGCAAGATTAATAGAGGTTGGATTAATGAGGCCAGTGAGCCGCCCTTCAATTTCTGATAATAGGGGGCCACCACCTATACATTTAGTGATACTGCAAACACACCAAGGAAAGAATTAATGGAAAAGGTATGGAAAATAAGGGTCAATCCCTTAGAGCTCGGGATTAATTGAATACTTAATTTATTCATTTATTGCAATCCTTTCGTCATTGTGGTCTCGTTCATTGCGTTAGAGCTTCGGATTGAAAGGAAGTAACCACCAAATATAAATGCAGTTTATGACTGCAAATGAATGGGAAACGGCTTTAATTTTTTTGGTAAAAGTATGAAAAGAAACTTGTTGAAATTTAACTTTTTAAATTTCAGCAACAGAATTTACGAAAATGCGAGCTCGCACTCGAAAATTAACCTTTTCTTGGAAGTGGTTTCTTTCACCGCTTGCTGATAAAGTACCAGATACCCTATCTGCAGATTATCTGACAGATACCCAATTTTTTTTTTCACAGATATCCGATTGCCTTATCTGTCAGATAAACTAACAGCAAGATCAATCTGCTGTTATTTTTTATCTGTCAGATATTTTAAGAGAGACTAGAAGTGTGCAACACAAAAATATTATCAGACAGATTTATCTGATAGATAAGTTTATTTGTCAGCTTACTATCTGTAACAATATCAGCAAGTGGTGAAAGAGGCCCTTAATGTTATTGGTATTCACACTTTGATATACCTACCTATACCTACTAATCTGCTTATATACGATCTCATATTCATATGATGTTCCTCGTACAGTCGCGTCAGTGGAAACACTTTGACCTTGAGCTGGCCTAGCCTATTAGGGAACTGTAATACTATGAGAGACCAGTTTATACTGGTTTTGTTTCCACTGACGTGCGGGTCGACCGTACATCGGAAACGCGGCCCGAGCGTCCAATATTAAATCAAATTGGGTAAGTAAGTATGTATGTAAAAAAGGTCAAGTGCTAACACTGCACGTTTGTGAACCTTACGTATATCAGTAACTGAGTTGACATTCGTATATGCAAAAATACGAACAATAGTTGAAAGCTGTGAGCTAGATACATGAATGGAAATGACGAAACTATTCTGGAACTTATCACAGGCAATTTCGAATCAATCTCTTTTTTATTAGCAGCAAAAGGCAACAGCTACTGCTTCATCGATGACGTACGCCTTTAACAAAGGCTCTATGAAAGTTTCCTTTGAAAGGATTTCACATGGAGCCAGCTATATTTCACAGCTTATATGTCGCGCCCGGGTTCACCTCGGATATCCGTCCGTTTCATCTCCATTTTATTTTCGGCTTAGATAAGCCTGCAGGATTTTTTTCCCAGACAAATGAGATACGAGCCGGTCTGGGGCAAGTTAATTTTTTCTCTTTCTTATTTTATAGTCTTTACTAGAGCATTGTTTCCCTTAGTTCATTCCCGGCGGTTTTTACAGCGTTCTTTTATAGATTTCAGTCATGTCTATTATATAATATAATATAATAAGCCTTTATTACTGTTTAAATGTTTACAATAATAGATATATGTATTTATAATTGTTTTTACCG
The DNA here is from genome assembly GCA_949699065.1 of Metalampra italica. NCBI lineage: Eukaryota > Metazoa > Arthropoda > Insecta > Lepidoptera > Oecophoridae > Metalampra > Metalampra italica. The sequence goes on from OX452987.1 coordinate 4,846,236, forward strand.
ACTGTGTTTATATTGATACACATATTTCATTTCTATATTATATAGACGATCGGTTTCTGTCAACAGTTTGTCCTTCGACAAAGGCCTCCTCTAAAGACTTCCATTTCTCTCTGTCCCTTGCTGTTCTCATCCACTCTGGACCAGCCACTTTTTTAAGATCATCCTCCCAACGTTTCGTTTGTCTCCCTTTGCTTCTTTTCCCATTCCTGGGATACCACTCCGTTATTATTTTTGTCCATTTCTCTTTCGTCTCTCTCAGCATATGACCTGTCCATCTCCATTTTAAAGTCTTACATACCTTTTTACATCTTTAAATTTAGTTGTGTTCTTTATTTCTGCTAATCTTATTTTATCTTTTCTCTTGACGCCTATTACACTTCTCTCTATTCCGTTTTGGCATACTTTTACTTTATTCATTAATTTTTCTGTCCATGCCCATGTTTGGCAAACATATGTTAAGCATGGTAAAATGCACATATTATATACTTTTCTTTTCTCTTTGATTGGCATGTCTTTATTTTTCATAACTTCGCTGAGAGACCAATATCTTTTCCATGTGTTGGCTATCCTTCTTTCAATTTATTTATGCATAGTATCTTTTGCGGCTATAAGTCATGTCTATTATACAGTTACAAATATGAATGTTACTCGAATTTATTCATATGGTATTGCAGGTCGACTGAGGGATGGAATTGAATTTTGTTTGTGAAACCGCGTAACTTGGTGTAATGTAATAAAGTCCGGGCGTCGTCGTGTGGTAGCACGTGTTATTGCGTGTTTCCTGCCGCGCCGTCGTTTGTGACGAATCACATAACGCGTAAACTTATACATTATACATAACAGTTTTAGTGAGAAAAAAATAGTCCTTACATGGTATAAAGTCGCTTCCCGTGTCTATACGCTTAGATCTTCGTATTTTCATTCGGTTTTCACTATCATTCAGATAATTTCTTCTAAATGGTTTATAGGTACTTATCCCATGCGGGCGAAGCCGCGGGCAACAGCTAGTTATATAAAAGACAAAATATAATTGATCGCTTCGTTCGTTTGAGTTAAGGGCTCGATATTAACAACTTTGTTTATGTGTATTAAGTTGGTCCTAGTCTGGTTAATACACTATATTATGTTACTAATTCATATACAGGCACTCCTCTTTGGGATTAGACAAGTGAATCTAATAATTGTACCTCCTTATACTTTAAGTCAAAATAAAACACTATTGCATATACCACTATAGTGTCACTTAACATTTTTTACAGTTAATATTACAATGATCCACTATTGGATACACTGTTTGGTCGTCGGCGTCTGCACGTCGGCGTTTGCCTCGCGATCGAGGTCATTCATACGATTTTGTTCTTTAGGCTAGAGTGATATGGTTCATTTGACAATGACGTCAAAAGTGCGCGGGCAAATTTCCGCTTGGTCTGCCTCGACCCTGAATGTTCCTTTGATGACATAGACACCCATTAATGTTACTGATGCTCGTTCCTATTTTTTAGTGGGTTGCATTGCACGCGTAAAATTAGAATAGTAATATTAGTTAGTAGGAGACTAATGGAACACGGTACATTTAATGTAGAAACTTTATAAAACACAATTACACCACGAGGAGTAACCCTCAGGCGTTTAGTATGGAACTCAAAGTTCTGTGGTCCAACTAATTGAAATTAGTTGAAATTGCTATAGACGCTCATAACACTAATTAATTATATCACTAATAAATTAAATTAGTTAATTATAGTTGGGATTGTGTTAGTGGGTATTTTATCTATATACGGTGCACATTAACAACTTATATTGTTACAATAAAATATTAATTTAATTCTTTATTTCAGACATGGAATCCATAATAATGTGTTAGTAGTATTAAATTCAAATTTCAAATTCAAATTTTATTTATTTTCTCACACATTACAATATTAGCATGCAGTTTGATAAATGCCGGAAATGAAATTAACCGGAGACCGGTCTTTGTGTGAGACTGGTGCCTGTATTAGGACAAGTCCTGTTCTACAGGTCACCAGGCCTCTCTGGAAAATGAGTAGACTGAGTGCGAGCGTGTGTGTGTTGTGTTTGAGTGTATTTGTGTGTGTGTGTGTGGGTGAGTATATATTTATGATTAGTTGTGATATAATTTTTTATTTTATTAGATTATTACTAAAAACATTTTATTAATTTAAAATGTAACTTTTAAGGATGTTATAGATAAACTGTAAATAATGTTATAGAATTTTTTTGTAGACATAATTATGTTTTAAGCAAAAATTAATAGATAGATTTCTATTTTATTCTAGGTTTAGGATAGTACACAAATAAGGTTTTCCGTTGATGTGTAACCAAGACCGAGTAACCAATCGGTAATGTGCTTCTTGCAAGAAGATTTGGGATAAAACTATGTTAGTAAATTAAAACTAATTACAGGATGGTATTTCGTTTGTTGTTGGCAACATGGACAGTGTCCCAGTGCCTGTGCATTGGGCTATCCACCTTGTCGCGCAGCACGCTCAGGAGGCTGTTAAGGGCTCCCTAAACGATCATGCGGCATGACATGCAATACGTGCTGTCACTCATGCATGACCGTCTAGCTGTAGTGATTGACGTACATGACATGCAAACTACGTGCAGGCCGTTGCTTCACTGTATTGATTGATAGCAAGCATGATGATCCATCATGCAGCATGACATTCACGTAAACGTTGCATGTCATGCAAGCATGATCGTTAAGGGACACTTTTAGGGCTGTCACGAACCCGACTCACCAGGGAAGCGATTCTTTTGCGCATGAAAATAGAACCACTTTGTATTGTTAGATCCTACCTAACTGTAATGTTAGAATCAGGAACGGGCAATTCTGTCTTAGAATGTCTTGTATAATAATTTCCAAACCGCCTAAAAATAAGATCTTCTGTGTATTTTTTGTATAATCAAGCTGTAATTTCATCTCAGAAAAGTTCACAAAATAATAGATGCTCATTTCGTGCCAAGCAAGTTATATTTACTTTCACCAAGTTCATACACATGACGGATCAAAGTTTGAACGTGTGTTTGTCTTCAGCCTCAGATGGAATATTAGAACTTGTTTCTAAGTCATTATACAGGATGTGCGGTGCCGTATATACAGGGGGAGACTAACTAAAGTGAAAATTAGATATCATTAAACGCTTCAGAGTAAATGGGATTACTTTACTATGATGTTATTGGCACTGAACTGCAAGAAACTGTTATTAGAAAGTAACAAAATAAATGATAACGTTTGCAGCAAGGGTCAATATCGTAAAAAAATATCGCTATGCCTTGCTCAATAGCTACTGCAAGTGAACTGAAGTCAAGTACAGGCAATAACGATAACTATTATAATAATAATAATATAATATACTTCAGAAGGAAAAGGGCGATATCCTAATCTATTTGCCGAAGAAGTTGGTCTCCTATGGGGCATCCAGAACTTTCGACTTCTGAGCGCACTTTTATCAATGTTATGAGCTCAGGGGAAATTTAGACTCGCACAACTTTCACGTGAAATAAGTGTCTTTGTGCAAATAGGGAAAATATTGTACCTAAGAATTGTGTATTTCGAGTGACTGAATAGTCTATTTATGAAGTTGAACAAAAGTTTCTGAAGTAGGTAGATTATTGTATTTAAATGTGTTTCTTAAATCATTTTATGTAGACATATCTACGGCTCATATACCTGTCTCGTCTTAGGTCAACTCTCTTTTCGGACCGTAACGCAAAAATATGAAATTACCAAGCTGAAGTGGCAGTGGGCAGGTCACATATCTCATACAGTAGGTAGCCCCTCAAAACAGCTGGCTTATTCTCCTGTGTACTCCTTTAGGTCACAGAAAAAATCAAGAAGAATCCTTCACACGCTAAAAAGAACAGTAACTCAAGGGTTAGGTAGATACATTAGTGATGTTGCACCAAACCGAATTAGGCCCACATTAGTAGCTTATGGGCCGTACACCCTCAAATTGCACGGCTAGGCCTCTGCTGTGTGTTTAATAAAGCCAATTTATGATTATAGCAGTCTCCTCTATAATGTATGTGTCGGTGCAGCAAAAGCACGTTTGTACAAGGACCACTAACATTATCTCTGTGAATTGAACTTTATGAACATAGGAATTTAGGTAGATTCCCCGGGGTTTCATGTGGAATAAGGGTCGCGATATTTAGGCGCTATGGGTAGTCTAATATTGCGCAGCACGAATTGTGTTTATGGAGATTCCGACGCACGTGATAACACGCGTATTTGTTTGAAAACAAGATAGATGATACAAATTGAGAAAATGTAGAATGTTTTACAAAGATACTGTGTTTCCGCCACCAGCAATGTTGCGGTTAATAAATTTTAAACAGTACCTATAACCATAACCATTCACGTAAGTAGCTAGCTATCATTCAGAAATCACGCGAGTACATCCGTAGGCAAAAGCCGGTCTCATTTAAACTATTAACTTAACCGCTAAAACTGAATCCAACCGCAACCGCTTTACGATTAAAATACTGAGCGTTGTTTCGCGTGACACGTGCATAAGTTGGCCAAGTTAGATACAAGTAACTCTTCCAAAGTAACTTGCCTCAAGTCGAGACCGCGCGCTGCATAACTAAACGGCTCAACTAAACTCCTGGAAGTTGCCTTCTCGCTTCCTGTGTCTCCGAGCTTTCATTTGTTCCATTAAGAGCTGTCGTATGCTCCGCTCGCGCGGCGTTCAGCTGTTGTTCCAGCTATGTGAGTTTCAATAGTAACACAACCTTGCAACAGCAAGCTGTAACAACAGCTTGTTCAGTTTGAAAGGCTGCTAACGTAAACTTCTCTAAGTGTCAATACTATCTCAGAAACTACAACAAAAGAATTAAGACAATGGTCGCGACTTTCTGCAACCATTCGAATATTTTATTACTACGAGTAGGCACCTACCTTAACGGCAATGGTTGTCAGCATCGAAACATCCAATACCACATCGTTTTGCGGTACAGATAAAGATAACGTAAAATTTTAGTAGCCTTATTAGCCCTGCAGAGACTATTCAAACCATCTGCTTGACTGCCCTTTTGCCACCCTTGTCATAAAAGAAGTAATAAACAGAGTGTATCCTTGCGTTTACATTTGCGCTGTTATATTCGCACAAATTGGAGAGTTCGTCGAGTAGAAAACAGTTTATCGTTCCAAACGCTTCCATCCGGGGCAATGCTTTGAAGAAACTCCAGTAAACATCCGGAAGGTATTGGGAACATACTTTATTGTGAATTTGTTGAAGAAATGTTGTGTTGTGAAAAATTGTGCACATTGAAGTTAGTTCAACAAGTAGTTTTACTGCGAAGATTACAAGTTTGATATGTGTATAAATCATTGACATTTTGCTATTAAACTAGCGGACGCCGAAATAAGCTATCATGGTATCAACTTCCATCAAAATTCGTTCAGGCGTTATGAGGAGATTGAGCAACAAATAAACATCCACAATTTCGCATTTATTCTTATTCTTAGACGGGGGTGGCAGTCTTTGTACTGACTTCATGAAAGCGGGAGTGTTGTGCAATTCCCTTTGGGCCGCCAGTACAGCCATCCCAATTCCTTGAGGTAGTGGAGTAGGGCTTATGGCCGACAGCAGCACTGTTTAGGTTGCTTGTTGTCATAAGGTAGGGATACCTCTCAGACCCGTTTTGGATCTGAATCCCCGATTGCAGGACAGACTAGCAGCACGTGCTACACCGTCTCTCTCCTGCAGACAGTCCATCTACAGAGAATGGTCTTATCGCTATGCGGGAGCATGAAGCGCGTCTGCTCACCAGCCCACTCGGGATTGCCACAATCTTTCACGTTCCTCGTTTGTGTTATTTTGTTCTTTCACGTTCATAGTCGTATAATATTCGAGTGTTAAGGCGATTTTTAAATTATATTCCTACATCTCTTAAATCTATAACGTTTTTTAAATCAATTAAGTGTCACGATTTACGTAATCCAAATTGAATTGAAAGGAATCTCATTTCCACCAACACGGAGTTTTGACATTGACATTTCCTTAGAGAATCGATCCCCAGCCTTAAAAGGCAGATCTACTTTACCTGTAATCTAAATAACAAAAGACCTTGTCGTCACAGCTTCCGGGTTTCTCATTTATACTAAAAAGTAATCAAGACATAAAGTATCCTGGAGCCATTAAAATTCCTTATAAATTGATACTTAAGATGTTTGATATAAATTGTTTTTTGTTTTTTTAAGGCATTGTCGATATAAATATGTTTAATTAAGTGAGAAAGTTGTGCGGTATGACCGTGCCGTATTGTTTGTTTTGAATTATAATTGAAAAATTTACATGTATGTTTCATGTTCAATGTTTAATTAAATATAACACGTGGGTCGAACCCAGGGAGCAATATTCAACCTAACACAACAAAACACGGCCCTTCTAATGAAGCGATATTGTTTAGAAGCCCTCGCAGTTTAGTTCTAATTGCAAATAACAGAAAGGATGATTCGCCCAATCAAAGGGCCCTAGATCGATTTAATTTGTTCAACTGAAATCTTAATAAGTTCTATAATTAATTAACGTTTGATTATTGGACACTGTCTACATAGTATTCACTTGAAGGTAACTATTTAAAGTCAGACATTACAGAAATCTGAAGTCAAACTCAAGTTCACCGAGGTCGAAAGACTTGCTATTATTGGTTGGCTGGACAAAGGCTGTTGGAGCAGTCATCTCATAAGGTCTAGTAGATAGTCTTGGAGAAAGGGGATTGCCCTTCAGACGGTCAACAAAATTATGTACAACAATATCAAAGAAAGCATAATAGACAACCCTATCTGTATGCCATACTTTTACTTTATTTATTGTGCTTCTCTGTACTTGCTAGTCCCCAATCATTATCGTATTATTAACATAAAACAATTATTTTGCGAAAATAAGAGACGACTTTTGTCTTGAGAGAAATTTTCAAAAAATTTTGTTCATGTTTCAAGTACGAGCTGAATTGGAAAATGGTATTAGGTAGGCATATTGACTAGGTAACAAAATTGTGTTTCCTTTGGCGATTCATGGAAGAGAACATGAAAATAAACCCGAGCTTTATTCGTAGAAAATTAGAACGACTGAAGTATGAACCCTTTCGGAATGTAGGTAGTGCCTTATTGGTGATAATTTTTTCTAAGAACCTAGTGATTTCATCTATGAAGGAAACTGTAGGTAAAGTGTTTCTGCCCGTTATTTGTATATTATGGCAATCACGGATTTTGATGGGATTTTGCTGTGGGAAAGCTATAATGTCCCAAGTATAGGTCTGCGTTTTATTGGGTCTCGATATTAACTATAGATAGCTGAAAGCTATTGCTATATATGGCGCGACCAAATATAAATTTTGCGAAGCTGCGGGCTACGAATATGTAAGTAAATGACGTATCCCTACCTAAATTTATTCCTTTTATGGGCTTTGTTACTTAGTTTCCTCAAAGCTACTACAATATTCAAAGAGTGAGAAATTGAGTTCAATGAAGGTCTGCTAATGAAATTAAATCATTCCCAGATTTAAGTGTCCATGTCTTTATGTCAATATTATACAGAGTGTAGCGAAATGATGAAGAATAGGTACTCATGAATGGAACTAAGTTGTTTTGAAGTTTATTTAAAACTTTTTTGAACCCAATAGTGCTAAAGGCGAAAATAATGCCTTCTCTATCAGTTTACCTTTTGGTAATGCAGATAAAGTTCAAGCTTTAAAAGTATGTAAAGAGTATTAAATTGTCTTCTATGAATTAAGAAATAACCGGCTAAGGTTAATAGATGACAATGTCCACTTACCATCAGGTGATCTGACTCCATTCCATCCATTTAAAAAATACGACTATCCATGTTTTGACAACTACAAAGGTTCAAATATAAGTATACGTATGTATGTTAATAATACTCTCTTTGTTAATTATGAACAAAGTTTAGAAATATACAAAGGGTAGAGATGAAATTTTCCGAAATGTTTTAATATTTTATCAAGCTGGACTCGATAATTAAATTGTCTAACAATATACTAAGAATAGAACCAGCACCTACTTATCTTAAAGCATTTGTGTTCGTTTCGTCCATCAGGGGAAATTAAAATGTTATGTTTATAAACAGTTCACAAGATAATGCGTTTGTTAAAGTTGTTAACAAATTAGTTGTATCCGAGATATTAAATTCAACAGGCTATAAACATAAAGCCAATTACGCGTATTCAGCATTTGCACCACGGCCCTCTAAAAGAGGGCTTCTGTTAATGAGGGCATAAAAACCTCCCTTTCTGAGTTATTTCTCCGAATTTGCATTTTAATTTAAAGAAAATGTAGAAGCTTCGCAACAACAATTTTGTGTGTGTCGTTTTGTATCCCTACATACTCGTACTGTTATACACAGAAGATTCTTCAAGTTACCAATGTCCAGTAAGATTTATTGAATATTAAATACGGGTCTTACACGCGAATAACCAGCCACCTCGTGACCACGGTCAGTGTAACCTGGTCGAAACCTCAGGCAAAGGGAAATAAAAGACCCGTGTCTATTGCGCAAAAGTCTAAAATGTACTAAGTGATATTACTTACAGCTGAATTTTAAAATTGCATTCTAATTCTTGCTCTATAGTAAGTTGGTAATTTTATACAATCTTTAATAAATTGTTTTTGCCTGCTCTGGACACTTGACAGTATGAAGATTTTTCTTGACTTCACACCCTAAAAGGTGCCCAACCTAACTGGATTCTTTTTTCTGCTTCCTTTCTTTTCTTCCTTTTATTAACTAGGTACTTTACTAGTTAACTTTATTTTTATTGTATTAATTTTGAAAACCAGTAGTATTGTACTGCACTGTCCCCCTCTAAAATGCCATAGACGCCGTGGTAGACCAATATCTCGACAAGACTAGTACTATTATATATTCTGTGACAAGAGCCGCTTCGGCCCATCGATCGGATCACAATCTAATGAGAGATGGATCTGAACGGTCTGACGGCACATGGTAAGAACAGTACTCTGGACATGGCGGGAGACTTCAGGGTTCGAAGCCCTAAGCTTCACGAAGAGACACAAGACATAAAAGAATAATACTTAAACTAATTAAATAATATATAATTTATTAGGGAGGCACAAAAAACTGATATAAAACATTATGATAAAAAATACAAATACTACGTGTCAAAGAGACCGCCCCGGGTCTGACCTGGGCCAAAGGTACCGAAAACGCTAGCGGCATTGCCGCGCTGCACAGCTATCGATAACCTTTGGACCAGGAAAGATCCGGAGCGGGGGTCCCCTCCTCTCTCTTTGAGTCTGCGGCCTAAGTCTCTGATGAAGGCCTTCGCCTCACTGCCCCAGGGCCCCGCTGTCTCCAGGGCGACGGGCACAAACATATAGGTGGACTCTAGGGCGGAGTACTTTGCGTGCTTGTGCCTAAAAATAATATTGTTTGTGGTTCTACCGTTACCTGACGACACATGGCAAGAACAGTACTCTGGACATGGCGGGAGACTTCAGAGTTCGAAGTCCTAAGCTTCACGAAGAGACACAAGACATAAAAGAATAATACTTACACTAATAAAAGAATATTGTTTGGCGTTCTACCGTTACCAACGTCATTAAGCCACGACAAAGTGGTTAATACATAATAGACAATAACGAGTAAATTTCATTCCGTACCTCGAACGCGACTTGGAGATAGTGGTGCCGACACGTTATGAAATCTATTGGATTTTAGAAATTTAATTACGACGAAGCGCGCGCCTTCTCTATGAAATACGTGTGAGAGGTAATATAATAGTAATAGCTACGGATGTATGAGAACTATTTTCACGTCACATTTTTAGGGTTTCAACCAAAATAGTGAAAAGGAACCCTGCTATCGACTTGAAAGGAACATTTTTAAAAAATGCTTGCCCACCTATAAATACTTTGAAATACTTAATTTTTTTTAATGCAAAATGGGCTGAATTAGAGGGTCGAAATTGTGATGTGGGGTTACTAGGTCAAGTTAGTGGAGTATCATTTTGGAAGGGGTTCACTTTTAGGTACTTACATTCTAAAATAGGTATTGATAAATACAACTTGGTCGATGAATTTAACTAAACAAATTTTATACGTCTACTTCGCAAGTCCGACTCGCACTTGGCCGTTTTTATTATTCTTTAATAAGTAAATACCTACACAAATCGTTGAACAAAGTATTATTCATTACAATCACTAGGTAATGTCCTTTTTAAATCAAAATTTAAAAAGTGGCCTGTTAACCTTTGTTTGGATTGTATTTGGGAGAGTCCACAAACTGCGCTCCTAAGCCTTACAATAATATACCTCTATCATCAAATTTCACCTTATTAAAAGCGGTCCGCGCTGACCCCGGCTGGGATAACAGAACGAGTCAGTAAGAACAGCTAATACACACACCGTAAAAAGGGTGCCTTCACATTTCCCGCGAGATTTCTAAAATTTCGCCCATAATTTCTCTGTCGGTTAATGTTGGTGTAATTTTTTACCCCATCCTGGGTTTTGCTGACATCACTTTGTTTTCCTCCATTTATCCTAAACCGCAGGTCTCGTTTTGGCTGGCTTATCTTAATGGGTTAGATACACGCAACCACGCGAGTATTGTTTTAGCTATAATTGAGAGAGCAAATCAAGGTGATAGTATTGTCTATACCAGGGGAGTGGTACAATAATTTTAGGCACTGGATTGAGTTCGTTAGCTGTTCGTTAACAAGGATCATTGACTTGCTCGGGGTTTAGTATTGAAGGCTACATCTATCCGACTATAGCACTAATCGAACCGAAATAATAATAGAGCAAATCCTATCTCTGAAAAGGGGACGCCCCCCCACGGTGCGTCACTTAAATTGGACGAGTTAGGAAGTGGACGCGTTAGGAAGTGGACGAATTCGTCCGGAAGGCACTGTTTTATACTTAAAATGATTTTATCTTAAATCCCCACTTGACAGTCAAAAAGTAATAACCTACATATCTACATTTATTAATAAATCATTTTATTATTGTTTTTTCCAATAGTTAACTAAATTTGAACATACCTACACATATAAATACTTACTTAAAATATTTAAATAATGTTAAAAGTCAATATTATCAGCCCGAGAAACCTTTTTATTAGCGTTGGAAACGAGTGGAACTTTCCAAATACTTTTGGGGGTTTAATGAAAAAAGTTTGGGAAATCTTAATAAAAAATTGCACCCTTTGGGCTAGGAGAGGTTTGATAAATTTTATTCGAGAATAATTAGTTTGGTAAACCAACCCTTCCAATTCTGAAGTATCTGTGACTGATTTTGATATATTGCTGGTTCTACTTTAGCACTAAGTAGTAGGCTTTAGGTGTCTAATATTTCAAATGTGATTGACTACAAAACTTCTAGACTAAATCTATTTAAATTTCAGATTAATGGATTACAAAACTTAAATAGAAACAGATATTGTTTCAGATATAGGTAGATAAGTAACTTTAAGATTAAATTAAAATTCAAAACTTTTTAGTATATTTGTATTCCGTTTTTAACGGTGTATTTGTAGGTCTATAATATTATGAATTTTATATAATATGTTCTTCTATCATCGTATATATTAAAAATGAATGTATGTTAAAAACTTTAGGTCTAATACAACTCTGCTCTCATATATTATTATGATTTCTCCCTTTCCATGCTAGTTGAAGACATTGTCGATAAGAAAATCAATACCTATATTTCTTATTTATAGCGCCCATAACTCAACAAACAGTTTAGTATTGTAATGTTGGGAATCCAGCTGGCAGAACAGCAAAATAGTTTGTCAAAGAGAATGGGTTGGAGACAAGGTGTGGGCCACGAGAAAGGGAATTGAGCATTATACAACAATATTATTTTTATTTAAAAAATCTTAATCCCAATATTTTTGCTACGACAAAAAATAAAGTTGTGCCAGTATTTAGAGTTCAACTTATAGAATTATATGAGACTAGCAGACGCTCCGCGACTTCGTTCGCATTAAATCACTTTACAGTTGAAAATTAAAAATTTCAATCTTAGCGGATGATTACGTTATAAATTATCCTATGTTCCAACTTTCTAGTAGACTTACAAATATAGTAGTTTTATTGGCTGTGGGTTGATACATCAGTCAGGACAAACGATTTTATAAATTTATATAAATTTCGATCTTAGTGGTGATAATCCTAATTACCCCACGGTGGGGTAATTATGTTCGCCATCTCAGTACTAGGCCTGATAGAGCTTTTTCTGTGTTCTGTGCTAGGCCTAGCGCCGCTGCCACAGCTTCCCGTCACCTATGGCTTATTTTTTTTGTTGCCTAAAGCCTTAATAAATATTCAGTCCGCCATCGCCATTGGTAGTTCGCCCCGGTTATGTAACAGGTCACGCAGCGGATCTTAGCATTTAGATCATCTAATGATATTCAATATCAATACGACGTATTCCATATTTATGAAATTGTATTTTATTGCTAAGCTCATTATTTTCGTAGCTCCATTTATAGTGTACGCATACGCAATTTGTCCGAAATGGCCCCAATTTCCGACCCAAGTTCATTGTTAATTCATGGACATTGTTGGCTGCTTGTTATAACTTGGGAAAGTGTAAACGTTGTCTAACTCCTCCACCATTTAAATGAAATTATTAACGACGAAATGTCTTTAGTAATGTTAATTGTATTGAATTCAATCCAATTATAATTAGGCCTTATATTAACTTCGGTTGGGTTAGTTTTGTTCTGTGTTAGTTGCTGTTTTCGTGTATTGCATTGATGGGAAATAGCAGACTTGTAATAAAATGATTCCCTACCATTTATAATTATATAATTATTTACGGGTCTTACACACGAAATAGTTTTATTTACCTTGCCCGACGTTTCGACCAGGTTACACTGGCCGTGGTCACGAGCTGACTGGAGAGGCGAGCTGTCATTGTTGATCGCTGTGAGTAGTTTCTGAAACTACACTCTGCTGATCTTGTATTATTGGAAAGTCCCGGCACACAACACTCACGGTACCCGCGGGTGTATTCGACGATAAGTCACGAGATTTAAGTTTATCGATCACTGGATTCCACGACGGTGACAATTTAAAACCATCTTCCCTATTGAAAATTTTGAATTTCTTGATTTCAATAGCTTCTCGCACTATCCGCGGATAGTAGTGGCGATCGGTGTAAGACCCGTAAATAATTATATAATTATGAATACAAAGCGCGAAAGTCCCTACCATTTAATTCAATAATTGCGGTAGTTTATATCGCGAATACCTAGGTATCAAGCTTTTCTATTATTATAGAAATTATTTAGATTAGATTTGATTCATTTATTTCGCTTCTACAAAATTAAATTTATTATAAAGTACATATCATTATTATTGTAAAAGGGATTTAGCCGAAACTCTTTTCAGTTTCTTGTACAATATTGACTAAGTATAATGTATATTTATTGCGCACACAATTACGTTTACACCAGATGCTAAAAACAATTTCGCGTTAAGTCACACCAGCTTTCTCGTAAATACTGTTTTTGTTTTTCGGTTCTCAGAAAATAAAATATGTTCCCTACCTAGCTAGCCGAGGGCGTTGTTCGACGCTGAGTTATCATCCACAATATTCTGTGCTTTTGTATTTTATTATGTTTAGTTTAGGATTGCTGTCGTGACTGTAATTGTAGAATGTTGTTTGTATTGTAATCCATTAATAAAGTAGATTTCATGCTCTGATTTCATACGAGGGTTTGTATGATATACCTACCTTCCTCACCTTACCTTATACCTACCTTCTTCTTCGGCCATTCAACGTTTATTATCAATTCCAGTACTATCATTAACGGCATCTATTTTTAGTAGACCTTATACATTTCTTCTGTTGATTTCTTCCGTTGATTCCTTTGGTAGAGATTGATGCAAGTTATGAAAAGTGGGTTCTCCGCACCCTCGGCTACAGGTACATACCCACGCAATTAATCTTATTTCTTATTATACACAGGAATTTTTCTGAGCTTGGTGTACCTCAAGTAGTTTGTTTGTTCGTCTATTTCTTATCTTGACTCTGTGGCAAAATCTAAGAGTTTCCAAAATTAACGATCAATTTGTAAATAGTCTTGTTCTTGTCTTACATTAGAAAATTCTACTTTGTGATTAGTTAAGTGTCGTGTCAATGTGTATAGATGAAATATTTGAATTTATTTTATAATAGGTACTTATAACTTAGCTAGAACGTTAAATTAGAACTTTTTCGTTGCTAAATTCAGACCAAAAACATTCGCTCGAGGTAACTTTATGAAGCTGATACGGCTCTTTGAGACGCGAAGTTAGCTCCCTTGATCTATCCGTCGCTGGTGAGTTCCTTCCGCCTCAACTATTAGTTTCAGGCTTATATTTCTGATAAACTTGAGTCTTACAAGAAGTCTTTGAAGGTAGATAACTGGTAGATAAGTAGTTGCACGTTCGTACCTATCTTTGGAAATAACCCTCTCTTTTGGACTCAATGAAGCTCAAACTAGTGATAATATTCGCAATCATTTTTTTTACTTAAGTTTAGACATACCTAAGTGGATACAAATTTTAGAATGTGAAAAACGTTAGCCTTCTTTTGGGATTTGCCAAAGCTGGGTAAGAATGCACCGGATAAACTTGAACTCTGACAGATTTCAAGTGTTAAGGTTAATAGGTTACAGTAAGTATGTACCTATAGCAAGGCAGTGATTTTGAGTTAGTTAACTTAGCAGTATGAAACGCGTAAGTACTACATTGCACGAAGTGTTACTAGGTACCTATGTTATAATATAACGAACGCTAAAGTTCATTAACTAGATGTTAGTTTAAAACAAGAAAAAGAACCAAAGGTTACTTAAGTTCAACCTGAAACTTCATTATCAAGTTAGTAAGAAACTTGAGTTGCTCCTTAAAGTTATCTCATCACAGTTATTTCAACAGACAATGTTTTAATTTTATTTTGAACAAGAGGCAGTTCATAGCACAAAAAGTTTAGATACTCTTAAATTTGTGTTATTGTGTTACCATAATAAAGTATTTTTAATTATTTATTGTGTTAGGTTTTTAGTGTTATGAGTACTATTTAATGTCGCAAAACTAGATCCCTTATTATATATATAAATTATATACCTTACGTATAAACTATTCTAAAGCAACTGAAGTCTACGCAAGTTAAGTTTAGCAAGGCCAAAGTCTAAGTATTTTGGTTGTTAAGTTATAGTATGTATAGAAGTTATTTTAATGAAAAAAACGAGATACAATAGTAATAAGAAGTGACATTTGGAAAAGGAAAAAATCGAAATAAACAATTAATTTACTGTGCTGTACTGTGCATTTTACTATGCTTGAGCCCCCATACCTGTCTAAGATATTTAGTTTTTGGCATACTGGGCATTCCCTCGGCAGAAAAGTGAATCACTCTTTTCCAAAATTCCACACCTTGGTTGCATATAGACAATATTTGAAAAGAAACCTATTAATTTTATTTAAATACACCGTGTAGGAAAAATTTTCAACTCCATTCTTTCTTGAGCAACTTCAACGAAACATGAATTTTGTTTTAGCGGAATGCGAGTTTGCAGTTTTGCATCAAGTAAAGAAAACTTTACAATTGTGAGAAAGAGCTGCGTAGTAACTTTATTTGGAAGAATATAATATACTTGAGCTTACACAATGGAAAATTCTAAATAAGGTATATTATACATAGAACAAAAGGGTCTCTGGGTCTCAAACTAATTATAAGCCTATAAAGCCTAAGGTATTCTATTTCACAGTATTCGCTATCCAAAATTGAACCATTATTTAATGATTGATCAAATTTGGATGGTCTTTTTAAAATTCGAATTAAAAATTTAAAAATATTTCATTTATCATGATTTTAAAAATTTCAATTCAAATTTTAAAAATACCATCCAAATTCGAACAGCCTTTACTTAACATTTAAAAAACTTTTTAACAAAAAATAAAACCGACTTCAAAACCACAAACTGACACTAAAAAGCGTAAAATAACTTTTTTATTTTAATCCAAAAGACAGAACCCTGTTACGTATTATTTTAACTAAAATATTATTACAATATGTGCTATGTACTGATCTGTTTGTAGTCGGTGCCAAGCCGGTAGTAGGCTAAGTCTCCCGTGCGCCATTCCATAATATATTAATTCATTATCATCTTATCAGCCTGTAGACGTCCACTGCTGGACAAAGGCCTCCCCCAAGGATCTCCACGACGACCGGTATATGTTAATTAAGCTGTTCATATTGCTAAGTTTTATTGTGTGTCGGTCTTGGCACCGACTTCAAACAGATCAGTACATAGCACATATTGTAATAATATTTTAGTTAAAATAATACGTAACAGGGTTCTGTCTTTTGGATTAAAATAAAAAAGTTATTTTACGCTTTTTAGTGTCTGTTTGTGGTTTTGAAGTCGGTTTTATTTTTTGTTAATACGTTTTTTATTTTTCCATTTTTAGTGTTAATATATTTATAATAGTATTCGTTGCATCCCTAATAATCCCCGTAAAAAGACCTAGGTAGGTAGGTACACCGCAAAACTTGCTGCGGCGGCGGTGCGAAGGCGAAAGCGACAAAACCGCGGGCACAGATGGATACGCCCCACGCGGCGCGGCGGCGCGCGGCGGTGCGGAGCGGCGGCGGCGCGTTGTATTCCTTTGTAGTATATGAGAACTGCCACACAGCGGCGGCGGCGCGGCGCGGTGCAGAGCGTTCTTCATACAAACCGCTTCATATAATTCCTGTCTGATGGGGTCCGCTTTATATTCGCTTTCCTCAGATTAGCCGCCGCAACGCTTTCGCAACGCCGCCGCCCTATCTGTATTGCGCTTTAGCGTTGTAAAGCATTTCATCATCATTACCACTTCATTCGCGATAAAATACTATACAGACTTCTTCCCCCCCGCCCCTCGCCCCTATCTCCTCTCCCTGCCCTCCGCCCCCCCCCCCCCTCCCCCTATCTCCTCTCCATGCCCTCCATCCCCCCCCCCCCCCCCCCCCCCCCTAACTCCTCCCACACCCTCCCCTCCCCTTCCCCTCCTATGCCCTAAACCTACTGTGGCGTAACTCGAACTATGTATGTAAATTTGAGGGTTTTCCTCGATTTCCATCGGATCCCTTCATCAGATCCTAACTTGGTGACAATGGGACCACTCAATCGGACCCTCTCAAACAAACAAAAAAATTTTTGAAATCGGTCCACAATTGAGGGAGAAATCGGTGAACATACATAAAAGGAAAAAAAAAAAATACATACAGCCGAACATAGTACCTCCTCCTTTTTGGAAGTCGGTAAAAATTAAAAGGAGTGGTTTGATTCGGTCAAATAATTTAATCAAATTTTGACTTACATATCTTTGAAGACATACCTACGAATGACAACGCGATGCAATTGAAGAACTCGTTTATGTGTATGTGTTTTTAATTAAGAATGATTATTAGCAAAACCCTACAAAATTCGTATTATTACAGAGCAACATGTTATTAATTACCTCAGGGCTACTTTCCTTTAATTAAAGAAAATGGAAACGT
Source organism: Metalampra italica (assembly GCA_949699065.1). Classification (NCBI taxonomy): domain Eukaryota; kingdom Metazoa; phylum Arthropoda; class Insecta; order Lepidoptera; family Oecophoridae; genus Metalampra; species Metalampra italica. The sequence continues at coordinate 4,863,778 of OX452987.1, forward strand.
ATATTTAGTTCACGTACGATTCACGTTCAGCCAGCTTCCTCCCACCCATGGGACAATCCCTAAATCAAGACCGCATTCGAAGCTCGCTCGGAATTTATAAAATAGGGTTGTTTAAATTTATGTTGTCTTGTTTTTTACCATAGACAGCTATACTAATTTATTAAAGCCGAAGATATTTACCTTAAAGTTTATTGCAATCTAGACTCTATTGCTATCAAGTGAGTATGCTGGTGTACTTAACACCTCGCGCCACCGTTCTCTGAATCAACCATTGTATAAATGTGAAGTGTGTGGAATTGTGGTACTGATGCTCCAAATAATGAGCTACGCGTTCGTAGCCGTAGCGTGTCTACAATACTTTAACGTTCATTGCTACGGCGTAGCAGAAAACGTAGAGAAAATGACAACTCTACGGCCCTATTATAGAGCAAAAATTATCCTCACACATAAAATATATTCAGATAATGTTCATGATTTATTCCCCGACGAAAATGTCCCAGAACAAAAGTTATTTAGTTCTAAATATAGCACACGTTTCCGAGAGTACAATGAACACTTGAAATATTTTCAGCGCAAGAATCAAAGAGTGTAGGATGTGTCCCAATGGGAAGAAAGAGGAAAAAATAGTAAAGATACGTGACGCCTTAAATGAACGGCTCCGAGGGGGGCAGACACGAGATAAGACGCGTGTTCCTCACTCCGCACCCTATAAATCTTTAGGGCACCTTGTCTTCTGATTTATTCCGCCGATAATCTCATCTCGTTCCAAACTTATCTACTCCCGAGTTAGATGTGTGAAAATAAAATCACACACCATTATGTATGCATAGAATTGGGCGGTACAACTTTTTGTCTTATTGTATGTAGGTACTTGACGAATTATTTATTTGCATTATTAGTATGTTAAACTGGATTTAGTGCAACCATTTGGTTTTCCTCGTTTTTCTTGAAATTTCCTTTTCCCATATTTGCGGGGTAATTTCAACATATTTTGTTAACATTTGGCTTATTAGTTTTCAAGTTATCCTACAATATATACCAGAAAAAAAAAATTTTTAATAAATTTTTCTTCATTTTAGAGAAAAATATTTACATAGGTACCTATTATTCGAAATTTCAGATTAATTGCTCAAAGTAGTTTTTGATCTAAAGACGGATAAAATAACTTCGCTGTAAGGGTATCCGTTTTTATGGAATCCTAAAATGATTTTAAGATAACATTGTGGTTTACTTATCCGTTCGAGATATAAATCAGATGTGGGTACAGGAAATCCAGATTTTAACGTCATAAAAGACAACAGTTAGTTAACAGTTACCGCAACACAGAACCAACACTCAAGCTGGCTGTTAATAATTTCACAGTTTTAACCGAGTTGCCTACAAACGCGAACTCCGTCAAAGGGATTTGGTTAATTCAATTTCTGTGTTCGCCCGCCGCTGCTTAGGTACCTATAAGAAAATTTGCGTAATATTTAGCTCTAACACCGTGAAGAGGTTGTGTACTGAAAAGATTAACTAACTTACAAATCATAATTCGAATATGTATTTTAACTAGATTCAACAACCCGTAACAAAGGCATACATCAACTTGTATGTACGCTGCTAATGAACATAATACATTACCCTTTCTCGCTTGACGCAGTCGGGTGAAAACAATCCGTTATTCCATATGAAACTCGCGCAGCCCGTAAGCGGAAACAGAAAAAAATCTCAACATCAGATTGAAGCCATTTGTCATGCCTAAGCACCCCACATCTCAAAGTCACGTCTTCAGCCCGTGACGTAGGTATAATCCTGAAGTAGCGAGACGCCATGTTGACACTGACATGGTTTTGGCAACTTCATTAGAATAAGGTCACACCTTGACTTGGTACTTGAATTCGCAACGGTCTTGTGTTTTGGGATCAATATTACAGAATCGTGCAAATTGGAATCCCACTGCGGTATACCGCTCCTACCTTGAGATAGTTTGATATTCAATGTCTAGATGTAGGGACTGCTTTCATCAACGGCTTAATAACAGATTAACTCATCAGAAATATTCTGTTGTATTATCTACAAAATATAGGCCTAATTTGTGGGTGGAACCGACTTTAACCAGTCCACTATTTGACCAGGCTTGTCTCAAAAGGATTGGAGATTTAAATGAAATGAAAACACCGCATTACTCGCGGTCTCCAAGATTTCTTGTAAGATTGACAAAATTATCACTTATACCTTAGAGTATACATAAAGACGACAGTGTAGGAGTCCTATTGTGTTTCTCTGTTGAATGTTTCGCATAGCGTCTCCACTTTGGGTCGAGACGGAGCTGCGGAGTAGAATAATACGGTAGACAATTAAATTAAGAGAAAAAAGAAGGGTAATAAATATACATAACTTAATTAAAAATATTTATTTAAGAAAATGAAAGATTATTCTTCAGAGACTGCTCAATTTTCTGAACACAGACAGAAAAATAAATATTACAATGAAAAGCTCCAGTTGTGAAGATTGAGAGCCTGCTCTCGCCCGGTGTTTTATCCGATGTAATGTATTTATTTGTTATCACATTATCATGGGAGCGAGGCTTTAGATCCTCTTAATATAACTAATGAAACGTGCAATAATCAACCCTGAACGTTGAGTTATTCTCGTATAGCTAACCCTTCTGATGTCTGTCTTATAAATAATTATTTTAGGTATCAATCGCATTGATAAGATTCAATATTTAAGTTATGGTGGTGGCGGCTAGTTGTCTCATGTGGGATTGTATAGCCACATTGGTGTGCAAAGCGTCGGTATAAATTTGTATGAAGCCCGCGCCTCGCCCGCACCTCCCACCGCAACCGCGGCAGCGTGGGGGTAGATTAAAGGTTCTGAACCGGAAACAGACTAAACGACTAGGTACGGTCACGTGACTTCCGCTGCCAGCCGGTAGGATAGAAAGGCAAGTCAAAGATAATATAAAATTAGAACTAATGTAAGTTTAGTATACTTAATTGTAATAGGTATTTTTTTATTTAAACAATTACGGATTTTAAATCTTCTGCCTGATGTAGACAATTTAAATTCTGTTGTTGTTGTAGTAGTGATACCTATCAATAACGTACATTATCGTTACGCAAAAAATTCTATACAATCAAAAGTATTTTATGAAAAATTACATAGCTTTAAATAGTTTTCTTTCAGACCGTGCGTCGGGTGTTTGGTTCAAATATTTACCGTCGATTACGGCACCGTTTGACGCCCTGAGGCTAAAACGGTTACAACGCAACATTTTGTCGAACTTTACGAACGTTCAGAACGCCTTCAGGAACAACTTTCGGGTTTTTAGTTTACGCTAGAGACCGCCCGCGGCGTCACTCTAGTAGATTTCATCGTTCAGTACAAACTTTACGGTTAGGGTCCTTTATTGTCTATTTACAAACATTTTACCATTATCACTCGAAAAGGGGCATTTGGTTCACCGATTACAGTGAGAAAAACTAAAAGAATACCACATGATGTTTTTTACGAAGCGATGATATATTACTTATCTATCTACTAACTTAGGGGCTGACGAAGGACTGTCCTTGTTATCCACTTTCAATATTTTCAAGAGGTATCTAGAACTTCAAACGGTTGTAGAACCTCGATTGTAGGTGTGGTAAAAAAAAATCATAAAATAATCATCTATTTCAGACAGTAAACAGGAATAACAGTAGACGGAATATTGCCCTCGAATAAGTATCTAACTTCAAATAGCGTAATTTGACAATGTACGATAACTCGTTTTTTCCTCCGGTGAACAATAAATTGTTTGGTCGATTAGTGAGCAAGTCAGAAAGTTGTTCTGTGTACTTTTATTAGTCAGGATCTACCGAAGATCATTTATATCTTACTAGCAGTACCTATATACACATGGAAGAAATTATCCGAATGATAGTGGAAACCGCATCAAAATTCGTTGCGTAGTTTAAAAGATCTCAGCGTACAGACGCGGGAAGCGATTTTATTTTATACTATGTAGGGATGTAAGTACTTCATATCTGTTTGAGACTTTCTTGTCATCAGCATAAAAAGATGATTGAAGATTTTTGTATTTATATTTATGAGGAACATAATAAAGAGGTACCCAATATAGATCCTTGCGGTACGCCAGAAGAGATAGATGTCCAATGAAGGGTATAGCCCTGAAGCACTACGCTGAATATCAAGGAGAGCCGACAACGATACAAGTCTCCATGAATACCAGCCGAGAGCAATTTCTCCAACAACACACAATGGTTTGCACGTTCAGAACACTTGCTATAATCTGTATAGATCACTTCGACCTAGTGCTCCATGGGCTATGCTCGTACCATTAGTGACGAATTCATCCGACCATTAGTTTTGATACCAGTTGATCATAATAATTATCTCAACAAGCTGTTTATCATATAATTAAGTCTTTAAGGTAGCATAGACATCTATCAGTACATAATATCCTCTCAAGAATCTTAGCGAATGGATATTATAATTTTAATACAAGACGATAGCTTTCCGCATTGTACTTTATCACCCAGGAATAAATGCCGATTTCCACTTTATTGGGAATATTCTCTCTGACATTGATCTGTTGAATAATAATCAGAAACTTATCTTTCAGCGCACTCAATAAAACAATATTGGGACGACGCAGCAGGTCTTAGAGCAACTCATGCCCGCCGGCTGTGAGGTGCGCGGTTTCTATATGCGGATGCAAAAATTTACAACATTCTGTTCAGTGAAATTCTATGAAAAATGAAAACCCATTCTCAATGAGCGTTCTTCGTTACCAAAAGAGAATTATAAACCATCAGTTTAGCCGAGTCTTCAACGACTTCAGACCACTTTGAGCTTCTAAGCTCTAGCTTAGATGTTAAAACTTCTCTTACAAAAATACTCTGAGTACCTATGAACAGACTCAGTAGCCTCTATGGCACGGTTATCTCACAAATTTCAACGTGCAGACTGCCGTAGAGAAAGCAATTTTAGTAACTGAGCTCGAACAAAGACTTTGTACTAGTGTCCAACTGAAAGTATTTTTTCGCTAGTAACCGAAATCGACATTTTAGCGTTCTCTAACTCAATCTTTCGGTCAAAAGTAGATTTTTAACACACCCTGATTTTCAATGTAATGACTTATTTTGAGAAAAAATATTGTACCTGCCTACATCCAGAATTTTTTGGATAGTTAACCTAATAAAATCATTAAGTATAACTATAGGTTCTTCGTTCTCTTTAGAACATCTCAGCCACCTCTTTGTAACATGCACTAATACTCATTATTACCTATGTAATGCTCAACTCAATGGTTCCCGATTGCTTACGTCATTTCGTACCTAGATGTCCTTAAAAATCTTTTGTGTTTGCCAAATATAGTTTGTACTTTCGTCCGAAAGCTGAGACCGACACCGAATCTTCGGTCAGACACTACTTTGAACTTAGCAACGTGTGTGCGCAAATATCGAGGCTCGACGCTCGATATAGCACGCTATTCATGGCAGAAAATATGACGGACGCTGAATGAAGGGTTAACTCGATGTCGATACAAAAGACTGACAGGTTGCTAGATTAAAAGCTTACATAAACAACGCGTTGCGAGAACGAAAGAGCTGTAACGTTGAAATTATACTACTAGTTTCGTTTCAGGTGTAGAAAGAAGGTTTCCTTGTTGAATACGTGTACGAAACTATACATTGCTTGTTGGGTTTTGTTGTTTGTTATATTGTGTTGGGATGTATCAAATACAATGTTCCATCAATTCGTTCGTAGTTCGTTCATTCGTTGTTTTTGCAGTATTTATTTTTCGTAGCATATTTAAAATGAATTTGTTTTGCTTTAGAAGTGAGATGACATAGTTATAAAAATATACGAAATGAGTAAGTAAATAAGTATAAGTAGTAATATATCTAAAAAAATAAACAAAAAGTGCCGTAATGTGTGAACTAGAAATGCCTCGTGTGAAGTACGTACTCGTGTTAAGTGTCATTAGACCACCAGCCACTAGCTTCTTCGTTCGCCGTAACTTCTTCAGCGACGCACTTAAGTAGCTCTTAACATCATCAGAGTACCTACCTATTTGTAAACGGGCAATGAGATATCATTAGAAGCACTTAAGACAATAAAAGAAAATTTAAAATTTTTGAATAATCCAACGACGGATGTAATTGAACAGGAACGAAATAATTTTTTTGAAAAACCCCCGACTAAAAGGCAGTAAGTAACGAATGACAGAATTAAAAAGCATCTAAAAAGTGATAATCTGTCGCGAGGTCGGTCTTAATATTAATAACTACACATTGAATATAAACCCAAGAAAATTCGTCGGGGCTGCCATTCCCTGCCCTGTACTTACTTAAAATTTTGCTTATGAGTTTATGATTAATTAACATTACGTTTTGTACGTAATTAATAATTATAAATACATAGTTGGTTAACCGAAATTAGGAACAGAGATGACAATCGCGAGCCTGATTAGCACCTTCAGCCCCCTTCGCTAAATAAAGATTAAATTAAATAACAACGGGTTAGCATTACGGTTTAAACTCGAGTGGAAGTATGTTATTTTATCAGTCACTAATAAATATTGAAATAAAATGAATGAAACTTAACCCGGTATTTTCTTTAATTAGGTACTTTTTTTGCAAACCATATACGATGCTACCAAATCAGTCCTTTGACGGTGGCAGGCTCACAGTTAAAACGGGTAAATGGCTTTTGTTCAAGCTGCATACACACTTGCTTGGTGAAGTTAAACTAGCATTACTCTCTGCCTCTCGTTCGCGTCGACGGCCGTCACCGCGGCTGCGTGGCGTCGGCTTTATGAAACTTTCTATATGCAATCGCAGCTCCGCGGGATTTGGGAGAGAATAAATTGAATGCAGTCGTGTGTGTTTTAAACGTAGAACAATAGTGCAGTTTTGTGTAAAATGTACCTTTTTCTGTTTTTACGTTTTTTTCCTTTTATGAGAAATTGAAGTTCACTTTTCAACAGAAGTGCAGACGCACGTTATACTTTAACAGCTAATATGTCATTGATTGCGGGGGTTATTAAAGATCATGAGCTTTTCGTTGTACGGTTATGACGTCATGAATCATCATCAGCCTGTGGGGATTCAATCTTAGACTGAATTTAACTTTAAGCGCCCTAAATCCTGTCTTGTTATGGTTTAATATATAGTTAATTGCTCTTTATTTATTAGAGTTGAACTTAAAATTGAATTACACTCATAAAATTTCTGATAAGTACCTACTACAATTGATTTTCTAAAACTTTTAATAGGCACTTTTAGAATTTGGTATTTAAGGTACTGTTTACAGTTCTTAGAATAATATTTTCTTTGAAGTGAAAAAAGGTATTTCATAGCTAAACGTTTCAAACGAACGTCTCGAACATCCAAACACGCTTGGGCTTACAATGAAATAAAATTGAGTTGTAAATTCAAAGAAATGTACAGAGGTAAGTCTAGAACCGACTCACGACATTTCAAGGCATCTGTGCCTCAAAGAGCACGTTCGTTCGACGTAAATTTTATTCCACGCATCCGTTTCCAATGGGAATAGAAAAAGGCACACCGTATACTAGTCGCTTTCCAATATGCATTTCCAATTTTAAAGTGTTCTTTTTATAATAATAAAAATATCTTTAGGCATAACTCAATCTTGAAGGTTCTATCTGTTTTTCAGATTGGAATTTTTCAGATAGGACGTTTTTCGACGGTTGGACATTTTTCAGATTACAGTAAATCAAAAAAAAAGTTTTATGTTGAATTTGAACTCTTATTAAAATTACAGAAAATGATTTAACTTATTATCATCATAAGAAGTCTTTATCAGTCTCTTGTAAATAAATATAAAAGATGATTTTGATCCCAGATAGTACAGTCGCATTTAAATTGTATATCAATTAACGATTTAACCCGAGGCAACGTGAAAATAGAGATTCAATATAACGAACTTCTTTCGATATTCCATCAAGCAGTAATAAATGAAAATTTACGAGTAACCTTCTTTAAGTAACAATCCACTAAAAGATCGCAAGATGAGACAAATAACAAACAAAAACAAATAAAAAAATAATTTTCATGTCACAATTAGGCGGGATGAACAATTTTAATTTATGAAATGGGGAAACGACGAAACACCGTGAACAGCGTAGCGAAGGAATTGAAAATTTCCCATTAAAGTAAATCAACAAAGCCTTTGGTAGTGGAAAAGTCGATGGTAAAAATGTCAAAGCGAGCGGGAGCCCGGCTTCTAATTTGAGACTTGGGCACCGAAGCAATTATTGGAAAACTAACTGATATAATTAATTGGACCATTTGGAGCGCTGCGGTCGAACGCTTACAAACGCGTTTGGTTGATTTTGTAATTTGCTGGCCGTTTAATAAACGGTTTAATACTTATTCCGATACATTTAACTAACTGCGAATTGCCTTATCACATGTCGGTGGTTAGTGTAGTAGTACATTGATGAATTGGACTTTGTGTTATTCATTGAGTATAATAAAATGTATATAGACTTATTTATTTAATCGTATGGCGTTAATTTATTATGTTAGGTGAATTTAGCTCCTAAGCCAACATTCATTGTTCTGGAGCCAATAGGCAGCATCAGGTGTGAGACCGATCAGGTCGGTATTGTATAGGTAATCTATTTTAGAACGGGTTAAAATAAATTCACTTCATAACTTCACGTCCACTGCTGGTCCTCCGCCCTCCGCATCCTGCCACCTTCCTTAGATATTTTTGGTTTTGGTTTTGCGAATGTTTAGAGATTTCATTAAAATATGGAGTGTCTTTTAAACTAATTTTTAAATTACTTCGCGTAAAATGTTGTCAGTAATTACATAACATGCTGCAAAGCTTGGGGACCTCGGAAGTACCGCGCACTGAATTAACAGCACAAGAGGCGAAATTAAAATGTGCGGTTACGTTCGTGAGTGCACGCGGCGCTAATAAACTTATGTGAATACGGTTTTGGTAAAAGTATTTTGTCTGTGGAAACGGCGGTTAGTGAATTTTATTCATACGCGCATGTGCTTACGGCTTGCTGAGATTAATTTTCTATAAACTCTTTTGTTTGTGTTTTCTTTACTCTTTCCTTTGCATATATTATTAAATATTGGTCAAACTTCGGTAAGTAGGCAATAAAGGGCGCCAAATCTATTTTAAAAAATTCATACATAAAAATCTTTTATCTTTATCAAATGTGTGTGATCTAAAAGTGATGCGAATCTAAAATAGCTCTCCTTATCCAGTAGCGCGGCGCGGTTTTACACGCGATTGTGCATTTAACGCATTGCTGCATCCTTTGTGTGCATAAGTGCCTGTTGGCAGGAAACTATGCTTATGTAGCTATAACTATAGTTTGTGATAAGCGAAACGGGTCACGGTTAGGGTTGAACTACACACAAAATCGCGCAATCGGTTTTTAGAGGTTATATCTGTGTATACTTATATGTCTACGCATCCAACCTGCGTTCAATGTAGCACAGCCACAGCAGCGCATTCAAACGTTTTTTTACAACAACCTTACAATCACTCAATTCATTCCATTCATTCAACTTTAATTTATGTATGTTTTCTGTCTATGCTATGTCATGTTTTCGCCACATTTTCCGCTGTCAGTTTCTAAAAATTATAGCAATATCAATTTCAAGAAAAAATATCAATTTCATGTCTCCTAATTATATAAAATCGCATTTTGGCGTTTGAAATGAAATCCAAAGAAACGGTGACAAAAAGCGGCGCGGCACGCGAATGTGGTTCAATCCTTACATCGAGGTTGCAAAGTGAATGGTCTGCGCATTGCCTTAAGGTCAACGTGAAAATAAGTAACTCGAGTGTGTAAAGTGCGATATTATATTAGTGCTTTGCGTGCCGACAAGGTTAGCATTTGAGGTACTGGTGTTGTGGTGACGTGGTGATGTCCCTTTGCACTCCTTAAAATGCACTGCAATGCAGCTTTTAATGGCAGGGCAAATCCTCTAACCGCCTGTACTTATTATGAATAAATTTAACACCAAACATTAAAATTGTCATTTCCTTCCTCATTTGTGCAGAAATAAAAGAGATTTAAGATGTTTACGTCTTATACCACTATTTTTCGCTAGCATAAATCGCGGTACGCCTCTTACATGCGAGTTCAACCCACCTCCAAACATTCGCGTTTCGACTTCCTTAAATCTCTTTCGGTGAGTTGAACACAAGTGGAAATTTATCTTTCCCTCGGGATCCTTGGTCGCAGAGAAACTCGCATGAGGTTGTCAACGGACTCTGATATGCGTCAAAGCATGACGATTTAGGTAACCTATATAAGAAGTGTTGCGGAAAATCGATGTCTCAAAGCGAACATAAATTGTACATAGGTAGGCTGAAAATATAATTTGTAGACGGGGAAACATTTTAGGGTTTTTAGGGATTACTGTAATAATGTAAAATCTGAAAAATGTCCAACCGTTGAAAAACTTTATTACTAGGTGATTTATTACCATTTGAAATCTGTAAGTATAAGTTTAGCAAGAAATACGTTTTATAATGCCTCTCGCAAAAGCTAAAATTGTCTTTTCAATTCAATAAAATACGTATTAGGTGCCACGCTTTTGCCTCTTACCTGCGAATAAAGAGGTGGAGTTTATAAAATTGTTATCAATTCTCGCTGCGGCTGCTACGGGTGTCTCCCCTATTCCGCAATCTGCATCTTGAGTCTGAGATTTTGCAACCTGTTTCGGCGCAAAACATGTTTTACAGACTTGGCATTTGAATGTTTTGGAAAGAACATTGTATATGGACACTATTTAAAAGGGTTATGCATGTAGCAGACGAGATCCAGTGATAAACCCATACCGAAAAGCGCAGCGTGGTGAGATCCCGTACCAGAAATGAAGATGTAACCTAAAAATGTAGACACAAGGAAAATGAAGAACTGCATGTATCTAATCGCACGGTTGTGGAATTCTAATTGGATATTGCTGCGAATTGTAGAAAAGCAATTTTGTCGCAACAACTTTGTCTAAAGACCTTTGAAATTAGGTGCATGAGGTAAACGTGACTAAAACGCGAAAATCTTGCTCGATTTTTTTTTCATGCAAGCGTTCGTTGTCTCGGTAAGAATATTTTTAAAAACCTCTCAGGGAGAGTGCGCACTACAATAAATAGTGACTTTGTTTTTCTTTGCGGTGAACGTGCATACGTGACTGTCGCCTGGAGTCTCAGGTTTCCTTTGAATATTCGATGGGGAGATTTCTCTTCGATGTCTGCGTGCGAAGTGATTTAGATAAGTCAAAGTGATTTATAGAAATAATCGACTACTTACTTGAATAAATTTATATGGAATATTTAGGAAAACGGAAGGATGAGCCTCAAATAACTTATCTATTTCATAAAACTCATTAACTTACATGAGCTATAATTAACTTCAAGCATCAGCGGCATACGTTTCTGCAAAATGTGGTACTTATTTGATGATTTAGGTTTGACATCTAATTTGATTCTGCGAGATATAAACTATCCAAATATTTAACAAGGTCGGTCAATAGATTTATTTGAAAGTGAGGAGTACATAGTATGTGTTCAAATTGGCCTAATATTATAATTATTTCCTTTCATATTTATTTGAAAGAGGTACCTCTTTCTACGTATTCTAAAATCACTTATGCGGAAGAATGTGGTCAAATAACTTTAGTGTAAAATTTGAGCTTTAAACCGTCTACTTCTAAACAAAATAGGTACGATATATCGTTATAAAAATGTATTTCACTATTTGATGATACGCGAGTAATTCGGATATAGCGAGTAGGAAACAAAATGGACCGGTTCGTATTTTATTCCGCTCTGTATTTATTTACACAACAAAACCCAAGTCGCTCTTGCACTATTGCTATATAAACTCTATGTTTTTAATAAAAAATACAATGTACAGATTATTTGCTTGACCCAGCCAGTATCGTATTTATTAGGAAGACAAGGCAGGAGGTCAGTTCCGGCAGCCTGCCGTACCCAACTAGTGTTGTTTACCTTTGAAATTGGATATAACAGTAATATTATTATAGGATGCTCTCGGCGAAAATGTAATTAAGCCACATTGTTTCACCTGGAGCACCATGGAGCAGACCAATTTACTTGGAATTACTTTCGTCGGAGTTCGTAACTTCTAGAGCCTGGTCAGTCTGATTCGAATTCGGATTCGGGCAAAAATCGAGGGTGTGTTTCTGAGAAATAAGTAGGTCATAATATTGTTAGTTCTATTTTGTTTATAATTGATGAGTGACACACAAATTATTGGTATTTAATTAACGGTGTGTTTAATATAGTTATTTTATAGCCGCGATGTATTACAGGTAGCACGTTGCATTTTAATTAAAATAATTGACAAAGGGTCAACGGTCGTATCACGCCTCTTCAAGAATTGAAGTATCAAATGCAAAACAAATCTGACTGGTAGTTCCAGAAATTGGCGCGTTCAAACAAACAAACAAACAAATAAACAAACTATTCAGCTTTATTATTTAGTGTAGAAAATTTCTTAGCTGTGGACAATAATCAATGGCTAAGAGATATATATTAGTAAATATTAGCTGTAAGTGTTCAAAAAAAAATTTGATGGACCAAGCAACACCGCATAGACGTGATATCGTTTCGATTAGTTAAGTTGGCATAAAGCGTTAAACGTTAAAAACGGAGGTCGAGCTTTCGGCTCTTCTGGACTCTACTGAAAACATTATAGGATGCAACAATGTGTGAATGAAAGTAAGACCTGGACTACTAAAGGTCAGAGGGAAATGCACGTAAAAACTTTGGTTGAGTATTTGAACAAATAAAATGCAACAAAATGTCCAACATACAAACGCCGGCGTCAGTAACCCTAGCGAGCATAATATAGAGAAATACGTGGTGCTAAATAAATAACTGAAAACAGATACTTCTATTTATACTTTGTATAGTAAAGGAACTGTGCTGTTAACTTTCTTAGTGGGAAGTCTTGTCTATATTTTACGTTACGCAACAATTTTACATACATTTTGATTAAACCTATTGACAAAGTATGAACACGTAAGTTTCGCATCTTAACTGACTCCCTAAGGATGCATAGCCACCTTTTATGACGTCACTATAAAGTTATGGATCGAGTACACGGTAGAAGGGGTCATAAACAGTCAGTAATAAAGGCTTTGTCCGATCTATATGGTGACTCGTAACTTAACTTAAGGACTAAGTATCTACTCTTATAAAGTTCGGAAGTGTTTAATTTGTAGTGACTTGGATAATTTGATGAAAATCTTTGTAGACTAGTTACGTTTGCGTTTGTATTTAGTGCTGAGTGAGACATCCAACCTGTGCCCGTAGGTACTAAAAGATTATGAGATTTTCGGCACTAAAGTAGGATTTTAGGAGGGTATCATAATTTCAAGCTTTAGGCGATATTCGTTGACCTATCAGGTTGGCACAGACAACAGTGTACATAATACAATCCTAGTTTAGGAGTAGACAGGTGAATATGTTGCTGAGCATTGATAATATACACACTGTTATCATGTTCCTTAGGATATAACATGAATATATAAATATATTTTAAAAACCGGACAAGTGCGAGCAGGACTCGCGCCATGAGGGTTCCGTACGAACTTAATTAAAGAAAAATCGAAAATCGTTAAATTGTAGTTATATTGCAATTATTAGGTGCGAACTTATATGGATGATTTGTTCATACGTAAAATTAAGTATGTTGGTAATAGCAATTTTTTGTGATGTACTTACTTAACTACAAATTTACGGTTTTCGGATTCTTCTCCTTTACTTGTGCTATGAGACATTACTTCCTACCCAATTTCAAGATTTCACGGTCAACGGAAGAGTCTTCACTCTTCCCATTTTTACAGGCAGACAGACAGACAGAAGTGATCCTATTGGTGTTCATTTTTTCCATTTGAGGTACGGAACCCTAAAAAGGAAGGCGAAGCTGCTGAACAAAATATAGATGAATGATTTTTGATTTAACTCAACATAGCAGTCATAACAAAAACAATTTAATTTGAATATTTGACGGAGATTTACTTCCGTTGTTTCGTTCTACTCATAGATTCCGGTAATGAAATTCAAAGGATAATAGAAATCTCATTGATGCAAATAAGACGACAGGAAACAGGACCGTCCTGACATCGGATAAATATTTATTTATTGTTTCTTTCCCGAAGACAAGGGTATAATGGTACACAATGACATATTTTATGTAGTTTGCTCTCTTTTACATGGATCTCGTCTTTCTTAGTAATTTGGAATAACATACAAATTTATATAAAGAACTACAAGCTTTCCACGGCTTTGCTCACGTAAGTGTAGTCAATTGCACAATGCGTAACACGTCATAATATGAATATTTATTATTACGAATGACTTAAAGTTAATGGTTACATCACATTCTATTAATTTTAGATACAAAGTTTCTTAGCAACATTTACTCCTTACAACCAATACAATCAATAGCCATTATAAAATAACGTACATAAGTTTTTTTTACGTGTCCAGGTCACCGGGTTCGATTCCCGAGTAGTGTATGAGTTTTTTAAAAATCTATGAATGCAGTTTTTGTTTTTACTAAAATCGATGACATGGTTCCTGAGAACAGATCTTCGTATCTCTTAGTTATTTAGTTATCTTAGTTATCTTAGTTTTGGACTTCCCCGTACTGACCCATCTAAATGTTACACCCTGTATAATCAGAAACTCGGAATAAACAGGTGGAAACAGAGTAGTTTTAGTTTTAGACAGAATAAACGTCAAAAAGAGAATATTGCATTCCAATTTTGAATAAACGAAATTTGAATTTGAAACTTATAACAGTAGAGTGACGAATAATAGGTACTTGAACCACAGAATATATAATAGGACAAGTCTTGAACAAGAGTGTAAGAGTTTAAACCCACTTTCACAAATGAAAAAGGTTCTTCTAAAACAGCTTAATATACCTATTGTTGATTGTGGTAGAGAAACGATGTTATAATGAATCTATTTGGTGCGTAGTGTAATCCTGAATGTATTTACTGAAGTACTTACAAAAGTATTCCGAAGAAGTCATAAGAGAAGTTAGTGAACGCCTCATTAATCTCTGGCAGTAAGATATTGTTCGCTCATTGTTGCCCCATAGCTTCGCCGGTATTAGTGCAGGAGACGGAACCCTAAGCCAGGATTCCGCGGAACAACGGAACTCCGTTTGTTCACTTGAACATTCATCAACGTCAACCACCTAAACAGATAACTAACAAAGTGATGTATGGTGTGAATCCACTGTGAAACGAGACCGAACCAAAGCGAACGTGAAAATTCAGAACGGATAGGTGTTTTTAATTTTTAAACCGGCTCGCGGGAGAGGTTACAACAATATTTGGATTCACCTACATCCCCCCAGTAATTGAGAATTGACTGCTGTAAAATTGAATAGAGGAAACGCAATAATATGGTATAGGTGGCATTTTAAGTAACTGCCTACTTATTAAAACTTTAGTACCTACTTTTTACGGTAAAAGTTTATGAAATGAAGACAATAAATCAATGGTATAAGTTTTGGAGACGAGTTTGGAGACCGCGTACGAAAGGCTCGGCGTGGAAGCAGCTAGCTAGATAAAGATGACTAGAGGAAACTTCATTTTAAAGTCAAGTGTTTAAATCCTACTCTACATCATTATTCAATATTTATTGGTAGATCTATGAAGATTCTATAGTAGTTTTTAGATAGTATAATTATAATAATTACACATATAAAATTTGGGGTCTGCATTGTGTATGAAATAAGTTTGTGCCATTATAGACCTAAAGCCTGACCCCAATATTTGAAATCACCTTATTTTCTAATTCAATTCACGTGGTCAAAGTTTAGGTAGAGTTGACCCCTGTCATAGCGTCCACCATATTGGTTACAAGGGTAAGTCAGTAAATTTTAGTATGAATTAGTCGTTTAGTAGATAGCACCGCTGTCACAAGAAATTCTGTTAAATCTACCCTCAGAGAGTACGTGTAATTGTTTTATTAGTATTTTGAGGCTAATACCAAATTACACCGCCATTAAAGCGTTTCATGAAAACAATTTGGAATTATAATAGTAGTAGTTATAAGCCGGCTTTATTTGGGAATTATATTTTGTTTGCGTAAATTTTCCCGACGATTCCACGTGGGATCTAGATAATAGAAGTAGCTAGGTACCTACTTATTTCATTTTAGGATTTAAGTAGGGTTCACTTTCTTTCTAATGGCTTAGCCAGTTTGCTTGTTGCGGAGACAAATGCATAACTACAGACCGTGAAATAAATGACAGCTTCGTTGATAGAAGCACGAGCGACCTCGACTCTTATTTCTGAAGGCGGAAGGTCGTAAGCCATCTCGTTGTCCTTCACAATGTTTCGAGTCTCTGTCCTCTGCGGCGCGGAGTCCATCATGATATATTATTATGTATTTTGGAGTCGATAGTGGTACCATAGTAAGCGATTTTAAAAAACTGGTGGCAACGTACGGCGCCCAACACGGTGCCATACTTGGCGCCCACCCTGGGACCAGCACTTTCGCTAAAACACTGCCCTTGAGTAAAAGTTAATCAAACGTGAATTTCACTTACTGACCAGAGGTCGTTCGTTTTGAAGGACCATTACATTGGCGATGGAGTGACCCATCAATTTAGCTCCACGCCGACCGCACGCGGTCAACGGGACTGTGGCCGACATGTGAAACGTTTTATTACGGTTCAGGAAAAACCGTACAATAACGTAACTCAAGAGAATTTTGGTAAAAGCACAGTGTCACAACTTGCTGTTTTTGGGTTATAAAAATTCCTCATTGTGAGTCTTAAAATATTGCGATGGATAACCTCTGAATCCACCATCAGTAATCGCAAATTTCTGGTCAAAATTTACGAAGCGATCCTTGGATTTAAGTAATACTAAGAGCTGAACAGGCTAATGAACCAGAATTCAATTTTTGTTATAAATTGTGTGAGTAAAAATAGAGTTCTAGTTATAGAAAACATTTATTTGATTCATACACAAGAAACAATACTATAACATAAATTATAATAAACAAAAAGTAATAGGTACATATTATTATGTACAGTCGACGACACGTCAGTGGAAACACTTTGACCTTGACCTGGCCCAGTCTATTAGGGAGTTTCAATACTATGAGAGACCAGTTTATACTGGTTTTTCTTCCACTGACTTGCGGTCGACCGTACAAGTGGGTAGTTCTACCTACTATGTAGGTAATGAAATTCGCAAACAGTTTTACAAGAATGCCAGATAGATAGACTCATGGGAAAAACTGATTTTGGATCGCGGAATAATAACAATTAATGCAGCAATTAATCACTATCTACAGATACCTACCCAACAATTTCAAAGGAACACCGAAGTGTTTCAATTGAAGGCGATTTCAAAGGAACAATGGGCTGTCGCTGTTTAATAAATGCCTCTGATTCAAATTTGGATGGCAACAGATGGCGCGCGTGATCGCCGCCCGCCCGGAGCGTGAATAATTTCCGTCACAACATTACCCCCCAAATAATTTTGTTCGTTAGGTTCCACAGGAGCGCCATCACAAATAAATCGAAAAGCCGACGGTGGAACGTCTCTTTCACTCTGGACGTTAATGGCATTACAATGAAAAATAAAAGTTTTATACCGATCGAATTTTTCTAGTGCGCATCGTTATTATGGGGTTTTTGGCAGAGTTGGGAAAGTTGCTCTTACGATTACTGATTACTTTCTCACAATCCCTAATTTCTGTAATGTAACACTGAATCTATGAAACTATGAAAATTAAATTAAATTAAAATTTGAATATGATGTATAATGATAAGTAGGTATGTATGAATGTACCAGATGAACCAAATGGAACAGACTGATCGTACAAAATATGGTCCATCGCGAAACAAATGACAGAAATAAGAAAGTAATCGGGAAAGTAAGCGTGTTTACATTTTGCTCAACTCTGGTTTTTTGTGGGATAACATAGTAAGGAAACATACCCGCATAATATAATAAAGAAATATTAAATCGTAGACGTATGTTAATTACACTCCGTTAATTTACGTACCGTCACAAAATAACTTCCCAAATAATTCAGTTCGTTAGTTTCCACAGGAGTTGCGCCAAATAATAAATTTAAAAGTCGACAATAGAACATCTCTATTTACCTGGACGCCATTAACGTAAACTTTTGACACGTAAAATGTTAACAAACAATGATGCCAGGCCATGGCGACTTATTTGACTTTAATGCTTTACGCGAATATTGGAAAACATTTCACAGATTAAATATGTAACAATTAATTAATCCATACCTACATCTACATTACGTCTCGTCGCTCTTTAGAATATGAACAGTAAGAATGTATTATAAATGCAGCTAGCCTATCTTCTTTTTTCAAATTCAAATTCAAAATTCGTTATTCAAAATTGGAATACAACATTCTCTTTTTGTCGTCAATTCTGTCTAGAACTAAAACTACTCTGCTTCCACCTGTACGTCGCCGAAGGGAAGAAACAGCAACAAACCCAACAGCACAGGGCCCTGCTTTCATACATCTGTGTTGAGCTATCAGGCTTTCTTGCGGTAACCGAAGTGTCATTGTCCGGATGTAAACCTTATAGTGCGCAAGTGACCAACTAGCTCTCTAGTTGTGCCGTATTTTGTGGACTGTCGTGCTGCAATCACCGACTTAATAAAACAGAAGAAATACTACTAGAATACTTACTTTCAATTCAATACTCTTTATTGCACATATAAAAACAGAACACAATAATACATTAGATTTAGTAGGTACATATTGGCGGTCTTATCGCTAAAAGCGATTTCTTGCAGAAAGCCTTTACTTACTGACCTTACCTTTACTTGAAATAAAATATTGCATAAAGATTTAGTAACCAGGCCAAAATCTACTTTAAAAAGTGCAATCGTTACCGGGTCCATGGCGTTTGAATGTCAAGTGGGAATTTTAATAAAGGTTGTTGTTAGCACATAGGTACATACAATTCATCATACACTTTCTATTGTCCAGAAAGCGTGAAAAAATATCTATAACTATGTAAGCTCTGAGGGATCCCTTAAACTAAAATGTTAAGCCACACACTGCGTGCGTCGAATATTTCCCAGGTTCGACTATTTTGTCCTTGCCCTTTCAGCGGCTTTCACTGACAGTGACGTGACTAATGAGAGGATGTATTGTGGAGAAGTGCCTGCCGTTTGCCCAGCTAAACTCACAATACCTACCTGTCATACCACTATAAAAATGTCAGCACAAAAATAACTTACAATGTCGTTTTTACAAGCTTTTATTTATCTTAGTTTTTTATTGGAACCTAGCCTCAAACGAAAAGGATTGGTGCCTAAACATAAATTTATAAATTCAGTTTGTTGAGGAACTTAAAAAATTTAAAAAATATATCTAAGCTAGCAGCCCTCATCTCAATTACGTCACCATTGTCTGACCTAAAATTGGTTTCTCCTTATTGGCATTTCATCTCTCCTAAACGTTGGTAGCTTGCCAACTTTCATATCCATTATCAGTAAAACAATAAATTCTGTTGATTCATCCCCAAATCCTATTTTGGGGGTAGGATTGCAGTTAAATTTACCCAATAAAAACAATTATGGCCGGTCATAAACGAACACGATACGGGTTGTAAACACAGATTATTTATTGTACATATAAAAGGCAGAGAATACTGTATAATAAGTACATTATGTTGGTTCAATAACCCACATCTATTCTCTTCTTTATCGAGCAATAACGACGAAGAAGGAATTTTATAAGAGATGTTACGGAAAATACAACGTATTGACGAACTGGGTCGAACTGGACTGCCTAATTTTAAGTATAACCAATAACGTGTATGATACTTAATAATATACTCGTAGGAACGTTTTCTACTGAACTCAGACATACGGAACACATCACTTATCATACGAGTATCTCAGTTTGAAATGGGAATAGGAGTCAGTAAAGGGATGAACTCTTTTGGGAATTGTGAAATCCGCACGAGCAATCAATTTCAACCCGCGTCCGTGCGAATGCCCCTTACATCGATAGCTTCTATTGGTGTCTAGGTCACAAGGTCTAGGTCATACTCTTGTTCTATCTAGATTCTGAAATCTATTAACTAAGACACAACTATCAATGAATCCAGGCTGGTGTGTAGTATTGGGAATTTAGAATTGTTCTTGGTTTTATTTATAGCACACAAAGATGTAACATGATTACTAAATAAGATGAATATTGAATTCTTGAATCTGTTAGATGTGGTCTTGAGTATGTTACTCTTTAGTTAGGTACATACCTGTTACCAGAGACGGCCGCAAATGTTTTGGTACCCTTTGGAAAAATTTTAAAAAAGGTACCAACTGGGTTTTATAGACTTTTACGAAAATTACTACAGTTCGTCAATTTCCCTACACACGTCTTTGAATAATGCCAATGTTCCTCTTTTACGGCACCCTCTGCTCCGTAATCGACTTGCAATTATGGTTGTTTTTACTATATTTGTTGACAATATTTACGAAATAATGAGTAAGACAGGACATTTAACTTTAAATGACGTGAAAGATCTGTCGTTGATGATGATTGATGACATCAACGACAGATCTTTAACGTCCACTGCTGGATATAGGCCTTCCCCAGTAAACGCCACCACACCCGGTCCTCCGCCCTCCGCCTGCGGCCGCTTCCATCCACCTTAAATTCGGGAAGCGGATACAGACAGACCGTAATAATTTCAAAATGTTACTATGAATGAAAGAAATAATAATTTCAATCTCATTGTCAAAATGTATAAAAGTCAAATTGAAGAATATAAATTGACAGAATTAAACTAGAAAGAAACATAGTAAGAAAGCTGACTAGAAAGAAACTTAGTAAGAAAGGAAATATCCTAAAGGAACAGGAACACAAAGGAAAGGATACTATAATAGGTACTAGTGTAAATTAATGTCCACTGATGTGTAAATATCTCGGGTCCACATCAGTTATGGCCACTGTTAGACTCTACTATCGTCACGCCCCAGTAATTTCTGATGCGTTTGCTCTTTGGACCTATTCCATACATTTATATGCAGATAATTTAACAATAGAAGATTGTCAATAATTAATTCTGTTATAAATCTGAAGAAATTATATTATAATAATAACTTTGTCAACAACAAACAGATTCTGAAATACATCTTATTGCTTTTATTCTGGGTATTTCAGAAAAGCAGATAAGCCAAAGAGACCATGATTGATGCTAGTACAGGTTACTACGTTATGCCTACAATATTAAATTATATATCGTATCTTATGCTCGAAACAACAGATAATACCAGAGGCAGAGTAGTGAATAGCCAACAAACAATGCAGCCAGAACGTAGGGCTATTCCGTAGCACAATGCAATGCCGCTTTCATTGCAGTTTCAACGCGACTTAATAACAATTTAATTCAAACTAGAATTAAGCGAGGCATTTGAGTGGGTACGAACTCTCATCACAGAGTGTTTAACAGTACTTTAGTTGTTAAGGCTTCTTTCACTCTATACTTGATAATGATAGGACACATGTCATAGAGAGTTGCTTTTTGTGGACCTTATAAATACAGTACATACCTACTTAATATTTATTATTATTTTAACCTACAAGTTGTTGACATTCATACCGACATACCGATTTTAAATGTTATTTAAGTACATACCGTGAAGCTAAAAAGTTACGAAGAAAGCATGAATATTCCCCACTCCAAGACACTAAAATTAGGACTAAGACACTAGGCACAGTAAATAGCTGAAATCAAACTCGTGTGGTCTCAGCTTCGTCCACTATCTGGCCCACTTCTTACCTCACGCCCTTTCCATCTTATCCACTTCCTTTTTCATCTCGTTGACTTTCCAATTCGTCCACCTTCTAACTCGTCCACTTCGTAATTCGTTTATTTCCTTACTCGCGAGGGAGCAATGTGTTTTGCTTGTTATTCATATGTTTTCTCACTGCAGTCAGAGTCAGATAGTAAAAATTACAGGAGATTTAAAAACATACCGCATGCTACGCTCCAATCGAGTCAGCATCGTAAAGCACCACCACACGGCACGTGACAAGATTTTTCACGTTTAATTTTAGACACGAGCAGATGCAAATGGTTTGTAAAAGAGAGATACTGATAATAATCGAGAGTTCCAATGTAAATATTGGTGTTGGAATTCAGGAGTAAACACGATAGCTTCGGTGTAGGGTAAAGTATCGCCGCCGGCTCTCGCCCTCAATTTTGATGTTTGCATTCAACTTTCTTTCACAATATTTAACATTGGTATTTACTTTTTTGATCATATCAGATTTAAATCCTGGGGAATTAGCGTTTTCGGGTTCGGTCTGCCTTGTAACTTTGACTGCTCATTCGATCAGTAATTGGTATGTCAATCGAAAAGAGCGGAAATTTAATTACTTTTATTGGTAGGTATTTTTTTAGTAACGAAACGCTTTCAGTGTGAAAAACCTGATTGTTTCTAAGTGTCTGTTATAATCGTTAATCAGTAAGAGTCTAATTCGTAGGCCTTCCCCGATGCTCGTCATCATAATAATCACTTTATGCACTTTCTTCATTCTTTAACTTTGTTTCCTGTTGTTTGTTCGGGAGGAATGTTGATATTGATTTTTCGACCACTTACCAATATTCGATCGTGCTCCTTTGGTCCTGAAGAAATACAATAATAATATAGTATATTCAATTGAATGGAACATCCAATATGGCGGTCACCACAAAATGGCGGATTACCTTTATTTTTACAACCCCCTCGACATGCGTATCAAATGAAAGGGTATAAAGAGTACAGTACATTAAGCTATGTGACGTCATTTGAAATAAAAGCTTGTTTAATAACTTTCATTAACCCAATGATTGATAGAAGAACCACCTGACAGAACTCATTGTGCACGCGGTTTCCACTCAACTCTATGACGACCGACCTTATGTGAGACTTGTTAATGTGGCCTGTTCCACCTATCCTCCCCGGCCCCCAACTATCCACACTAGGGTGGGATATGTGTTTCTTTTTCTATTTACATCCCCTGTTGGCGATCTGTGTCATTTCACTTATTTACAAACTACTAGTAATCTTGTACATTTGAAAGGATAGTGAAAAATACTCTTTTTTCGTAACACCGCGGCAGGGGAAATTGAATTTGTCTTGCGTGCAGTGTGGCTAGTTAACCGGTTTGCGGTGGCCATTTGTCGACACGGCATTAAAGGCACTATTTGCTCCCGCGACCCGATTCAATTACCCAAACCAACCCACATTTCGTAGACTAGGTATACTTACCTATATTATGTGTTGCGGACTCCATAAATGGACCACATTCTGAATGATTTTATTTTAAATGAAATGAAGAAGAAACATGTTGACAGTTGAAATCTATTTTACGTTTTATATTAACTCGCTTTCCTCTGTGTCTTTTTGTCTGTTCGGTACAAAATTAGCGATAGGTTTCACCCTAACTTCGCGACGAGCTAGAGACTTGGAACTTTCAATAGCTCAGAAATGGAAGACAATGCAAAAGTAACAAAAAAATTGAAATTAATTGTATTTTTGTTTACTTTTACCCGCTTTTGATACACCAGTGTATCGACGAGTAATTTCTTTTCTGTGACCACACACTACACAGTATTATTCTGTGGTCACACTACATTGTAAAGGATGTACTTGACGTAGAGCGTATAAATATGAAAACTTAAGGTAAGAAAGAAGTGTCGAAAGTAACGTCGTTGAGAAAACTCACAACGCAGTTACTCTTCATAATAAATATAATGCTTTTGCTTTGCCGCGTTTTTCGTTTGAAGTCTTACATGTATTTTCATAAAGATTATAATAGATTATTTTCTACGTTTTAGTCACAAACGTTAGTTACAAACGCGTAAAACTAAAAAGTAAAAATGCACATTTGACTGGCTTTTTCCATCGTACCTGCATGATTAAACTCACAAAATATCTTGATATTATGCGCTGCCCTTAAAGTTCCCTTATATTGAGGTTATTAATTTTGTACGTGATATGTGCTGATATGAAAAAGTCGAGGTAAAATCTGAGGGAACGAGCGACCGTGGCCCATTTACATGTCACGAACTATTCGTATTTTTTTCCAGTGTGGCCTTTTTGGTATCCGAAAATTACTGATAGTAGGTTTTAATATACCTACATACATGCTACGTGGATGGGCGCTGTTAGATCTTCACAAGGTTGAGGATACAAACCTGAGACCGCATCATGTGAGGTTTTCGGAACTATTGTACGTACAGTACGTATTTGTGGGCTTTTTTGAGAAGAAAAAAATCGCGAAGAAACCTTTAGGACTAGTTTACCCTTCCATTTATGGAAGAGTCGAAAAAGTGCAAGGAAAAACAAAAAAAATACCTATAAGAAACAAAAAAATTACCTACTTATAGGAAGAAGAACGCAGTGCAAGATGTGCTTAATATAGGCTTTTACCAGGTTCTACTAACACATTGCGTTTATTAATTTTCCGGTACCTTGCCTTTCTACGTTTTCAACGTCGGCTTTGTCGAGCTCTTGTTGGAAATTCTGCATACCTAATTTTTAGCAGGTATTTAATAAAATCTGTCTCGTATTTTTTAACATACTTATTCAAAATATGAAGCTAAACAAAATTGCGATCATTTTATTAGTGAAATTATATACACATTAGTGAAACATCTTCTATGCGGGTGGAGAGTTCGTTCCTAGTAAACTTAGTATAATAAAACAATTTGTTGAAAGTTTTTCTGGTAACGAAAATATCTACACTCCTTAGCAGGCAGTCCATCTGCTGTTTACGACTGTTGCACAACAGCAAATACATGGTTTTGTTTTCGTGAGTATCTGTGTAAGTACTAGCCGACCAACTCATTTAGACTCCTCATGCCCGTTTGGTCCTATTCCCGGAATGTCCACTCGCATGACAGACTGAACCGTCCTCGCGTACCTCCTGTGACGTTTTTTTCCATTATGTGAGTGAAATAGTTGCTGATACTCTTATTTTGTTTTGAGTAATAGTTTAATAACAGTGTGATGGTGGAAAAAAAACTGTACTGAAAAGATACTGGTATATATTATTATCTAGTAATCAATCTCTTTCTCAATCCCAACACTATGGCAACGTATTATGCTATTACGTATCTAGAAATGTCATGCGTCTAAATGTGTTGGTCAGCTAGTACCTACCTGATAGTTGGGTATCTTTACCAATATGCTTATTCTTCACGGTTCAAAATCCCACTAAACAAAAATATTATACCGTTTACAAGCCCAACCTTCGGCATAACAATCGAATATTTTCGGCAGTTATAAAATTAATTTCCGTCGGGGAATTTTGCCACAATCATCCCCAGGACAATTGATTACTGAGCCTAACATCCGCTCATCAATTGTAGAGCGATAAACGTCAAGCTGAGTTTGCAAATGACAAATGTTTGCTAATGACTCGTTTGGGTGAAAACCGAATAATTTCGCGGAAAATTTTACAGCCATGCTTTCATTGTATCTGATGGAAATAACAATTATTTTTGCTGGAACCTTTTCGGCAGATTTTCGAATATAATTCCAATGTTTAAGGATGTTTCCAGTATAAGGCTTGGATGAGCTAAATAAACGACTAAAAACGTCTGAATAATCGTAGTCCAATATGAAGTTTGAGACGATTGCAAAACAGTCTGTGAGATGGACCAGTCTCCGCCTAAAGCCGGTCTATATACCTGATGGTATTATAAATGAATGTATAGGATTGTGATCAGTCTAGTGGATTTTCTATTTTTCCAGTTTAGTCTCCAGTATGATAAGTCAAGCCTCAAGATTAATGTAAAAATTGATAAAGAAGGCTGCTACGCCTAGTTAGGTTTTACTTTCTGATATCAGTTCTGAGAATTTAAGCTCGTCGTTGAAATGTGAACCGAAAGCGTTTATGAAAATACTTTAGGCACTCAGTGGTTATGGCTAATTAACCGTAGGAATCCTCCAAAGCCTACTCCATAAACCTTCCTACCAGGTTTCGAGCTAAAAGTGTATAGGTATTTAGCTTTTTTGGGATCTATACAGTTAGCACCCAAGCTAAAATTGTATATTTGGCCTCTCGGGATCTATACAGTGAGCACCCGAATTATGTGTATATTTGGGCAACCCGTCTTGGACGGAACTTACCCTATAATGGAAAGCTTTCCGGTTTTCCTAAATTCAATTCCTAGCTCTCTACATTGAAAGTCTGAGATCCGCTTTAGGGCCCATGGCTAAAAGTTCCCACCACGTGTGCATTTATAAAAATCTATGTCTGAAGACTCGATTTCATGAACTCTTTTCAAACGACTCGACCATCATTCCCCGACTCTGATATCAACTCAATTTTATGTCAAATAATACTCACTTAAGTGGTCAATGTCCCACATATGTAAATAATGCAAAATCTAGAGGCTTTCCTGGTTCTTTAAGAGAGCCGTACACATTAAATGGTCATAAATAGAGTGAAACCCAAAGTAATAAACTCCCATCGAAGGGGTTTTGACCAATTATAGAGTCAGATTCAGTTAGGCTTGGATTTATAGCTGAAATAAAATATTATAAGTAATCAGGCTGGTCGACACGTTTATAGATACATTCTCATCGAAGAGAATATCAGCCAAAATGGATATCTGCCCAAGAACTCTATTTGCAGACTGTCAGGGTAAAGTTGTCAGGTTGGCTGGTTTCAAACCTTTGCTATTTTCATTTCCATCGAAGGAAATGTCAGCCAATTTAGTTAAACAATCACATTAGGAGAGTAAGAAAAGAAATTGCAAATAAAATTTAAAAGACTATTTATTTAATTGAAAGTGATTGATTTTAATCGAAACTTTTGATTATTTAAGCTAATGGAATCCTAGAACGAATTCCCTTAACTCCTCCGCTCTTCCTAGGCTCAATATAGTTTAGGGTGAGAAAAGAAGCGGAAGCGAGAAAAACTCACCCTGCCATAACTTAGATCTAGATACACCTTAATATAATATAATACGATAAGATAGGATAGCGTAATTTTATTAACTGTGGATTTAATATAAGCTCGAATGAGCTGGACTCCTCAAGTGTGAATTTAAATCTATGTAAACAAATATGGTGAAATCGTTGAATCAAATTATTAAGCTATCCTCACTCAACACAGTTAGGAATTAGTACTTAACTGAATACTAATCGCTGTCTCCTCAATTCACTGACTTTAAACCCAAATAACTTTACTCATATTTATCATGTATTTCCTCTAATCACAACTCTGAAATTACGATCGTAATTACAACTTCTATAATACTTTAAATTTATCACCCAATCTTAAACTTTTGTAAACCTTGAGCTCAGAACAATATCAATAATTATCACGTGTGCACACGGTTAACGTTAGAAATTGAATGCCTCGATGCCTCTCTCTCCCATAAGCTTCTTAGATAATTTCTTTTAAAACTAAGTTTTAATGTAACTTATTCTAAACTATGTCTAAACGCTACATAAATACGGCACAATATCCCGTACACCCTCTTTCTTCAGACTCCCGGCCTTTTCGCGGGAATCTCATTTATTGGCCATAGAAATTTTAGTTTCCAACGCTGCCGCTTTGGCGCCTTGGCGCTGGTGTCTTGGTCCTTTGCCTTGATTTGTATTTGACGGCCAATAAGGTTCAAAATGCTGGATAACCATCTCTTTTAGACTGAATGCCCCTGAAAACAATACAAACAGATGCGCGCAATTTGTGTTGTAGGAAGTCATCGTGTGACTGTATCATGTCTCTTGTTAGGCGGAATTGAAAGTTCAATTTTGCTTATCATCCTGTGTTTGCGGTTATTACGTTTTATGAAATTACTAAATGCGAAGCGCGCGTTTTTTTCTCTCTTACTTAGCGTGGCGTGGTTAGTTTCTGGGAATTTTAGAAAGTTCGTATCCCGCTGCTTTAAGTTTTTAAGCAATATCTAAATGAGTCGCCAAGTGCCCAGTCGTCTTTGTTTTCGAAAAGGCCTGTCATTTAAAAGTGTTATTTATGCAGCAAAATTTTGTAAAGGATCGTATTTCTGAATTTAAGTGTTCAATTCTAAGCGTGATATATGCGAACCGTATGCGCCAAGTATTTCTCGTAACTTAAAAATACAAACTTAAAGATTTTTCCTAGGTAGGGTTCTTAATGGACCTCTGTTCCATTACACGCCTCCCCCAGATTATAAGACTGAAATACCCGTTTCAGTTTTCTAATCTGCTTATTAACTATATGATTATATTTTACTCGTAAGATCTGCTCAAACTAACTTTAAAATCTTTAACAATAGTGTTGCTGGCGCCTACTCCATTTACACAATAGCTATTGTGCTTTGAGAGTGCCATAAACTCGAATTGTGGTTCGAGGGTGTCATAAACTCGAAATATACAAAAGAAATTCCCACTGCTGGCGCTATCCTTTTATGCACCTGTCCGATAATACTTTAGACTACTATTGCTCTAAAGCTTGCATATTAATGCTTACGTAATATTTAAACTCCTTTGCCTTTGATTTATCTGGGTCAATATGAGTACCCATGTTTTAATAAGTGTCCTCTTAGCTCTACCTTGGAAGCTATACTTAAGAACCTAAACTTTTCTATTTACATGTCTTATTCGCCTCGCGAACTTGGCACGAATCTTGATTTGGATGATCTAAGTAGAGACCTAGATCACCGCTAGTATAACAGATTAACTTTACTGGTCGCCTCTATTCCTCACTGACGTCACGTCATCCTTCACCATCAACGACTCACTCTCCCTTTCTAAAGGGTTTATGGCCCTATTTCCACTTTTATCATCATATCCTTTTAGCGTATTCTTAATTTTAATAACATTTATGACTCCACTTAGACCTCCGTTTTCAACGGAATAACTGACTTTCAATTTCCGTAAAACATTGAACACCTGGTTTCCTTCTACCTGTGTACTTCCTATTCTTATTCCTATAAGAGCGGATCGTTTCACGTCCTCACTACGAACTCTGACCATTCCTTGTTAATGAATTGTAGGTATTGAGACCTTTTGTAATCCTGACTTAAGAATCTATATATTCATATAGCTCTGGCGAAATCCTGTGATCTTACTCACGTTTACCTTCACCTATACCTCACGTTTGTACACCCTTATTGTCACTACTAGGTAACTTAACCATCTTAACTTACCGAAGAACTCATCTCATCATCTTTTACACAATCTCCTAGGTAATTAAATTTTGATACACGTTAACACTCCTTCACAACCTCTAGGTTGGCCTTTCCTTTCTACACTTAGTTCTACCTCATTGTACTAATTGTCAACTTATCAATCACCTATAAGAGCTTAATAGCTATGTTTATCACTCCTCTATGATGCGTCTTAGTAGCTGTACTTGTAATTGAATTGTAGACCGCTACCCGTTCTCAATTTTCCTACTCTTTCCCACCTTTTCCATTAGATACGCGTCATCATTCTATAACTACTCTACTCCACTGTTCGTTACACTACTTATTTACTACTCACACATCAGTGATCGCTTACTTGATTGTGATTGTACATAATGTACATAATCTCACATACTGGACTGTACCTAATTGTGATCCGACTGCGGACTGTCCTCCGGACTATTCTTATTAGACATGGCTTCACTCTCATTATAACTTGTGGTCTTATTTGAACTAGTGTTTTTCACACTGGTTTCGGATGTCGAAGCAGGAACCCACTTAATACCAGGATAATTATACCTATTAAATCCACCTTTAGTCAACTTCCTCCACGACTTCTACCTTTACCTCTATTCGATCCGTTATGACTGACATAATTTGGCCTTTCCTCTAGTGACGCTGTTACTGGAGTGGTGTTCCATTGATGATAATTTTGACTTCTACTATAGTGTAGTCGTCCGCGCTCACTATCTCTCACATGACTACTATTATTAATCACACTGCTAGACGTACTAGATATTATATTATGTTCCAAATTCCTAAGGAACTCTGAAGCCGAATGCGTGGTTATATCTCCTACTCTAGTAAACCACAGTTGTTGTACATCTTTTGGGAAATGACGCATAACACAATTTACTAAATCTCTTTCGCTTAACGGGATTGTCAATGAGCTAACAGAATCAATTTGATCCGCGAAATGCTCGCACATAGATAACTTTTTACTTGTATCGAATGTACCATGCATCAATTCATATTTGGCTGCCTCTTGATGCTGTTCGCCCCAATAGTTACGGCGAAAATCTATTTCAAAATCCTCTAAAGTTTTCCAACTCTTACTATGTAATTCTAACAACTTGAGCGCGGGCCCAGTCAGACATTCCGTCGCAATGTCTATCGCACTAACTTGCGTCCCTAATGAATTCACGTACTTTCTCAGACGCTTTATAAACCGCATAGGATTACCGTCTCCTCTGCCACTAAAACTAGGTTTCTCCACTGTAGGACACATAACATAAATATTATTAGCCCGATTTTCGCAACACTCATTCCCGGACGTACCGGTATCTCGATCCGGTGTAACTATAATATCACTACCTACACTTGAAATAATTGAATTGTCGCATTGACTGCTTCGTGCCTCTAACACTTCGATTCGCTTAAACAACTCTTCAAATTTAGCCGTAAATAATTGAAAGCCTTCGTTAACCGTTTGTGTTTCGCCGACACTCGCATCTACACTGCGCGTTCCAGACTTTTTACGTTTATCCTGTATACCTGAACTAGGGTCTGATTCCTCCGCTAACACCCTCTTTTTACCTCGCCGCGTCATACGTCCCGTCATTATTGTTTTTGTTCAAAGATAATAACAAAGAAATTCCTAACCCACGTTTCTAATAGTTATGCAACAATGAACAACCGCCAAACACAGAACAATATATGCACACAAATAAATGCTGCAAAAAACACGCACACAAAATACAACAATAGTTCAGTCAAATAACCAAATTCCACTGTATAAATTTTGAAAGAACATAGCGTTGCGCTATAATATTTGAACTGGCCTTTTGTCCAGCTGTAGACGTCTTTCGGATGATATGATGATGATGATATTTAAATCACGAACTTTATCGTACACCTGTAAAGTATTTCCATAACTTTGCATGAACTTATAGCGTTGCGCTATAATATTTAAACTGGCCTTTGTCCCACTGTGGACGTCTTTCGGATGATTTGAAGACGGTGATGATATTTAAATCACGGACTTTATCGTGCACCTGTAAATTATCTCCTTCTCCAAATACCGCCCAGCCTTCTGACTTTTGACCAATACTCTGTCTTATTAAATAAACTTACAATATAAATATTAATACTGGAGTCTAATACTGGAAAACCTTTATTGATGTCTACGTTGTGTAATTTTAAGTTCTTTTAATCTAGTTGTGCAATGTTTACAATTTACACAAAGGCTAGATCCTGGACTCACGGCCACCACGTGAGATGGACCAGTCTCCGCCTAAAGCCGGTCTATATACCTGATGGTATTATAAATGAATGTATAGGATTGTGATCAGTCTAGTGGATTTTCTATTTTTCCAGTTTAGTCTCCAGTATGATAAGTCAAGCCTCAAGATTAATGTAAAAATTGATAAAGAAGGCTGCTACGCCTAGTTAGGTTTTACTTTCTGATATCAGTTCTGAGAATTTAAGCTCGTCGTTGAAATGTGAACCGAAAGCGTTTATGAAAATACTTTAGGCACTCAGTGGTTATGGCTAATTAACCGTAGGAATCCTCCAAAGCCTACTCCATAAACCTTCCTACCAGGTTTCGAGCTAAAAGTGTATAGGTATTTAGCTTTTTTGGGATCTATACAGTTAGCACCCAAGCTAAAATTGTATATTTGGCCTCTCGGGATCTATACAGTGAGCACCCGAATTATGTGTATATTTGGGCAACCCGTCTTGGACGGAACTTACCCTATAATGGAAAGCTTTCCGGTTTTCCTAAATTCAATTCCTAGCTCTCTACATTGAAAGTCTGAGATCCGCTTTAGGGCCCATGGCTAAAAGTTCCCACCACGTGTGCATTTATAAAAATCTATGTCTGAAGACTCGATTTCATGAACTCTTTTCAAACGACTCGACCATCATTCCCCGACTCTGATATCAACTCAATTTTATGTCAAATAATACTCACTTAAGTGGTCAATGTCCCACATATGTAAATAATGCAAAATCTAGAGGCTTTCCTGGTTCTTTAAGAGAGCCGTACACATTAAATGGTCATAAATAGAGTGAAACCCAAAGTAATAAACTCCCATCGAAGGGGTTTTGACCAATTATAGAGTCAGATTCAGTTAGGCTTGGATTTATAGCTGAAATAAAATATTATAAGTAATCAGGCTGGTCGACACGTTTATAGATACATTCTCATCGAAGAGAATATCAGCCAAAATGGATATCTGCCCAAGAACTCTATTTGCAGACTGTCAGGGTAAAGTTGTCAGGTTGGCTGGTTTCAAACCTTTGCTATTTTCATTTCCATCGAAGGAAATGTCAGCCAATTTAGTTAAACAATCACATTAGGAGAGTAAGAAAAGAAATTGCAAATAAAATTTAAAAGACTATTTATTTAATTGAAAGTGATTGATTTTAATCGAAACTTTTGATTATTTAAGCTAATGGAATCCTAGAACGAATTCCCTTAACTCCTCCGCTCTTCCTAGGCTCAATATAGTTTAGGGTGAGAAAAGAAGCGGAAGCGAGAAAAACTCACCCTGCCATAACTTAGATCTAGATACACCTTAATATAATACGATAAGATAGGATAGCGTAATTTTATTAACTGTGGATTTAATATAAGCTCGAATGAGCTGGACTCCTCAAGTGTGAATTTAAATCTATGTAAACAAATATGGTGAAATCGTTGAATCAAATTATTAAGCTATCCTCACTCAACACAGTTAGGAATTAGTACTTAACTGAATACTAATCGCTGTCTCCTCAATTCACTGACTTTAAACCCAAATAACTTTACTCATATTTATCATGTATTTCCTCTAATCACAACTCTGAAATTACGATCGTAATTACAACTTCTATAATACTTTAAATTTATCACCCAATCTTAAACTTTTGTAAACCTTGAGCTCAGAACAATATCAATAATTATCACGTGTGCACACGGTTAACGTTAGAAATTGAATGCCTCGATGCCTCTCTCTCCCATAAGCTTCTTAGATAATTTCTTTTAAAACTAAGTTTTAATGTAACTTATTCTAAACTATGTCTAAACGCTACATAAATACGGCACAATATCCCGTACACCCTCTTTCTTCAGACTCCCGGCCTTTTCGCGGGAATCTCATTTATTGCCAAAGAAATTTTAGTTTCCAACGCTGCCGCTTTGGCGCCTTGGCGCTGGTGTCTTGGTCCTTTGCCTTGATTTGTATTTGACGGCCAATAAGGTTCAAAATGCTGGATAACCATCTCTTTTAGACTGAATGCCCCTGAAAACAATACAAACAGATGCGCGCAATTTGTGTTGTAGGAAGTCATCGTGTGACTGTATCATGTCTCTTGTTAGGCGGAATTGAAAGTTCAATTTTGCTTATCATCCTGTGTTTGCGGTTATTACGTTTTATGAAATTACTAAATGCGAAGCGCGCGTTTTTTTCTCTCTTACTTAGCGTGGCGTGGTTAGTTTCTGGGAATTTTAGAAAGTTCGTATCCCGCTGCTTTAAGTTTTTAAGCAATATCTAAATGAGTCGCCAAGTGCCCAGTCGTCTTTGTTTTCGAAAAGGCCTGTCATTTAAAAGTGTTATTTATGCAGCAAAATTTTGTAAAGGATCGTATTTCTGAATTTAAGTGTTCAATTCTAAGCGTGATATATGCGAACCGTATGCGCCAAGTATTTCTCGTAACTTAAAAATACAAACTTAAAGATTTTTCCTAGGTAGGGTTCTTAATGGACCTCTGTTCCATTACATCTGTCATTTTTCGCAGGGGATCTACACACATACAAATTTGTACACTGTAGGTATTCGATACAAAACACATAAGTACGTAATAAATCGAACAAGATCTTCATAAAAAAAACTGCTACACTAGATTGATACGGCCCCATAACAGGTTGGTCTACCTTTGGCAGAGGAAAACTTCCGAGTATGGCGACTGGAATTCAAAATCAAAACATATTTATTAAAAATCGCCCATCTCCTATCTATTATTCATACCAACCAACCTTATAAAGGTGAAATTGATATTGAAAAGTGTCACTGTCATCATAAACCCCACATTAACCCTAAAACAGTTCAAGTATTGTCAAATGGCAATATCAAAAGGGGTTATATTACTCAATAGAGAAGCGATAACGGGCAATACAATGACATAAGTACTTCCAACCCTCACGGAAGCATTAAAAGGGTACTTAACACCCAACGGATTGTGCCCTGTGAATAATGGCGAAAGAATAGCTGAAGGGGCCATTTTTAACGTCGTCCGTCTGAAAGACTCGTAACTCCGCAGTCATTCGACGCAGTAATGTGTGGTACGTGACGTCGCGACGGACACGTACAGAATCCGATCGTTTCACTATGGTTTCCAGTTTCGGTGACTGCAAACATTTATCACATGATAAAAATTTCACTTCGGCTTGCAAGAGGAGGTAGACCGTCGGTAGCATCGGGGATAAGATACGGCTTATCATATCGAAAGTTCCGAAGTTCGATCCCCGGCTTTGCCATGTACCAATGGGTTTTTTCTCGAAATTTAAGTACATTTACTGACTGCTCTTAACGGTGAAGGAAAACATCGTGAGGAAACCTGCATACACCGAAGAAGAAATTATTAGGCGCATGTGAGTCCGCCAACCGGCACTGGGCTAGCGTGGTGGACTACAGCCCGTATGCCATCGTTGAGAAGGTAGGCCTGAGGATATAACCTTAATTAAGGTATTGGCAGTTATCTAAAAAGTGAAATCATAAGATACAGGTAACATCTTTGTTTAAAGTTCAAAGTGTTATAGATGATGAAAAATTGATTCAAAGTTTCTCAAATTTACTAATGTCTAAGACAGTAGCTGATGTAGAAGCTGTTAAATAAAACGACAAATTATTATAAATAACATTAACAAAAGGTACTTAGTGAAATTTTCTGCACGGCATTAAATTTACAATAAGTATTTAGAAGATAGATTTTCATGAGAAAATTGCCGCCGTCATAATTTTTTTTTTGAGATACGGTTGAGGTACTTTTATAAGTAATAATTATTGTCAATTGCACTCTTACATCTATTCTAAGTTATTATACATAGTAGTAATTATTATAAATATTATTTTGCAAGGTGAGCCATTTTGGTATTACAAACTCTTATTCTAATTCTTTAAAATATTCTATAACTAAAACCATTTCATGGTAAAAGCTTTCTCATATAATACAAATACCGTTGACCATTGCCTGCCACTCAGTTTGTGACATTCGACTCACGTATTCCAGCATATTTCAAGTCGACATGCATTCGTTCCGTAACAAATAGCTCCTTACTATGGATCCAATTCAAATCCATTTTCCTTTGAGATTTTCTCTGAGTATTTTAAGAAATAATAACTAGAAATAGATTTTTGATAATATTTGGTATATTTCCGCAAAAATATAATTATGTCTCTTTTTGATGCACTGTGACAATAGCAGAAGATACAAGAAGTAAGAACAGACTTGTAGTTATCACAATTAAATCCTTGAATGAAAAAAATTAGACATCATATTATCTCTATGATTTTAGATTTTAGATTTTAGAATCATAATTATCTCTATGATTAAAACATGGTAGGTACGGTCAGTAAAAAATTTCCCGAGGGCAATGTGTTACATATACAATGTTTACCACAGGAAATCTTAAATATGACGGACAGAATGTTAAAGAAGCACATTAATAACTAGCTTTGTAAGGAAACATTTATAATATAGACGATTATATAAATGACAAAATCATCATCATCGTATCAGCCTGTAGACGTCCACTGCTAGGCAAAGGCCTCCCCCAAGGATCTCCACGACGACCGGTCCTACGCTTACCTCATCCAGCTCGGTCCCGCGACCTTTAATAGCCAGGAATAGCGGGGCCGCCGGGGACTGGGGGCCGGTGTATATTTGGACTTTCCATTTGGGGGGGAAGTTGCCATAATGTTGACAATGACAAAATGCCTAGTTTTATTATTACTTCTCGCAGAATCTCATATTGTTTTAAGCCAACTTAATTTTAATCTGTTGCGAAATACCAAGAAAATGGCTATGACAGACAATTGTGATGAAACTAGTTTCGAACGAAAGATAACGTTGAAATCCGTCGAAAAAAAAAATTGTAAGTAACTGAAACTATTATTAGGTGTGAATTCCCATACAAAATGTATTGTTTACGAGTTAAACCCATGAAAAAGTTTGGCCGCCACTCTTCGATTCTCTCTAAGAACATCCAATGGAAGCGTTAACGTAGGGTCTCCAAACTCTTCGATGGGTTGTAAGTTACAACTTGCAACTCAAGAGTATAAGATTCACACCTACTCGTACAACAGTGATTTTGAAGATCGCAATGTCAGTGTATCAGAGTGTATTCGTTAAAAACCTAGCTCGTTATATTTTGTCCATGTTACACCGTGGACATTACGATTTCTATATACTAGTATTTTTTTCTATTTCTCTTTCTATTAAATAAATTTATAAATTTCATTTCATTATTTTCAAGTCACCATGGGGCGGGAGTGCCGCCTACGACGTGACGCGATAGCGCGAAGAAAGTGTCTATTGCGTAATTTGTTTTTATTTCAATTACTTCATCCATGAACGGTAGCGATACGTAGTTCCGGTAAAACTTTGCAAGCTAGCAGAAAGTTCAGCTTCCTGATTGGTTTTTAAAAGAAAATGGGAACGGAATGGCTGCATGTTTCAAAAGCAAAGTAACTGTTATACCAAATAAATCACTGCCCAATAAACTTATAAGTTATGACGAGAAGACAAACTATAATGTTTCAAGTTTCAACTGTGTCTTTGCACATTTAGCTCCAAATTTTATGTCTACATTTCAAAGGAAGTATCATCTAGAGAAGTTCCATGATATGTAAATGAAGTTGCTTTTAAAGTGTACATTTGAACAAAGATATTCTACTCTACTCTATGTAGTAATGAGTTCACGCCATGAGGAAAGCTGATAATAATATGTGCAACTGAAACAGGGCTCGTTTGCTGGGCTTTGTACCAATTTGGGCCAACAATCGTTAACATAGAGTAGTGGTATCATTACTACCTTTTATTCCTTCACAGTTGTTTATCAGGAAAATAGAACAACGATGTGATAACAGGGTGTGTTCAGAAACGAAAGTTTAATTAACATTTACTTAAATTAATTGTATGATTGGATTAAGTAACTTTTTTTGGATGAATAAGCCCTAATAAGAGCCCCAATGCCTAGATAAATATGAAAATGATCGCCATAAACTTAAGCTTGTAGTTTATAGGTCAGTAAATAGAAATGGGTGCAATAAGTTCCCGTGAAAATAGGCATCGCCAGGTGCAACACGTCTATTTTGTAAATAAATTCTTAAGAGAAAGACAGAAGTAAGACTTACAATACGACATGGAAACGGCAGCATCAACAAACAAGACCACATATTGAAGAGCCTTTATGGTCCTATTTATGACTACTCGTTTCGGGACGCCGCAATATTATCGCAGATATAGCGATGTGCCAAATTTTTCTTCTATAAACGGCTTTTTATCAGTATCTGGCGCACATGTGTTAGTGATTCGGAACACGTTCAGCTATAGAGCCATACGCAGCGAGGATGCTCTCTCGTAGACAAGAAATTGCCCTCTTTATGGCTTCATGGCGTAGATTTTATGTCCTCCACTTACGAACATTGACTTCCGAGGTCGACGATTTCCTGTATTCTAAACATGTTAACTCTGAAAGACTTTTTAACGAAAATGTCTTTAAAATGTTGTCATTGTCACTTGTTAGTACAACTTATTATATTTATCTTGTAAAATAGGTAGGTTTACGGAATTAGATACGAGTATCTAGATTTATCTTGTCTGATGATTGACTGATTTCATTGCACCCACGACGGTGAATCCAAATTTATGTAATGATTTATTTATACCCGGAAGGATATTTGATAAATTACCATTTAACAGTCTAAACGGGAACGAGTTGTTGCATTGCATGAAAAAGTATTTTGATTAGCAACGAGTCTAATGAGAACATTGACTGAATATATTATAATACAAACTTCACAAAAAGTATTAAGCATAACATTCAATACTAGTGGTTCTGTGAGAACAGTAGACCTCGCCAGCCCTTATAAACCAAACCTAAAAGAAACGAACAGAAGTCAACTTTGCAGTTGGAGATTCAGTACTAAAGTGACAAAAATTAGCACTAATAAAGCTTAATATTTCGCAAACGGATCGATAAATCGAAAAATGTTTTCCATACACCCGCGATATTTTTGAAAGACCTATCCAACGATACCCAACACCATGGAATTCACGCGAAAAAAAATCATTCCCATTTTACGTATGCAGTTCTATAAACATAATTTAATTTTTCGACTTTCTTAAGTTAATCGACTATTACTCAAAAACTAATAGAACCTTCTTATCTGTTATAGTTTTCCTTTTAACTACGTTATATATGCTACTGCCGTGAATTTTTTCACATTTGCAGAAGCAACCGTTTAGCTAGCAGGGGGGGGGGGGACACGTGACTCTAACAAAAATTACCGCTTTAAAGCTTAATATTTCGCCAACGGATCCCTAAATCGAAAAAACGGTTTTCACACACCAGCAATATTTTTGAAAGACCTATCCAACGATACCCCACGGGATATGGGATTCACAAGAAAAAAAAGTTCTCTCCCACTTTGCGAGTATGGTAGGTACTCTAAAAAAATGTTGTTCAAAATTTTATTCTACTCATTTTGTTGGCTTAATTAATTTATAAACATGCCAAATTTTCGTCAAAATCGGTTGAAAAATGCGACCTGTAGAGAATTACAGACAGAAGGACAGACGGACAATAGCATTTTTGGCCAATCTCGAAACATAGACGCTTCGCTCGCTTCGCTCGCTCGGTCAATTAATGCGAAGGACTAGAGTAGGTAACCAGTGAGAATAAACAGTTGCAGTAGTTCCATTTTATAATCCCATGGAACTAGTGAAAAGAAATAGTTGCACTAGTTCCATAGTACAACAGTACCATGAACTACTGAGAACGATCGTAGTATTCCATAGCTTCCAAAAGGATCAGATTTTGAATATAATTCTATAGAAAAGAAACCTACTTAAAACTTTACTCTTGTCAATCATTTTGTCAGAGAAGCTTCTGTACTTATGTTGCTCATAAAATTAGTATCTTATATCGATGAAAACAATGAGTTATTGCTAGTAAGAGTATCTCAATAGTTATCTTAATAATCACCCTTCGAATTGTACTCAATAAAGTGAACAGTTATTGGATCGACTCCAAAACAATGTCTGGTATTGGAGCCAAAAATGAACGAATACTAACATTTAGCGTTAATAAATAAGACTATTGTTCCACTTTTATTGACCAATCACTTTCACAGAAGTAAGTATGTATAAACACACATTTTGTACAACCTATTTACATGGAAATCTAAACAATATAAAGGAAAAGATATTAATTAACAAAGTAGCCATGAAAATGTACTAAGTAAATCAATTAATTCCAATTAATAAGACAGCAGAACTAAGTAAAGTGGAAGCTTTACATCTTACATTACGTTGCAAAGCCATAATTTTATTTAAATTTTATTTTATTCATAGATATTCAAAATTCGCAGTTTTGCAACTTCATAACAAGTAATTGACAAATCGATAGGTCGTTTACATAGTCTTTCGCTGGCGATGAATTAGTTATTGTTTTCCGCGGGATAAATGACAGTCGCACAATCGTACATCGCACACTCACGAACGATACTTCGCACAAGCGTGTGACGCTCTCCAGTAATAATAATAATAAAATTATTTATTGTCAGGTAAAAATCCATAGAAAAACAAATATAAAACAGCATATATAATAATCCCGTTTTTCCATGTTTGAAATTAACCTTAGTTCATCTCCAAGGGCACAGGTTACATGGAAATCGGTTGATAGTCGAAAGTCACGTTCAGATTTATAATATTTAATGGAATTAAGCGGCAAAATCACATTTAAAAATTACACTCGCGAGTAGTAAGCGTGCTGCTACGAATCTATGGAAACTAGTGGAAGGGCGACAAAAGAGGCTTTTCGAGGCTGCTTTAAGGCATTAACTTGGTAATCTTTATTAACGAAGGGGTCACCCTCAGAGTTGTTCCAAATTTAATCCTCGGTCATTCGCCGTAAAACCAACTTCTCTTTCTTTTAAACATAGGTAGTATACATTTCTGAGGCCTGAGGTATCACGTGACTTCCATACAAAATTTTATTTATAAAAATGAAAAATGAAAATTTTACATTTCAGACACACGATTACATTTATTTGGTCTTTTTGCGAAATAAGCAAGCAACGTCAGGAATTAGAACGCTTTTGCGGACTTAATTCCAATAGTAGCTTAAATTATATCCCTCTCTAAAGAACTTTAATATGCCTTAGGGTAAAATCCTGGTAAACTAAAAAACCGACGGAAAAATCTCGTCGTTTATTAAAATAACTGCTAAGAAACCCGTCGCTAGAGGCTTGTTTACATTTTAATGTATACTTTAAAGTGAAATATTATGCAGCCATGTTGTCTTTTTTACGTTATTAATAACAACCAACTTACTGTCCCACTGAAATATGGGAAGGATATCTTTTAATACACTGCGATGTGAATATAAAGTATTTTTTTATGTGAAACGTCTTTAACTTCGGAGCAATATAATTCTAATGGGTCCATGTCGAAAAAGTAGGTCGCGGTCAAGGAAGAGCCGGAGGAAAGGAAGGAGTAGGAAATGGAAAGAAGGAAGGATTGAGGGGGAGGGAAAGAGGGAGGGAGATGAGAGGTGGGCAGGGAGTGGGGACGAAAGAAAAGCGAAAAAAAGTTTAAAAAATACTAGTACTATATGTTTGTGGTCGCTCACTATGGGCCTCATAAGAAGGCTCAAGGTCACGCAGAGGGCAATGGAGAGAGCTATGCTCGAAGTTTCCCTGCGAGATCGAATCAGAAATGAGGAGATCCGCAGGAGAACCAAGGTCACCGACATAGGTCGAAGAATTGCGAAGCTGAAGTGGCAGTGGGCTGGGCACATCGCCCGCAGAACTGACGGCCGTTGGGGCAGAAAGGTTCTCGAGTGGCGACCACGTATCGGAAGACGCAGTGTAGGCAGGCCTCCCACAAGGTGGACCGACGATCTGGTGAAGGTCGCGGGACCCGGCTGGATGAGGTTAGCGCAGGACCGGTCGTCGTGGAGATCCTTGTAGGAGGCCTTTGTCCAGCAGTGGACGTCTACAGGCTGATATGATGATATGTTTGTTACTTATAATTTTATGATATTGATATCTTTTTATTTATTTAAGTAAGTGAACCGCGACGACGACGTATTCGCTTTATACATTTGTATATAAACTTTTGATAACAAGTTTTTTTATATAGGTAGTATTTCTGTATATTAGTGTGTTTTTTTTTTTTATGTATGTTTAAATAAATATTATAATTCCTGCTAGATAATTAAGACATCTAATGCAACATCTACATATTATATTCTGAATATTTGCAGTAAGTGAATAAAGTTGCAAAATAAAGGGATGCAAATCTTTAATTGTTCCGGGGATTTTCTCGACTAATATTATAGTAGATATCAACATTAGCTACACTACTCTTAATTGGTAAGGTTGGTTGGATATTCTACTCCATGATTTTTTAAAAATATTATACGCAACGTGACCCTTGATCCTAATTTTCAAGCATAGTTATCGCGGAAGCTGTTACAATTAATAGCAAAGCCCAGATATTCCAATTTCAGTTTTGGTTGTTTGTTGCCGTTAGCTGAACTTTGGTAATTTAATTTGATATCTAACTAAATATGTATACTAACGACCACTTTGTTCTTGTATTGAGAGGATTGCGCGATTCAATTTTCAACTTCCCACTCCACAAAGTGGACCTATTTCAGACAAGTCAAATGCAAACTACACACAAATTACATGATGGTAAAGAATTGTTTCTGTTATAGCTATTTTTCAATAGAAGGAGAAATGATTGCCTCTCTTTAAAAATAATAAGTTTGTCGGATTTTTTGCGCAAAAAGGTTCTGAAATTCATATATTTTCTTTTATATTTTTACTCTTAACTGTCCTTAACTCTAACTGTACGTAACTCAAAGCACTTTTAAGCGTAACACACACAGCGCGGCGGCGTTGCGAAAGCGTTGCGGCGGCGAATCTGCGGAAAGCGAATAAAAAGCGAAGCCCTTCAGACAGGAATACCGCTAGCGGCGGCGGCGCGGCGGCGGTTTGTATGAAGAACGCTCCGCACCGCGCCGCGCCGCCGCCGCTAGCGGTATTCCTGTATTTCGAACATTACAGAAAAAAACCGAAACGCTTTCGCAACGCCGCCGCTCAGTGTGTATTACGCTTTAAAATGAGTAAGTATATAGTTATGATTTTAGGTTGTTTATTTGGTGAAAAATACACGAGAACGTAGTTCTATACGAAAATACAGCATTGATTGGAACGTTTTCCGCCAAATAAAACAAATCCTTTATAACCCCGGTCAACACATAATGAAAGAGGAATAGAAAGAAAATATCCATTATAAAAATAGATTTCTAAGTTTAGCTGATTGTTTAATAAGAAAAAATAATACATATAAATAAGTACCTACTTAGTAT
The DNA here is from genome assembly GCA_949699065.1 of Metalampra italica. Lineage (NCBI taxonomy): Eukaryota > Metazoa > Arthropoda > Insecta > Lepidoptera > Oecophoridae > Metalampra > Metalampra italica. Next base: position 4,906,591 of record OX452987.1, read on the forward strand.
TTCTAATGTAATCTAACGAACTAATTACCTTTACAATTATTAAAACAAAAGGCGTTAAAATCGAAAATTAGACAGTGTTCTTACACACAGATTTCCCGTCTGCTTGTTTAGGGAAGCATCCATCAATGTCAGTTGCTGAGATAACCACGGAGTGATGTATAGGCCGCGAGTGAGACAGTGGCCGCGAGATTCCGCGGTGCGCGGATAGTTGAAAATACCCACATTTCATTTGTTCATTAAGACCTTTGTGTGAATCGCCTCCCTTTATCAGAGGGTTCTCTGGCTCGCGTGTGGAGCACTCTTAACGGCTACCATACATGCTACGAAGATTGATGACAGTAGGTGTTTGGATAGCGGTAAAAGGGACACTCAGATAAGTATGTAGGTCTATGTAAGTACTATATTATGATGAATCATGTAATTGGTGATGTATATAGGTACCCGCGACTTCGTCCGCGTTAAAAAGTATCCTATAAGTATATTATTGCAAGCTACGCGTGATCTTTTATCTACCACTAAACTAAATAAATACATGATTGTGTTTGTGACGTAGTACTAATTACCGACACAGATTAATGATAAAGTGTCCCTAAACGATCATGCTTGCATGACATGCAACGTTTACGTGAATGTCATGCTGCATGATGGACCATCATGCTTGCTATCAATCAGTACAGTGTAGCAACGGCCAGCACGTAGTTTGCATGTCATGCACGTCAATCACTACAGCTGGACGGTCGTGCATGAGTGACGCACGTAATGCATGTCATGCCGTATGATCGTTTAGGGAGCCCAATACATAGTTATACTGTACTACTTATAAGCCAGTGACTAGACTATGGCCGGCAAAATATTTTGTCTATGCATGCGCCCGGAAGAGATAATAGAAACCGCTTCCCATTTCCGATAGCTTATTAGCAGGCAATCAGTCCGCCACTACCCATACATGATACGATGAGAATGACTAGGCGAATCACAATGACATCGAACGAAAGAAATTTTGCTTCGGGCAAAGTCGGAAAAGTCTGCAGAGTGCGTATTGCCCAAATGCTGTAAGATGGGCATTGCAGGTTATCAAAACATAATGATTTTCCATCGTCTTGGTTTGCTTCGTCTCTTGCAAGTTAATAAAAATGTTTATGGCATTATATTCCGACTCTTTCGTGTTACGGTTGCCTATGATATAAATGATGATGATGACCTTATTAAATTACACTGTTTGTTATCAAAAAGAATTAATCAATCACATTTGATCGAATGTCAATGTGAAATGACATTAAATGTATCATTCGTTTGCGAATTTACGATAGTTTTATTACTGTATTTATTGTTTTAATTTTTGAACTGGAATCGTTATAAATTCAAATTGTATTTAACAATCAATCTATAAAACATACGACAATTATGCCTCTTAGAAAGTCGATAGTGATTGACACTGATGACCTTGACTTAGACGAGCTGATATTGACCGGGCAATTGTGAATCTGCACCTCTCTGAACTTTGCCCTTAACAAGATATGCCTGTTACAAATTGGCTGTCAGAAACGAACAATGCAAGAGACAAATTGTGAAACACTAACGTATCGACATTTTCTTTGTTCGATGTAATTTTTCCGAAGAATGCGCAGGGCAACAATAGATCATTGTATGGACGTGTAAGATATCAGTGAGAGTGGGGGTTGCGCTAATCACTGGGTACCTTTGTGTGCGGAAAACAAATTATACCGGGTGGCTGGGTGGACGAGGGGCCTTGTTATTTATATCGGATTTCAAACGGCTATTGTGTTGCTAATATCATTCATAGGTAGACTTTATGGATGATTTGCTGGGGTTAAAGATATGACACAAAACTCAAGTCAAGCGGAAGTGACTTCTGATGTTTTAATTTACACACAATAACAACGTAATAAATCCTACTTAGGTAATAATAATAGAAGAGTATCGGAAGTCCAAATATCTCTTTGAAAGTTTACATGATGTGCTTAATATTGTTTATATACAACAATACTTAGCAATGAATACTTACAATGAATGCTTAAAAGTCAGTAGGTATATTAGGGGTTTCTTATCATCTACGGTAGTCAGACCATTAATAGTTAATTACTATTTAAATTAGGAGACCCAGAGGCCGGCTGGTGTTGAGAACATGACATGCGTTGCAAAGGCAAAGCAAACGATGTGACCTATTCCATAGAGTTTCATTAATTACAAATGCGCTGGTGATGCACACGCTCGCCACGCTTACACGTGTGCTCCGGCCTTAAATACATCAAGAAAGTCTCGATTTTATTTCCAGGGAAAAAATATATCAGAAGAAATGTTACGTCTCTGAAACTTTTTAACGGGATAATATAAAACTCTTCTTACTTAAATAACCAATTCTGTCAGATCCTACGGTTTAATGGATTTTGTTAACCTAATTACTAAGTAAGCTTGGTAAATTCTGAATGAAAATTAGGTCTTTAGGTTGCTTTAAAATTCATAAGCAAAACTGAGTGGTGTAACAAAATGTGAGTAGTAGGTAACCGGATGCAAGAGCAAGTACAGAAAACAAACATATTATGAGTCGTATAATATCAAAAGCGGCAATCTGTTGTTTATGAGTTATTGGTCTTGGCACAATGAAAAGAAAGTTAAAAGTCAGATTGCGGTCTTTGGTATTTCAATTAACCCTTAATTATATCTACTAGTATTTTAATTCAAACCGTATTGTACGGCCACATTACTACATTACTTTTATTTCTACATAAAAGTAAAAGTCATAGTACATTGTTTCATTTCTGCATTTTACTTACTAATAATTATGGTGATACTGATTATATTTAGTGAATAGACATAGACATAATTTGTTGATAATATTCATTACAGGTCATAAACTTTATAAACATTCTTACTTAATTGTAATTGTAATAATGTCAAATTAATAAAATGTCAAATAAAATAAAATAATCTTAATCTAAATGTCACAGTGATATTTACTTACTAGCTTTAAAAGCTTAAAAATTCATTATATGTGTAGAATGCCTGCTCGACAAGCCACTTTTTTAATTTTGTCTTAAAAATGGCGTCACTGGACGCCTCTGTTATGGTCCCTGGGAGCTTATTGTATACAGCGGGGCCCATGGATACAGTGAGGATGCTAATAATCAAATTTAAATAGGTCATGAGTCAATAAAAGTATGTCGAATTTATCAACAAACAATTCTATGTATAGTGCTACGTATGCACAGTGTCTGCACGTATGTACCTATATAACTTTTAATGACACATCAGGCATCACACGTGACAAAAGGGCATGAATGCTCCTTGGTAAAGACGTCGTTAAGGGGAGTTTCGACGTGAGCTGACACCCTAGATGCTTGTTTCGAAGCCCTACTACAAAGCCCTTTTTGAAAAATATGTAAGTATTGTTAGATGAATGCCATATGATTCTTGATATTCCAAGAAATTACATTTTGTATTGATTTTATTTCGTTTACTACTTATTAATTGCAAGTTACAATACAATGTATAAGTACATCAGATAGTCTCTCTCATGTTTCATGATGTCGATTTCATGAAATAATAATAAAAACAACACTGCAACAACAATATACATCATATACCTACATTCACAAACTTAAATTAATTGTATTCACAAAAAAAACAGATCTGCATCTGATGCAAAAAACACTGATCTGCCAACAAGATGATATAAAGAAAATAATATTATGACTTTATATGAAAAGGAAACCGCTGCACTGGAAGACGTCTTCAAGCTTCTGGACTGGAACGGACTGGGCATGAACATAAACGGCGAGTATGTCACTCATCTTAGATTTGCCGATGATATCGTGGTCATGGCTGAGACCCTGGAGGACCTTGGCACAATGCTCAATGGCCTCAGTAGAGTCTCTCAACAAGTGGGTCTAAAAATGAACATGGACAAGACGAAAATCATGTCGAACACCCGTGTTGTAACCACTCCTCTGAAGGTTGGAGACTCTACGCTCGAAGTTGTAGACGATTATATATACCTGGGACAAACCGTCCAGTTAGGTAGGTCCAACTTCGAGAAAGAGGTCAATCGTCGAATCCAACTCGGCTGGGCAGCGTTCAGGAAGCTACGCAACATCTTCTCGTCCCAAATACCGCAGTGTCTCAAGACGAAAGTCTTCGACCAGTGTGTGTTGCCAGTGATGACATATGGTACCGAGACTTGGTCCCTCACTATGGGCCTCATAAGAAGGCTCAAGGTCACCCAGAGGGCAATGGAGAGAGCTATGCTCGGAGTTTCCCTGCGAGATCGAATCAGAAATGAGGAGATCCGCAGGAGAACCAAGGTCACCGACATAGCTCAAAGAATTGCGAAGCTGAAGTGGCAGTGGGCTGGGCACATCGCTCGTAGAACTGACGGCCGTTGGGGCAGAAAGGTTCTCGAGTGGCGACCACGTATCGGAAGACGCAGTGTAGGCAGGCCTCCCACAAGGTGGACCGACGATCTGGTAAAGGTCGCGGGACCCAGCTGGATGAGGGTAGCACAGGACCGGTCGTCGTGGAGATCCTTGGGGGAGGCCTTTGTCCAGCAGTGGACGTCTACAGGCTGACATGATGATGATGATGATGAAAAGGCAGCTTCAAGTGATTTTAAGCTCTAGCTTGAATGGAACTGTGATTGAGATGTCTGTACACGTCTTTATAATAACCCATTTATTACAAGGGCAACTCATTCGCGCATGTACAACGAAGCATTTTGTATATACTCGTGCCGCGATGACAAATGAAAATGTCCCTGCCACGCTCATAATCGCATAATGCGTCTTCAGAGGGAGCTGCTCATTGTTACTCGCTTGTTAAACATTTTGATGATATTTTGAGGTAAATTTTGTAAAAATTTTAAAACCGAAATTCTCTATGAATGGGTGTGACTGGTATGAGGTATAAATGACTTGCTCAGTATCACCACATTTTTAAAATCTTAAATAAGGGTTGGACCATATCTGTTAGCACGGAATCGCACTTTTGCCGTCAGTGCTGCGGCGTGCTATAACACGCTATGGCGTGCGATCGCATGCTGTCGCGTTTCCGTGCTGATGACAGATTGCCATTTGCTAGAGCAAGAAACATAACGAGCGTGCTATAGCGCGCGGTAGTACGCATCAGCACTCGATCGCCCCCCGCCCGCCGGCGATCGTCTTTTGGCCGATGTGGTCCAACCCTATAATAAATGTGACATGTTAAATGGATCGCAAATGGTCAAAAGAACAGAATGTCAAAAGCGCACATACTTAGTTGTCTTAAGGGCTCCCTAAACGATCAAGCGGCATGACATGTATTACGTTTACGTGAATTATCATGCTGCATGATGGACCCTCATGCTTGCTATCAATCACATAATACAGTAAAGCAACGGCCAGCACATAGTTTGCATGTCATGCACGTCAATCACTACAACTAGACGGTCATGCATGAGTGACAGCACGTAATGCATGTCATGCAGCATGATCGTGTATGGACCACTTTAATAATGATAATATGTCCGAAAATAATGGCGGCAACCATCAACAAAGTAGAGCGAGCGCGGCTCGTTATACTTGGCGATAGCGCGATTCGAAAACGGTATGAGGATTCGTTTCGATTGGAAAATATTTAAAAAATATAAAATGTAGTGTAACATAATATCGCGGATATTTATCACATTTCGTGATTCATGACCTGACATTTACTGTCTCGAAGGTTAGCGAAGCTATACTGGTAAACAAATAATGCGATGAAAATAATTCCAAGTACTTGGTTAAATTTCAACATTGACGGTTCAATACTTTCTTAATTTAGGAGTATTAATTTAGTCCTGGACCATCAAGGCATCCGCAGAGCTGGAGGAGATATTTTACCTGTAGGCACAAAAAATATATATAATATAATAGTGTGGGGCTGTCCCCTCTTTTTTGTTAAGTATTTAAGGTAGGTAATCTTTTATGTTTAGTTTAGTTTGTTTTCTTTTTTTAAAGTTTATCTATGTTAATTTACTTGTATTTTATTGCTAATAAATGTCTCATTTAGTCCTTATATTATAACCTCTGACTTACCCACGAGTATATCTACCTATTTAACTTAATTGAATTAATGTAACAATCTCGCATTATAAAATTTCTTTCTCGTCTCTAAATAACTTTTGTGGTGATTTCTTTCTCGTTTGAAGTTGGAGCCCTTTCATCGTTTTAACTACTTACCAAAGAAATAAAGTCTTTTGGGGCTATAAACTTTTCAATTAGATGACAAAAGCGGCAGTATAAGAGTACTTAATTAAATCAAAATTCCATGGTCTTAATCTATATAATTGCTCCTTCTGTTCTAACTAAACTGTTATAAAAATTTGACTTTCTATTTCAAGCCCCTAGAAGAAGTTTTTTAATGAATTTAGCCTTTTTGTATTCGCAGCCAATATGTAATAGTCATAAATTATAATACATCCATTAAGTTAACAAAATTACATAAAGAACCGTGAATGTGATCTTGATCACCAAACTTTCAGGTATAAAAACGTCCAAATACACTAACATTCTGATAGCTCTTTTGTGCTAGTTGCGTTGTATGGTCTAGGTCTATGGTAGGTAATACGATAATTTAACGACCTATTTTTGAAAGTAAACCTTATAATAAGTTTTATTGTCGAGAAATAAATGTCGAATCTAACATGATACAGAAATTTCGGTTACGAGTAAATAAGCTCAAGCAACTTTCATTTTTCAATTAGTTTATAGTACTTCAAAAGTAAAATGATATACGACATCTATGCGTTTTATACCGGTTCAAAGCAAAATAATTCAAATTACTTAAGTTACCTACGTGTATTTTAATTAAGTATAATATAAGTCACCAAAATTGGCATTTAAGTCAAGTCGCTTTTATCCCTGTATAGGTAAAATCAAAATGTAAGGATACGTGTATCACGATCCCGATCAGTATACCAATCACGAAGGTGTAAAATAGCTCGTCCGGTCCAATAACAGTAATCCGCCATAGTAATCCTAGACGATTCATTGCGCAACAGAGGACACAGACGGCGGTAACTCAGACGGACAACCGTCCAGATGAAATTAGCTTCAACTAGGCTTAACCGCAGATGTCGTGTGTCTTACTTACTCGTAGACTTTTCTTACGTAGCTTACAAATTATTGTAATAAAAGTAAATACAATCAAACTAAAAAATTCGGACCAAGCATACCTATAGAGGAATTTCTGACAGAACACGAACTAGGAAATGCCATCCCAATACTATAACTTTGCGTAGTTTGGATATTCCTTGTTCAATCAATATCGGCTGAGCGATTTTAGTAAAACTTGGTACAGTTATTGCTATGTCCTAAAATGACATAATTAATAAATAGATACTTTTTATCGCCAAAAAAAGTCGCGGGGTATCTGCTACTTAAAATTAAAATGAAATCAAAAGAAGCGAAACCGAGTTGAGTACCTTTTCTGATGAATCAGGATGAAGACAACATTAATAATGATAAGAACCCGACGTTTTTGAACATTTGTAAGTTTTCATCAACATTATATCAGTCCTTCAACGTCCACTGCTGGACATAGGTTTACCCCAATTAACGCCACCTCACCCGGTCCTCCGCCCTCCGCATCCTGCCTCTTCTGGCCACCTTCTTTTGTAAGATAAAAAATATGAAAGAAATAATCCAAGTAGGTAGGTACCTATGTATGTAGGACGTAGGTATGTATGTACTTAACACTGCGATCATTAATACTTGACGATCGCCGACTTAACATCAAAAGATAAAATAATGGTGCGGCATTAATTTTTTTTTAACATAGGTACCAAACATAAATATGTAAATTTGATTGACATTTATTTTATTTTATTTTTAAATACTGGGATTATCTTTATTTTAAAAACATAGTGCTAAATAAGGAAATTATGTGGGTGGTGAAATATTATAAAAGTTCGCATATTTGTTAGAAGTCTGAAAACACATTACTAAAAATTCTCACCTTTAACTGAGGCGAAACTAATCTTCTGCTTCAATGGAAACGCCACAAGCACTCGTTCAGAAAAACCGTTTGATAAGATAGGGATAAAGGAGAAAGTTAACAGAGTGTTTAGGTTGATATTAATACATCACGGTGGTTGGACATCAATTTATCAAACGGACAGGGGACTGAGCGGCGACAGAGCCGCCAGTTGAAATTAGTTGTGACCTTTTCGAGTTGAGCCTCCATTCATCTTGTTTTCATTAATCAATTTGTTTGTTATTGTTAAAAATACATAACAGACAGTTTTGAAGGACCTATCGGTCATATTTGTTGAATGATATTGGTTCACTCTATCATATTTTCTAACTATCTTAATTAATTTACTTTTAAAATTAACGTTTTGATATTCAGAATTCATTTGGATTCTGTGTCGAGAATTACCCGCTGCGTGAATAGAAAGATTTTTTACCATAGTGTTTTTTTTCTTCTTCTGTTTATAGACGAGTAAACGCGACACACCCTGTATTTTTAGATTGCGACCATTCTAAAATAGACAAAGAAATACCTTATTTCCTTAAAACAATGCAAATAAAAGAACACAGAACACAACTTTCAAAATAAATGTCAGATGAAGTAAGTATCAAGAACTAATTAGAACCGAAAAGATTTTTCTCTCCACCTTTTTCTTTTATTTACCAAACGATTCCAAGGAAACAGCGAATTTCGCGCGAGAAAACCCCCAAGTTTAATTAGCAACGCAAAACTTCCCTCCGGGGGGAGAACTCGCGCAATCGATAAATAAAGCTTTTATTTAACACTTCGGAAATGTCAGGGAACCTAATTAACAACTAATTAGAGAGTTCTCAATAAGTATAATTATTTCATAGCCGACTTATATCCGGCCCTTTGCTGGTGTTGATCGGGAATTTTCGAATTTTGGGAAGTTTGCTTTAAAATGGTATCCACGAGCTGGTTAAAATCCAATTTCATACACAGATTTATTGACGTGTTTTCAAAAGTTCCAAAAATTTTACAAAATATTACCTATATTTTGTCGATGTAGAGAATACTGTGAAATATTTTGATAATTTCCTTTGAAAGAAGTACCTCTACTATGCAAATTTGATGTTTGCAGGTCCAATGAATAGGCTTGGAACCATTTCATCTAGGTAAAAAAAAATGAAGTGACTACTACAGAGCGGCTGCTCTATTGCTATGAAAGCAGTAATTTTGTTTGGATAACTGTGAGCATGGCGGTGACAATTTTGGAGGAGAATTTCATTAAGTATTCAGCTGTTGATGTTGTTTTCGTTGCTATGGAAAATAATACGATACTGGTCCGCCACATAGCCTGATAGCTTCTCCATAGGGGCGGCGACGACCTTCAATTCAACAAGCTCCATGCCTACGATAGTCACTATGTCCTAGGAGTATTTGTATAGTTTGGAATACTAAGTTTCTAATACTAAGTTAAGTAAGTTAGTAATTTTAATATGATTTAGAGGCCATTATATAAAACCAAGACTCTATATAGAACTATAATATTATTATTCAACTAATAGACCTAGTACGAAACAGTTCCGTATTTAGTTACGTAATATGAAGGTAATCCGAGAATAAAGAAGTAGCTAGTCGTAAGGTTAATCCACATGTAATAAATGTGTAAACATTGTACATAAAGCAAGAAATTAACTAGTAAGGGAAGAAAATGAGGCCATGTTTTATCTTCAAAGGCACCTGGGCCGTACCTAATTATAGGTTGTGCGTGTAGAGGCTCATTTTTATTTCGCTTCCGTGTGCTTATATGTACTTCAAAGAAGTTGCGGTAATAGCTCAGAGTTTATAATTCTTTATTATGATTTTGTAGCATTTTTTTATGCTTTTCTTTTTCTATAATAAATTCAGCCAAGCAACTCGCTCAAAATTACCAAATTACCTTAAACGTCTTCTGTCCAGTATGAAATCGTGAATGAGGTTAGTTTATCCCAAACAAACAGTGTACAGGCAACCTTTATTAAATAAACATTACCCTCACTACGCATAGGTAGATAAACAAGGTTTAGGCCGATTCAGTACAACACAGTAACTCAACAAAACAAATCAGTTTTTTTACACATTATTAAATTAGAATGGGCTAGCAATGACGAAGTCTGACGAAGAACCAAGGTCTCCTGATGACAACTTTATTAGTTGTTTATTATATTCCTATCATAAACCTTTTACTATGACAGGTGCCACAGGGCTTACAAACATTTTGTGGCTGATCAAGTGATCAATGTGACAGACAAGTTCTGCGATATGTAAGCTGATGGACTGATGTTCTGAAAAGGAGGGCATGAAGCACCCGGATGAGAAAAATGGAGAACAGCATTAGAGCAGCACTCACCGAGCAAGGTCGATGTCCAACAGCTGACGTCAAATAGACTTGATGATATTAGAATCGACAACGATGGCTACAACTTCTTTTAACATAAACTCAAACTCAATAACATACTCCCAAAAACGTTGTTAATATGCCTACGGTAAGGGAAGCGATAAAATGAGAGGTACCTACAACAAAAGGCTTCCAGAAAGGATACAACTTTTAATTTGATTAGTTCGCCTTATCTTAACTTGTAACAAGCGTTAGTTAGGGAAGTTGTAACAGCTGCTGCACTTGTTTTCTATCTAGTTAATGTTAACTAATATTAGGTATGAATTATTTTGTTGATTCCGAAATATTATTTACCAGGTTGGGTCTTTATGTTTAAGAAAGTGTGATGTTCCACAAAAATTTATGATATACCTAACGGACATCATTTTAAAAACGACAAGAGGATATTTTGTAAGCGGAGGATCCTTTAGAAATACCTAACTATTCAAAATTGCTCTGCTGACTGTGCCACAAGTAGAACTATTTTGGGTGTTTCAGAATGAAGGCTACATATACATACATTATACTCTCAGGAGACCAGAAATAATTTACTGGCGACACTTCGGCTCTTTTATGCCAAAACCATGTCCACCAACGGTGCCCCAATCCGTCGTTTTGTGGACTCCACATAGATTTTAATCTATTCTTTGGTAAGTAGGTATGCAGGTTTCCACACGAAGTTTTTTTCCACCGGAAAGCCTGTGCGGTATTATAATAAACCGTCCTTCAATTTCGAAAAACTCATTGGTATAGGCCAAGGTAAAAAAAACCACTATCTCATGAATGTGAGGCAAATGCCGAACTAACTAGGTTACCACGGCCTATAAGTGCGGCCAAAGCTAGATCGAAATGTTTAATGAAGCATGAAGAAGAAGTTTTGATTAATTAATTGAACAAAGACAGAAAGCTAGCTAGTTAATAACGCGGCGAAAACGAAGCTCTGCCATTGCTCACTGTTCCCTATAAAGCAATTTGAAATACTTCACTCATTCTACTCTATTAAGCGGAAAGATATCGTCTGCATATCTTTGATTTTGCACTGGAAAATAGCAAGGATTCAATATAGGGAATTGTTTAAAATGGTGTAAAAATATTTTCTTCGACTATCGGCATTATGCTATTTGACAATAACATGTCCAATGTTTTGTCTAAATAGTGATGATTATTTTTGGACAGGCGGACAGGCGGTCAGGTGGCCAGGTGGACAGGCAGACTGCAAGCGAACAGGCGAACAGACAGACAGGCGGATAGACGGGAATTTTCGCTTCGGTTATTGATACCTACCTACATATTATTATTAATCCGTTCCGAATCACTGAAATTAAATTGGAAACCACACTTTAACAGTAGTAGCTGGTAAGTTGAAAGATAAATAATATATGAATGTGATTGTAGTAATATAATAATGTTTGGTAATAGTAATATAATAATGTTGGTTGTAGTAATATAATAAGGTTCTCAAGTGGCGACCACGTATCGGAAGACGCAGTGTAGGCAGGCCTCCCACAAGGTGGACCGACGATCTGGTGAAGGTCGCGGGACCCAGCTGGATGAGGTTAGCGCAGGACCGGTCGTCATGGAGATCCTTGGGGGAGGCCTTTGTCCAGCAGTGGACGTCTACAGGCTGATATGATGATGATGATTATGAATAATGTTTGGAAAAATTTACACACGGCTGTTTAGTCTCAAACTAAGCCGTAGCTTGTAAATGGGTACTCAACAACTGATCAACATACATAAATACTTTTAAATAAATACTTAAATACATACAAACACCCAGAATCCGAAAACCAACAGATAATGGCGCAGTAGGCAGGGTCACTATACCACTACGCCAACAGGCCAGTCAAGAATAATTGTGAATGCAACTATGAATCTCCTTTGTATTCGCAACGTAATTAAACGACTTGTTCCCCCTTATATTGGAGTGTGATCGGAACGCAATTTTCATGAGGCAATAACTGCAATACATGGGCTATACAATGCATGGACTTAGGTATAAACTCAATATTGAGCAGAACTTATCTCTCAGGCTGAGATCTGAATAAGCAGACATTTTAAATTGGTGTCTCTACATTCATCATTCATATCATTGAGTTCCTTTGTATAAAGGTCACAGCCTTAACAAAATAGACTGAAATACAACTAGTAGTTCCGTGAGAACAGTAGACCTCGCCAGCCCTTGTAAACCAAACCTAAAAGAAACGAACAGAAGTCAACTTTGCAGTTGGAGATTAAGTACTAAAGTGACAAAAATTAGCACTTTAAAGCGATATTTTTGAAAGACCTATCCAACAACACCATGGAATTCACGCGAAAAAAAACCCATTCCCATTTTACGTATGCAGTTCTATGAACATAATTTAATTTTTCGACTTTCTTAAGTTAATCGACTATTACTCAAAAACTAATAGAATCTACTTAGCTGTCATAATTTTTCTTTTAACTACGTTATATATGCTACTGCCGTGAATTTTTTCACATTTCCAGAAGCAACCGTTTAGCTGGCAGGGGGGGGGGTGGTTTCACGTGACTCTAACAAAAATTACCGCTTTAAAGCTTAATATTTCGCCAACGGATCCCTAAATCGAAAAAATGGTATTCACACACCAGCAATATTTTTGAAAGACCTATCCAACGATATCCCACACTATGGGATTCACAAGAAAAAAAAAGTTCACTCCCACTTTGCGAGTATGGTAGGTCCTCTAAAAAAATGTTATTCAAAATTTTATTCTACTCATTTTGTCGGTTTAATTAATTTATACCTATTCCAAATTTTCGCCAAAATCGGTTGAAAAATGCGACCTGTAGAGAATTACAGACAGAAAGACAGAAGGACAGACGGACATTAGCATTTTTGGCCAATCTCGAAACTTAGACGCTTCGCTCGCTCGGTCAAAAAGACTCAGATGGGATTGACCTTTGAACTTTATAAATACCCTTTATATTGTTCTCTAAATAACCTTTCCATACGACTAACGAGTATTGCCCTTCATTTAAAATTCTCCTCACAAGCACTTGAGTTTAAACAACAAACAAACCTAGACATTAATGCGGGTAATTAAAATTCTGCATTCAGCAACATATTCCGTATTCTATGTTTTTGAGTAAACGAAGAATTTAAAATAGAATGGTAAAAAATGCAGCACCATCTGGCTGCTGCGATATGGCAAGCGTAAATACAATCTCGTTCACAATTGGGAGCTGAATGATAAAATACACTGTACGATATTCTTGTGAATAGAATAAACGGTACTCGACACCCTAAAACGTTCATACTCACCCATTAATTGATATTTATAATGTTTAACTTATGATGTTTAATTTATGATATCCAACACCTGCTGATGGAGTGTGACAGGTTCAGGAATAAGCGGGAGTTAATGATGAGGCGACTCAAGCTGAATCCACTAGATGTGGGTTTGGCTCAGTCAATTTTGTCCAAACCTGCATCTGTGGCGGCACGATCTTTGTATGATATTTTTGAGTCGCCTCGTCAGTAAATCTTGGTCAGGGTACGATGGGACTGACATGTGGAGAACACAAAAGTCCCTAAATAAAATAAAGATAAAAAAAAAAAAGTTTAACAAACCAATAAATCGATTTAATTCAATTGTATGAAATGTTTACAAAGAACTAGTGCAATTGTCGACTTGAAAACATGAAGTAAGTTTAAATGGACATTTAAATTTTTTATGACGATTATTAAATCGCTTCAACAATTTCTGAGTTGTTTATTTGGTATGTAACCTTTTTGTCGGACCTATCTGTTACGTATTGTAGACAGACATATCATTTGCTTTTCATGAAAATGGTAGGCCCATGGCTACATTTGAGAAAATTTATTTTTCATTTTAGGGCCTCTTACACCGCTTGCTGATAAAGTCCCAGATACTCTATCTGCAGGTTATCTGACAGATAGCCAGTTTTTTTGGTTTCACAGGTATCTGATTGCCTATATCTTATATATTTTATATAGTCTATCACACAGATTTATCTGATAGATTAGTTTATCACTAAGATTACTATCCGTAACAATATCAGGAAGTGGTGAAAGAAGCCCTTAGAGTTTTTTTTTGTAGGTAGGTACCTATTTATATTTTGTGTACCCATGCTTACCTGTGGCGGCAACATGAGATCGGCTGTTTAAAAAACCAACAATAGTTTAGCAACGCCACAATAGGTACCTAATGACATATACCTACTTAGTTCATGTTCTCGAGTGGCGACCACGTATCGGAACGCGCAGCGTAGACAGGCCTCCCACAAGGTGGACCGATGATCTGGTAAAGGTCGCGGGATCCGGTTGGATGAGGTTAGCAAAGGACCGCGTGGAGATCCCTGGCGGAGGCCTTTGTCCAGTAGTGGATGTCTACAGACTGATATGATAACGACTTAGTTCTTGTATTATAAATAAAATAATTTCCTTAAGTGCCGTTGAAATCTTACAGTATTAGTATCTAGTTTTTTTAGAAGGCTAAAATAAAATAGTATCTAGTATAGTTATGTTATACATAGCTATCTATTTGGCTTTGTGGATACTTCATGTTACCCGAACATGACGGGGTAAACAGAATAATTCCGTTTACCCTATTACCCGGTTGGGGTAGCCGTGCAATTGGTATTCCTCGCTGCATACGGTATCGGTCGCCTGATTCGCCTCGACGGGGCATCGCCATTTCCTTTTCAGGAGGAAATTGGCTTCCGTATGCTTTAGCTGCGACGACATTTTCTTTTGATTTACGGTCCCTCATATGTTGCGCTTTTTGTTACTTAGTTTTTAAAAGCGTTCTACAGTTGTTCTAAGCAATACATAGTTTTGAAAATAACAAGAATTGGATTTCAAAATTATTTAAATATTTTTAATACTACATTATATTTGATCTATACCTCATTGGTAATAGTATCTAGCGATAATTTCTCCCTGCTTATATAAATAAATAAATATTATTTAAAAATGTATAAAGTTTAAACATTGTAAGAAGTGTATAATTCGTAACGCGTGATCTTTCTCTAACCGACATGACAATTACTGCACAAATTTATGTTAATTAGGACGAATGATGTGATTATTAATAGACGACTGATTGCCCCAATTACGCATGATTTGTTTGACAGGTAATCATAGTGTTTTGACAAATTAGGTAGAGCAGGGCGTAATATTAGTCGCTGGCATGTCATTGTGAATTAATTCATGGCCTAGGTTTCAGAGACTACCTAACACTCATAGACATAACATAAAATAATAGGTAATAGTCTCTATAAGATAACTATCATAAGATAACTATCTATATATAATAAGATAACTATCTTAGATAGGTTTATCTGTTCTCCTGCTAGATTTCGACTCACGCTTTAATTCCATTCTAGTCGTGAAAAGTCGTTTCAAGTAGAATACTTCTTTGTTTTCGGATCGTATGGGGGTCTAAGGCTGGTTTCACACTCAAATGGCAGCGGCCAGCAGCGAAGCGATGAACAGTTTCAATGCTAAAATGGTATAATCTATACAATAATTTAGGAAAACTAAAAATATTGATTGATAGATGCCGCACATTGTGTACTTATTGCAGTGCTACTTGTACGATGACATTTACGTGTCGTGAACAGGAAATAGATTAAAACTTCGTTTCGTTAAAAAAATAAAAATCCCCTTTCTTCTAGTGGTGCCTCTTCCATGACTGGAGGTTGAGCCCTTTACTTTGCCCGGTCTCTCGTCAAACCAAATAGCTCTTCCACTATGGTTATTCCCGTCCAATCCTTCTTATTCTGCTGACATTTCAATCCTCAAACACAAATCCTCCAATAGGAAACAGTTTGTGAACGCGGCCTATTTACGCAAAAAAGGTTGCTAATTTTCTGTCGCGCGATCGGATTCCCTATTCCATTTTCTTTTCTGTCGCGAAGTGGCTTTTATCGCCAAGTCGCTGTAATTCGCGCCCCCTTTACGCGAAATTTAACCGTGTGTTAGTCCGGGTACCCCGAGCAACATTAGGTTACGTGGTTACGCACCATTAGCGAAGATTTCGCAGTTTCACCGTGTCTCAATTCCGTGGACTATTAAAGGGGAAATTTCATTATAAGAATGGTTGCCGTGAATAAGCGATGAATGCGTCGAGGTGCGTCTCAGACTTAACGGCCGGCTCTGATTAAAGATTACATAGTCTCGGCTCGGATGATGTTAAATTTAATTTGCCCTCGCAAAGATTATACGGCGTAAGCTCGCTCTCATTCGCCGTGATTACTTATTTAGTCAACAACGGAATTGTTTGACATTTTTGACGTAGCTACGCCATGCCAACATTATGACGAGCGCTGGTGCCAGTGTTGGGATGCCAGTTCGTGACGAAGATGCCAAATTAATGAGTCAGCAAAGTGTACGAAAGTTGTGTTTCGTGAGTGTGTCGGAATATTAATATTGTAAAATTGAAATTTTGACGTAATAGCTTGACATAATTTATCTAATTTTTACTATAATTTAAATCTATGTTAACTAGTCATGTAGTGTAGTGTCAATTATTAATTTCAAAATTACGTGTTTAAATGTAATGTAATGTAATTTTGAAATTAATACGGTAATTTTTTCTTGACATTCCCTAGTATTTTATCGCATGGCCGTTTGATTTTGTAATAAATGTAAATATTGTTGCTTCTTAATTACTTAAATACTTACTTAATTACTTCCAGATTTAAATATATTAAACAAACATTGCTTAGACGGGACGTAAGTATAATTTTATTGTAATAATAATTTTAATATGTGGAAATCTTTTTTCACAGAAAAAATATCTATGGACTACCTTACCAAAATCTCGAAATATTCACATTTTTTATGCTTTCATTATTTCCGGATTATTTCTTTTATAGTTATGTAGATTACTTTTCGTGTGCATCTCTTTATAAAAATATTGGAAGACCATAATTTGCTTTTTCTTTTAAAGTGCTTCCCATGTAAAAAAAAAGTTGCTTGAGTATTGGCTTTGTAAAGGTTCGCCTTTCCACAAAACCTCGTAATAAGGGTTAAACTTTCATACCCCTTAAAACTTTTTAAGTACCATATTGAATTAGATGTAACTTTCCCAGAATCATGATATTAACTAATTAAAGATTTAACTGGTATTTCGTGTTGATTTTAAGGTGACCGCACTTTCGTGCGCGACGAAAGAATCGACCGCACCGAAGGAAACGAAGTTTCTTTAGGCTTCGCACACCTGTCTGCGCCGAAGGAATCGACCGAGCCGAAAGTACCGACCGCGCCGAAAGAATTATCATGGTTATACGTTATTTCTGAACTTTAGTCAGAGCTAACAATAGAATTAAGTCAGAGCTAGCAATAGAACAGAACAGAAAACAACAGAGCAGAGCAGAATAGAACAGAATAGAGTTTATTTGACGCACACAATGACATCGGTAGATACCTGCATTGTAATGGAACTTGACGAGGTTTTTATGTCCGCGCCGAATCTGGTGACGGCATCAGAATTCTTTTGGGAATTGGGTACCTTCAGAATTCTTCCGGGGATTCGACCAACTCGGCGCGGACACGTGTGCGAGGTTTCAAAGGATTTCATAACCCTAAAATTCGATTATTTCGACTCATTCGGCGCGTTCGGCGCATACAAGTGTGCTGTATAATATTGTTTCGTTTAAGAAAAAGTTTACTAAGAAATTAATGTTAATCAAAACGTAAAATCTCCTAATATAAACCGACCAAATTCAGTTTCCTTGTAATAATTAATAATAAGATCATCGAGTGTAAACGAACGCGAGTTTAGTTTGTTATCCATTTATATCAAGTCTAAACTCTGGCTAAAATAATCTCAATATAGACAGTCCATATCAAACGCCAAAAGTGATCTGAAATTTCCAGATTGATCGATACCAACATGCTTTAACTTATATCGTTGTCTTATAATAGAGTTTCATCAGATTAGCGAGTTTTCAATCTCATCCCAACCCAAAGTGATTGATGGAACAATCTAAAATTACTTCATCGACAAGTACAGGCAAACTCATAGCTTAAAGATGCGTGACAGTAGCTAATCAAAAAAGAATTAATACTAATACATTAAAATACAACTGCTACTCAATTCATCAATTGGAATCGATAAATCCCTTAATCGCACCGAGAACAGGTTGCGTGACCTTACCATGTTACCAGTTTCATTAAAACCCAACACAATAAAATTAAATCATTGGTTAGAAATGCAGTTCACTATCAATATTTTCCATGCTCTCTGTAGTCATGTAAATTGTAGATTTAAAAAAGCCTCCGGCTGGCGCCCGCATTCACTTTTCGACGCTCAAACAATACCCTTTTTTGTCAGAGGTTTGTAAGATAAAAAAAATCATTATTTTATCGTTCCGGACAAAGGCTTTTGGGAACAACACGGAAAGGAACAAGCGTTTGTGAATTTGTAGTGATTGCGAAACCAGCGAACAAAATAAACGTTTTTAAAATTGATTGAAAAAAACCGATAAAAATGTTTCATTTGTTCAAATAATTCATTACGAGTGCCAGAGAGAAAGTTGAGTTCTCCTTACTTATAGATGTTTCTTTCTTTTTCGTTCTGTCCTGAAATAATTACCGCATTCGTATTGCAATTACTTAAAATTTACATCTCTCTTATTTCTATTGCATCTCCCTTCTGCAGGATTTTGTATTCCCTATTTATGTGTTATTATATTATGACCAATAGGTATTATAACGTTAAATCGCACCTAAGTATTTAACAAATATTTGTGAGTGATCTTCCGGAACAGAAAACAGTTTGAGTAGGTTTTATATGTATCGAAAATATAACATCAAGCCGCAAAACATAAGTCAATTTTGTATGAATATAGAGGAAGGCAACAATAAAGACAACAATTAATGCTATAGCGATTAATCTACCTAATGTTTTTATTGAATAACGCCTATAACAAACTTGTTAATTAGGTATTATTGTTTCAGATAGTATTTAGATACGTCGTATAATGTGAAAACATGCAAATTTTAGTCAAATTTTTAATAAAATTACGATCTTTTAATTACGAACAAAGTTACTTTAAACTATTTTCAGTATTTAGTTTAGGTATTAAAACTAACTTTTGCAGGTACCTGTGCACTAAATTTCTTTGCAGGAATCTTATGTTCAATTCTAATTAAACTTAGCCTTACCCTCGAGTCTTGACTTACTTTACAGGTGAGATCGTCTCGCATTAGTTTAAAAACAAGCAGATCCAAAATATTTTACAAACTCTGAATTTGTATTTCTAAATAAGTCCGTCATTACTGTGCAGCATCCTGAACAGAATAAAATTCTACTATTACGGCCAGTTTCTTTATTCAAATAAAAAGTTGTGGATTTAGGCACTAGAGAGGTGAAAATAATAATGTAAGTTGCACCATAGACGAAGTTCTCACCTGCGTAGTGGAAGTTTTTGTAACTATACTAATAGGGGCACACAAACCCAATTCACTTACTTACAACTTAGACAGTTCTGCACTTCAATGATTAAGTGTGTGAAGAGAGCTAATGGTGCCATTCCTGGCACCCGCCCCATAATGCTTTGACTTGGAAAGACTTGATTTTATGAAACTTATATATGGTTGTTTTAAACACAATTTATCTTAAGGTTCATAAGTATTACACTGTTTTATTTCAAGCGGATACGTAATCGTTATTTTCATAACTAAATTACATTCAAGAGAAACGAAAAATGTCCGATCAGTTCAAATACATTTAAGTTAGTACTCAACACAAAACATAAATTCAGAGTCAGATTACGCAATAAAGGCTAGACTTCACATATTAGCTTTTACTTCCTTTTTTTTACATTTTATTATAAACCGATCTTGACATTGATACTGATTGTTCAGTGTCGACAAACTGTTCAGTTCCTACATAGGTAAGACCCAAAACGATCCTGCCGAAGTAAGTTTGTACTTATTTTTGTGTCCAAAACCCCATGACAAGATTAATACTTCGACCGGCTATTTTCATTTTCCTGCTTTCACCGCCAAATGGAATGCGCGCAACATTTCAAAATAGACGGTGGGAGTAAAAGAAAAAAATCAACGTCCACGAGTATAAATCACGTCGCTTACAGAGTTTAAAAGCTCGCTTTGACTAATGGGTCCCTTTTACGGAGGTTCCGTGCCGAAAGCGTTTGATTTTCTGTCTGTCGCTATCGATTTTTAAGGTCTCGTCAAACGCCCATGCGTAGGTACTTTCATATCTGTAAAGCTGTAAATATATCTGTGTCATCATCATATCAGCCTGTAGACGTCCACTGCTGGACAAATGCCTCCCCCAAGGATCTCCACGACGACCGGTCCTGCGCTAACCTCATCCTAATTTGAGAATAGATATTCGATAACATATTTTTTTTTCAAACTAAAACAACAACACAATATATAAAACTACATAATATTTATTTTATTTTAGAATTTCGATGGGCCATCACAATAAACTATCAGTGAAACTAATGTCACTAGATTAGGTACGAAAACTAAGTAAGTCCGTCTGATACTACTACGAGAAACTTAACCGAAGTTAATGATAATAATAACTTGGTAACTCCTGGCCTATTTGACAGTTCTGTCCGCGTTATCTCTTTGAGGGACAGTCAGTATGGTCAGCAGAAGTTTAGTGGCTGACCAACATTACTTTCAAAGTAGATTGATGGCGGACCTTACGCAGAAATCGGACAATCCCAAATTATTACGTTAAAAATTAGTTAGGTACCTACCTACTACAGTACTTACCTATGTGTAAAACAGAAATAAACACGAGTGAATACAATAATAAATATGTAGTAGTATTAAGGTAATTTGAGCATACTGTTGCTATATGAAGAAAATGCATTTTTCTTAATTTATCTAGGGACTATCATTTATCCGATAAAGCGTCAAGAAAAAAAGAAGTAGTAACCATGCTAGGCTTTTACTACAGCAGCACAAAAGTGAGTCGATCCTCAACAGAATTCATGTATCAGCCCAAACATAAGATGGGCGTCGTTAGCCAACGGACCTTTGTCGTAAAAAGGTGGAAAAAAGCTAAATTGGGCAGTGTACTGAAATCGAAACAAAAACTTCTACCTCAATACATATTGCTTTTCTAACTTTGTATTTTTAAAACAATTTATATATGTTTAGGGTTCCGTCCCTCAAAAGTAAAAGATTTTTTTCAATTACCAACAAACTCATTTTTGCGTTATGAACAAATCATCCATATAAGTTAGGCTTACCATGTCATTGTGACTATAAACAAAGAATAAATAATAGTCTACAAATTAACGATTTTCGAAATATTTCATTAATTAAGTTAGTATGGAACGTTCAGAGAGCATCAGAGCACATCCGGTTTTTTGACTTAAACTATGTTTAAGCATGTTAAACGCTGAACGAAGTGACGGACATACAAACTTCTCATACCTATCTACATTTTTACCTAAGATGCATAGTAGATAGGGACCTATAGACCTACTGTTTAAAGCAAAGTTTGTGAGCTGGTCTACTCGTTTCAAGGCCTAAAGGCAAAAATAGGGTACCAACTTCGCATACATATTCAAAAGTGTCGGGCGGTAGAGGTAATTTGCATTCGATCGAAGCTGGAAAAACAGTGACTGACCTGAGTACAGTCAACAGCATAATATAGACTACAGAAAACATTATTTTATACTCTGTGCTATATGTTGGTGAAGTTCACATACGACTTGGAATTTCTTTATAGTTCTGTGTAGTATAAATTATTCAGACTTTTGTTAGCCTAAATTATTCATATATTATACTTAAATCAGAATAATTAACTTTTGAACTCTGAGCCATACAAATGTTAGGATACCAATCATATTCAATACAATTTAATTAAAATACGTTTCCACTAGGTACATAAGTTAATACTATAACAGCAATACGGAGATCGTTATATTCACTACAGAAGTAAAATGCCCTGGTCATCGTGGTATCGATGTATGCGATAGGTTGGCAATGTGTTGTTCGATTTGTTACGTTTTATTAGTCACAGGCTACTATTATATATACTGTGTCACAGGGTACAAGAGGTATGCATAGATCATTACGCGGAAAATGCAAGAAAGTTTGTAGTCGCAACTAGTTATATTTTTTGCAACTAAATTATCTTATATCTAGAACGTTCAGGTTTGCGTTTTTATCGCTGACAGTACTTTTTGCATCAAACTTTTGCCTGTAGATTACGGTTACTAAAAAGCTTGTTAGTGGCGATTTCAATTGCCTATTTCGTTAACTATCCTGCACCGAAGTAGAAAAATACATGTATGAGAGTTTTATTCATCCAATAACTGGTTTTATCATATTTTCGTTCACCAGTATTATACGAAAAGGGATCAAGTGGATGTATGTATTCTATTTATTCGTCACAGCGGCGTTACATTACTTTGGGATTACTGATGTGTCAAAATGGAGCGTTGGGAAACGTAACCTTACTTTTTATTCTGTTTGTTGTCTTTTATTTGGTTGAATAATACGTTCCCAACGCAGGCTGTAACAGCTCTGACATTAAATATGTGAAATTATTTAAGTACCTTGTCCTTTTCTACAAAACAAATTTAAAATATCAATTGCATTTCAGGTTAATATGGTTGGAAAGACTTGAACTAAAGACTAACGAAGACTATAGTTAGACATACTACTTACTATAATAGTTTATCATACTCGTAACTCAAAGGCAACCTAACAAAGCCCAGATATTATTTTAAAAACATGATTCCGTAAAATTTACGCTTTTAGCGATTTAATAGCTTTTATGGCGAAATGGCAATAATAGTCAAATTACCCGGCAAAACACCAATTTCGACCAAATGGGAATTCTGTCTGTACATAATTATTGATAATAGTGTAGGTTATTAATAATCGTTTTATTTCAAAATGACTAGGTATAATCAATAATGGAAAAGATTATTTTTAAAATTTGTAAAAGTGGATTTGTTCTAATAATTATTTAGGTGATAATTTTATTTGATATTGGATATTATAAAAACACTTTTTAAAGCAATGCGCAAAATTATTATTAATTACCTACCTATTATGTTACAATTTTTATTTTTTTATTTTAAATGTTTGCAAAAATTGTGTGCCACAATGACACAATTTACTGACTGATTTATTACACGTCATATTTATTTTTCTGGGTAGACGAATAAAAGTATATACTTAGGTACCTAGGTAGGTACCTACTTATAAAAGTAGGTGCACTAAAGCGTCCATGTCTAAATTACAAAAGTTAACAAGTATTGTATCAAAATTTGACAACTTAGCCCACTGAGTTGACTTTGCATTTATTACAAGAGTGCATTAAAACTGCTTTTTGAAAAGTATTATTAATATTTAACAATTAAATTAAAAAGGCTGGTCCATTTAAGATTTTCTGCAATAAAAATAAAATGATTATAACAGTAGAAGATGATTAAGTAACAGATAATCAAACAGATTATCTGTTACTTAATCATCTTCTAATATCTCCTTAAATTAAAAAGTATTAACATTTTTGGTTTTTATTTTTAGATACAAGTTTGACTTTTTAAATTATAGACAGCGGGCTAAGTTGACTGCAAAAAATAAAAATATTTTTGAAAGTGGACAAATATATAGAGTCCGCGGACTGACTACGGAGCCGTTTTCATATTAAAAAATCATTTTCTTGTTGTGGGTATGTGTATCCAGTATATTATGTTTTTGAAACAATGCAGTATTACAATTATTGTTGAGCGGTTAAGGAGATGTCAGCAATCTAAAAGCTATATTGTGTTTCCCTTTTTCTAAATTTACTTCTAAACGTCATAATATTAATGAAGATTAGATGTTTCCAATATTACACCCATAATTTTCTTGTGGCAAAGGGCGAGTGATGTCAAGGGTTTCAATCTATAATGTCAATGGTGTAACAATGTCAATAGAGACCCGACGACAAGATTGATCGCGGTTCGTATAGTCGAGGAAGAATTCGGTAGAAACGAGAAAATAAATATCGATAGAAGGCTCCATTACAAGCAGAAAGGAGTTGTTCTTTGTTAACGGTTATTTAGTTTCCTATTCGAACACTGTTTTATAAATTTTATGATACCAAATAATGGTAATGACAAGATTCAGTGGAAGTAAAAAAACAATTATTTGTAAACAGACTCACTTGTGTAAGTGGATACGTGACAGCGATATGTAGAATTATCATCAAATGAAGTAGTCAAAAGAAAGTAGTACAGATGACCGGAGTCATCTGTCGATTAATTACGGATAATTAATCATAATTTAAGTCATGCTGCCACTATTTTCTCCAAAAGAATTTGTATCCTATGATGACACTTGCCGAAACAAAGACGAGTTGAATGATACCTTGCTTTTCAAAATCGTTCCAGTACCTCTCTACGAAGGAACAAAACTACAGACATACAACATACATAGACAGCTAAATACAAACACTATCCTCGTCTCGACTTCGCCGTAGTCGGTAAGTAATAAAAGTAGCGCCTATTAAGCATTTTATCATTATCATCATATCAGCCTTTTAGCGTCCATTGCTGGACATAGGCCTTCCCCAATAAACGCCACCCTACCCGGTCTTCCGCCCGCCGCATCCAGTCTCTTCCGGCCACCGTCTTTAGGTCGTCGGGCCACCTGGCGGAGGGGCGTCCCACGCTGCGCGTACCGGTCCGCGGTCTTCACTCCAGGACTCGTCTGCCCCAACGGCCGTGGGTTTTAAGACAGGATGTGACTGTGATGTGATTTAATTTAATGACGGGACAATAGTAGAATCTGAACTTAAACTAGTGGTTCTGTGAGAACAGTAGACCTCGCCAGCCCTTATAAACCAAACTTATAAGAAACGAACAGAAGTCAACTTTGCAGTTGGAGATATACTAAAGTGACAAAAATTAGCACTATAAAGCTTAATATTTCGCAAAGGGATCCCTAAATCGAAAAATGTTTTCCACACACCTGCGATATTTTTGAAAGACCTATCCAACGATACTCAACACCATGGAATTCACGCGAAAAAAAAACCATTCCCATTTTACGTATGCAGTTCTATGAACATAATTTAATTTTTCGAATTTCTTAAGTTAATCGACTATTACTCAAAAACTAATAGAACCTACTTAGCTGTCATAGTTTTCCTTTTAACTACGTTATATATGCTACTGCCGTGAATTTTTTCACATTTCCAGAAGCAACTGTTTAGCTGGCAGGAGGGGTGGGGGGGGGCACGTGACTCTAACAAAAATTACCGCTTTAAAGTTTAATATTTCGCCAACGGATCCCTAAATCGAAAAAATTGTTTTCACACACTAGCAATATTTTTTAAAGACCTATCCAACGATACCCCACACTATAGGATTCACAAGAATAAAAAGTTCACTCCCACTTTGCGAGTATGGTACGTACTCTAAAAAAATGTTTTTCAAGATTTTATTCTACTCATTTTGTCGGCTTGATTAATTTATACCCATGCTAAATTTTCGTTAAAATCGGTTGAAAAATGCGACCTGTAGAGAATTACAGACAGAAAGACAGAAGGACAGACGGACATTAGCATTTTTGGCCAATCTCGAAACTAAGACGCTTCGCTCGCTTCGCTCGCTCGGTCAATTACGAGTGTGAATAAATATTGTTTAGTTAGAGAGTTCACTGACACGTTTATTTGCAAAGCTGGCCCTATAGGGCCCTGTAGTATAGGGCAATCCCTAGGGTTCTTCGCCGTTTCCGAAATTCCTCCAAGAAACTGGGTACAAAGGGTAAGCTTGCAAAATACAGCCGGAAGGGTGACCGGTCTCGGGGGACACCCCAGCGGCAGAAAAAATCGTACTATTATTAACCCTTAAATGTTTACTTTTTTAAATGATTAAGTTCTTAAGTTTTTTTAGGGCAAACTACTTATATTAACTGTTAAGTTAATTGAAATCCAACTGGCAAACGTGAAGTAAAATAAAGTGCCGAGGGTATATGGCCATCCATATATCATTATTTAAACGCTGTTGATTGGTCGACACCTCATTTGTGCGAAACGTTATTAGTGTGAAGCGCCATTTAAATCAAACGTTCAATTTGTCGAAAGCTTAATCATGATTCATTATGGTGCAAGTTGAACTACGAGTAGATTGATTAGTTAGTTCAATCAATGTGCAATGGCGTCATCAGTCATCACACCATACTCCATATTTTTATATTAATCCGTCTTTATTAGGTAAATGAATTATGTTAAAATTGACTAATAGATAAAACGAGGTATTTGATTTTAATTTGAAGCTGATATTCAGTGTTAATTACTAATCATTTATGGCGATTTCCGATACTTTAGGAAAATATTAAATCCAAAACTAATTTAATTACCTAATCAAGAAATATTGCAAGCTGATCTGTCTATTTACTATCTGTACGCTTATAAATACAGATCAACTTACATCGTTGGTGGATACTTGAAAGTAATGTAGGAGTAGCATCTTCGCATTGTATTATAATAACTTTAATTTATTTAATTTTGATTGGTACAAGAGCGGTAACACTCAATTGTCATTGGTTTAAAACTTACCTGTGGCTTCGTAATAACAAAATATAAAATAACGAGTCTATATTATGTATTTAAGGTCTGTAGTACGTAGATAAGTACTAACCCTAATTATTTGTCTCCAATACGAGTTCGTCTTAGTACTTTTGTACAGGAAAGGAAACTTCCTTAATTGGGTAGTAAGTAAGCCTTGTTGGTAGATGAAGGCAAAAAGTCCGAAAAGTCCTGAGGGGGTACTTACATGTTTTTCGTATATTTAAGGTTTTTATGTATTTTAATGAGTGTATAATAACAATTTAAAATTAATAATAATATATTTTTTTATTTAAAGACATTGTTTTTTTTTCTAGGTTTTAGCCAGTTAGTTTGTTAATTTTGTTAGGTATCTTAATTCATCATTTATAGTATTTAATAAAGCAATCTTATAAAATAAATGTACTTACCAAGACATTGACTAATGTGATTCTTAAAATATTTTTTATTTATAAATATAGAAATATTGACTAAAGTATATTTTAACAATTTACTGTTTAGTGCTGCAAGACACCTTTGTAAGACAAATAAACCTTAGTCCTGAAACATACTACAATTTATTCACCTTTTCTGACCACTGTGCTGTGCAGTCCAATACAGGTGATTTTTTAATCACTGTCCAAATTTTTATATTGTGATCTTTGATGAAAATATCAAATAAATCGAATAAATAACCGATCTACTGTTACTTTCTCGGAAAAAATGTTTTATTGTAAAAGTTTTACCTACCTTTTCTTTTCAAAAATTGAATCTTTGAATGATACCTAAATGTCTAGAAAAAAATTGGCTAGTAATTAAAATCATTATGTACCCACGATGTAATACCACATTATTTTGGATGGGAAAATAGTATTTAATTTACATATAAGTAGCTAGTATTTTACATCTTTTTTATTTATTTTACATCTCTATTTTAAAGGAAAAGTATATTCGAAGGTATAATGTGGTCCCATAGTCTTATTATCCTTTCCTTGTCAAATTAGCACAGAGTAACGCACTGGTTTAGGAGTAAACTAGTGTACCTAGTCAGTTTTTAATAATATTTTAGTAATGATCATATTTTTTCTCATAGTCTCAACAACAAAAAACCGTGGGTTATTTCAATCAGCAAATATCGAGTGCAACGTCCAAATGAAACCAACAAACTGGAACTAAATGCGTTACTCCACAGGCGAGGCCTATTTCTGTTCCGGGCACAAAAATGTGAGAAGGTCGCGTCACGCCAGCGCCAGGTCACTCGCTACGGGCGGTTTCCGAAAACACAAAACAACGAGGGTACAGAACGTACAAAACGTTTGATCACAGATAGTTCCTATGGTTCGATCGAGGCGCATGCACACATACACGCTGCTGTGTATGTGTATGACTGTCGATGTGACTGTGAAGGAAGTAAGTAGGTAGTATTAAAATATGTTTTCGAACTTAATATTTGCATATTTTACGTTTTACGTTTTGAATTTTCTATTAAATAGGAAACCCTATATTTGAGCCTTGTGAGCTTGCGTAAAAAATCCCTTCCGGCCATATTCGCAATACTGTTTCGTAACCAGTTGTCGTAGAAGTACTTTTCTTTGTTACTAGTTCGCATATTTGATGAAAATCGATTAACTATAAGTCGAGAAAAGACGATATTAACAAAAATGTTTGTCAAGTGTGTGTGTCTATCGCCGGTTCTGGTAAAACAGTGAAACTATTTGAATGAAATTTTGTAGATAATTATATAATTATTTACGGGTCTTACACACGATATAGTTTTATTTACCTTGCCCGACGTTTGTCGTTCGTTATATAATTATGGATACAAAGCGCGAAAGTCTAAAATGTAATTTTGTAGATATTTGGGAGTATTTCGTAAATATCTCCAGCCATCAAACTGCAGTAATCTACGCGTTGCTGATTAGTGCACCCACTACTAGAGCTTCAAGCCAATATCATACCATCAATGCTCTTGGACTGGGTATGAATTGACTTCTGTATGTGGGCCTGCATTCTGTGCATTCGTAGAAGCGGACCTTCTGCACTTTTCTTGGTCTGTGGTAAAAGTGTACGTCCCCAATTATTTCGTCAGCAATACATGGAACACGGATCACGATTGTAAAATACACGGTCGGTTGTTCCCACTAACTTAGATAACCGAGAATTTCAAAATTAGAAAGTTGGTGTAAGTATGACTTATGAGATTATGTTAACTTTTGAAATTGGGTAATTTTATGAATTTAGTTAAATATGGGTAACCTTTCTGGGTCAAACATTCACTTAGACTTATATTACTATCTACACACGGAAGAACTACATAAACTTAATTAGCAGTTTTTATTTTAGTCTACGTTTTATCTACTTTATGCTTCTCCGTAAATATTAGCAATGTTTGCAAGAAAAGTATTACACTGAGTTCAAATGATTGTTTGATATGTAAGCCTCTTATCCCAAAATAAATAGTGGAAAGAGCGCTAGACTGTTCGGGGTAACGGTGTGTCAGCCTATTATTGGGTAAGATAAATAATAATATAACACGGGCCTCACGGTGAAACATACAAGTGGGAATTATGACGAACTAATTATTATACCTTTCAATATTGACACCAAGTAATGTCTTTAAAAAATACTAAGTGTTTTTGTGCACTCAATTCGCGCTGTTGATAACACGTCGTATTTTTAATAATATCTATTGTAAAATTTTGTTCATTTAAGACGCCCATCAATGATAGGCACTAACTTTATAATTCAAATAATTTTACATTTTAATAATATGGCTGTAACAGATTTTCACGTTTACACCAAGGTGAGTGCAGCACTAATAAATATAATTACTTCCACCTCGAATTCTTATGTAATAGTACATTGTTAACCTAGGTGTGAAAGTAACTTATTTAAGCCCCGAGACGGTGTTTGGCGCCCGACGCGTAGCGAGGGCACCAATAGTTCGAGGGACCTCTAAATAAGTCTTGAACCCGAGGGAAACACTGTGCTTTTCATTAAGAATACACTGAAAGTAAAAACAAATACATAAAATGAGTGTTAATACAAATACGTAATAATGAGTGCTATACGGAAGTATAAACAAAACTCTACAACTCGAAAAAACAAATGAAGATCGGATTGCCGCTTTTACGTATACTTTGTTTTTTTTTCTGTGACCGGCCAGCTATTCTGCTATTATTTTTCATTTCCATCATTGAAAAAATGGTAAATATTTTGCCCAAATCTATGTTATTCTAAAGAAATAGTTGACAGTAACAATTATAATAAAGTCATTTAAAAAAATATATTATTTAATTATTACATAACTTTATGTTATTTCAATTTTACATCGCGCTGTAATTGAGTGGCTGTATAGACAGTTGGAACATGGTCCAATAGAAGTGTCAAAATAGTACTAGTTTTTTTATATATAATTTGACAGCTGTCAGTTGAAAGCGATTCTCCCTAGGGCTGAGATGTATTACTTTCAACCCGCTCCTCAGGCAACTTCAGATCTACTTTCAGAGTATGAGTAATGAAAATATTTTTTCCTATTTTTGGCATATGTTCGTAGTGATGTAAAACCGTGAGTCAACTCAAATGGTTCGTTAGAAGCGACTTCCCATCCTAGGTAGCGCTCCTGGAACACATAGGAAAGGAACTTAATCAATTTGTTGTGCCCAATTGATTCCGAGTTAATGTACCTACCTGATTTGGACTAATGTTTTTATTACTAAGTAATTTTATTATACCTAGATTTTGCGGATGAGAAAATGGGGTACGAAGCTATTCTGTCGTATAACATGTGAGGGAATAGTATATTTCTAGGGTAACCTGGTATCATAAAATATGTGGATTGAAATGTACTGGAAAATTATTTTAAAAAAATGTTTTAAAAGCATTTCTTGTAAAAACACCCCTTGTAAATTATGCGTAAAGTTATTAGTATAATGCTCTCTAAACATCATTGTTGTTTTGTTAAAATGTAAGTTTGCAATTTGAGAATTTGTGAACATAAATCTTATGTAAAAATTGATACATAAATTACGGGGCAAACAAATTAAATATGAAATTATAGACAAAGTTCGTCGTTAATGGGAGTTGCAAATTGTTTTTGGCGTTATTTCATTTTTCTTTTTCGTCTGGGCTCTAAGTTATTAAATGCAATTATGGGTTAGTGAACATTACTTTTCCGCGTTACTTCTTTATTTATTTGCTCTCCCGCTGAAAACTTGGATAATAATCCGTTTCACTTCAAAGAACTGTATATACTGAATATAGAATACATAGGTACCGTAGAAATGTGCCGCAAACAGTATTTACAGTCAAATGTTTCAGTTTACTAAGTAAGTCATGTAGATTTTGTAGGCGTTGGTGATAGAGTCAAACACTGGTCGGGAAATAGGTCTTTTCGACAACGATGAAGGTACATATGTGCTTGGTGCACTACAATTCTCGAATCAGTTTAATGTTAAAAGTTCGATGAAGGATTAATCTTAAATATGAATGACAGAACTTAAATATGAATGACAGAAAATTTAAGACTCACATTAAACAACAACTTTGTAAGAAAGCTTATTATAAAACAGTCGATTATCTAAATGACAAAGATGCCTGGTGTTAATGTTACTTCAGCCTCGCACAATCTTTACAAAATAATGTTATGTAAAAACTTGATTTTAAAAGATGTGTTGCGGAAGTTTGTTGCGCCGCTTCTTCTTCCCAGCTCTATATAACACCTTGGAGGCGGTGGTAGATAAAAAATTGACGTTGTATAAATGTACCTAGTGTACTTACATGCAATAAAATACTTTTGAATTTTGAATTTTGAAAAAATTTTGAATCGCATTATTGCACTTTCACTCGTCTTAATTTATAGGCGATTTTTAAAGAGCGTGCATACGCATTGATGTAGTTTCAATTTTTCGGCGG
The DNA here is from genome assembly GCA_949699065.1 of Metalampra italica. Taxonomy (NCBI): domain Eukaryota; kingdom Metazoa; phylum Arthropoda; class Insecta; order Lepidoptera; family Oecophoridae; genus Metalampra; species Metalampra italica. The sequence continues at coordinate 4,938,424 of OX452987.1, forward strand.
TAGCAGAAGTTTCTGTAGTAGTAAGTAAACATAGATTTCATTTCTCAAAGCATAAATGACTTTTCTAAAATGATATACCTACACATAGGTACTATACCTACTTACTCGTCGTAATAGCTACGGTGTAGCACGCGAGGCAAAAAGGTATTTTTTCCGATTTAATTGAATTGCTACGTTATGAAAACACTCTCAGTCTCAGCGTGCAATCAATTAATTAAACGTTTACGTCAAACTAACTTTAATTAAAACTTGACATTGCTTATTGTTTTCTTTTAAAAGCGTATTTTAAAAATGAACCGCCTCAAGTTGTAATAATAAAATAATTACCTACCACCGTTCTACTTCCGTTCCCGCGTGAGATGTAAATTCGCATTGAACTTAAACCGATACCTGAACCGAGTAAATAAATGTTTAAGCATCTGGGAGCGGACGGGCTAGATTTACATTTGAAATGCGTGGGTCAGGGTTTTATTACCTTTTTGCCAAGGTAAGTCGACGTACCTACAGCAGGGAATGGCACACCTACTAACATTTCTCATTTCACTTGTTTCTCACCGTTATAAAATATAACTAATAGGAAAACTAAAATCAAAGTCTTTTAAAGTCAATTTGAACTTAGCTGACTTCTTCCAATAACTTTTAAAATTACTTAGTTTAGTTCAGACCCAATTAACAAATTCGACCACTAATCACTATCAATAATGCGTCGGCAGGTATTACATAATAATAACAATATTTATTATTATTACATAATTCTATTATTGTACTCACAGGTTTGTAAGTACCTAATGGTACCTACCGTTCAATGTGTATTTAGGTAATATTTCTTGGTAAGATTCTTCAAAAAGTATCTATTAATTCTGACGTAGCACATTTACTGTGCCGACTATAATAATTTTGAAATAAATTTTATTTTATAAATTCGAGTTGCCAATGATTTTGAATCTCATTGTAGTATTCTCTTAGTAGTAGACAGCTCTGGAATTATTTGTGGTTGTTTTTCGAAGGTTTCCCATAGGATTTGTTCTCTCAATGGCATTAAAGTATAATTTATGATCGGATTCATTGAATCGGATCGGAATAATCGATTTTAAAATAAAACATTTCAGAATGGTCGCCTGTTGAAATTCAGTTTTGAATGACTTTTTGTGGTAAAATATTGAAAACGGTTTACTCGCTCCAGTGAGGTCGTAAAATTGCATTTAAATGACTGTTTTAACATTATCTATTTACTGGAGTTTGTGCTAGGAATGTCATGAATTTATATTCTATTGATGTTCAATTATATATAAATGTGTTTCATCTTATGTTGATAGTGAATTATGTTTTGTAGTACAAAATTATGAACCTTTCTCCAAACTATTATTAAAATATCATCACGTACATTTTTAATGACGTGTAGCTTATAATTAAATTTTTTTTTGTTTGTTTTGCCTCTTTCTTCTATACCTATAGACAGTCACCTATTCTCAATGTCCTCCTAATGCCACAATCCCGGCCTAAGGCTAATTGGTAATACCAATCTCTACTGCATGATCTAGTAAAACTAGATCAGTTAAGTATCTAGGACCTAATATAACTGTGGTAGATATATTGAGTATAAATTCCAGACAGTTGCAGTTTTACCTATAAAACGTGCCCCTCGATCTTTAAAAAATTCTAATACTTTTCCGATCTCTTTTTAAGAATTATCGGATAATCTGGATGAGATAAAAACTCTTGCCAGTTTCCTCTCATGCAGGAAGGATTAATCTGTCGGCGGCCGTGCAACGGATCGCCGATTTAACACGCGATAAAGTCGGAAACTAATTTTTCTTCTTTTTCCTACTACTCCCAACTCCGTGGGCCATTTGCCTCCTCCCGCAAATGTATAAATCACCTAAACGTATACGTTTACTTGATACATCCATCAGTTGATCCTGTACTAACATTTTTCATTAGGCTTAATTTTTCCGATTTTATTTCAGGTTTTTTGATCGTGTTCTACCTTCTACTTCATTGAAAGGTCTTACGGATTTCTTTTATTTTCTCCAGCGGGCATTGGGAGGGAACTATTATGATGTTCTTTTACTTTTTATTATAATTTATGTTAACTGAGTGTTTCTGGATCGAAGTCTGGATTTGAAATAAATTGAGGCATTTCAAAGGTGATGCTCACATTGTAAAATTCACTAAATGTGCACGAGCCCTCATAGGCTTTATAATATAGGGCAGGGTGTTGCCCACTGTTAAATTATTTCAGTGCTATAAACAAAGTAATTTTCCATTAAACTTCACCTCAAAGAGCTTCTGGTGGCTGCAACTATTCTTTCAATTTTCAAAATATAATTTTCCTTATATTCTTAAAAGGAATACTTAGAGTTGAAGCGAGCAGATAGTTGCAATTTTATCTTCAAAGTAGACTATGCAAACAGTTTCACACCAAGAAGCTGCCGACAGTGTTATCAGAAGGCAGATGTTTCTGTACTGAACTCGGCCTCTATTTGGTTTAAAATTTAGTATGCAAATTGTGGACTTCGCATTTGTAAGTGCTCGGAAGCGAATTAAAGGCTTCCCGCTTCATAAAATCTTTGGGCGCCGGCGTATATTGCGTTAGAAAGAAAATTAGAGTGAAGTTTCAGCGCTTACACGTCAGAGTCGCGGATTTAATTGCTTTGAATATTCAAATGAGTTTTGTAATTAACGAGAACATTTATGTTTAGTGTTGCGACTGTGTTAGAGGTCTTTGTCGTTAATTGGAGGTTTAACTTTGCTTAGTTTTGCCGAATATACGTACCTAAGTAATTTAATTAATTTGAACATCGGATTTTACGGGATTACTTAGTGGAGTTCCAGTTTTCGTTCCATTAAATCGTAGCGTTAAAGCGTTCCGGTCGCAACTTTAAAAGTTTTCAAGATTAAATTTTTTGATAGCAATATTTCTGTCGTAACATTCAGTACAGTTAATATAATTAGAAAAGTTTTCAAGAGGTTGCTAGCTTTTGTGTTCCGTGACATTTCCCGAAGTAAGAAGTGGCTAACTTTAACTTCGAATGTATTATCCCTATAAGTGTAGAAGAGATGACAATATGTTTTCACCTCACCGGCTCGGAAGGGTATACTTTCTCATTCGAAATCTGCGTGGAAAACTGCACCTGGAAAAAAACTTTTTAAAACTTTTCTTCTAATTTGTAGAAGGTGGACATTTAAAATTGTGGTTATTATTATTTGTGGTTCTAAACCGCCGAAAGGATTCAATTCACCTAGTATTTTCCTCGCTGTAGTGAGGTGAAAAATTGTGTGTTGCGCTCGGCAGCAAAGTTATTTTGCGTCTCGTACCTTGAAACCCTCGCTACGCTCAGGATTCTATCTTTGAACAGCTCGTTTCGCTCGTCGTTCAATCCTAGGACCCTTCGCTTTGCTCAGTTTTCAATACAAGTACTCGCACAAAATAACCAACTTTGCAGCCTTGCATAACAAATAACTATTGCGTGGTTCGTATAGCCACATAGACCGGCAGATGTGCTTTATACCTACTTAGATGACATTGTGTAACAGGTGTGAATAACAGTTGAGCAGATTCCAGTAACTTTTCGTTCTAACTTTCATTTTCTTGAATTCATTCTCATCTCTTTTCAAAACACGTAGTTCATTGAGATCTAGAAAGCACGGTTTCGTTTTGTTCCTAGGATCATTCCGTGCTGGGTAGAAGAGATAACATTCGACCCAGATTCTACGTTATGGACGTCATGGGATCCAGTATATTTTGTTACACTAAAACGTATTCCCAATCCGTATATTTTGTACATGTTTACAATAGTTTAACTATTTTTGTCCTTTATTATTACAATGCAAATAATATGAATGCAAAGTCATCCGTCGAACACTGTTTTTTTAATGCAAAGTCGAATTTCTTTTACCATATTTTTAGAAGTTTTTTATAATATAATCCCAAGAACATAATAATGACGTATTTTATGTGAGTAGTAAGTAAACATTATGATCCGCATGTCAAGTTCCATCAATTTACATCTTGACTTGTATTCTATTGATGTTCTATGTAGGACCAGGTTACATCTTCCCTTCCCTTAACTGGTACATATTTAATAATTTCATTTAAAACTATCATACACTTTTTTGGCCAAATGAAATAATTACACTTAGACCCAATAAATATAAGTGTCATTTCATTTGTCACCCGGCATTATAATTGTAATAGTTTCAATCCTACCTTTAAGAAAATACTAAAAACTAAAAATACGAAATTTCAAATTAAGTTATAATTACGTGTTCCACTTTGGTACTACTTCTAAGCATAGATTAATATGGATTTTCTCTTAGGTATGCTCCCCGGGTTCGAGGGCTCAAGTTAGCTTATCAATTTCGGAGGGTCCTTGTATAAGTTTTAAATTAATGTAACAGTACTGCTGTTCATCCATCATTCGGCGACACGGCACCAGTCTTCGGTGACAGTGACGTCTTTTGCGTGAATCTGCGTGGATCGATTTTGTAATAATTACCGAGTAGCTTATGTCAACGTCATACTGTTTATAATGTGTAAGATCAAGGTTGTAGCAAAATATCTACATTGCCCGGTTACATTCAGTAATATAGAAAGAATCAAAGCTATAACTTCTCAAAAATCGGTTATAAATAAATGATTGGATTATGGTTAAATCTAAAAATATTGCATCCCGTAATCAGCGGGTATAAATCGCTAGTACTGAGCACTGAGTTTCAAATCCAGCTCTGCTCGACGGCATAGTTCGGTTACCGTTACATGTGTTTTTGTTAAATACGGAAAGCGTTGTATGTTGGAACTTCGGAAGGGGTAATTTTAAAGCTAAGCTTTTTAAAGTAGGTTGCTGTTGCTTTTTAAAGTAAGCTGTTTTTTAAGTTTAATTCTTAAGAAAAAGCTACATAGGTAACACATCTGACTATATCAAGTGTCAACTTTTTACTAAAGTATTTCAGATTCAGTGAAAGCTTTTATCTCAGCCAACCCATCCCAACAAATAGAATTTATATTCATATATTTAGCGATGAGTTTCAGTATTCCGCCGCCACCAGTAAATTTAATTGAGGTTTTGTTTTAGAAACGTGGAAAATATACCCATATACCTACCTTATTTTTATCTCATCCCTACACGTGCAGACAGGTGATCATGATGGAAATAAATAAATTATCCCAACCCTGTTTTTAGAACCCTGTTTATAGATTGAAATAAAACATAATAGGTCGGAAAATAATTTCATGCTAGTTAGCGGCAAATGTATGCTCGCTTTATACGTTTCATGGCTTTTCATCCAACATATGAATATATTTGAATAATTCACATAGGCACGTTCCAAACGCTTTTGTCGAGAGCTCTCGAGACTAACGAGCCTTCGAATAATGGAGACCGGAAGCATTAATACTTACTTTCAAGTAAGAAAGTATATCGTACGACCAAATTTCTTATGCTTTCTCTAAGATTCCTTTGTGGACATAAAATCTAATGTGTGTGTAAATGAACGAGAATAATGTCATTTAAACAATTGCCTTCATGGTTGCACCGATCTTAACCGAATAATATTCCGACTAAAAAACCGACTTCTTGTTACTGTTGACGACTTGTTGATTTCCAATTTTTTTTCTTATTATCCACCCTCGTGAAATATCGTTTTCAACTTGACATGGGACCACCCTTGGACTACAGCCTATTCAATAAAAACAGAATCATTCAAATGGGTTCACATTGGCGAAGACACAGAACACGGAAAAAGCTCGCTACGGTCCCGCTCGAAGATATCGCGTAACATACACAAAAACATACAGGTTAATTGAGAACCACCTTTTTTGAAGTTAATTGAAAATTAAAAGAAACGACGAACTCATCAGATGCGATCACTTTAGGAATGGGTTCAGTTGCTGTCTTCTGTGTTTCCACCTGGACAATCAACCTGAATCTCTTTATTCTATAGGCAATTGCCTTCAATGTAATGTCTTCATCGTTAAGTCAAATGCGTTTAAATTAAAGCCAAGCGTATAGATACATCAACTGTACAATTCCATAGTTACAACTCTCCGTAATACAAGCTGAAATGGAAACAAAATGTAATCAGTTGCCAAGATTTAAAAAGTAGATTCTATGTTGTGTTAGCGCTGAACCTTAATTCGTTGTAAGATAAAAGCATAGTAATACAATTTGGAGCGGTGCAGTTGTACAGAACAAGTCAACAGAATGAGATTATACCATTGCAGCATTGTGCAGTCCGCACCCGAGATGGCTTGGAATTGGTGGATTCATTTTGCAGCTTGCACCCGGGACTATCCGGGATTGGTGGATTCATTTACGGTTTGGGAATGGGTTCACAGATCCCATTTAGTGCTCGCTTGATAATATATGTTTCTGTTTTCTTATTTTCCACCAAAAAAGTATTGCTTGTTTTCGTGTACATGAATGAATTTAAAATAAAATTGTTACAAGTCTTTTGGGTTAGTTGTTGTAATTTCAACCCCTTACAGGTTGATTTAAAAAATGCTTTCCTAATGGTTGCCTACTTAATTAGGGGAACCTCTAAGCAAAATTTAAAATTTCTAATCTCAGCGATTAGTTGATAGATCCGTCAGAGTAAATAATCAAAGGCGGATTTTATCAACTGTTTAGAATTAGAAACTAGTGTTGAGATTTTGTTGGCATATAGCTTGTACGGTCGACCGCACATCAGTGGTAGCAAAACCAGTATAAACTGGTCTCGCGTAGTATTAAAACTCCCTAATAGGCTAGGCCAGCTCAAGGTCAAAGTGTTTCCACTGATGTGCGGTAGACTGTACCACAATGTTGTAAAATAATTTAATTTCCAAATGACCATTTCCTTGTGGAGAAAACCTCGTTAACCTCGCGGTTACATCGAAAATCAATGGACGTGTATTCAAATCCCATGGCGACAGAGAATTTTATACAATTTGTGGCAATTGGATAATGGAAATTGTGATGTCAAAAAAAAGACAAAAAAATGTACAACAAAACCTCCTGCAAAACGTAACAAGATTCCCGTGACTGTAGTTGAAGAGCCACAATTAGCCGCGGCTAAGCCACTCCGCTACGCATTACACAACGAGAAGCCATTGGTCAACGAATCCTCACAAAGAGACAATGCCTCGCAAAATCCGTAGAATATATTTTTCTCCACAATAAGTCCTTTTGAAGCGAAAAGCAGACAATGAGTCCTGGAGAAAATCGTCGCAATGAGACTTGATAATGTAAGTTGCCGCTTCGGAGGCTTATTAAAATTGAATCACCCAGTGAAATGAGATTCTAACGTATCTTTAGGAGCGTTTGTTGACTCTGCTCAGTGATAATGATAATGAATGGCATGGGGGATAAGTTGGAGTTTATTTCATTTATAAGTAATTCTTGTTCAAGCCAATTGAAATTAAACTTTAAAATTAATTATCGCTATTAACCATACACTAAAACATGTAACAGCATTGTTTTGACCCAAATTTCTTTAAGCTACAGTTTAAAAACATGTTTTCTCCGTAGACGTAATACTTGAACGCTCTTGTCAGTTCGGTCACGAAAAAGGAAGGTGAATGGGAATTGGTTAGTAAAAAATATTGGAGTGCGAATAGAGCTGGCAAACAATACTGTCAGGAAATTCAGGACATTAAGTCACAGTTATGAAACGGGACTTATTGCATGGAAATAAGTTTATGACAGCTGTACCTAAGGTAGTTTTATATTTAGTTATTTATATTAAAAGAATTTGATTAAAAGAAATCCGGTGAAGTAATTTAATAAATACCTACTATCAAATCGTTCCTATTAAATTCGTGTGATATTTATCAGTGATTATCACACTAAGTGTCCCAGAATTTTACACAAACATTTCAAAAATGTGCAAACATTCAAAAATGTCTATACAAAAGTGATCTAGTGTTCCTGAAGTACGCTGTGAAAAAGAACTATAAGCATAGCCTATTCTATTATTATAAGGTGTTACGGTGAGTGATCGACAAACACCCAATCACAGGAAATGTAGATGTCCCGGAAAACCTGTCAAATCCAGTGACTTCAGCGGGACGTCCCGCGGAAGTCGATACATGTACCTTCTCTACCTAACCCGACGACGCTGAATATTCAACTCAGGATCAATAGGCATTGGGGAACTCGGATTAAAATGGATTTTTTTCCACCGACAAAACGTAGCTTTTGTTTATTTTTCCGATGAAAATGAAAACCATGCATAATACTTTACTTACCTATTATATGAATACAATATCTTCTTTATTTATATTTTCATGTCATTAATATGAAGGTAATACAATATTTTGAACGAAATCTGTACGGGGAAAGGTTAATTAATGAACATGATGTGTTTATTAATTAAAATCTTGTTTTCTCATGTTAATTCTGCGTGAAGACATTATTTGGAAATGAAGACCATAAATAAAGGTAATATGCGCTTTTAGCATTTTATTTGAATTGAAATTGAGTATTTTTATTATAAAAAAATGTGTACTGCTTGTTGTTTTATGGTAGGGTCAAAGTATTTATTACAACATTAATTTAGTACCATAATCCATGATATTATTTTGTATTTTTATTTAAAAAAATTATGCACATTACATACTTACATAGGTACATATATTCATACATGCATACATACTATGTTCGTCTGTTGACTATTTTGAGGCGGTCATTTTGATGTTTCATGCGAAAAATATCTACTCACGAAAATTTTAAATATTTCACCCTATAGTTGCAGGTTGGGTTATAAATACGATCTGTCAGTCAACAGGATTTTGACGGAGGTCCCTAGGCGGACAGATGGACTGACGGGCGGTGGGCCGGCGCAGTTTTTTTCGGCCTGTGACAAATGGCCGCTCTGCACGTTCCGGTAATTGGTCGAATTTATAGTACAGAAGGAAACTGTTTCCACGCTCCGATGCCCTAGCCGGAAAATTAATGAATATATGTTTCTTGGGAAAAATATTGCATGAAATCGTAGTACTGTTGTTACTTTCTGTAAAAAGTATTTCTATAAATTGCGAGACTTTGTTTGTGAGACGTTTTTGAAATAGCATTCGATGTTCAGGGTAAGTAGAATTTGTATTTTTGGGCGCAGAATTTTAGAATTAAATTATTTCAAAGTTGTATTATTTTTAAAACAACCGAAACTGCGTGGAACGGCTAGTCATATCTTACTGATATTATAAAGGTGAAAGTTTGTAAGAATATTTGTGTGGATGTTGTTACTCTTTCACGCTGTAACGGCTTAACGGATTTTGATGAAACTTGGTACAGTGATAGCTTATACTCTGGAATACCATTATAGGCTACTTTTTACCGCAGTAAACTGTTTCCGCGGGAAAAGCGGCGGGCGACAGCTAAGTATATAGTCCTATCCTATCCTATCTTTCCTACTAATATTATAAAGGCGAAAGTTTGTAAGGATGTGAGGATGTATGTTTGTTACTCTTTCATGCAAAAACTACCGAACAGATTTTGATGAAACTTGGTACAGTGATAGCTTATATCCTGAAATATAGGCTACTTTTTAACGCAGACAAGTCGCGGGGCGTCCGCTAATACCACCTAAGTAAAAAAACGCCCTTGGGCGCTGTTTCACAATGTTACACAATCCGCGGGAAAAAGCTAGTCTTTCATAAAAGGTATATTACGTATTCATGTTTCCTGCGGTAACACTAAACTCGTCATCACAAAACGTGTAAAGTACCCTAATGAGTAGGTTTAACAACCTACTTTTTATTCAGGGGTTGCAGGTCAGTCAACTTGGCCCCGACGGTGTTGCCAACTTGGCGGTTCGCTTAACAAATTTTACGGGGATATTATGTAAAAAGCAGTTTTTAGAATAAATTTTATGTTGAAATTCTTGGATACTTTAAATGTGAACAGCTTCAACTGAAATAGGTAATACTGATAATGTGATTGTCAAAAATAATTATTGAGGGTTGAAAAACACTGAAATTTTAAACCGAACAGTTTTATAACAACATTTTTGGCATGAAACTTATCTGTAACTTGGACATATATTTGGTTGTATATATAAACAAAAAAGGTTTAATAATTTGACTCGAATATTTTAGCAGCAGTTGGTATTACTTAAATAAATGAGTATAATGAACATAAATGATAATACCTGTATTTATTTATTTAGAGGAAGGAAAAGCAAAGACGTTGACTATTTATAGAGAGACCATAGGTATCGATGTAAAACATCTGCGGCTATACTAAGTACACCGCCCATTTTTTTTTCTTCGTCGTACTCCTAACTGACAACCTGGGACGAATTGGGTTAAAACGTCCCTCTTCACTACTGTAGGTGAGTAAAATTCCACGAGCAACTTAACTAACCTACCAACCAACGCCGCGGGGCAAAAAGTTAGTTTAGAAATTGTTTAACTATTCTAATCCTTTTTATAACTTTTCTTCTTGCTATCGTTGACCTATCGGAATAATTATTTTGAAGGATTGTTACAGATTGGCTACACAAATATAATAGGTTTCTTACTTTAAATAGTACTTACATTTTAAGGGTTTTTTAAAGACAAGAGGGTCATGGTTTGACAGTTACTGAGTGTAAAAAGTTTTAATTCAATGTCATAAAGTGACCCTAAACGATCATGCTTGCATGACATGCAACGATTACGTGAATGTCATGCTGCATGATGGACCATCATTCATGCTATCAATCAATACAGTAAAGTTGCCAGCACGTAGTTTGCATGTCATCCACTTAGTTTGCATGTCATGCACGTCAATCACTACAGCTAGACGATCATGCATGAATGACAGCACGTATTGCATGTCATGCCGCATGATCGTTTAGGGAGCCCTATACTCTAGTAGTCAAGTTTAACTGCTAATTTGGGTTCTGGTAACATTGCACTAACCCTGTTTGTATTCGTGTGCCGGATACCTGTGTGTGGTCACGGCTCGTGTGGGTACCATTGTACCATTGATATGCATCTGCGTCACTTCCCCCGTCAGCTGAGCGCGAAATCGGGTTAATTCGGGGCGGAAACGTCCGAACTCAGAATCCGGAACTCGGGGTGCTATTCTCAAAGTTCTGTGTTACAACATTCAGTAAACGTTTCACTTTGTTTCACTATTTGTGCGAAAACTAGCAGAGACAATGTACCTAAGAGCATGATAATTTTTAGTATCCAATCGGTATCCAATGCGTATGTAATCGCTTTATGGTACGAAAACATAGACTGTCAAAAACTTAATCTTCTTTTTCCGTAGTCGGGTAAAAACAATTAAGAAAAAAAAGGCGGACTATATCCGAATTTGTATACGACGTTTTTTTTAATAGAGCATCCCGATTTGATACGTTCATTCTCTTTGCTAAATACCCAATAATGTTTATTTACAATAATAATGACATGACTGTGTAATGAATATAATTAATGTAAAAGCGAAATAAATGAATCTAATCTAGTCTATAGGGCAAACACGTGTCGGGCTGGAGCTGACTACAACATTACAGTCCTATAAAAATGCTACAGGCATTCACTGAATAACTGGCTATTTATCACCATTTCAGCAAAACAATGTTTGCTTTCAGAATAGCCGCTCTTGATTCAGAGCCCAGATCACGACCGCAAGTATAAATGGACCTAATTAACTGACGATCGATTTCGTCCACATTGCCTTATCTCCTGACCCTCGCTTGGTGAACGCCTCTGGAGGATATCAGTCTGTATTTAAGGAAACTAAAACGCTATTTCATAGGTATCTATAGTCCACATGAGGCCATTTTCAAAAATAAATGATTTCAATTCGATTCATTACTCTTTAATTCAGAAAAAAAATAGATACAAGATAAGATAGATACAATAATAGATACAGTACCTAGCTGTTGAATACAAAACTAACAATAATAATAATTATAAAAAAAATCTTTATTAATGTTTTTTTCTGATACAGGCCCAAAATCCAAAAATTCGAAATGGTGACGATAGGAAGGTATATCTACCCTTTGTCCTAATATAACACCACACGATGACTCTAGAAATATTTCTCAGCTTCATTTCAGTTTAAATGCAACTGTGCTTTCGATACAACTGTGCCTAATAAATATTAAACAGTTCATTCCACTACAAGTACGAAACATAATGAAATGGAAATTAGTATTCATAAATAAACGTCTATGGAAATGCACCTCAATTTCGTTGCGCTGCTGGAAACTGCAACCATGAATTTGTTACGATAAAATAGAAGCAGCAAAATGTCGGTACAAATTTTTAAATCACACCACGATTTATTGTACTGGTAAACTTTTATAGTTCCTTGTTCCCGTATTGTACTGCATGGTTTATCGGAATGCTATAAAATATCAGAAAGTTACGATCCACAAAACTCAGCTCTGGATCAAGTTGATCCAAGCATTATTTTCCGTAAATCCTGCTCGAGGCCCTACACCTCGACACTAGTATGTGTAATATTATGAAATCTGTAACCAAGGCCGTCACAATTTATTGCTAGAAATATTATGTAAAGTATTTGGGTAGGTAAAATAGTATCATCTAATAGACTGTAATGTTTATGCAAATGTTAGTTGTCTCTTATATTTTATAATTATTATAATAAACAGCTCGGTATTATAAGAGGCCAGTGCTAAACCAGACCTTTCAAAATATTATGATGCACCTATGCAATTCACTTTTAAACAAGTAGACATTTAAATTTCTATTCTAGTTTAGTATAACTGACCGCGTCACTCAAACTGTTTACCCAGATGTATGATGTGGTGGTGCCCATAGCGTAAGCTAGCCGTTTCCCGCGGCCTCGCCCGCAGTTTATATGTTATTTCTGACATTTTTCTTTTTGCTCAGTTCATATGGGTCGTAGCATAATGTTAAATAGCTTTCAATAGTTATCCTACCTCAAAAATTGGTCTATCAAAGGCAAAAAGTTTTTTTTTCATCTGACTATTAGTTCCGGAGATTAGCTTGATCAAACAAAATAAAAACAAACAAGAAAACAATTTTTTTGCGTTATTATATTAGCTTTTTTGGTCCATTTTCGAACATACTAAAGTCAAAAATGTTTTAATCAAAAGTAAGAATCGTTTCAATCGTTCACGTTACGAATTCTTAAACTTTTTAAGCAATTATCAAAGTTATGACCCTAGCGTAGCACATTATTTGCCCAGAACTATGACAGCAGCGCCGTGAAGCGTTCGACGCTCACATCGGTTTAAAAGTAACAAGTAGAGTTGGTAGTCCGTTCATCACGGCTCGTAAATAAATGCCATAATGGAAATGAACACAAACATTGATCTAAGGTATCTATACCTTTTTAAAGCTACCCTACCTACCCCCACACTAGAGCGGTTGCCTACAACGCGCGGCCCAGGTTCCATACTTTGCACCACAACGGGCAGGCCGCAGGTCACGCATTACCCGTGTCAGTGTGGGGTCAATATAAAGGATGTTTTTATAAAGCTATCTTTTTCAGTTGGCCGACACTCTTTCTAGGGACAGTCAATTTGAGAGTTCTCTGATGATGACAAAACGCTTACATATTGTTCAAATTCTGGCCGGCATCATCTTTGAAAATATATGGGCAAATGAATCCACCTGGCCATAAAACACACCAAATACGTGACTTGAAGAACACTTTTAAAGCAGTGGCGCTTCAGTTCTCATTATCCCCTTACTGTGATAGACTCGGTTTTAGCCTAACATTTTGAAGACCTCTGATTAAGTGTATTTTAAAAGAAACACAATTTAAAAACGGTTAAGTCCTTTAGGATCGTGGAGGTACCAAAACTTGAAATTTTAATGCATTCATTATATTTTGCTACTAAAGCATGTTTAAATGTTTTAAGTATTTTCGGGTATGTCGTAAAAAATTACGACGGAGTTTATACGAGTAACAACATTTACCCGGGTAAAGGTCTTGTCGCATTTATATTTAAATGAACTTTATTGTGAGTCTGGAATACAAATTTGTGATCTCAACACCCGGTTGACTTTGCAGCTTCAAATTTTATATAGCGACCTGGCCCTGGCAATTACGGAGTTTCAGTCGGATGGCACCCAAAATACGGAGTCTAGATTTTAGTAATTTGTAACACTAATTTGGCTTACTACATAAATTAGCTGTCATGGAGATCAGATTTGGAATCACTTGTTATGTACTACAAAATATGTTTTATTGGTACTACAGATTAATAATTTTTTACAGATATGCTAATATTACATTTTTTTCAATATTATACAGGACGTGATTTTCAAATTTAACCGTTTAATTGGTATCGATACCTAAGTACATATTGGGTTTCAACAATATTATCTAAAGCACGGCTCTCAGTTTTGTGGCAATGATCATCTATAAACCTAACTGAAGGCCTAATATTTTGACCGAGATAAGCTGGGAATCGCCGGAAGCCTTGAAAAGTTATTCCTCATAAACTTTCCCTGTAATCTTTTAGGAGCTGCATAAATAAACCTTTCGATAGAATCAGACCAGGATGGACGAATGATTTAAATGTTGTAACCTTTTTAAATCCATACATAGGATAGACCTCAACGATGTAGTGTGGGCTAGTGCGGGTTATAACCCGTTTACACGCAGTTTCGGTTTTTTTTAAAGAATCTAGAAGAATCTAGTAAAGTCTTTATATTTGAATAGTACAAACAAGCGTATTATGTATAAGGCTAGAGCAATTAATGTAAGGTATAAAGTGGCACAAATCGAACTTTTCGAGATATATGTTATCACATAAGCCAATTTTTTGTTGTTGTATATAATTTTGTTTATTTTTATTATGGTTAAATTTTTATCACGTCGTGTTTATCAACGATAGAATGGAACCAGAATAACAGAACAATTTACAACTATGTTTGGTACCTGGTAGACGAGTTCTCCAGTGGAGACCACGAGTGGGCAAGCGTAGTATTAGACGCCCTTCGGCTAGATGAAGCGAAGATCTGCATAAGGCTGCCAGTGACTGGTTGCGGAGAACCGAAGATCGGTTTCAGTGGCGCGTCTAGGCATATGTCCAGCAGTGGACTAGTGCAGTCTGATGATGATGATATTTCTTTGCATAACATTTTTTTTATCAACACTCAAGCTGAGGCCGAAGCAATATCCTTATGAATATGCAAAGCACGCGGTTAAGACACTTAAATTAGCTCGTTATTCTGCGATTTACATACATAATCGCATTGTATTAATGAGAGAGGCGCCGCGCCGTATACGGTATAATCTCGTTTCTGTATTGCACACCTACAAGGAAAGTTCTATTATCGACCAGTGAGGATGCCGCTTCCCGGGATGACAAATTTGGTTGTGCCGCATAAAACAAAATTAAATAAATAAGGGTATTATTAGATAGAACACGAACGCTGAGATTCTGATTCTGAAATCTATTCTTAAATATTTATTTATTTATCTTAAATATTTATTTATTTATTAAAGAAAGCCAGAAATTTTTTGAACTTTATTGCACGTTATGTATTGTAACTACATACGAACTTTGAATTATATTAATGACTGAAATAATAATTAAAACGACTGATATCAGTCAATTCATCGCTGAAGTTGCAAAAAGGCCTGTCTCAGTTTTTAATTTTGTGTGTTTTTATAGAAAATTTAGAGTCATATTTTGTGCAGACATACGTCCCGGACCTTATAACATGATGTATAACGGGACTCATCTAAAATATTTTGTCAGTAAAAATATAAATTATTGTATCCAGAACGTCCAGAATCACGCCTAAGTATTTCTTGAAAAACAAATGTATAAATCATGCACCGAACATATTATTTTAACCAACATACCATATCACATACCATCCATTGATTTAAGAAAAGTGATATAATGTACTGTGGTATCGACATTTTACTTTTGAACAACAATTCT
Organism: Metalampra italica; assembly: GCA_949699065.1. Taxonomy (NCBI): domain Eukaryota; kingdom Metazoa; phylum Arthropoda; class Insecta; order Lepidoptera; family Oecophoridae; genus Metalampra; species Metalampra italica. The sequence continues at coordinate 4,954,291 of OX452987.1, forward strand.
TTAGGTGTGAAGGAATTGTAAATGTGGAAAAAGTATCGGGGCGTCGTCGGCACTCATTTTTACCTTCATGGGCCAATCAAAAACAATGTAAAGGTACCCGTAGTACATGTACCCTAAAGAATTGAGTTTGACATTATGATTATTCTTATTCTTAGACGGGGGTGGCAGTCCCTGCACCGACTCCACGAAGACGGGAGTTTTGTGCAATTCCCCCCGGGCCGTCAGCCCAGCCATCCCAACTCCTTGAAGTAGTGGAGTAGGGCTTCTGGCTGACGGCAGCACTGTTGCAGATTGCTCGTTGCCGAGAGGTCGGGATCTATTACCAGGCCCGTTTCGGAGCTGAATTCCTGTGTTGCGGGACAGTGAAGCACTGCATGCTCCACCGTCTCGCTCTCCTGCAGCCAGCCCCTACACAGTGGGCTGTCTGTGATGCCCAAATTGTGCATGTGTTTGTTTAGGTTACAGTGACATTATGATTAGTAAAACATTTTAAAATTGGATTCCGTGTTCAAATCAACGCAGTGAAGGAACCTGAAAGTACGCAGCGAATATTCTTTGAGAAGATCGATGTAAATATTATTAATTTAATAAAACAAAATTAGCTAACTTAGAATTTAAATATAAACTTCCGAGATAAGTTTTCATAAGTCGGGAAGGCTTAAGTTATTAGCAGGTAATCCCAGCATAAATAAACCTGCTTTAAAGGCATTTCTTCTTATTTTACCTACGAAAGTAATTATGGGAAAAATAAAACCTCCACTTTACTTCTAATCCTTGGGGAGTGAAATTTATGAGCAGCCACTGGTGGCTCTATATTCCTTTTACACGTCTCGGGTGGTGCACTTGGTGTAAGAATTTTTTTGAAAAATATGAAAAATTGCGACAGCCTCTTTAGCCAACAAATAATTTTCATAACGTTCACTGGGGAGATCGTGTTCCGATTCCCGAAGGCCTCACGCAATTTTCAGAAGCCTTAGGTCTCATTTATAAAAATTGGCGACTCAACCTAATTATTTTTAAACTTTTTGAATCAAGAAAGCAACTTACAAGGTGCGGTGTTATGCATTGGAAGATCTGAGTCCAACAGTGGAGGTCGACTAGCGGAAGGTAAATTAGGTTTTCTTATATTTCAAGACACTTAGAAATACATATATAGAAATGTTTACTAATATTAGGCTAATACTTTCCTGAATATAATAAAAAAGCTAGAATCTTGGGTATTTTTTTGTGTAGAATTAGATGAATGTTTTGTATAGCTAGAAAATGAGCTGAGTAATTATGATGAATGTGTAAAGCAATTTAGATAAGTCTAGACTTTGAGATAACTCATTTAGAGCGAGGCACAGGTCTGTCGAGGGAGGCCTACTAAAGGCGTTTGGTCACAGATTAGATAATAGTCCCTAATGGTTTGGTACTCAGTGTTAAAGTTCTAAGGATTTATTGTAGGAGCCATATCCCACAAGTTCAATGCCTTGCTTAAATAGGTAAGACTTATGCAATATTGAACTAATAAATCCTAGATAGCATGTAGTTAAATTGAGTAAAAGACTAAATGGAAGTAAGATGGTTTACTAATAATCGTTCGACCGTTCCAACGATAGTAAAATCACAGTTTAGAAATAGTTCCTAAGTAAAAACACAAATTGTATCTGGGTACTTAAACTATGATTAAACATTTTAAACATTTATAACTGTAAAGGCAAACGCAATATGTGTCGGAATGTCGGAAATTATTCACCTTTTGGAACTTTATTAATTTTAGAGGGATAATTTCGTGGTCACAGGAAAAGCGGTAAACACACCAAACGATTTTGCTTCAAAGAAAAGTAATTTTGTAAAGAAAAACCAGGATGAAAATCTTAGTTCCATTCGGCCCGATAATCGAAGTCTCAGACTCTGACTTAATTTTGTATTCGAGACTTTTATAATGAGGTACACAATATTGTCTCGAAAAGGAAATAAGAAAAGTTCGTAAAGAAATTCAAAGATTTCTCAGCTAATCCACAAAAATAAGTTATCGTCAATGTAGTAGGTATACCTACTAGAAATAGTAAATAAAAAGTCTGATAAAGAATCAGTCTAAAAAAATTACACATAACTAATAAATAGCACAAGAATGAACATGAGTTTACCACAATACCTACATGTTTATTCAGATTTAGTAACGTTAGTTAAAGTTAGACTGAGAATAAAATGGCCATCCATTGCACGTAAAGCCAGAAAAGTAGTCGACCTGGGCTGCCGCCGTCTGAGAAATTGCCGTTATGTGAAGATAACCTACTTTTCTGGTATTCATATGTCGTTACACCCCATACGACGCTATATCCCACGTTGAGCACCAGATGTCGCGTTGGGCCTTCCAGTATGAATCCATGGGATGTAAATTCCATACAAAAATAGTTGACTTGGCAAATGTAGGGTCAAATCAACAGCCTGATAATATGTCCCCACTGCTGGGGCTCAGGCCTACCCTCTCCACGAGGGCGTTCGGGCTATTAGTCCACCACCCCTAGCCCAGTGCAGGTTGGTGGACTTCACTTGCGCCTACGAATTTTTTCTCCGGCCTAAGCAGGATTCCGTCACCGTTTTAGAGCAGTCGGTGAATGTATTTAACGGCCTATCATATCGAAAGGTCCTAAGTTCGATCCCCGGCTATGCCATGTACCTATGGGAATGTTGGGTAACATATAAGAATTATTATCAGCCTGCAACGTTCACATTTGGGTCACCTTCATGCCGTTTCTCTTATGGTCGTTGACTAATTTACTGTCTTATCCAAAAAAAATTCTGTGAGTAGGTAATTTAATGAGGTTTTCTATTTTAGAGGAAATTCTGCGTATAACCGCTACTTTAATATTACTGGAGTACAATAATATAATATTATACGAACAATTTCTTAATGAAATGCTAATTTGGTCTTTGTGGCGAACTGTCCTGAGGCTATGAGAGAATAATTATGACAGACTTTAGTACGTACAAGTTGGGCGTGGGTAGTCTAAGACGTCTATTAACACAAACACAATTGTCTTAGTTATTTACCTTACGGTCTAATTACGTCACGAACGAAGGATGTAAGCCGTTTTGTACAATTGCGGGTCAAGTGAATGTCCGTCGTGGTGATTGACTGACAAACTACATGAAACACATTCTTCGAAGCAAATATACATACACAACTTTGCGTGTGATGAAATATGAATCATTACATGGAAAATGGAAAACACATTGTTACTGATTATTTTGTAAACAAACTCGAAAACGAATATTTTAAATCGATTAATCGGTTCTAAACGAATACTAAGTAGGTATCTGCATTTCCTGTTACGTTTTCAATACTTTTTACCATTGATTAAGTATCCGTAGAATTTGCCTAACAATTACCTACATTAAAATATAATATTTATAAATATCACCTAGTATTCGTTTAGAAACGATTAATCGATTTAAAACATTCGTATTCAAGTTGTTACAAAATAATCAGTGTATCAATGTGTTTTCCATTTTCCATGTAATTTTGTAGAATACTTTATTTACCAAGTGACTGTAGCTTGTAAATAAATGTTTTTTATCTTATTTATTTTTTACATTTAATTTTTGTCTACTGCAGCCATGCATGATGATGCAGATAGATAACGTTGACTTATTAAGCACATGCCGTTGCTGGACCAAACCAGGATCAAACTGTCCAAATTGTCAAAAGTTATATTATATTCCCAGCGGGAGGCGAACGCATGAAAGACCAAATGGTCTTAGTTTCTCGAACTGGATGAATGATGTACGGACTTTCACAGGAAGCCTATTTTTAACACCGCTGGATCCCGCAGTCTTTATGACGCCACGGAAATAAGAATATCCTGTTTTCGCGCATTACTCGAATTACCCTGACCTAACTGCTCTGTTTAGTGTCCACAAAGTGCTGTTATTAGAGATAAATAGTGTCACGGGAGACATTCCACCTTTTATTATGCTGCTTTATATATCTTAGCGGTTCTTTTGAGTCTGTTAGAGTATATTAAGGCCGGTTTGGTCAGCAGAATTTTTTTTTATTGACGGCCAAATGGTGATTTCTACTGGAGTGCCACACACGCTTGTGCGATCGTTAGTACGAAATACGAGTGTGCGATGTACGATAATGCGACATGTCATGTGCGAAGTAATGAGGGCTTATGGTAAGCGGCATTGTTTGAATTTTCCAGTTTTTTTATATATTTTTCCTATTTATTTTTTAGTAATTTTATATATTAATTTAACGGTGTTCCATTAGTAAGTGGTGGATCAAACGAAATCAATTGATGGGAGAGAACATTCCTTATCTTATTCGACTTTTTGATACTTATTTACTTTCAAAGTAAATTACTTACGAGTACCTACTTAACCATTAATGTCGGGAAATTTTACGTAAGTGGATATTGGTATCATAAGTGTAAATATTGAGTTATGCATCTGACAAACTGATAAAGGGTATCCTTTCCCGCAGAACTCTGAAAAATTTAAAGAAAATTCTGGGTATGGTCTGCGAGGTCTTAAGATCGTAATTACATCCATCTTTCTAACTTTTATTTTCCGTGCATGAACCCTATCTTCCATTATTTAATTTCATGCCCTATTAGGATTTGGGTCCTTCCATTATATAAATTAACAAGATTATATTATATTGCGTTGTCATTATAGTTCGAAGTCGTGTCTAATGCAAGCTTTATTTGCACGATCAGCGATCAGAAATGAATTTCCTGACCTCGTTTTATTGCTGGTTTTACATTTGAAAATACCTACTATAATTTTAAAGACAGTTCTTTACCATGTTTTGTAATATCTATCAATTATGACTCCTAATATAAGTATTATCATCCATAGGACTCATAAACACTATAGCGTCTAGAGCGGTGAACGAATAGAAGTCTAGAGTGCTAACGACTTTAATCATTCATCCTTCTCTGCGAACGTTCTGTGAGCGACATATCTCCGTCACAATTTTGAGACAACTAACTCAGATATGTTCAGACAATACAGATTTTTTTAAAATAAACGAACTGTAGTAGACTAGATACCTAAACACTTTGTAAAAACTTTGTTTCTCAAAAATTTGCAAAGTCAAAGTAAAAATTCTTGTAAACCACATTGGTAGAAGTAATCCCGTTACCGGGAGTCCTTCGTATAAACTGCAGTGCGGTTGCATTCGAGGCTGGCTGAGGACACTTGACCCAAAACTGCTGCTTTGTCCGACGATTGTAGTTACTACAATTTTAAGTTCCTCTTTCACAGACGGAATGAAGGCGCCTTTACCAAGAATGTGGGTCAAGGCACTAGAAATAAATGTATAGGTATAACAAGTTTCCACTTGTCATAATATACACGGTGAATTTTCCAAATGGAATTTTTGATGGCCAAATCCGAAACTATAGATAGGGAATAGCGAATAAAACTCAAATTTGATAAAAACTGAAACTGTGTCAATTAGATTTTTGAAAATTCAATTTTTGTAGCCAGGAAATTGAACCCTTTGAATCCGATACTGTCGCCAATAACAATCAAATTTTAGGAAGTAATGGCACACCCACTACACAGGATTACTAGGAAATAATAAATAGAGACGAGATACAATAAAAAATACAAGTTTAGCTAGAACTATGGATCTGTCTGAAAAAAAGGATTTAGCTAAAACCTCAATATGTCAGACAAATAATGGGACGGTACACACTGGCGGCACTCAAACGGTGGCCGCGATATACTTATCGGCCTGGGTAATACGTGACCGGTTAACTAACTAAACATTTTATCTCTTTCTGAACAGAATTGAGGGCAGAATGTGAGACAATCGGAAAATCTATTATGAGTAAGTAGCTGGTTGTTCACTACTTCGTTGCTTCAATTGCAAAAAGTGTAATGAGATTTGATTCTTATTATTCATTAGTGCTTATAGATTTGCGAACGGGAACATTTGCGAAAAAGCCAATTTTTGCACCTGACGTTTTAAGAACGGGACCTCCGGTACCCTAATCCATAAAATACAGGTGATTTGTTTTTGCATTTGTGTCGGTTCAATCCAAGTTATAAAATAAATCATAACAGAATGTGAATTTAGTTAATTAATATTCATTGAACTAAATCTAATTATCTTTGATCATTTCATTATTGTTGACTAAGATAAAAGGCTAGGAATAATGGCAATATCAGTCAAAAGACAATGACAGTCTAGTACAAATAACTGATGCTCCCAACTTGGACAATATTGACAAAGACCATCCCAAGACAAAAGATCCTCGAAACCCCATTTATACTGGCATGAAGCCAAAACAACCGGACGGAGTCAATATTTTTTTGAGGAAAGTTTAAGACAGTCCATAAAATTTTTAATACAACGTAGCCAGTGGCTTAATATTATAAATGCTATAGTGAGTAAGTACCTATGATTGCCTATTTTGTGATGCTTTCACGCCTACACTTTTCAACCGATCTCCATGAAATAACGCATATACATAGCGTGTCCCATGGATATGAACACGGGGTAATTTTTACCATGGGAGAAACAATTCCTGCGGGAAACAGAGTTATTCCACGCGGGCGATCCACCCACGTTATAGTGACTCCTTCCAATCGAGGTTCACCATATAATAGTTTACAAGGTCTTTTGAAATGATACCTCTTTTACAAGCTCCAATTATAGTTTGCTGTGATGCTGATGATCTATTAACTCATCATCATATTAGCCTGTAGACGTCCACTGCTGGACAAAGGCCTCCCCCAAGGATCTCCGCGACGACCGGTCCTGCGCTAACCTCACCCAGCTGGGTCCCGCAACCTTCACCAGATCGTCGTCGGTCCACCTTGTGGGAGGCCGGCCTACACTGCGTCTTCCGATACGTGGTCCATACGTGGTGATCTATTAATTACTATGTAAATATCCGTTCTTTTATTTCGTTGTTGGTAGTGTCGGATTATTTGCCTTTTTAACAGATTTATCGATGTTTTCTCCGCACAAAAATATTACAACAGTTTATGTTTAATCCAATGATACGAAACAGCTTGGAATAAACAGAAGCTGTTATAATATTATTGTGCCAAGAAAACATTTGATAAATCTGTTAAAAAGGCAAGTATGTAAACTGACCAGAGGGACAATCTTACATCATATTTTATTTTATTATATTTACTGCACTAAAACTGGTCTAGCTGGTCATTACATACAAAAGAGATAATACAACCTTTTATGGCATGAATACATACTGTAAGAACTTCTTCACAGAAGAATAAATAATATGAAAGTTTGTTCTCGCGTTCGAGGAAAAATGAATCCATGAACAAAGACGGATGACTGAACACCTCACAGAAATTGCTTGACTTGTGAGAGGATCCGCCCGCATGCAAGCAACGAATTTGATGTCACCAATTCTTCAAAGGGTGGAACGTTTCGACCCTTTTTTCTTATCTACACTTATATAATGAAGACGTAAACAACGAGATCGTACGGGCTATAGTCTACCACGCTGCCCCAGTGAGGGTTAGTGGACTTGTTGATTATATACTTTGTAATCTTATTCTACGTAAAAGTATGCGACAATTAAGTGCTATTTAAATAATATCTTTCAGATAAGTTTTTTAAAGTTCGAAAATAGGTCGTAATTCGAATATAATTTACTCAAATCTAGTTCTACCAAACACAATCTGGACAAAGTCAGGTTTTGCATCATCTCGAAACAAGTGTCAAAGGGGTCATTTAAGAAAATTTCTTATAAAGAGATCTCTATAATATAAAACAACATTAGACGAGTATTCTGGTGCCGATCATTATTGTCTAGAAGATTTCTTAGCTTTCTCGCGTTAACCTAGTTTTTCTCTCTAACAAGACTATAAATCTTGAGATACATAGCTACATGCGTTTTTTCTCAAGACTTAGCTTTAGGGTTTCTGTCTACTGGAAGTGGTCATTAGGAGATGTGGTGATATGAGATTGTGTGTAACAAAATTTAACGATAATGGGCCATATTGGGAAAGGGTAATAAAATGAATTAATTTTCAGAAATAAACGGAGAGTTGGCTGGCAGTTAATAATTTACACGGAGATATAATTAATTTACTTATTGCATTTCTCAATTACGTGACATATACCTGCCTGTGAACTGATTCATATTCATGAGTGGCGGAAAGTTTAAATTAATACCAATTCCACGAAGTTTAACTTCCCTTCGACTAATTACTTTATACGTTACACCTGATACACATTTCAACCGTCAATGTGTCGTCTTCAGATTTCCACAAGTTATGGATTTAATTAAACCGCTATTTATCTCATTCCTACTTGTTAAATTTCATTTAATTCTGCCCTCACTTCCATTGCGATATTGTCCATATAAAAACTAAGTCATCATTGCTAAGTTTCATCCAGATTTGTTTTTACTCTAAGAGATAAGCTGAGGTTTTAATTATTTTATTGTGGGATTAAAAAGTGGTCGAGTTTCATTATCACAAAGATTTCCCAAAAGGATAAGTTTCAAAGCGTCCCAAATCTCCACAGCACCGTGGAAAACCGCCCCCGTCTATTATGCTGTAATTTATACCACTTACCGCAAACTTTTGCCCTTGTAAAATTAAAAGCAACAGTATGAAAAAGACGAAACAGAATTAAGGCGACGGTGAACATAGATAATAACTCCCCTTTGGCCTTGAGTGCCCCAAAAAAGACAAGCCACTTTCATAAATCTCCGAGGTGGTTAACGCCTCATCCGCAATCCGAGAAACAAGGGGGAATGGCTCCAAGCGACAGAGCGGGCGGCCCGCCGAAGTTTTAAGTACTCTTCAGTAAATGTTCCCACCGAAGTGATCGTCTGAATTGTTACGAAGCGTTTTATTTACTTAGTTAATTTTCTAAGAATATGGAGTTGGAATGCCTATTTGGTATGTCAGCTTGCTCGAGAATTTGAATTTTAAATAATACTTTTAATTTTTTTTTGGCTCAGATGTTATTTTAAACTGTTATCAATAAGCTGATTAATAAACAACTTATAACGTAAAACTACACTTTGGTATTTATAACAAATACATGATGCAAATACAAACACATAAATGATGAAACAAAATTAAATGACATATTAAATTTAATCTTTATTAAAATGTAAATGTACCTAATTTTAAATTAAATCTTCATACCAACTATAACTTATTTACAGTTTGATGAGTTTCCAACGAACAAAAGTGTTTGTAACGATTAGAGTATATGTTTTTCTTATTTTTTGTGAAATTTTCATCAACAGCTTATATAATATATCCCCATTACTGGGGCTACCCTCTCAACGAGGGCGTTCGTCCACCACGCTAGCCCAGTGCGGGTTGGTAGATTTCACATGCGCCTAAGAATTTCTTCTTTGGCTTATGCAGGTCAACATCGTGAGGAATCACGGTGTTTTCCTTCACCGTTTGAGAGCAGTCAGTAAATGTACTTAAGTTTCGAGAAAAACCCATTGGTACATGGCCCAGCCGGAGATCGAACTTCGTAACTTTCGATACGATAGGCCGCGTCTTATCCCCGACGCCACTGACGCTCTTGTGAAATGTTGTATAATATTAATGTAGTTTCTTTGAATCGTATCTGCTATACGATATCAATAACGTTGAAATTGAATATTGAAAAACTAAATAATGAACTGTCAATAAAACTAATGGAGCTCGTTTAAAAAGAAAAGCAAACAGAACAAGCTCAAACGCTCTTGATAACGGCTCAGTTGAAATAAAATTGCTTTATACTCTCTCTGATGGTTCGTACACTTACGAGCTTTATTGATTCAGCCGCCATTCGTCAAGACCTACGTACGAAAGGCAATCCGCAAATAAATTATTCATGAAGGTAGGCTCACTCGTCTCTTTTCTAATAGTGGTTAGTGAGACAAGACGGGGATGGATTCGGAGCCCCCATGTGCGTGGATTAGGGGCGGGGCGATGTTAACTCTTCTGTGTTATGTACCCGTGTTGCTTTATTGCCATGACGCGACATGGCAATAAAGTAATGATTTCGAGCTGTCATTCCGCTTTATCCCAGTTCCCACGCTCGAACGCATTAAAAATAAGTCGATTAACTATTACTGCCATGCATCTATTCAGCTTTTTCAACCGACGAAAAAAAAAGGAGGTTCTCAATTCGACCCGTATATTTTTTTATTTTTTTTTATGTATGACGACGCATAACTTTTTACAGAGCAGTCCGATTTTGATAATTCTTTTTCTATTGAATAGGGTATACTTCGAAGTTGGTCCCATTTTAATTTGAAGAAAAAAATTCAACCCTAAGGGTAGAAAATTAGGGGATGACTGATCGTTCACCTACAAAATTTTCATCTTTGAACCGATTCTGTTGAAACTAGGCACACTTAGGTAGTTCTAATGACACTACAACATGACAGAGACCATGACGGTGAAGTTGATCTGATGACGGAGACGGAAGACAGTCGAGGGAACTCTTCAACGGTGTACAGCAGCTACCTCGCGTTTGGGCTATTCAACCGAGGATCGGGTTCAGTGGCACGCCTTAAGGGAGGCCTATGTCCAGCAGTGGACTAGTACAGGCTGATGATGGTGAATGAGAACTTTATACCTAACTTATGATTTATGGATTATGACTACCATCGATGCTTAATAATGGAGACGAAAGGCTGTCGAGTGTAATAAATAGTATATTTTAGTCACAAAAAAGTAAAAAATAAAAACTTTTTAACAAAAAATTAAACCGCCGAAAAAAGCAACTGAAAAGCGAAAAATAATAAAAAAAGAAACTTTTTAGTCTAACGAAACTTCTACACTAATTAATGTAAATCTAATTAATTTTGAGTCGGCGCCAAACAAACAAGCAAATTAATTAAAGTTATTACGTAAGGCGAAATGATGGCAGCCAACTAACAATCAATTAATGAGAAGATCATTAAATTACTAGAAATCAAATAATTAATTTGCATGTGTGTTTGGCGCCAACTCAAAATTAATTAGATTTACATTAATTAGTGTAGGAGTTTCCTTAGACTAAAAAGTTTCTTTTTTATTATTTTTCGCTTTTTAATTTTTTGTTAAAAAGTTTTTATTAAAGTTTTGTATTAGTTGAAGTTGACAATAAGAGTTTGATACCACGAGAGTGCACTGACCAAGGTGTAGATTCTCTTTTACAAAGCTTAGAGGAGGCCCACAGTTTGGTTAGCGATTTCTTATCTTCGTATGTACAACAGCACTATGCTCATCAGCTACGTTGGGCTTGAGCAATCGTATGATAGATAAATGCAGCGCTAATCTTGCTTGATACTACTAAGTTGCCAGCCACGAGCCTCCGGCCACAACTCTTTGACCGGAGCCTCTTAACAAATCAATGACTAACTTAAAAGCTAGGTTAGCTTAATCAAAGCTAGCTTATAAAAGCAATGTAGGGCATAACATTATTACCAGCGACGGTTCCTGATGACCAGCCAGCGGTCGCCACGCCGGACGAAGCAAAGCCTGATCGGGGTTGATGGTGTAGGTGGTGCTCGATACAGCATTCTGTTCTGGAGTTCCTAGGTTCCTGGCTTCGGTGGAGCACAGTTTGGGCGTTGGGGGTGAGGCAGGCCATCCCCAGCAGTGGACCTTTTATTGGTGCCGACGGGCATCTAGTAGATACATCATGGGCGTCTCTTGACTGCCGGCAGTACCCCCAGCACCTCAGCGTTCTCGCGAGGCGGTGGCAGCTTAGAGGGTATAGAGAGATGGCTGACGCTACGGTCAGAATAGTTTAATGAATGAAAGGAAACTTACCACTTGTTTAAAAAAAACTCTGAACATTGCAGGCTGTTTGAGTAGATAAAACTTTTACTAAAGACGGCTGTTTCCAATTCGTCTCACATAAATTGGAAATGCCTGGTTCTAATGAAACATACATACACGTGCTAATGCGTAATTTTGACATGGAAAACTTGAAATCACCACCTTTATTTTTATAAACAAGTACAAAGTTTCATTAGAATCAGCCTGCCATATTAAAATTTAAAGAATGCATGGGAAATGAGTTACCAATAGCCCTCTAAGTATAGTAAGTAAAAACCATTAATAGGAAGTTCCATCCTCTTGAGTGGACATAAAACACCACTCAGTGGTATTCTTGATAGCCTATAAAAGAGTAACCACCTATAAAATGTGATCTCACAATTTACATTTCAAGTAGCCTTTTGTGACTTGTGGTCCAGTTGAAAGTGATTTCAGTTCAGTGGCTTGCATTGATTTTTCCACTTTCTACGAGGTGGGTTATACAAGTGGATGTTACTTCTTATCGTATGATCAGTTACAGAGGTATTAAGTATCGAATACTGATCAACATAAGTCGACTCTGTATTCAAATGATTTGTAAACTGAATTTTTATGTAAAGTGATTTTTTGTTTGGTGTATTTAAACAAAAGCTGAATAAAAAGTTGTTTTATTAGTGTATGTGTGTGATATTGAATGGACTATATTGTTATTATTTTAAGTCACTGCATGTATGTTGATACACTTGCATTATAAATGATTTTCCAACGATAATTTAGCAGCTTGAAATCTCGGTGATATGATTTTGTAAAAATATTAAATACTCAATCTTATATCCCAGAAAAACGCATCCCAAAGTATTCTAACATGCAAAATTTTCAAGGGTTAAAACTTTCCTTTCCTCTTTGTGCATCGTAATTTACGTATCGCAATAACCAAAGCGGCCGACATGAAGGCAGCATCGCAGTTGCTACAACCATAGCATTTTTCTCATTTTTATCTTCAGACAAAACAGGTAGGTGACAAGATACGCCGGCCAAAAAAATGGTATACCAACATAAGGTTGCCATTCGTTTTCTATTTTCACTGTCAAAAAATTATTAATGTCAGCTGTCCTTATTACAAATTATTTGACAACGGAAAACTAGTCAAAATTGATACACCACTTTCGTGGCCAACTGTACTTATGTAATCCAATCAAATCAGTATCACTGACAAATAAATAACTCTGTACTACTTATACGTTTGTATCCAGATGATTGTAAAATATTTCCACTCTTCTCTTAAAATGAAATTGACGAAAGAAAATAGATGGGTTACACTCGAAAAGCAATGGAAACACATTTTACGATTTGTTTGACATGTATGAATACTGACATGAATTATTGCCGGCCATACCTCAACGTCGGATAGATGGACCGTTTTTATGATGGCTCGAATACGATATTATGTGGAGTGAGAAAAATGTGATCCTTTTCATAGAGGATTTATTGAATTACTTGCGTTCCGTAGTGACGGCTGCAGATTGGATTTTCCGCCACTTCCCAGGCTCTGGGTAAGCTTCTATTGGTTTATTAGTTATCCGACCTGTAAGGTTTGTGCAAAAAGCGTTTGCACATTTGAAGTTTATTTTCAGAGGATTAAGGTTTCTCAATCAGCAATAAAATAAAAATCTTTATTGATAATTACATTTGTAAGTATGACAATGCGGCCCTGGCTCCTAAAATAGGAAGTCCCGCGTGTCAGGAGCCAAAATACAATACCAATACTTTTGTATTTTTACCCGACTGCGGCGACGCCCAAAAGGAGGGTTATGTATTTGACCCGTATTTTTGTTATTTAATATTAATAAATAAATCATTCCATATGTATACAGTATCATTGTTTACATTAAAATACATTACTTACACATAATTGCATGCACAAATAATTAAAACCAGTACAATTTGTAGTCAACTTCTTCCAAACAAGCTTTGTTATAATCAAGACTTATTTAAGTTAATAATATTTAATACCTTATTAAAAGTACGTGATGAAACAAATGTTAAAATTAAATTCCAACACACAATGTTATAGGAAAGCTCCAATCCGTAAGATAGGCTAACAATAGAGGCTCAAGACTAGCTAGAAAAGGCTCAGACAGACGGATACCATCATAATAGAGTGAAAATCCAATTATCGAGAAAAGCAACAGCTCAAACTGGATGAGTGACATTGCTCTAGTTAAATTATTACTTGAAATTCATTTATTCAAAATTGGAATACAATATTCTCTTTTTGACGTCAATTCTGTCTAAAACTAAAACTACTCTATTTCCACCTGTAGTTATGTTATGTTTAACATTACATAATATTAGTATACTATCTGTTCCCCGCGGCTTCGCCCGCGTGGAATATTTTTTCCCGCGGGAACCGTTTACCCCGCTAAAAAGTAGCCTATGTTATTCCAGGCTTTAAGCTATCCCTGTACCAAGTTTCATCAAAATCCGTTCAGCCGTTCTTGAGTTATAAGTGGTCTAACTAATTTTTTTCCCGCGGGAACCGTTTACCCCGGTAAAAAGTTGCCTATATGTTATTTCCAGGCTTTAAGCTATCCCTGTACCAAGTTTCATCAAAATCCGTTCAGCCGTTCTTGAGTTATAAGTGGTCTAACTAACACGACATTGTTTTATATATTATGAAGACATTCAGTATACATTACACAAAGTTCGACACCTTTCCTAATATGAAAACGTATAAATCTAGAATAATGATTTGATTACAGATTGGTTAACTGAAAAATCTCTCATTTTCTATGAGAGATTTTTTAGTAGCTCTATAAAAACGACGGTTTTAAAAATCTCAATAGATGGCACTAACTGTATCACCAATAATATTTAATGTCAGAATGCGAATACCTATTTAAAACCAAACCCGCCGACTAGACGTTGTCCTAGAGTTTTCCAAGTCGTTGATTGATAACAAATGACAGTGGTTGTTGAGATCAAAGCAATCATATCAGCCCTATCGTCCACTGCTAGATATAAGCCTTCCCCAATGAACGCCCACCACAAATACCAAAAGGTATTTTATTTTGAAAAAGTATTTTGAAAATACCTATTTTGCATTTAGCATTTGAAATACAAAACGCAAAACTATTTGGTATTTTGCATTCGAAATAGTAAATCTGAAAAGTATTTTGCATTTTGTATTTAAATGCTTTTTTAAAACCATTTTGTACATCTCTGTTAGTAACTACTTACTGTATCCAAGCTTTTTACGTTAAGTGTAAGTATTTGTTACTTACCTTGTTGAAAACCCTGTGGTAAGACAGTGTAATGCTACTGGACCGAATAAGAACCCTATCATCAACAGCCTATTAACATGTCCCTACTGCTGGGGCTCAGGCCTACCCTCTCAACGAGGGCGTTCGGGCTATAGACCACTACGCTAGCCCAATGCCGGTTGGTGGACTTCACATGCGCCTAAGAATTTCTTCTTCGGCATATGCAGGTTTCCTCACGATGTTTTTCTTCACCGTTTGAGAACAGTCAGTAAAATTTACCTACCCTATAGAAACCCTATAGAAAAAAGAACCATATAGAACTTACAAAATGTAAAGCAAGCTCACTCGTAACTGTATTGCGACAACTTCGAAAGGGTGATTGAAAATAACTAGGAGGCGACACAAAACACACTTAGGCAAAAAGAGTGAATACATCTTTTATTTGAATTGGTCCCCTTTGTTCAAAATACAATAGTTTAACCCGTGTCCACAAAAAAGGGAAATCTCTTTGCATCCTTTATTCCCCACATCACCGTAGATAACGTACATATTTCTCAGTCCCTTTTAACTTTATCCATTATGTTAATCTAAGGTCAACGCTTTATCATGTTTAAATGGATTAGAGGAAATGTTGCTTTGTCTCCTTTCGTTTCGTGAAATAAGAATGCATAGGTACGTTGTTGTGACATTATCTTTTTTATAACCGCGTTTGTTACAATGAACATTTTGGTAAATGTCGCAGAAATTTTATAAAATTGGGAAATTATAAGCTTACTGGGAATTATTGACATCGACTCCAATTTCTACAGGCTTTCTAATTAAGTTTAACTTTCTTTTTTATTATTTTGACAACGCTTTGATTTAGCAAATAAGTACCATTTTTAATCTTTATATATTTTTTTGGATTAAACTTTAAAGTCACATGTAATTAAGCAAAGCGTTTTAACGACCGTCAGCGAACTTTAATTCATTTTAGACACATGCGTTTAGACAAATCCATTTAAAGTAACGGTACGAAGTACCCATTTCTGAAATAAAACTAAGATATTATGGTAAATATTTTGATATAATGGTTTATTCTACACTAAAACTAAAATAATTAAAAATCTGACCGTAGTTTTATGTAAATTTCTTATTATTCGTCTATTTCATCTCTAAAACATAACGCATCCCTGTGAAATTTTATTTGCCGTTAGATCCATGGCCCAGTAAGTAATTTTGATTTTGCTAATCAAAATAAACTTAGGCACAGCGGGGTAAAAACTTTGAAGAAAGTTCCAAATTCTTGCTGTATAATAAAGAAAATCAATATCAATGTCAAACCAACAATAAAGTATCGAGTATATTAGAAACAAAAAGTTTTTCCGATACTCGGAACATTATCCGGGAAAGTGAGCTCAATCTTAGCAATGAATTACCAATTTTGTTCATAACAAAGTCGCGACTTTACCAGTTTTAACCCTTTCAGTGGCCAAGTTCGTTCATTACGCAGCCAGCGTGGGAACTTTTTCCCGAGTGCCGAACATTTTAGAGTAGCGAATGAGAATTTGTTGAGTTTATTTTGATGAAAGCGTCAACATCGCGAGGTGGATATGGCACTCTCGATAATGGCAAATCTCCACATAAGCCACAGTTGACATTCTGCCTTTAGCTAACTTCATTGTTGTCTTGTCAGTTTCTGACAGGCTTGGATTACTGCCGAGACTGAAAAAATTTGCATAAGTACTTCCTTTTTCCGTTAGAAGGCTGTAACTACCTGGACTATTTGAAGACTTTCTTAATGTGGTTTCCATTTCCAATATTTAATTCACATCAGATTTGAGTCTCTGATCAAAGAACAAAAGGGACCATTATTTTATATAAAAAAATTTAAATTCAAATTCATTTATTTGCTGGTTACACGGTCTGTACAATTTCATTTTTTTTTAATTCAAATTCATTTACTTGCTAGTTACACGGTCCGTATATTAGGTGCTAAGCATATAAAGCATTGCAATGGCCAATTAAAGTAGTTACTCTTTCGGGTGTTCGTGTTGAGTCTGATTCCTTAAAAAGGGTTTTCTTTTAATTATTTAGGTAACGAGGTAAATTTTTGGAGGCGAGAACTTTTATTTTTTTACCCTAATTTTGTTTATTCATAAAAACATTTTCTTAATGGAAAATAAGCTACTAAAAATAGACTACTAATAATAAATATCCAATCCCAAATAAAATATCTTTGAACGCCCTCGTTGAGAGGGTAGGCCTGAGCCACATCAGTGGGGACATGTTATAGGGCTGTTGATTTGATATCGCGGAGGGCTGCAACGCTGGTAATTCTGCCAGGGCCCTATATACATACGTTTTAGGAGAGCAAAGATTTTCTTAGCAACTCTACCAATGCCTATTGTGATCCTTTTACTTCTCACGTTCATGTGTTTTGATGTATGGCTGTGCACATGCGTGGCGGCGTAGCTCCAGTTTCCTCAACTTGGTAATGAGCACAATTTATTCTAATTATTTCTCACCACCGCCCGTGCCGCCGCGCTCGCGGCTCACTGAACTCTTATACTTAAATTAATTCACATAAACTATATGATAGGTTCTTCTCGGTTAGTACTTGTACCTTGTACATTTTGTTCTAGTAGCTTGGAAGTAGCACTTGAACGTCAGGAGGTCGTGGATTCCATTGCCAGCTGCATTAGTTGTCTATATCGGTAATAGTAATCCATATTATCGTCTTCCATAACGTGTGTGGAGCGTCTTTCGGTGGCGTAGTGGGGAAGACGCGGCCTGCCATGTTGAGAGGTCCGAATTCGATCCCGGTTTTCTCTAAACTTGAGTACATTTACTGACTGCTCTCGATCGGTGAAGGAAAACAGCGCGAGGAAACCTGCATACGCCGAAAACGGAAGTCTGACGCATGTTGTGAAGTCCACCAACCGGCTCTGAACTAGCGTGGTGGACTTAGCCCATACGCCCGTGTTGGGAGTTCAGGCCTGTGCCCCAATAGTGGGGACATACGTATTAATAGGTTGTTGATTAACTTTGAAGTCATACCAAACTACGTGGTTAATGCGACGAAAGTCGCTTTTCATATAAAATTATATCGAGTATGAAAACAGTCTATAATCACCACTAAGGCCGCCTTAACTGTTAAGACCGTCAAAGTGACTATTAAACGTTATTCAAGTGTAAACGACAATGTACCAGTTTATCGCTGACGTCGGAAGGTGGCGACTAAACAGCGATAACTGAGATAGAACACGGATCCATTTTGTGCTAAAAATAAAGGTATTCGTTTTAAAACTTAGATTATAAAATATGACAAGGGCTCAGGCCTTCGGATTAATAATATAACGTACGCAAGTAAAAAATCACAAGTCGCATAGTTGTTCATAATCATAACGTTCATATTCAAATTGTAACCTTATATGGATTGTAGTTTGTGGTACATACCCTAATTGCAAAGTAAAAAAAAGGAAAATACCGTTTGAAATATGCACGAAATATACTCACAAATACAAAATTCATTCAAATTGCTTTACTAGTTTAGGCGCTAGACGACACTTCGGACACACACACACATACATATGGGCTTTATTTGACTCTATAACAATCGTTTTCATCAAAAACGCGGTTTTTTTTGCACGAATACGTAACTTCCTTCTACCCTATAAAATAGTCCGAAAATAAAAATGTACACAGTGACTCAGTCACGCTAAATAATAGAGGAAACTCACTCGAATATTCAAACGTTTAACTGTACCCAAATCAAATACGTACGACATGACTTTTTTTAGTTACCTACACAGTAACACAGATGGGAATGTAGCTTGACTTGGTAACATTGATATTATTCTACAAATTATTGAAGCATCAGACAATGTTTGGACAATATGTCAACGCGGTTGTCTCACAGCCTGTCGTCGCCACAATCCACAATCGGTTGATCGGTTACTGCTGTACCCAATGGAAACATGTCATTTAATACAAATTAATTAAGGTCATATTAATTATTCAATTTGATGAAATTGTGGTCAATATACTCGTAAGTCATGTATTTGAGCTACGGGCAAGGAAAAAAGTTGTTCTTTTTTCGTGGCTACGGGTATACGTAATATTGTTCCTTCTTTCTTCAAGCAGCGATTATTATTTAGTTGCTTTGTTTTATGGTCAGTAAGTAATTGATACCAAAATGTGAAAGAACTAATAGCCTTAGCAAATCTTAATACAATCTACTGTAAGATAAACTTATGTTTTCATACTTAAAGGAAATATATGAGAAAAGCCTTGTAGAAGCCGAAAACGCTGCGAAGAAGCCTAGTTTCACTTAACTACCTATTACATAAGTACTCTGACAAAACTGATTAATGGCGGTCTATTGTTTCTTTTGGCTATAGTTTTGCTTCAATGTGTCGAGCCATTAACATTCCATGGATATTGTTACAGGGCCGCTGGCATCAAGAAACGCCCTAGATTCGCTTTTGGGGTCATCTTAGCTATATAAATCAAATCTATAAACCGTGGGCGACTGTCTCTACAATGGCCAGTTGCAGAGATAATAATAAATTAATGCCGGTTAATGTAAATCAAAGCTTATCTTATTTCCAAATATACCAACAGCAGATAATTGTATTTTCTTTTTTAAGTATATTCAATACTTATATTGTTTTATTTTACGTAGAATACAATCTTAAATTAATTTAAGATTAATTATGATCTTAAATTGATTTAAATCCAAAACTAGTATTCTTCCAAATTAGAAAAATGCCGTAGATCATTTTTTAAAATCTGTACCTACAATGTATAAGTAAGTCTGTAGTTTTTTGACGTCAGATTTTTACTTCTCTTCGATCCGTAAAGCAATGGTTATAATACCCAGAACATATTAAAGTGGTTACGGGAAATATTAGGGTAATAACAGTAACCGGCGGTATTTTTGGGGGAAATACAGCAGTCACGTAGAAACAGTTAATCCCACGCATGCTTGACTGGAATGTCAATCTTATGTCTGCCTAAAAGCTGGATAAGTAGAGTCTGCCATTAGCCCTTTTGTTGTGGCTTTCTACTCGGAAGTAGGAATTCCCTTTGTCCCTGTGTAGGGGAAAAAATAAAATTTATTGTGACGTGTTTAAGCTTCAGAAATGTAAGAGATAAAAATATATCAATGACTTACGCCTGAATTGTTATTTTTTACATGCAAATCTTAGATGAAACCAAACCAAGTTATGCTTAACCTTAATAATTTATTCTGAGTAGGCACAAAAATCCATTGCTTACTAAAATAAACAACTATAAAACATCATTTATAAAATTAAATCCCTCGCGAAATCGAAAACACGGAAGGTGTTAATTAATCTCTAGCGAGCTGGAGGCCTCAAATTAAAAATAAGAAACCTACTGGGAAATGAGGCTTCATCTTGAACGACCTCGTTATCTTGGCCGGCCTGGAGGAAAATAAGGCTCAACAAAGGAAACAAAAAGTTATACACTGGAACGGTGTTTTGTTGAATGATTAGATAAAATAGTTAAAGTATGTTTTTTAAATAATACGGAATGCTGTCATAGTCACAATATGTGGGTTGAAAACGTTGAAAAATGAAAAAAAAGACATTTCCTTTACAATCTGTGGTATCTCTCTCAATTACGCCCACTGTCTCATTTATGTTATTAAAATTTATAATTAGTAATAGTTTTCATTCCACACATCAATTTGTAGGTTTCATAACGTTATTAGTGGTGGTTCACAAGGTGGACCGACCATCTGGTGAAGATCGCGGGACCCAGCTGGATGAGGTTTGCGCATCAGGACCGGTCGTCGTGGAGATCCCTGGGGAAGGTCTTTGTCCAGCAGTGGACGTCTACAGGCTGATATGACGATGACGTTATTAGACTAAGCTGTAATCTCTATAAATAGGCTTTAGTTCATTTGTATTTGTGGTGATATTTCAAGCTTTTAAAAATGCACTTGCTCGTCATGATTGGCCATGTTGTGTACGCTGTGGTGTCCGGTGTGACTTCCAGTATGGAATGCCATATAAACGTCACCGCACCGTTTCGCTGAGTCTGTTGCCACGTGGTTGCCACGCGCTGTACATGGAACGCAAGACGCGCTGCTCGCATTCGATGTGCTTCGGCCTTTATAATAGTTTACCTAGAAACCAGTCATGAAAATAGATAATCTTTGTCAAGACTAAATAAATAATAATTCCCTGGCTTTTTAAACGCTAGTGAAGAGGTATTTGACATTTTGATTATTTGGTAAAAAAATAAAAATTCGATTTAGAATTAACTTACCGCTTTTCCAGCAGTTTAAATTAAAATGTCGACGTTTGATTCGAGTTAATAACTTGAAATAAAATGTCTGCGAGACGACGGAGTACGGAAACGTGTTCGGAGTTTAAATCATTAATCTTTCTTTGGAAAATAAACGGATTTCCTTTAATACTTTAATTTTTCAACAAAGTTGTGTCATTTAATTTCCGATATTGAGTGTTTAATGTTTAAATAAGCAGTTGTCTGTCAGAAATATTATAAACGGTTTAACGCATACTCTCTATACAAAATTTGAACTGAATCTGCAAACTTTACGTACACTTTCAAATCAAATCAACAGTCTATTAACGTGTCCCCACTTTAGAAATGTTATAATTAAGGTGTTAATTATTTGCTTACCAGTTCTGTGGTCGCGTCAATTCAGCCAAGTTTGAGAACTAAAACTACCTAAAGTTTTATTTAAATTTCCGACGATCTAAAATATTGTTAATTTTCTCACCAAGACTTGAATGAAGGACAAAACTCCTGCCGGATCCAAACTGTTAGAACAGTAAGTATGTGAACACTTCCGGGCCGAAATGGGAATTACCGTGTCAGGAATTTTGTACGTTTTAATCCGCTTAATGTGTTTTAAGTACAACATTTACTTTTGTATTGTTTAAATTTTTGTACACATTGTTTTTTTGTGTGCGTTAATCTGCCAGAAGAAAATACTGTACTTATGTAAGTATGTCTAAGTATATAAATACATACACAAAATACTGTAGTATTTTGTATACCTACATCCTTTTTGTTGGGATTATGGTTAATGATCCTAACCCTAACATTTTGAATGTGAAAGTTTACTTGGTAAACTATTTTACTTGGTTTTACTTGTTTATCATTTTTTATTTCAATGGATCATTAGAAGTTTCGTAGAATAGCAACGAAAATTCTATTGAACTATATGAAACTTTATAAATAGGTACCTACCTACACACACAATTATTTAAAATTTGAAAAGCAGGTACGAGATATACTAGTACAGAGTTTACGATAGATGGAAATAAATTTCCACGTGTGCTTTGAAGACATCCTTGAGAGAGGAATTGCAATGAAATATGAATTCTTTGAACTTACAGACGTATAATTTGATCTCTACTGGAAAGTCAGCAAATAGGTTCTGAAATGTAATGCTGCATTTCAGGATTTCTTCGCAGACTGTAATATTGATTTCTCTAGAGGAGGAATGCGTTTGTCATAATCTTAATTTCATAATATTACGCTGGCATATATTGCAAGTGACTTTTCTTTATATAAAAGGTTTCTGCAAACTCTAACGTTTAATTAATTAGGTTAGAACTAGGTATAGTCTTGTCCTATTAACTATTCTGTGGTATAGTTCTAATAGACTTTTATTAGAAAATGTAGCTTGGCAGAAACAAGATTAAAATGTTTCTGATGTTGAAACATTAACAACGTGAAAAAAAGAAAAAAGAGTAAACAATTTTAATTTAAAATTTCAGTTCTCCGCATCCAGCCACTGCCACTGCTGCCTGCCACTGCCGGCGACCGGCAGCCGATGGCAGATCGTTGCTCCATAACCGGGGAGCGTCCGTCCCACACTACGGTAGTTCTCTACAGGTTTATAATTTCGAAAGCTGCGCTTTTAACTTTGTTTTTGTAAACATTACTAATACAAATTTATATTACTAATGTTTACAAAAATAAAGTTAAAGGATGATATTAGTTTTTTGTTCGGTATAGGTAATAATAATAGTCTTTTTCCGGTAAAAACTGTGAAGTTGCTTAGTGAGAGAGAAAGTTGTGAACCAGAGCCTTTCTTGGTCTCAGCATTTCTATTGCACAAAATAACCTTACTATTGAGACTAGAGGGTAGATCCTTAGCGGATAAAAGGCCTTTATTCAGCGAACTATATACCTATTAAAGTTCGCTGCCTTTATTATATTATACATATAGCCTATAGGGCCTTTACTATACTTAGTCATAATTTGAAATGAGATTTTGCGGTGGTTGGCGCAGTGTATGTGACTAGCAATTAATTTGCATAGTTGAAGCCGCCGCGCGTCAAGCGCACTTGCTGTGGCCTGCGCTCTCTAGCGACTGCAAGTGTTCTGTTCATGTACAAACCTACTTACAATATATCAGGATCACAATATGTATATTTTGTATTTAAAATCTGTAATAAAATTTAATTTCATCAACTAAGTTATTGCTTCCAGGTCAATACCTGGCAGGTGTGGCTCGTTGCAGTTCACATGGCACAGTGCTGCCCACGTCCGGCTGAAGACCTGAAATTTGACTCCTTCACACGTATAAACTGGATGCGTAGAACCGAAGATCAAGTTCAGTGCCGCGCCTTGGCGAGGCCAGCAGTGGACTAGGGTACGCTGATGATGATGATGTTTACATACAGTTCCGTAAAGTTGTAGAGTCGAATTTTTACTATTCTAATATTAGTTAAGATTATGTCATTGTAATAATGATTATCAGCATCAAATCTTCCGTTACAAAGAAACATTATAAAGGTACGATGTAATAAATCCCTAACGTTCTACTCTGAGTAAATTTAAATGCACCTTGCACTGTATTTCTGGCAAACGTTGGATGTAGGGTGGCAATTAATTTGCAACGTTTTGAAGTGGTCATCCGTGTCATGACCACATGCGACTGTTGTCTCAGCGAGTGGATCTTCTGGTGGACTCTGTTTATAACCGTGTGGTCAAACCACTCTCAAACTGTGCGTAGGTAGCTTATGATTTTGTTTGTATGGGAGTTTGTTTGTATGTTCAGTGTGGAAGTAGGAAAAATTAAAATATTTAGACGATAAGATAAGTAAGTAGGAAACTTCTTGTACTATTTCTGCCAACAGTTTCAATTTCAATTGGTCGTTTATTGGTAAATATAGGTTTACAAGTCATGTCTTAGGTCAACTGCATTATCTATCTATATTATTATTATGTTTCGGTTTGAAGAATTAAGGCATTAAGGAATAAAGGCATAAAGTGAGCCATTCAAAACTTAAAAGCTTCTGATTCTATGATTGCTAACTTATTTATTACTAACTACAAAGTATCAGCATCAACTTAATTAATGTTTGCATTGCAATTAACGGTTCTCTTCTTACCTCGATCCCTGATACACAGTATTTAATCCCTTTTTTTAAATTTATTCACCAGCGAGCTAATTGCAGTTTTCTTATAGCGTTTAATGAAATTAAAAGCGCTCGGGTAGACAAACTCCGCTTAGCTGTTGCAAACTGTTGTGTGGATTAAACTGTTTCTGAAACTTGTTCAACGAGATTAAGTTAAGTGAATTCTTTTTAATTGTTCAATATTAACTACTGTCTTTTTTTGTCGCAAAAATATTTGTTCCATTTTTAGGCATATTTCTTGATTAATCTTTGGACTACCTAAAGGCTTGACGAATTCTGATGTAGGTACTTACGAATGTCTGTTTCGTATGTTAAATTCGTCTCACTATAAGTGACGCTGGGTAAATGACATCGCATTCGAAGGAGGGAATTTTTCAAACCAACCTTTTGTCAGTATAGTCAGTTAAGTAAATAACGTCGGAGACCTTTGACTCGAATATTTATAAATAACAACTCTAATTATAAAAAGAACAACACGATTATTACGAAAAAGGGTACATAAAACACCTCCGGCTGATGCTCTACCGAGCACCGCCTAATAATAATAATAAAATGTTATATTTCCAATAACAACAGCACATTACAATCATTGCAAGGACTCCGTACTAAGTTTAAACTTATATTACGGTAGTCCACATCCGGGCTACGACTATTTCTAACAATTTCACAATAGCAAGTTTTAGTAAGATATCACAGTAAAGTCATGCTAAGATAAGTTTTAGAAATTTAAATGAAATTTATGGTTTTGTGAATTATAATAAATAATACTTAGGTGTACCGTAGTGATTTATTTACCGTCGATCCTGATGTAAAGTACATTCCTTAAATATTTAAATTTAAGTTTAAGTAATATTACACTAATAATATTTAAGGAAACCTAAATAAGTAACGTCTTTTATAGGTACATCTTTACCAATTTTTTGATTCAATACTTAATTTCAATTTACTTTACGTGGATATGAGATAATGATACCTAATGAAGAATCAATAGTCTTAAACACCAACACTACATTGTAATCCAAACATTTCGAGTCCCTTTTTCCTTAATAGTCAAGCAATAACGTTGCGTATATCCTGGAATAGAGTACTCTATTAACCTGATAGACAATTCGTTCTGAGGAACATCGTATTGCCCTCTTCAATCGCCATGAGTGGACGACGGGCTCGTGGGTACTTCCATTATTGGTGCTCTTTCAGACACATGGGCTTGCAATAGCCTCGTCGCCACTTGATCAAGGGTAAACGTGGAATAATAGAATAGACATTGCTAACTGTGTAAAAGTTAATTAGGCATCAATTTGTCCCCTTGGTTTGGCCGATAGGTGCAATCCTTTTTATTATCATTTTGTACCCTCTTCTCCGTTGTGTGACGTCGCGATCTACGGTTAGGACAAATATTTCAGATGCATTGGATATTATAGTTTTGTATATGCTACGAAATTAATGGTTTGAATGAATTTACCTAAATCAATTTGTAGTGGTAGAACATTATTTGTTGTATAAATAGAGGTCAGGAGTACAATTTTGTGTAAGACTCAGCCTTATCTGATACTAGTTTCATAATTAAGCTAGCTACCAATTAGGCTTTTGTGAATAAATTTATTATTTATTTAGAGATATGAATCAATTTGATCTACATTATACGAGAAATATAAACTAGTACTTACTTATCAAAACCAAGATTGTGTATTATCAACGAGAGCAAAATTAAAACCATAAAATTTGCATAATAGACAGACATAGGTATAAAAAAATCGGACAAGTGCGAATAGGACTCGCGTCGTGAGGGTTCCGTACACAACTTAATTTTTTAAAATTTCGAAAATCGTTTTAGTATCTACTTATGCATGGACGATTTGGTTATACGCAAAATTAAGTTTGTTGGTAATAGAAAAAATACTGTTTTTGTGACGTAACTACAAATTTACTGTTTTCAGATTTTATTATATTGCTTCATGCCAAATTTCAAGAATCTAGGTCAACCGGAAGTACCCCATAGGTTTTGATTACCAAAATACACAAAAATGTGGCAAAAAGGGCCAATGTCCTTTCACTGCATTGACTTAGAAGTTTGATTTTTTCACATCTCAAAGGGATTGCAGACCTAAGTATTCGATATTAATTTTAACTTGATTCCTTGAGATGCGTTCCTAAGAAAATGGGTCTTGACAGACAGACCGACAGACAGACGGACAACGAAGTGATTCTATAAGGGCTCCTTTTTTTCCTTTTGAGGTACGGAACCCTAAAAACCAAAAATAAAGAACACAAAATTATGATCTTACTTTAAATACCACTTTACAGCGGTTCGGACAGATTCGTCCACTTTCAAACTCGTCCTATCTCTAACTCGTCCATTCTCGTAACTCGTAAAACAAATAAAACTTTTATAGACGTCATCTATTTGTTAATATGCAGAGGGAATCCGTACTTTATCACATACCGAACTAAGTTACCTTTTCTCCCCCAAACTTAGGTGCTTCATTTGACATTCATGGGACATAAGGATCTATAAGTTGTTCAACGAAATATGTAGACGGAAGAACTTTACATGCATGAGGTGGAGGTAAGTAATATGAGTAGGTTTTCCTTTTGTTCCTGGAAAGTAATACAGTAAATGGAGCTTACAGATTTATTACGATGACAACTTATTATTTCTCGCAACTGTATTCTATTTCTAAGCGCATACCTACATATTTTTGTAATTGACCAATATTTTCCTTTATTAATGAACTAGAGAAAGCTCCGCGGCTTCGCCCGTGTTGAAAAATTTTACCACACAGCTTTAAACCTTAAAACCCAAGAAGTTTCAAACCTCTTTTGTCGCGCACGCGCTCCTTGTGGAGATCGAATCTTGCAAATTTAGTATGGGAAACGATGAAAAATTCTGTGTCAAAATCAGGGGGGGTGCGGACAAATGAAGCGGATTAGCGGGAGGAAGTTGCTCATACAAATTTATATGGAGTTTGAAAATGAGAATGTGTGAGTGAGTATCAATTTCGATATACATTTGGCTCGATTTTGGCACCCCCTAAAATGATTTTGTTACTCATCCATATGGGAGTAGCTTTTTTAAAAATTCATGTTAAAACCTTACTAAAGAAGCTATCCAACGCTGAAAATCCCGTTCGAATCCTTTTAGTGGTTTTGAAGGAAAAATTACCACGACTCTCATTAATTTATTAGTAGGTAGTAGACTAATTCTCAGACAAGCGAAGTACTATAATTCATAAATAATAATGTAATTATTTAATAATTATATAATTAATTGAATATAATTATTATTCATTACTTGTACCTTTTTTAACACATTATTCTCTAGTTTTTCTTCATATAGAATGAAATATCGTAAGTTGGGGGGAAAAGTGGAGATTCTCATTTTCCTTTTTTGAGTTGGTCTTTCCTTCGTTAAAAGGAGATGGTTTTCAACGTTGATTTATTCTGAAATGTAAACCTGAAGAGATTGGAAAATTTTAAAGTAACAAACAACTTGAGTTGAGGGGACTTTGGTTGTTTTGAATTGTTCCAACCGTTATTATTTACCTGTTTTGAGCTTTAAACTCCTTTCTTATACTTCAGCAGAAATATTGTTCTCATAGATGCCCTACCAATTTGAATTACTAAGTTTTGTATAATGTAGCGGAGTAGACAATTGATCAAAGGCTAGCCGTTACTAGGTTCGTGTGGTTTCTTCTGCCTACTAATTTTCAATACTGCAAAACATAGAGTAAACTTCGTTCAGTTGTTCGCGAGTTATAAAAGCCTACTACCTGTAGTAACCGTGTATAGGTGTAGCGGTCGTCAATCGATGTGAAGCAAGGTGAAGCGAACTAAAACGAGATACGATATATATTTTTTTTAAACAAGCTTATATTAGAAAAAAATTAAAAGATTTATATTAAAAGACATATAATATTATAAGTAATAAATTGTCTTCAAAACCAAAGGTGGTTGAAAATTTTAAGCATGATTGGTTATCTGGGAGTTGTTGAGAATCCGTTCGAAAGATTCCAGAGGCAGATAAACAAACAGGAAACCAAGTTAAATAAAAGCTTGTAAAAATTAATCATTGCATTAACTAATAGTATTAAAACATTTATTAGCACCAACATAAATATAACTCAGAAAATATTAAACCCACATGTATTTGCTACTCGAGGGTACGTCGAGTAGCAAATACAAATAAATAATAACTATAGCATTATATTTTATAATAAAGACAGTCCTCTCCGAACGTCTCAGTCGATAACATAAGAAATAATAAATGAAGTGAGCAATATGATATAGAAAGTGGCGTATTTTCAGAAAGTCTTAATTCATCTTGACATATTATATTGGATGAGTATATTGGTTCCAGCAGATGTGTTAAACTTTTGCAGTGTGTACAGTATGTGTATTTGTTATACTCGAGTTCAGGGAAAAGTATTTCGAATTCCAAAGATGATTTGATTAAAGATAGCGCTATATTTTTTATTAATATATTAATTTCAACTCAACAAGGTAGAAAAAAGTAAGTAGTTTCAATTTGTCTCTTCAAATATCTTTGCTCAATTTCAGGAAACATCTATTTAAACCTTTCCAACAAGTTACAGCTCTTTCATTTTCCGTCCGTCCGTCACGCTTGGCTCTGGCTGGAGGCTAAACCTTTGGTCCGATTGGGACCAATTTTGGAACCAACTTAAAGAGATTATAAATTATTTTATCGAAGGATTATCACCAGTTTCTTCGTACTTTCAAACCGAAGAGTAGCTGTCATACAAAAAAAGTATTTTTTTTTCTCAAAAAGGGTTTTCAAAACGTATCCTACGTTTGAACCGTGTTTATTAATATTTACATACAAACCAATAAAATATCATAGGCATTGAAAATTTTAAAGCTTTCAGCTCTCATCCTTGTCTACAATTTCGTTAACCCTGCGAATATTTAACTATAATAAATAACTATACTAATACCTATTTAAAACTTGTAATGTACTTGTAACAGAACCTCAATAGGAAGCAAATATATGATTATCACATCCGTACTGGGGTATTGTTTTTTTCTAGTTCAAGGAAAAGGAAATATGAGAAGCAATATTATTGGTGGTCGATTTCCGGCAGGCAGCAGTGTAGGCACTTTGATCGAACGGAACGTCGAGCACACATGACTGATTTTCTTCTCATGATGTTATTAAATATGAGAACAACTCTGAAACTAAACCAACCCATTCTTTTATTAAATTTCCTTGACTAGCGATACCTAGGAATATTTAAACATCGTTTTTATCTTATCGTTTACTTGGACGGTTGGGCACTCACCCTTCTAAATTTGTTCAATCACTGCTCTACTGGCCGAAAGTTTTTTTATTATTGTTTTCTTTTTACAACATTTAAAAACTTTAATTGACAAGTTAAACTAAGTAGCTATTCCCCAAAAAGTAAGACAAAGAAAACTTATTTATATGCTGTCTGTCACTTCTTAGCTTCCAAAAGTGTAAGTCATTTATTTGTGCAATGAAGTAAGTATATTGAATTGTTTTGTATTTTATTAATTAGCTACAAGTGAAAATGAAACATTTTGTTTTCTAAAATATTTATTGTGAACTGTCACCGTCAATTTGAGAGTAATCATCCATCCAGTTATCGGTAGGTAAGTGTACTATTTGCTTGCTTCAATAAGCACAATAAATAATCAGAAATAACTGCCTCTTAGGTAGTTATCCAAAGACATTTATATTGACGAGCAAAAATAATATCCGATATCTTGAAACGTATCAAACGGTCATCAGACTGGAAACTGGAACAATGACGCAAGTTTCTTGTAGATAATAATTGAAGATAACTATCATAAGATATTATTTATATAATATTGTGTTTATAGTATTACGTTTTATAAGATAATGTGACTCGTAAATATAATAATTTATTATGATTCAGTAGTCAAAGTTTTTTAAATTTTATTGCGTAAGAGTACACTGGATACATTTAATAGGTATATGTCAATATTTTGTCGAAGCGGTTTTATGAAGCGGTGGTTTTACTAATATCTACTAATATTTTAATTCTTTATTCTGTATTTATGTTCATTTATGAAAATTTCATTTAAATCTATTTTATTCATATCCCCTTCATTTGCTTGCATCCTCGGCTTAGTTATTCGAAGCGTTTGAAGCAGGGTTGAAGATAGTTTTTTCATCCTATTTGTCACTACTTAAAACTTTCTACGTCAATAGTTAATTTTTATTTTGTCTTACCTAAACATTCTACCTATAAGGTTGCATTTAAGTATAAATTGTTGTTATTTAAGGAATCCTAGACTTATAATGATGAGAGAACTTTACGTTTTACGAACGCTCTTACTATTAAAGATTTACGATAATAATGTCCAACCTGAAAAATGTCCAATCTGAAAAATGTCCAATCTGGTACATTTTACACCACAGAACCTTAAAAACCGCTATTTATTTATTTTTCAGATTGGACATTTTTCAGGTTGGACGTTTTTCAGATTGGTCATTTTTCAGATTGGAAATTTTTCAGATTGGACATTTTTCAGATTGGACGTTTTTCAGATTGGATATTATTCAGTTTGGACATTTTTCAGTTCGAGCATGGTCGTTGGACATTTTCCAGATTGGACATTATTACACTATTATTATTTACAGTAAATCCTATTACGCTCCTCTTGACTTGAAAATCCGACCTCCGAATAGTAACGACCAACTGCTATAATTCATGACACTAGCTTTACACTAAGAACTTTAGCTTCTATCTTGCTTAGAAGGCTAATATTTTCTATGATAAATTCTTATAGGAAGGTAGCGTTTGTTCCTTTGATTTATTACATTTATAGGTAATTAATTGTTTCGCGCCGACGACTTAAGTTCCACAGAATGAGATGCCCCTGATGTGCATGATTGACTGATTACCTAAAAATAAATGAAATAAGAAAATCACTTGATGATGACGGCGAAAGCGTCCGGAAGGTCTAATAATAGGTCTAACAGAAGACTTGGACGATGACGTGTAAGACAATGATTTCTTCAACTCACCAGCTCGGAAAGTTCGCTTTCCTCGCTCGAAAACGGTAAAAAACGCGCGTTTTGCTCTTTATGGTACTCTAGAGAGACAAGGTGGTTTGAATTTCGAATGCAGATAAAATAAGCAAGTCTAAAACGTTCGTATCTAAGAAATCAATAACCGTCGCGTCGCGTCGGTTCCTGATTTTCTATGGAACTCCTGTGCCTCCGGACTTTTTCCGTGCCCATCCATCCCTTACCTTTGCAAATAGTACAATATCGGCGTCATATGGTTTGCCTGAAAATACGGGAAAGTAACGAATAACGAGCCACGCACGTTGCAAATTCGATGAAAAAATCTATGAATGTTTTCATTTTAGTTAAAATATTCTGATTCTGCACTTATATTTCAATATCTAAGACACATTACTTAGTTAACCTTAATCTTGTCAATTTAGTAATGAAATTACCTTTTCACATTACCTATTTGCCTTTTCAGTGACGAGATTTTTAAAAAGATTCGATTTCTTTTGATAAACTGCTGTCTGAAGATTTTAGCCTTTTCATGGTAAGTAAGACGTGGCTACACTAACCTGATTTACCAAAGTATTTTACTTTTGACGAATAAAGAATTTTGAAAAACAAACAAACCTAAGTATAATTTAGCATGGACGAGCGTAGCGAGCGGGAGCTTTTTCCATGTTCTGTGATGGACACCATGAGATACCAATGTCTCATTACCAAAAGTCAAAATTCGTTTATTCAAAATTTTAATACATTATTCTCTTTTTGACGTCTTGTTCGGATTTGAAAAATATCTTAAAGATAACTTTAGGGGCCATTAAACTACATACGAGGGCGGAATGATAATTATACCAGAACTAGTTTTCTAGAAATTAACATTAGTCTAACATCTTATCCTTATTAATATTCAATCTACGTACGATATTTTATGATCTATCTAGTATTCAGTCTTAACATAAGAAGATTAGATTCTCGCGAACACCTTCCTAACTGAAGCTCGTACAACACGTTCAAATATTTTGATAACTAATGACTATTCATGAACTAAGTGACAGCGAATGATAAATATTCAGTATTCGACTAAATCCTCGCAATAATACGTCAGCTTAAGTATACAGTGTTGTTAAAATGAAGACGTATGAATAATTGAAACGGTCCGCTGTAATCTATCATTTATATTGTTGAGGTATTTGAGTACTACAAACCATCGAAATTTCATTATATCACGATACACATTTTGTACTTACGTATATTTATATTGGTTTAATGAAAAGACTGATGAATATTTTATTATCAGACAATTTGTAACATTTTAATAAAACTCTTGAAAATATTTCAATTAGAGTGTACCCACGCTTATAAATTACTGGCTGTTACTCGCAGCTTTGCCCGCGTGAATAAGTTTTTTCCCGTGGAAACAGTTTACCGCGGTAAAAAGTAGCCTTTAGGTAGTTATTCCAGAGTATAAGCTATCACTGTAGGTACCAAGTTTCATCAAAATCCGTTACAGCGTGAAAGAGTAACAAAAATCCTCACTCAGAAACATTCTTACAAACTTTCGCCTTTATAATATTAGTAGGATAGGTAGGATTGTCATTCAGAAGAGAAATTTTAGGAATTTTGATTTATTTCGCATTTGGTATTTTCGTTATAGCAATTTAAATTAAAGAATGATAGCTCATTTTACTAACTCAATTCATTCAATAACATGGCCACAATGTATAGTTTATCCATATTTTGTATTTGATCAAAAAGTTTCGTCCGCATTCATTCTGAGATTTTTCACTTTCATGGTTCGATGAATTTGAATGAAATTTTCCACTGTTAAACCCGAAGCAAACTGCTTGGCAATAAGTGTTACAATATTCGAACTTGGTTAAAGTAAGTATAATTATATAATTGTGATCATAATAAGTTCAAAAAACAATAGTTTTATGGTAAAAGTTTTTTCGATTTTGTTATAGACATAATTTTTTAAATTTATTGAAAAGCGCATCTTATTCGCTCTTATTCAGTATCCAAAACTGAACCCGCATGCGAAAGACCAATAGAACTTTATTTTATACAGGAGTTTCTAAGACAAATAAAGCTTGTAAGAAATCGAATGACCTCATTAGGTAGAAACTAAATTGAGATCTCCAATGTCCAAGACACTTTTCTTAGAAAGAGTAGCTCTGATTACTTAGCGATTCCGTTGTCTGCTACTACTCGTAGAAAAACGACGTGACTGAAATACCCTGTCATTATTTTGTATCTAAGTAAAAAGACTAGGAAATCAAAAATGAAAGGTTACCTAATGAAGAGTACCTACTAATCCTATTTTTGTAAAATTCATTAAGGTAAAAATTATTTATTTCAATATTTTTATTAAAATCAATTTTATTCTAATTGTAACAATTTTAATAGGATATTTAGTATATAATTTATTTTTTCATAAGTATATATTAATCGATTTTTATTACAAGGACAAATAATTACCGTATGAAATGGAGGTTTGGAAATGTTTTTATTGTTCTTGTGTTTTGGACACTTGTTTGTAAATCTGCATTTTTTGCGTAAATAAATATAAAAAGTATTAAAGTATTATTGATTTTGTTTCATGCGCTGTTCCATTACATAAAATCACACTAAAAAGAGGGAAGCATTACTAAAGACGTGAAGGTGTTTTTTCAGCAAAACGAATGAAAGCAACGCCGATACTGCGCCGATACGACGGCAGCGCGAATTGAAGAGCCATTTACTAGGGAAAATGTTAGTATTAAATCCTACACAAGCCTGCTTTAGGGCCATTTTTTGCTGATTTTCACAATAGCCATACAATAGGTATATATCCCTACTATTGATCCTTTTTAGGTTATTTCAACACCGCAAACCGCGAGTTTTATTGTTGGCTTGGAAAAATACTTTGAAAGATATTTATTTGAGTACAATTTTTGGTATTTTCCTTGATCCTACATCCTTGGGACGTTGACCTTAGTTTGTTCATTGTATGACGTTCCCTGGACTTTTCTACTCCTTTACCGGCTACGGTGAAGTCAAAGAGAAGGTACCTAATGTTAATAGCACATTTAATGTATACAAGACATGTATTTATTGTATAGCTTTAGGATTTATGAGTTTTAGCATTTTGCTTCACTCGTGGGAATAAAATACAATAATGGTAGATAAATAATCGCTCCATAGTCATCGGAAGGCGGAGAAATTGAAATGAGTATAACTTATTTGATAACAATTTATTGCTCTACCTATTATCAATACTTGGTATTGTATTGAAATTATGACTAGATGATCTCTTGCTTTTAACTAGCTCTTGTAAATTTTTTTAAATAATAATATTTAGAACAATTAAGATAGCAACACTAAGTCGGCAACAGGTTAAAATGTGCTTTTTATGTAATGTGACGAGTAGGTATATAGGGACACTGACCAGTATACCAGCGCCCACCTTAGCGCTTTCAGAATAGGGCCAATATTTATTCTAAATAAAAATTCTTGGTCCAATCGCGAAGAAAATCGCCGCCGTCAATCGCACTTCCGCCTGATATGTTTCAGAATTTACGTCTCACGCAACGTATTAAGGTTTCATGAGACGATTTTCATACACGTCGACAATGCGCCCCCAGGGTGAGGACACGCTTCAACCTCTTCATTGTTAATAGAAACATCGGGGTTGAGGCTTCTTTATTACCCTTCGAAGTCAACTGTATAATTGATTTTCTACTTGGTCGGCCCCCTTTCCCATTTTCTCCCTGAGAGATGATGGTATCGCAGGTTTTGCGGTGAATCCTTTTTTATTATATTTCATGAGAGGTTTTATAAAAAGAGTTTGTGGAGGTGTCATTCATCGGATACCGATTTTCCGGTGTAATAATTATGTATTTGATATCAAGTAATTTTATTGTCTTAGTAGTTTTGATTGTAAAATACAAAACCAGGAGAATGTTAATTTGCCACCCATAGATTTCTTTTTTAATAAACCAAAGTTCTTCTAAAGTTTTTTAACAATCACAAAATTTTTGGGACTTAATAAATATATCTCAAGAAATCAGAGCCCTTTCTATTGTTCGTAACCCTAAAACAGGTGGGTAGAAACTACTTGTAGATTGAACTACAGATAGATACCGTGGATTTCTTTCATAGAGATCGCATCGAATGGGTCACCCCAGTTTCTGAATTATCTAATTATAAATTAAACAACGGACTATATAAATTTTAATTAGGTATATTATAGATATAATAAGTTAATTATAGTTTACAGTCATTTAACATAGTCTCCTGTTTACAGATGAGAAATGTGTAAGTAAGTTTTAACAAAACTGTGCAACAACATATAAATTTTCTTAAAGATAAAGTACTAAACTGGCTTCGCCTTTTTTAACTTACTTAATACATTACAAACAAGAAAAGTATTTAACTAATACTTCAGCAGTCACAAACTGTACATTTTTAATAAAATACAATTATGTAAGTAGGTTACAACTACCTAAATATTTGTTAAACAATGTTACTCTTGCTAAACCTTAATTTATCGAAAATAAAAAATATTATATGGATTAAGATTCGTATTATTATGTACACTCTATATAAGTTTGTTTTTTAATGTAACTATTATAATAACTCTTAGAAATATATAAATCATATTCCTACTTATAACTAAAATACAATACGTCGATTTGAACTAGATCATTCTTTTTAAAATACACTGAAAGCGTTTTTAACTTGATTTATTTTATTAACCTTTGTCAATATTCTAATCGACATAATGTATTTAAGAGTTATTTATTTTGGCATAGTAATATCAGAACTTTATTACACAAGTACTAACATACAAATTGTTGAAATTGTGTTATAGGTATTTCGTATTAAAATAAAACAACGTCTATTTCAGACACCCATCAAGTAACTTATTTAAATGTAAACCATGTTGTTGTTCAAGTCGAACAGTATTTTTTACCTTTAATTTAACATTAAAAAGTTTGCCTTTTTGTGAATATCACAGAAAGATGAATATTAGAATTTTACATCTTTTTGACACCTCAGTG
This sequence comes from Metalampra italica, assembly GCA_949699065.1. Taxonomy (NCBI): domain Eukaryota; kingdom Metazoa; phylum Arthropoda; class Insecta; order Lepidoptera; family Oecophoridae; genus Metalampra; species Metalampra italica. The sequence goes on from OX452987.1 coordinate 4,990,778, forward strand.
TCTCAAAAGACTGAATAACTTTTATTTTAAAAAGGAAAAGGTTATAATGATTGCTACTAACTTATACAGGATCTTCTATTTAATTAGTGCGCTAAATAAACACAGTTAAATCAGTTTATTATTTATTGATTACAAACACACTACCGTCGCGCTAGCGGGTTTGCTGTACAATTGTTCTAACTAAACCTATCATGTAGATGCTGCCACCAAAGTCGGACTCACAAAACTTGTAGACAAATACTGAATATTTAATACATCATTGAGGTCAAAGGCTACAGATTGTAATCTACATGATCGTATCCAAAATATATTCTTTAAATGGCAGTTGAGGAAGTTTAAATGAACATTCAGTAACTATTATTATCGTATTAGAATCGATGTTAGTATTTATTTGTAAATTTTTAGCATCCACACTATGCATTTTTATTTTGTGCCATTATTGAAACTCTTCAGTTAAACGTTTCAAGTAAAAAACAAAAGTAAAGCTATAACTGAAACTAGGGTTAAGTTTTGTGGCTGCCAAAAAAGCGTTCCCTTGTTCCAGGTGTCATGATGTACTGCTGCCTGGTTTTCACCTGTTAAAGGAAAAACCAATTGAAAAATACAGCTGTCGATGGACATAAAATCAGAAATTTGATGATTTGCTGAAAGTTTTCACGTTACTACTAAAACGAACTTTCCTTTTAGTAGTAATGTGAAATTTGCTAAAATAAGTTTTCACATTACCCTACTAAAAGGAAGGAGACCACAAAAGCCTTGGAATAAGAATGTGAATTTGACAAAATAAAAGTTCCCACTTCCAGTTACTACTTAAATGTAGGTAGGAATAACGTATGATGAAAATCGTTGATAAAGTATAATTTTTTTACTGACGTAAAATAGTGTGATTAAAAAAGTAAAGTACATACGAGTAAGTACGAAAATAATAAACTATTAAATTTTGTTTGTTATTCTACCGAGTTTGTTTCTATTTCGCATAAAAGAAAAGAAGCAACGAAAACAAAAATTTAAAATATTGTAGTCTTGTATGCAGGTGTACATTAATGATGTTTGTAGATACTGTAAATATTGAAAATAACAAAAGTGAGGCATTAATTTAAACTAAAGTTAATGAGGATAGTGTGGAAACAGTTACGGATTCACTATGAATGTTTTATGAGCCATTTATATGGGATAATTAGCAATCTACGGTAACTAGATTGGTGTTTGGATAATATTGATTAAAATATTGTTCGATAACCAAAACATGGAGCGTTTGTAGACCATACTAATTTCATTTATCTAAATTATGACGAACAACATACAAAATGCGAGTAGCCTTGTCCAGTGTTGTTTTTCGATGAATATTATACATTTAGGCCTTATTGAAAATAAGGTAAAACTATAATCGCCTTTGCAGATTGCAACTGAAATTTTTTATACATGCACATAGCTTATGTATTTACTGGGAAATTATTATAAGGTTACAATAGGAAATTGATAAAACTAAGTAGAAAACCCCTTAAAAGAATATATTAGTAGGTATTCAGGAAGACTAAAATATATTTTTTCTTACCTATCAGCACATGGACATTGATGGTAACTTGAGAATGATTAAGTAAATGGCATGTATATGTGCCACTGTCATTCTGCGACGCTGATGCAACGCTGATTGTGGCACTGAAAGGAAATAATTTATGTGAGCTTTTAGAGGATTGATATTAAAACTGTAATTACTTATTAAGATTGTAATTTTCGCAGAGAAGCAATTCATTTAAAATAGATTTTAAACAAAGGATCGTTAGGAAATTGAAATTTCGCCTTCAAGTAAGTGTTGTATAGCGTGTATCAAACAATCAAGCCGGTTATCATTGTTATATACAATATCTTACCTCATATTCCGCCAAGTGATATTATCAAAAAAATCTTTCCCCTGCTTTTTCCAGGCTAATCCAAAGACATTATTGACAACAGGTGGGGTGGTTGGGGCAACCGTGGTCGTCATCTCTGTTGTAGTCTTCGAATCTGGTGCTTTTTTAGTTGTAGTACTTATACTAACTGTTGATGTGATCGTTGTTGTTTCGACACTCCAACTTTTGTTCAACATAACATCTATTCTGTTAAATACTGTACTCATTTTTGTTGTTAATTCTGTAGTAGTTGTTGTAGGTGTAGTAGTAGGAATAGGAGTGGTCGTTGGTGCTTTAGTAGGTAATGAGATAATGTATTCATCTGATATGATACACGATAGTTTTATAGAGCTACCAGCTTTGTAGAATCTATCTTTAATTTCGTGAGATTGATCACCATTAATAGTTATTAGAGGGGCTGAAAGAAAATTGATGAAATAATTACACTTCTATTCTCGTGCGAGTAGCAATTCAGACAGTTAATTATGTTTATTAGATTCTACTGTATTGGATTAGTTCATATAACAGTTAGTGGAACCCAGTTTAAATAAAGTTCTTCGTTAAGTCAATTTTAAAAATTTCGAAAGCTTTCTGAATGGATGTGTAGATTTATTATACTTACGTAATATAGTTAGATTAGCAAATATAGTTCTAGGAGGGTGTGTAGATATTTGGCACATGTAGAGACCAGTATCTGAACCCTTCACTGGGTTCATGCTGAGTCTCCAATTGTTTGGATATTGGAATTTGACTGCTATCCGGTTGTCTCCAGCGTAAGTAGCTGGACCAACAGTGAGCAGCTGCGCAGAGTCTGTAGTATTACGCAGCCACATAACCTGTATCAATAAATCGTATATAAGGTCATCAAGTTATTATGGTGAGATTAGATAGAGGTAAGAGAGAGATTGGTGATTAGAGAAAGCATTGATTCTATTGATTGGGCACGGTGGTATTATTTGAAGAATCTCCCAGTGTTATAGTGTATTTTTGCCAATTTATGGATATTTTTGCAATCTTTAAGTTTCAACAAAAACTTCTTCACCAGGATGCTAGATCATTTTCATTCAATTTCTTTTACTTAAACATTTTGACTAACACAGTACGTTGCACATTCAAAATCAGATTTTCGACGACTCAATTTTGACGATTCAATTTTTTAATTTACCAACTTACTTATTAATGTCTATCTTGAACAGTCTAATCTTATTGAAAATCCATAGAAAATTATCCTTTTGAATGTTTCATTACTTATGTAACAATGGCTGCTAATGGTTTGCTTGCATTATTACTTATGATATAAGAAAATTATACGCTTTTGAACGTTGATATTATTCTATATTTTGACTTTCTCACTCCTTTCAAAAGAGGTTATTAATGGTTGTCGGAGAATATTTCGAATGAATAGGCATCCGCATTTTATTTTTTACTCAACACATTCCGCGAATATCAGTGGAAATACCGCTTTTCAAATATTCTCATAATAGCTGGAACGTTTCGTAAAATTTGAGTGAAAATTTATTTCTGTTTCGATCTCATTATAAAATATCATTATGAAATATAAAATCAGCTGTTGTTTAGGTCAATTACAACATTCTTGATACAATTCACTTACAAACGAACTTGTACCACCACAGTTAAGGCTTAGTAAGGTCAGTTAATCGTTCACGGGCAATGTATACGCTTCTACAACAAAATACCAGAAGAAATCTTAAATATAGAATGACAGAAAATTTAAGACCCACATTAAACAACAACTTTGTAAGAAAGCTTATTATAAAACAGTCGATTATTTAAATGACAAAGATGCCTGGTGTTAATGTTACTTTAGCCTCGCACAACCTTTACAAAAATAATGTTATGTATAAACTCGATTTATAAGATGTGTTGCGGAAGTTTGTTGCGCCGCTTCTTCTTCCCAGCTCTATATAACACCTTGGAAGCGGTGGTAGATAAAAAATTGACGTTGTATAAATGTACCCAGTGTACTTTACATGCAATAAAATAGTTTTGACTTTGTTGTTACCATATCACGCATCAATTCAATCACAGAGTATCTACCTATCCAGCTAACTTTTCACTAACAAGTATCTTAAGTGGATACCGAGACCAGCAGCTGACACGACGGGTCGCTTTTACGTTAGACGTCATAAAATATATTCATATTTGACGCTTTGGTCCCCATGTATCTAAAACCGTTTATGAATCATTTTACTTACAGTTTTGTCTTTCAGCATGGAGACCCTGCAATTAAGCAGGGCCTCGGCGCCGACGTGAGCGACCACGTGCGTGACCTTCTCCTCTTCAAAGTATGGACCCCAATGGTGCTCATGGTGGTGATAACCCTGGTACGGGACGAACTGGCGAGACTCTTCTACCTTGGCTGTAAATAAGAAAGAAAATAAGAATTCTGGAATTATCATCATGAGCCTGGTTACGTCCACTACTAGACATGGACCCCGATCATCCGAATCAAGACCGGGCACCGGTAAGCGCAGTGTTGGACTGCAGATGGACCGACGACATGAAATAGGTAGCCGGATGCGGCTGACTGGGGAAGTAATGTAAACATCTAAACTTAATTCGTTGTGTTATAGATACTGACTAGTCTCATTAGTACTTAAAATAAAAATATAAAGTACAAAAATAGCAAATGTACTACAGAATAATTACATTAATAATTATTTCGAAAGCTCCCCGGCTTACTACTTTCTCACTTTTCTTGTATCACCATTAGTTTACTGACGTATTTGAAGATTTAGAGTACATAATCTTTGTTCGCATCTAACTATAAATTCTCTACAATCTAATAATTATATTTTTTACAATTATAATAATATTTGCTTCCTCTTCACAAAGCTTGAAAATACACATAAAATTACTCATATTCTATTCCACAATTCAATTTTCTAACCAAAAAATCACATGACATTATATGGAAGTTTGGAACGCAACAGAAATACAAACCAATCCAATTATTCTATTTAAATCTGTGATTTTATTCCGGTTTCCGAGGCATTCGTATCAATAGGTATGTGTTTATTCAGGTGCCTACTTAAATTCACATCATTTCAATTTCTTTCCGGATCAAAAACCGCAGGCATCGATATCCTATACATAATATTCATAAAACTTGGCGTTTCATTTCCTACCAAGGTTTCCCTAGACACATCTAAGCAATTTACACGTTCTGAGAGAATCTCTATTTTATGAATCGTTTACAGAGCACATATACGTTAAGTAGCACTTCAAAGTCTAACCATAGCGTCTGAGACAACATAAGGGTTAATAAAATCTGGAATTGCTAATAAAATGTTCTGAAATTAAGTTAAAGTACGTTTTACTTCATAGTCAAAGCAACGTAAATTTTTTTGGTAAAAATTCGGTGTAGAGAAAAAATGCAGAGCGAAAATCGTGTAAAAATCCAGATTGCGACAGAAAAGCATAATACCACTGCGTTGCTTCATAAATAGTGATGAAAAAAAACATTAAGATTTTTTGCTCTCTCTCTTTTTGCTAACGTGTTCCAAGTCCTTCAAAGATTTTTCTCTAAAACTTTATTTCGTATTATGACACGAGATATCCCGCTGCGGTAACACGGCATCACGAGGGAGGGATAGATCGATACTCACTCTGTAACAAATGATCGTTCTTGTCAGTAGCTCCCTCGCGCCTGATATTTTCCCGTAGATGCTTCGTGATGTTTTTGAATATCTCTCTGGACAGGGCGAGGCCGTCCTTCTCGTCGCTTCGACGCCTTCTGACATTTGTGCGGTGATCTTCTGGGAAGCGCAACGGTTCTGGAAAAACAGTATTCTTAGGCTCCAATGACATTTAATGACAAACCGAGAGAAATAATATATGACATCCCTTCCACAGCAGATAGTCCTACCGACCCCACGGCTACAACGGACCGAATCACGGGATATGCACCGGTACTTGCTTTCCTTCCCTTTTGTCACTCTCCGTGTATTTAATTATACACTTTCTTGATCACCGTTCAAATTGTCTCTCTGTTCTCTTTGCTCTTCTGCCTCTCTCCATTCTGGGGCATGTACATCACAGCATAATCTACGTCATCAGTCAACCACCTTTGTTTTATTACATTTTCTTGGTATCTCATCACTATACACTAGAAGAAGAGAAAGGACGAGTTGAATTACTAGGGAGTCAAGATCAAGAATATGTACGCGGTAAACACTCGATGCAAATATCGGTGCACTTCGCGCGATTCGGTCCGTATACGGCCCCTGGACTGGTATGATAGGACTTGGTAGGTGGAAGTTTAGGTTGTGGTCCCATGTGACGGGTCGCAAGTGGTAGTTGTTATTGATTGTATTACAGACTAGTTAATAAGATCGTTAACTATTTTATACATGTACGTATCTACGAAGTTTTCTCGTTTCGATGCAATACGTTATAATGTACCTAACGGCACACAGTACATAATAGTACACTAATTAAGACCGTGCCGCGAAGGCATGAAAATAAGTGAAACACCGATCATTTAACTTTTAAAAACAACAAATTTAAACATACCCATGTCCAATTTGCAGATATTACAATTATGGAGGTCTTATCGCATTAATCATAATCCTAACTTGTCATTGTCAGATGATTTAATATTGTTTCGTCTATTAAATATTCCGGTTCTCGGTTTCGACTATTTTCTTTAAGCGTATCCCAGACACACGCGGCCTGCGGTGGCGGCCTACCGCAGACCGCAGTCTCAATATACAAATTATGGCCGCGCGTGTTTGAAGTCCCACATACATTGCAAGGGAAGACAACAGACCGCCACCGCCACCGCAGGCCGCGTGTGTCTGGGATACGCATTAAGTACAAGGATCCACATGATACTGACATCCCCAGATGATATTATTTTCGGTATAGATAACGAAAATGTGACAAACCAAGGAAATTGCACGTGTGACGTTAGGCAGAGGGTTAGCCTCAGAGATGAGCCGTTCTGTATTAGGTATAATATTAAGCCATATAAGTGATATAAGTTTATAAAACAATTTTATTAATTTATACTATCACATCATAAAGTAAATTGTATTTTACGACTTTCGAAGTTTCAGACGCATGAGGTCCCGTTTTCTCAAAACGTCCCGGCGCTAATGGATATTTATTAAAATTTGATATTCTCGAGTAGGATTGGTCATTTAATTATTTACTTTGATTGTAATTAAATCTCATTTCCTCCAGTAAATTAGTCCGCTTGTTATGATGGGAAACAAACAACCTGATAAAAAGCTTTTATTTAGTCCATTGTTTATCTTGTATTGTTTAATCCAATATCTTTATAAATATCTTTCTTGTTATTAAAATCCACTAAAGTTTTAATCTTACTTGGAAATTCAGAGTCTACTTAGTAGAGTCTCTTGTTTCGTACTTTGGTCCGCAGCCTTTGATAATTCAGATACAAAAAAAACAAGTCTGAAATTTTGTTAGAATTATATAGGAAAATCGCATGAAGTTAGGCAAGGAATGAATGTGTTTACACATTGCTTTAATATTATGAGGTTGGTTTCAATTAATATATTGTGACAGAAGTAATTATTTTTTAAGTAGAAACATTAAATTATTCGTAAATAAAGTTATAAAAATGTCTATTAATACAAAGGGAAATGCGACTGTTAAAAACATACATAGGTAATCATAAAAACTATGTTCGTTCAAGTAAATGTAAAGTAACCTATTAAATGTTCGCCAATTTCTTTTCCGCTCATTGTAATCTCAATTCTGGATACCTACTCTTCTTCAATCACTTGTGCTTCTCTGCTAGTGATTAAGCTGAGGTTAGGATGTAGTAGATATAACGGTTGAAAAGCGGAAAATGCGGCTCTCATGAATATACATGACGCTTAGTCATGTCATGACCCGTCGGAGCGGAAGGCGGGTGGATGTGGATGGCGAAACGGAGCTAGATTCCGCTTTGCGTTACCGCTCACCGCTCTATCGTCCACTCTGAACGCACACCAATTTCCAAAAGTTCTAATGTGTGTTAAATTACTTACTTCTCGTTAGTGGTAGTTTAAAGGAAAGTTGGAATGCTATAACGGTGTTTTGATAGTTGGGGTTCGAGAGCCAAAATAAATGGTTCATCGAAATCTCAGATCTTTCCAGAAACAGTTACACATGCAGTCGGTTGAAATTATGGAATGTAAAATCGTGAATCGCTGAATACTTTAAGGACAATTTTTGAATGTATATTTTGAACATTTTGGAATCTATGAATTATCAAGAAAACTATATCACCGGCTTAGTAGGTTTGCCTTAGGACTCAATCACCAGGGCTCGTGGGTTCGATTTTCAATGGGAACGTAGCGTCTTAGTCTAATGCCAATAATATAAGAATTCCTGTTATTGTGTTTCTGTGAGAAAATATTTGTGATGTTATTATAATTAATTTAGAGTTATATGTTATTTAAAAAAATCACTTTAGAGTAAGAATGTTCACAACCTGGTTACAACACAAAAAAAATTACAGACTAACACTCAAATGGCAATTTTGTATTTAAATTGGCTTAGGTATTTTCGTTATTTGCTTTCATTACAAACTTTATAAGTCTATAATTTGAAGCTATTATTCCCTATGGTAAGGTACACACATACGTGCCAGTTTATGCTTCCGATAATGATATGCTCAGGCCAAAACTGCTTGCATAATAAATGTTTGAAGCAGTAGGAAACAGAGGCTTTCTTAACTTTTTGTTCTACCTTCTGACAATTTTTTTAACAGTTCAAGCCATTTACATCACTCTTTAGACTATTTGGTCTTCATTTTGCAAGGTAAGTTTCGGATAATTAAACAATTGCAAGGCCTTAATGAGATCATTATGACATACTTACTCGGCGTACATTAACTTTAGGGTGCGCAGAAATGGCCCGAGTTAACAGATAAAAACAAATTAGCATATTTAAGCTCCATGGATGGGACGTCAAATCAGCCTTGTGATAAAATTAATATATCTACTGTACATAGGGATAGTTTAGTCCTTAATTTTATTACTAGGTATATACGTTCGTAAGGGTTAACTTAAAGTTCGAGCCGTTTTTATATATGGTTTATTTGGTACTTATTTAAAATGAGGTTATATTTTGAATAGCTAAAATTTTATTTAATTCAACAGATGTCGTAAACGAAATTATTTGCGTCTCGGAAACTATATAAACAATCATTCGAAGGTCGGTGGAACGAAGTGGACTGCAAAGTTTACACGACAATACAAATTTGTTTTTACTTACATGTAAATGCATTATTTGATTTCGGAGACGCAAATAGTCTTTGTTTGCCACTTCAATTGCAATGATAGTAATGAAACATAGGTATTGACCTAGCCGCTACGGCCCATGAATATCGGCAACTAATGAATTGTCGCGTGCAACTATTAAAAAGTTGCAAAGAAATACTGCCTTTGAAATAACTCGTGTAGATCAAAAGTCAACTTCGCCCTCAGACATGCAAAAACTGAAAAAAGAGCTGTGATACATTGTATCATTTGTGATAGTTTGCTTTTTTAAAGTAGGTACTGTAAACTACTGTAAGTCAAAAATATATGAAACCTCGTTCCTTTTATAATAAGTTGTGTAATTATCTAAGTTTTGCTGCTCTCACTCATAGCGTCGCCATTAACAGTACAATAATAATTGGAGAAAAATAAAATCCAGGTATTTCTGAAACGGTGTGAACCTACAGGACCCATGGGAAACATAGTGTTCTAAATGACATACCTGATTCAGTATGTAGGCAGCATAATGCTAGGCACACGAAGTAGACGCCGCCACACTGCATATTAGAGAGCACATCACAGGCGCTGACGCATCACGCACGCCTTTCACCTGCCAACAAAGAAAATCTTTATTAGATCAATTAGATACATATGTATGTATATATAAAAAATAACGAATATTAACCAATGTTTTAACTTAGTTCCTTTACTTCGCTCTACTTGTAGCAATCGAGGAAATGTGAGTTCTTGTTAGCGTTAAAAACAGGTTTGAATTTGGGGCGCGGACTAATGAGATCCTAGCTTTATGGTTAAAAAGGTCGCAGAACCGACAACGGCAGACAAGTTCTAGAGTGGAGACTGCGAATAGGTGAGCGCAGCGAGGGATTCCCCCCGAAAGGTGAAACGACGACAAATAAAGAAGGTGGCCGGGAGAGGCTGGATGCGGGGAAGGCGGAGGACAGAGTGAATAACCTAAGCCCAGCAGCGTGGACGTAGAAAGGCTGAATGTATGTGTGTTAAAGGTACTAAGATGGACACGACGCGGTTCACATTTAATTTACTGTACGCGTCCCATGTTCTACGGTGACGTCTTGCCCTGCTAAAACTTCCTATACAAGGCAGCTCTCACAGATTGCCTAATAAGTTACAGTTCTAAGTTATTCTGTCAGAATTGCGATGATAGAAGTACTTGTTTCGGATTTTGTTGTAAGATAACAGAATCTTGCATTTGCGCGGTCATCGTTTCAGATTTGTTTTCTTCCTTAAGATAACTTACATCATTAATTTAAATTATGCAGTTATTATAAATTGTCCTTTGACTTTTTGAAATCTTGTAATAATCTTCAATTAGGTACCTGAAAGAGGTAGTTGACCCACATTCTGACGCCAGCACGCTTTGTTAATGCATATTACACTAACTCATAATCTCCGACAAATGGAGTTGGCCAACTTAGATGAGTTTCTCTAAGGTTGAGATAAATATTTTAAGCGTCAGTAATTGGTTCGTGCGTGTTTGTGAATAACAAATGCAAGGCTTTAGTCGAAGTTTCTGGATTGTGGTTTAATAAAGTATTCTCTGCCTGAGATTCATGTAATGCTATTTACATTTTGGTATGATCAAAGCGTAATTTTATTAGTTGTATATCTTTAAAATACATAGTTTTATCAACTTGATCTTACAATTATTAGTAACTATTTAAATTTTAAGTACAGACCTACTAGATATTCCACTGAAGAAATATTAGAAATGAAACTAGATTATCTATAACATTTGGTCTATAAGGCAAGCGGCGTATTGATCTAAAGTAAGTAATCACTACATAATTTATAAGTGTGAGAGATTTTTTTGGGCAAACTAAGTTTAACGCAAAGCGAATAAAATATGATCTCGACAATAAAATATTTATTATTTCATCTTTTAACTAATTTACTTAAGTTAATTTTAACGACGACGGTAAGACCGAGTTTTTTTTTGTGGACCACCTACATAGTTGCAATAATAAATGTAAATAATATAGACGCTGAAATGTACAGTCAAGTCCAACGAGACATAAAGAATTCGATTAATTATAATAATAATAAGCAAAAAATCGTTTAAATCTGGTAATGCAATATTTGCAGCTGACTACCCGCATTAATAAAAACTTCTATAAATTTAGTACCTAAATAATCCAAATTTAATTTAATTATCAGCGTTAAGCTGCGAAGAGTTAAATTAAATAAATAACACTAAACCTTACACTTACGATCATGATCCCAACTAGAATAATCCTATAACGGGCTACAGGATCCCAAACTACACAATATGAACGTGAAATAAGTACCTACATCAATACCGATTTCATTATTTTTCACGTGTGATTTGCAAGACAGCATATTTTGCACATAATCTGATATCTGTTTGCACAGCAGCCGATATACTAACAAAATGTTCTCTTAGTAGATTTCATATTGTAGTCTACACAAGAACTTGAAAGTAGTAATTTAGTTTAAATTATATTTATTGAGTTAATACCTAACGAATGGATATTTTAATGAATTTAATTTTTACATTGAATAAACATAGTCGTTTCTCTAAATTTTCTTTTTTATTTGTAGGTAAGTAAATGTAAGAAAATAAAGTAAAATATTATGAAAATATTACCTCAATAACAGAAGATTTTTTAGAGATTAACATTATGTAGGGTTTAAAGTTTTGTGGTTAAATTAAAAATAATTATTATAGTGACCAAAAATATTACCTATTCTCATTTCAACATTTTTTTTACATTTTGAAATTGTTGGTTACGTGTTATCGAATGTTATCCCTTCGATTTCACTCTGAAGAGGTATTAGGGTATGAGGAAATTCTACATCTGCTACGGTATATAAATTCGTGGTTTTGACACGCCCTTCTTGTCAAACCTATCTCAATCTGAGTTTCAAATAATAAGTTAATGACGTGTAACTGCCAATAAACGTATCGTCAAACAATCTATACATTCAAAGGTAATTTTATGGGTCAAATAGGTCGATTTCCTTTAACGACCTGAAAGAACCTGAATAAACTTATATTAGATAGATACCGCAGCAATGCTTTAATAGTGGCACGATAAAACAGCGCTTACTCTAAGCTTGTTTTGCCAGCAGTTGGGTGCGTGCGTCGCGTGTTTTGTGCTTAATTGCAATAGGTAAAACCTGCCCTATGCTTTAGGTTATACGATCGTATTTTAATTAATGGGAATATGGTTTTTATCATATTTTGTTTGTTTAGTATAATTTGTTATACCTATTTAAATTCAAGATTCTAATAAGTTCAACACATACCTACCTATTTTTATTTGAATTTGTTCGAAGTGAAAAGTTATATCTAGATAATTTATGATCGAAGGAAATTAACAAATAAATATCTTTATTTTGTTTAAAGGGGAATCTAAATATTCTAAAGCAAATATATAATAGCCAACCAATAAAATTAATTAATAATAAAAATAACGTAAATTTTATATGAATATGCGGTGACAGTTTGTTCCGTGGAGTCATATTTTTTGTTATGATCGTCATGCCGTGTGTTATTAATTATTATAAGCTTCCAAATAGCAAAATTGAGTGGAATCTTCGGTACAGCGAATATTGATAGATTTGCTACACAAGCAATCAACCGTGATAATAAAGCAATAAGATAAATAAATCACGAAAAGCAACCACACACCGAAACGAAGAGGATTGCGTGACTGCTCTAAGAGATAGCCTTCGAATATCAGCGAAAATGGACTACCTACAGCCTTATTGAGTTATCTAAGCCCCTTCTGAATAAACGAAACAATTTTATAAGAACTCATTTCGAATTCTGTTTTTTGATTCAGATTCAAACAAACCTTTTTTCGTATATATAAATTAGGACGGGCGTTTGATTTCAGGTTTTTTTCTTTACAATGGATATTGTGCTTATTTTATACGAAGTAAATTTACAGTAAGTAAATGCTACTGTACCCTTTATTGTACCTTCCTGGTACAAAATTAGTCTGTGCAGTGGGGATTGAACCTACGGGTTGTAGCATATGCTCGATCGAATAACCGAGTCACTAAACCAGGCGGTCAAAATATACTCTAGGTATAATATTTGTACGGTTACACGCGTACAGGTATTGCCTACGTTGCGCCCTACTTTGACGCGCCGTATGGCACTGAATAAATACTTATGCCTTGACTATACTAACGGCAGTGTACCAACCAACTACCACTAGAGACAGATGAACATCAAACTAACTTTAGAATCTGTTCTCGTGAATAAATACTTTACATCTACTTTGCTACATCTTACTACTCAACATCCTACAGTACGGTCCTAAACTAAGACCGTACAATATTCGCTAAGTACTTAGACATTAATGTTGTAACATTAAAATGCACTCCGAGAAATATTTTCCGCACTTTATTTATGTTAAAACTGCATCGAGCATCTTTATACATTGTAGAAGCGCGAGAAGCATTGCATGTGGGAAAGGCATTAGAGCTGGTCGATACAATATAGTGAGCTCCATCAACAGAAGCGAGTTACAGCAAAGGAAATCGACACAATACATGCTCAGCGCGAGACGGTATCACTTGAAAGAAAGTTACAGAACGGTTTTCTACCGGCAAGACTCGGCTACCTTACAAAAATACAAAGATAGAAGAGTTATATTTGAAATACAATGCAGTAAAGTTGGATGGAATATTAAACAAGATAAAGAAGACAAGAGAAGTAGACGTAATGGAAGCGATTGTATTTAGTAAAAATCAAATAGAAAACCTTTGCCTAGGAATAAATAACAGACAGAACAAAATTAAATCTGTCTAACAGTAGGTAAACCTTGTAAAAGTAATATAGCATCTACGTTATAACAGGCTTGATTCCTAAAGCACGCTCTTCATGTTTAAAAGCTACTATATGTTTGGGAGAGTCAAAAGCTATTTTTATGTAAGTAGTTTCCGAAACAGAATATACCGTCAGAGATCCTGTGGTTGTCGTATGAAGTATCTTAAATAAGCTATGTTTGAAAAGGACTGGTCCAAAGTGGAATTTATATATAAGTTTTTTTTCTTATTTTTTTAAACTGATTTGTTTTAATTCATTTTGAAAGTCAAATTACAATAAATAAACCTAACCTACACTATATAAGTTAGCTATATTAATGAATGCTCGTTCTAACTTGGTCTGTATAGTTTTTGCATCACAGAAAAATTAATATAATGTTATTGATGCTAAAATATTACGTAAATTGTAAAGAGCATGTTTTTTTTTAAATAAGCTTTAATGTAACATTGAACTTTCATAAACGTCGATTACTGGCATTTCTCCGTCGTATCGTATATCATTTCCAAGTAGTTAGATAACACGAAAATGTATTTTTGAGTTGAAGATGGTGTGGCAACAATGTTTCAGCCGTAATGTATTTTAAATATATTGCGTTCTGAAACAACATTCAGATGGTATTTAATTGAATAATAATGATTGAATGTGTCCCATAAAATTATATTGATAGATCGCGTGGTTGGTGTGTAAGTACCTACTTAGTTCTCGATGATAATAATGGCTGATTATTTATAAAGATTGTTCTGTTCTTATACAATTTTTACATTACCTATCCAACGATACCCCACACTATGGGATTCACAAGAAAAAAAAGTTCACTCCCACTTTGCGAGTATGGTACGTACTCTAAAAAAATGTTTTTTTGTTTTAAAAATTTTATTCTACTCATTTGTTGGCTTAAATAATTTATACCCATGCTAAATTTTCGTCAAAATCGGTTGAAAAATGCGACCTGTAGAGAATTACAGACAGACAGAAAGACAGACGGACATTAGCATTTTTGGGTAAACTCGAAACTTAGACGCTTCGGTCGCTTCGCTCGCTCGGTCAATTAATACTAAAAGAGTAGACGTCAATATTTAAAGCCCCTTTGGTAGTTTTAGATCGCTAACATAACTTATTGAAATGAGATATTAAAATATGTTTGGCAAATGGATGGTCGAGAAAGCAAAGCGGAGGAACTGTTTATTTATTTGTTTGAACTGTTTGTTCATTAATTCAGCTGACAGCAAGTTCTGCAATAATAGGTACATGGTGTACTATTAATTCGTCAATATTACCCAGATAGTTGGTGGCGCATGGTTGGGAAGATGTGGGTTCGTATGACGAAAGAAAAGTTTGATGGGAAATATAAATTGAATCGCTCGTCTCCAAAACAACCTTGGGGACCGGGTTAATAAAGGTCTTTGGGGAATAAGGCCGATTGAGGTAGAGCAAGGGGGGGGGGGGGGGGATTATTACAGCGCATTCAAATACTAATTCGCATATCATATCGAAAGTAAGTCCGAAGTTAGATCCCCGGCTGGGCGATGTACCAATTGATTTTTTCTCGAAACTTAAGTACATTTACTGGCTGCTCTCAAACGACGAAGGAAAACATCGTGAGGAAACCTGCATACGCTGAATAAGAAATTCTTAGGCGCATGTGAAGTCCACCAACCCGCACTGGGCTAGCGTGGTGGACTGTAGCCCGAACGCCCTCGTTGAGAGGGTAGGCCTGAGAGGCTGTTGATGTGATGATTTTGAAACAACTATTTAAAATGATCTTTTGTAAGCTTCATGTTCTTTTTTTCAGGCAGAATTTCCGATAACGGCTAAATACACACATTGAGATGGAGAGTATACGTATTATAAGTATATAGTGTCGAACAAACTTGCAGATCAAACACTGATCGGTGGAAACTTTGATCACAAAAGGGCGACAACAAACGCGTTTACGAATCACACTCCTTTTCATGTTAAATAAATACCCCTCGTCATATAAAAATTTGTGAACGTTAGTACAGTCAACCGCACGTCAGTGAATATACTTTGACCTTGAGCTGGCCTAGCCTATTAAGGAGTTTCAATACTATGAGGCAGTATAAACTGTTTTTTTTCCACTGACGTGCGGTCAACCGTACTATTATATATTCTGTGACGTTGCTGGCATGTTTATAGTAACTATTACGCGCGCAGCGTGTGACGCAACCACGCCAGGTGGACCGACGACCTAAAGAAGGTGGCCGGAAGCGGTTGGATGCGGAGGGAAGAGGACCGAGTGTAGTGGCGTTGAATGGGGAAGGTCCATCAGTGAAGACAAGAAGATCGAGCAGTGGAAAATGTATGTTATAGGGTAGTTAGTCCAGGATATAAGCTATTATATTGGCGGCACCTACCTTGCTGTCTGATTTATATGAGCGCCTTAAGTGAGATCTCAGATAAGTCACATTAATTCATTAAGTAACTAAATCTTAGCACAAGTGATGGGCACTTTGAAGGTCTATCTTCAGTATAGAATGTCCACAAAAAGTTTATAGTACAGTATCTACTAGAAATATTATGGCCAAATAAATTCAGGAAATATTAACAAATTTTTTCGACTACTGGCATCGAGTGTTATTCAAACTGTGATGTGAATGATTCATTAATTTTATTCTTCAAACACAAAGACATCCATCCCCAACTATTTAAGTGAACGTTTCTCCTTTTTGCGCCCTGTTGATAAACTCAGCAGATCCCACATTGGTTCCCTCCTTAAAATTCTCTTACACTCTACCGACTTTTATTCCTATTCCTTTTCGGTACATGCAGTCAGGCTGTGGAACTCACTTCCTCCTCACATCTTTAAGAAGCGAGTGAAGGAGCATTACCTCTCTCTTGATCCATAAGCATATAGGTATATATTATAAATATGTGTGTATATATTTATGTATCCATTATGTAGGATAAATTATTTATATGTATTATACTTTAAGAATATTTATGTTATATTGTAGTTTATTTAGTTTATTAGTACACACTGTCTGCCTTATCACACTTCTCTCCTATCACTGGTAGGCTGGCAGAAATATCTTAAAGAGATAAGCCTCACCATTTGTGCATACGTAATGTTTTGTATGTGCAATAAATTGTTAAGTAAATAAATAAAGACACAGCGACGACAACGGTTAATCAATACGTCAAAATGAATAGAGTGGGTACCTAACCTACTACAGTTATAATATTTCCATCGAATTCCGATCAATACAATTTTCGCAATATGTTACTTAGGGTTGGTATTGAAAGAATAGAAGATTTAACTGCAATAGTGTTTGCTAATATTAGGTCAGTATGCGTATCTTAATCTTGTCTTGATAAGGAGCCAGGAATACCTGGCGACACTTCGACCCTGTGGGATCTTAGGTGCAAAACCCCTGTCCACCAATCCGATTTCGGATGGACTTCACATACGCATTTTTTTCTTGGCGTATGCAGGTCCCCACCGAATGCGGTGTTCTTTCACCGAAAAGCCTGTGTTATTTTATAATAAACTATAGTACCTATGTTCCAAAAAAAACTGATACCTACGGCGAATGTTCGAACCCACGACCTAATGAATGTGAGGTGAGCGGACAACCAACTAGGCTACCCACGGGTCTTTAGTATGCGTAAATGTGATAAATGCTTGAATAGGGTAGTTCTGTTGACCCTTCGAAAACTATGCAAAACCGACCTTACGAGTATGCCCCGTGGCGTTGACCACCGACTGTCCCTACGGAGTCCTACGCTTACCTCACCTTTGTTATCTCAGAATATTGCTAGATACAAAATAACTTCAATAAGGAACTGAAAATGAACAATTTGAGCCAGAAGGAACGGAAAATGGCTAGAAATTATTCGTCGTTATGAAATAATGAGCTTAGCATTAATGAAAACAGGGGAAGATTTCCGAAGGTAGGAATCGTTAGTACACCCTTGAGATGTTAATGTTAATATAATTTAAGTACTCTTAATGTTTTTGGAAGAAGATTAGAAATTTGTCCATATTTTATAGAACAAAATGAATTAATATGTACAGTAGGTATTACCTACCACTTCCAGTCTTCCTGTCAATGTCGCTATTGAGAATCTGCATAACCCCATACTGGGGCGGTGATGGTGGCAGGAAAGGCGCGGTCTAAGCTCATATAATCCCATCCCTATCTGGTCGAAACCAAACTAATATGTTGCAGGACACAAAATCAAGTGTCGCTGTGCAAGAAGAAAGAAATACGTCACTTGCGTTGATACACCATTTATTACAAGAAAATAAAACCTCGGTACCTATCCAATATCATAAAATGCCAGCCATGAAGGTCAGAAAAGTACTGTCGTAAGTGTTATGATTTTTAGCTTTAGTCGCATGCAGTGACAAGCATCAAAAAAGCAGTAGGTTACGAGATGTTATGCTCAGCCCAATGATATTGAAAATGGGAAGATTGGTGAATTCATAGTCCTAAAGGTTTCGCTTATTCTGATGATGGCTGGATTGCACGTGGAAAAACGTATTAAAAGGGATGCCAATCGCGCTAATTCTGAACGATATAACCAATTCCAAACCATAACCATAAACGTTATGTTGCATGCACACGTTTGGAAACCTTTACAAACGCAAACGCGTGGAGCAGGGGTTTGGCTTGCGTTTGTAAAGGTTTGCCAAAGGTGTACATGCAGCATAACGTTTTTGGTTATGGTTTGGATTTGGTGATATCGTTCAGAATTAGCGCGATTGGCCCCTGCTTGTGCATTGCATGATGTGTTTTATTCATTCAAGACACAAAATAAGACAAATTACTTCTCACTCGTAAGGTCACATCAAAAAGCTATTAAGTACGAGTAGTATTAATTTATCGAAAATTAAAAATTAATTTTTGACTACTACATTTTGTGTGAGCGACGAAACAGGCGCGCTGCGCCGCTGTCTCACTTGTATGACTGATCCAGCCTCACACTAACTGTGTCTATGAACTTTGACTTAAGCTGTGTAAAGTAGTATGCATATAATAAAGTCATAAATCGAGCATAAATCGTTTATGCAACTAAGAAGATTGTCATTAAACTTCAAAATATCATTGCCCAAGATAGTTTCCTTGGTGACTGTACTTCTTGGAACAATACTAGATTCAGGTTCAGTTCTCAGTAAATTGGCAGTCATTGCTGAAAAATAGATTGTTTCAAAGAAATAATATCATTTTTCGAAAAGGTTTCCGGGAGGATACATTTTTATCTCAATAAAAGGCAAGCTTTTCAATAGACATGAAAGCGATTTAATGTTAACCATAAGCCCTTTAAGGGTTGTGTAAACACACCACTGATTCGCGAAAAATTTGAGCCTAAAAGAAATTTTCTTTTAATTTAGCATATACTATATTTATGTCTGTAGAAGTTATTTTTGATACGACATCATTTATAAAATTATAAACGATGTTGATAAGGCGTTTCATCATACTTCAGTTATCGATACAGATTTTTTATATCCAAAAGGTTTTTGAATTCCGAATCATCATATCAGCCAGTAGACGTCGACTGCTGGACCTTTGTTGGAGGCCTTTGCCTCCCCCAGGGATCTCCACGACGACCGGTCCTGCACTAACCTTATTTAGCTGGGTCCACCTTGTAAGAGGCCTGCCTACGCTGCGTCTTCCGATACGTGGTCGCCACTCAAGAACCTTTCTGTCCTAACGGCCGTCAGTTGCACGAGCGAAGTGCCCGCCCACTGCCAATTTCGAATGCGATTTTCAAATCCCATTTTTGAAATGAATGATATACCTTCGCTACGCTCGTTTCACCAACTACCAACTGTGTTGACATATCTTGACATATCTTCTATGTGAAACAGCTTCACAAATAACTATTTAGTGATAGGCTAAGATGGTGAGCGACCACTATCGTGTGATTATCTATCTAGTTCAAAGTTAATGTCCCAACGACGAAGCTCCCACAATGAACCACAATTCAACTCCATTTTTGTTAGTCACTGCGTCTTTACGACTTAGTTAAAACAAAATTACTGAATTTTTTACGCCGGAACTTTTGTAAATACCATAATTTTTCACAGCATTCATAAACTGAACCCTCTTTATGAACGCCCATTGTTCGTGTCGTGAAAAATTTGGCCACTACCAGTGATATTTTTCATAAGTTAATTACCTATGAAAGTTAATTATCGCTTCAGTAAAAGCAATTATCTCGTCCGTCGTAGCGGAAATAAAAAAGAAGACATAATTACTATCTACTGTTATTTTAGGGGAAGCTAAAAGAAAAAATAAGGATATTTTGTCCCCGAGGCTCTGAAATGGTCGTGTTGGGAAATAAAGCTGGCAGTATTTTATAATCTTTTTAACCAGTTTTCCGGTTCGTGCTTAGTTATCTTTTGTAACGAAGAACCAATGGGGTTTAGGTGGTAACAAATGGGCCGTCTTTCAAAGTATCCTGGGGTCGTGTCACCTGTTCCTCGTCTCAACGACGCGGAGGGATTAGACGAATTGACTCAGATAATAGTGACATCAGTACAGTACAAAGATCCCAGGATTCCTTAACTTAATTGGCAAATGGGATGTTTGGCCTAAAAAATTACTTGTTGTTTTATTATTTTTATCTGTATCTACCTACCTATTATAATTTAGAAACTAAATGCTTTACAATATGGAAATCTGTTATTGGCTAATGCACAATTTATATTATATTAGATTATAATGTTCTGTAACTAGCTGTAGATTTGAGAATGAATAAATAAAATAAAATATTATTTGAGAGCGTCAGTGGCCTCGGGGATAAGACGCGACCTATGATATCGAAAGGTCCGAGGTTCGATCCCCGGTTGGGCCATGTACCAATGGGTTTTTTCTCGAAACTTAAGTACATGTACTGACTGCTCTCAAACGGTGAAGGAAAACATCGTGAGGAAACCTGCATACGCCGAAGAAGAAATTCTTAGGCGCATGTGAAGTCTACCAACCCGCATTGGGCTGGCGTGGTGGACTATAGCCCGCACGCCCTCGATGAGAGGGTAGGCCTGAGCCCCAGCAGTGGGGAGATTAATTGGCTGTTGATGATGATGATTATTTTATTCTCGTTTGTCATTTCGTTACTAATTAGAAGTAAAAGTTATTTATGCCGTTATTAGGTAGTTACTGTTAATCCAGTGAAATACCTTATACCTACCTAACAGAAATAGTAAAAAAGAAAAGTTGTAGTTGAAATTAAATTCGTGAACTATAAAAAAAACTTTATCATAATTATTACAGTATAATAATTTATACTGTAGGTAGGAGGTATCTATTAGGTATCTGAAATCTATAATACTACAATGTATAAGTAATCACTTTCCATTCAAAGCTGAACGATCTAATCGTAGGTAAATTATTAAGATTGGATTTATTGATTCTTTTGTAGTTGTTTGATATACCTAATTTATAAAAGTATTTAAGTGAACTGTATTACAAGTTTTAGGTAGCTTTGAATATTGATAAAAAGTCTTTCTTTTGCAATAATGGTATTCAATGTCTTTGTAGATATCAAGATAAGTAAACGTAGGGTTACAAAATGAAAGAAACCGTAAGAATATCTACAAGATTATCTAAAAATAAGTCTGATTGTTGTTAATATTTTAACACAAACGTAACATACCAGATCTCACGTTTCACTAATGCAGGAATCGATTTCCAAAGATATCACTGCTGTTGCAATAAACATGAATCAAAATAAACCGTCAGTAGAACTCGTACATACCTAGAATTTTCATATCCAATAAAATACTTACATTTTAAACACATAATAACAAGTCAACTAACACCGCTGGCACGCGTGAACATGTCAAACTAACATTCAAAGTGCACTTATGAACAATCACTGCACTCCTCGTAAAGCGTTCGGGGTTAGACGGGGGTGTTGTACTCTGGGGCGGCGGCCGGCGCTGCCTCTCCGAGAGGCTGGGAGCTACTGAATCGAAATCGGAACTCGGAGGCAGGAGCGAGCGGGAGCGATGTGACGCACACGTCACTATGGCCTGCGGTGTCCGCACACTGCCTATGAAGTAGCTAACTCACCTGTCATTATATTGCCACTGGACTGGCTTTCCCATACAAATGACAACTAATTAAATGTACCGATTTGAAGCTTATTAATAGTAGAACAGCCGCGATCAATAACTAAGTCCGCGTACAACAATAGAACTAAATAATTACTATTATAATTATGTCCATACAAGCCACCAAGTGGACCGACGACCTAAAGAAGGTGGCCGGAAGCGGCTAGATGCGGAGGGCGGAGGACCGAGTGTCATTATGGTGACATTCATTGAGGAAGGCCAATGACCAGCAGTGGACGTTGGAAGGCTGGTGATGATGATCATCAAGGCACGGATTTTTGATCTCACGGTCAGACTAAAAGAAAACTATGGAGTCCATAATGATTGACACATGACGCACACGATTAAATTTGATGCGGCCAGTACCCACATAGTGAGTACCACGTTTGGTATATCGCAACATAGTTATTTATCTAGGTACCCACGTCACAGAGTCATATTCTGTGACTAAGTTGAAATAGGTTTTAATAAATAAATTAAGAATTATTTTATATTTAGGATTACATTATATAGTTAGTTATTTTAATTTAATTTAATGTTATTGACTATCTTTGTTAATGTTAAAAATTATTACACGCCCGATTGTAGCACTCCCAAGAGTAAAAGTTTAAACAGTACTGTAACGTAGTAAGCAGTGTACACTAACAGCATGTACACAGGCGTTGTAGCGAGCGACGACGGGGACGTCATTTGAATACGCAAAGGAAACGAAAGCATCTTTAGACAGACGTAATTTTAGACGAAATTAAAATGGGAATGGTATTTAACTTCGCTCAACTTCCTTATTTCTTGTCGTGCCTTGTAAAAGATTGTTTGATCGCTTCAGGGTCCATTCATATGGAAAATTATACTCAAATCTTTGCTAGGGTTCCCTTGGCACATATAAAAAACACGACATTCGGTGTACCCATCAAATCTCAAATTTATAATGGCAGTCAGACTTTGAATTTTATATACACTTGGTAATTTTTCCTTTAGGAACAGTAAAACTCGTACTTATTTTTTATTATGATGACGGTTTTGTTTTTTAATCATTTCAGATATAGAAACACAGTACGGTTACAGTTATAGTTGAGCTCGGTGACTTTACTGGTTCTCAGTATTTCAACATTGAGTCAAAAGGGGTTTTATTACACTATATTTTAATTTTACAAGTAAACTAAGTCTATAATAAAATAAGCGTCGAAAGCTATTCTTAGAATTAAGTTACGAATTACATACTATTAAACATTCTCGATTAATTCGACCTTCCTAGAAGTTCGGCTCGAACACAGACGAAAATAACTTTGATTTATTACGATTGCTGTATAATAATTTGTGAGAGCTATATTGGGAATTCCTAAAAGTACAGATACAATTAATATTCACCTACCTGAACTTATTCCCGCTTCCCAAATCATTTTGTTGTTTTTGGTATTCATCAATTTAAACCATAGAGTTAGTATACTAGCTATAGAGTGCGCGCATCGCTCATTGCCCATTGTGCCAAGTGTAAGCAGGTGTTCTATGGACGCTTCAATATCGATTTTTTCTAGATCGTTTGTTTCCGTGAATCGTGTTTACAACTTGGCACTGCAAATTTTACCATGATTACTCCAAATCTTAATAAATACCGGCGCGAGCAACAATCAGCGCTCCTGACGTTTTGTGACTAGTGGCGTCGCTCCGAAAATTTCGAGACTGTTCAAACCCGTGCTTACAGTTCAAACTTGCTAACGCGCGCTCTATGTATAGTAACAACTCTCTGATTTAAACCATTTAAAATTATCAAAAAGATTTCCTTTTACATTTTTTTACATAGTATAAAAAATACAGGTACCTTTATTTTTAAGATATATATCTGTACTTAATTACATGAGTATGAAGCTACATGGTACGAGTAGGCAGCTCTTCATCATAATATTGCGTACATATTTTATATGTTATTTACTCTCCTTATAACATCCGTACTTTACGACTTTTATATTCCTTTTAATAACGCAATATGGAACAACATAATGAAAGAGTAAAGAAGAAAAATAAAAATAGGAAATAATAAATATTTTGTATGCCTATATTATGTGGAAAAATTAAAGAAAGACTTGCTTGACAGATCCCAAATTACCATTCTATTTCTTTTAATTAATTGTGGAATTTCATAGTGAAGAAAAAACGTACGAGTAACCTTTTCAAAATAATGAACCAGGACATGCTTATTAACCCACATTGCCATAAATAATTAAAATCTTGTTTCCGGTGCAATTTTTGTTAAGTGTTTAATAATATGTACGTAATTAATTATTATATTAAAATTTAAAAATCTTTAAATCTCACATAAAATGATGTCAGTCATACATAGCAACACCTCCGCTCCGGGTCGATCTGGATGGAATGCGTTGCTCCTATAACAAAATGGTGTTACCCACAGTACAAGCTCGCTACGGTTTTATATTTCTGTGGTGTTAACCCTAACACCAGAATCTAGTTTTACGTAAAAAAAGATGGCCGCGTAGTACTGTATTTTTCCTTCAATTCTCTTGATTGTTATCTATAACATTCTACTTTATCAACGCGAAAATTAACCTAGATAAAATGTGGCCTATATTCCCTTTGCCCTATTTACACTAGGTTTGTTAAAACCCCCACGAGCTTTTCACATCATAATTTTTTATCTCCCTACCCTAATTAGTTTGCGTTCCGGGTAAGCCCTGTTCAGAGCCCGACTTATACCACCCTTGGTATTTACTTTTGTTGGCTTAGGACTAGAATTAAGACAAAAAGACGGTTTAAAAACTTGGCCATATTGATAATAATTCTAAATTACTTAAAAATAATTTATAGTCTGTTTCTTTATTAAGTTTTTACTGGACATTTCATTTTAGGGGGCTTTCTGTTGTAGATTGGCTTTAAAAAATCCATGTGGACTGTTGGTTTTTTATCTAGGTATTTGCCTACATTTATTTATAAGTTACTTAAATCAGTATAAAAACTAGAGCAGAGGTACTCAGCGGTATAAAAACCACATAAAGAGTCACAGGGCGATAACATAAATTGATATCATCGGTGTCAATCAAAATCCACACACCGGTAAAAAAGAAAATTAATAGCTTCAAAATTCTGTATGAACCTCGTGACATCGAGTAGACTGGAGTAAATAGTTGATGAAAAGTGGGGTAGCTTTGAAACATGTTGCTGTCTATCTGTCTATAGATAAAAGTCGTGGCGACGCAGTTTGTCTATTGTATCTTTTGAACTTTAATATATTGATAAAACATAACGTCTGTCGACAATATGCGATAAACGACAGACAGAAGTCGACAAATAACATAAATTATACATACATACAGAGGTACATTTCCGTGGCCAGTTCTCACAGTGTTAGAAAAGAGCTAAGTAATTTCAAACGAGCCATATTTAGGTTGTTTGTAGCGGATAACAAAACTGTTCAATTTGAACTGTTCAATGTCTAGTTTCGCGATACCACAACCTCCCCCTGAAGGCGTTAAACTGTTTTGTTTGAAACTGAACAATGAACTATTAAGTAGTTTAAGCTACGACATCACAAGAGAAGTCATGGACTCAGGCTAGTGGCTGTCCAAAGTTGAGATTGAAGTGTTGATGGAAAACTTTTCTCAAAGCACGAACACGACAGTCCTCTGCGGTACATTTCCCAAACTTTTATTTCGTTGTCGACGGCGCTGTGCTCGTGTTTCAAACTGCGGGAAAAATACTAGTCTTCTTTTTTATTTTATTCAGTTAGTAAGTGTTATTTTGTGTCCTGAAGTTTTGGATGGGGGATTAAAATAAAAAGCAGGTAATTAAAATGGCCATAATGACTAATTGTACTCTATGTGTGTTTTAAGGTGTAGAGATTTTTCAAATTATATATGAAAGCAGTCACTTATGAAAGTGATGATACTTTAAGAGCCTTAATGCGAGTATATTGAAGAAATAGCCTTAGCCCTTTTACAGATATTTGCCCTACATAAAGAAGTATCTCGCTCTGTACTGTGAACTGTTGATAATACTTATAAAACGATTTCAAATCTTCTACTGTTTTCATTTCGACTTACTGTTTAAAAACATCGATCTGACCATGATCTGACATAATGACATATAAATACTCATCTGCTTTAATTCAACTCCTAAGCCCATTGTTATAAAATAAAATACGAATACACAATACAAAAAATACAGATAATAGACGAGCTACGAAAGTTACGCCCCTCTACACCGAGTCGTAACAAAATGTACCTACCTAGATATATTATTTATTATACTTGATAGAACATTTTTGATTAACTACGGTTTCAATTACCCATAAGGAAAACAGTTATAATAAGTAAAGTAATAGGAAAATTGCTTTTGGATCACAGATCGTTTGTCTCGCATAACAGCCCCGGAAGCACAAAATTCGAATTTTCCTTGTAAGACAATTTCCTGTAGATACTTTTGTTCACAGATAGGTCTCTACTCATTTTCTGAAAAACTACTGCGTACTACTTCGTCCGATTTTAAAGTTATGTATACGGCATAGCTTTTAAATTTAACAAAAAAAAAACACACTGTCTTTGTCCTAGCAGTCGACCATGGCAGATATTAATGTTAAGTGCATACGCGCAAAATTTGCGCACAGTTTTAAATTAAGTTATTCCAATTTACTTGGCAACTCTCAAAAAAAGTTTGGGAAAATATACACCTACCAACAAATCACACAAAAACCTAATAATTAAGTAAAATACTTACACAGAGAATATAAAAACACACCTGTAATTTATTTAGATAGGTATTCAGAACTAGTTACATTTTCGTGAACGAAACCAACCAAGTTCCAACTTGGAAACAGACGTAGATGGACCCCAAAAATCGTGGGCAGTTCGGCCGCTAAAGAGTAATAAAACATTAGGCTACGAGGCGGATCCGAGTGCGGAAATTGCGCAGATAGTGTATTGTCACGGATTCCGTCTTCTGTAACCTTGCGGATCCTACGCGGATTCCGTAGTGTTTCTACACTCCGCTATATAATCACCGTCATATCAGCCCATGAGTCCACAGACAAGAAATTATCAGCCGAACCATTAGATAAATCATTCCCCCCAAAGAATGGCCGGTCCGGACTGTCCGCAGCCAGTTAGTTTCCTCGACTTTGACCAGATCGGTCCGTCTTGTGTGATGGTTCTGCGATCGATGTGCCTGCCCACTGCCACTTAAGCATGGCAATTCTTCGAGCTACTTTTGTTCTCCTGCGGATCTTCTCATTCCTGATTGGATCACGTAGAGTAATTCCGACCATATAGCTTCCTCCATTACCCTTTGAATGACCTCAAGAAATGACGATTGTATAATCAAGCATAAGATCTTTAAACATTTTAAAATGTATAAGAAAAAGGAGGACGTTTAAACCGAGCGGTTTTTGCTTCTTGATTAATATAACTATTTTCACATGTTATTACCACAGTCCTACTAGGTACCAATATCTGAGATATGAAATTCTACAATGGAATAATGCATCTTAAACGAGTATTTTAGCACAATATTGTTCTAAAAATTCGAAATAGATGAACAAAACTAAACAACTTCTAGTCTAGGTACTCATGTTTTCCGTTTCACTCAAAACTTTACGTACCTACCTATTCCAACAAGCAAAAAGCACTGCGGTGCTTTGTTTTCCTTAATGTTCGCATATATCGCTGTCCGCTTTTAACCCCCGCACACAAAAGAGCTGCTAAATGAAAAAGCATTTATTTCGTATTCATTCACTTTACCGTTTGAGGGTTAGGATCTACATTATTTTTCTTTGGAACCTCTTAACATTTTCCCTGAGCAAGATATTCTGAGAACTTTAATGTTTGAGTATTCTATTCGACTCTTTCGGTTCAGACGACGTCATTCATTACTTTTTCCTTTGGGTTGTCGTTTCATAATGCTTAAAAGTAAGAGCCTCTCTATGTTATTTTAAAAGAGCAAGCACATTATTTTATATTTTTACCACTTTGTGCAGTTTTTATCAGAAGAATTTTTAAACTAACATATTATATGTATAAAATAAAATTAAATAAGTATTATGTTCCAAACTTTGACCAGGGAATTTACAATATTTTCAAGAGATACATATTATAGTCCACCACGAATACTGGCCACGCCATCATAATTTCAGCTTGGCAGGCTTTATTGGAAAAAAGGAACCCTTGAAGGATCACTCGGTTGTCCGTCTGTCTGTCCGTCTGTCAAGACCATTTTTCTCAGGAACGCGCGGAGGTATCAAGTTGAAATTAATTTCAAATACGCAGGTCTGCAGTCCCTTGGTGTTGTGAAAAAATCAGACTTCTAAGTCATCGCAGTTAAAAGATATTGCCGATTTCGCCGCATTTTTGAGTATCTTGGTAACTAAAACCTATGGGGTACTTCCCGTTGACCTAGAATCTTGAAATTTGGCAAGAAGCAAGGTCTTACAGCACAAGTAAAGGAAAAAATCAGAAAACCGTAAATATGTATTTATACCACAAAAATTTCTTTTGTACAAAAGTACCAACAAACTTAACTTTGCGTATGAGCAAGCCACCCCTATCCTAGTACAATGACGTAAATTGTTCAAAGAATTTCCTAGCGTCTAGAAATTTCATCATTAAAAATCTATATTAAATAATTTCGTAAGATTTTACAAATTATACTAAAGGTCTATCTAAGTCTAGAAATAAAATCACATAAAATAAAATGAATAACATTTGACCATTAACATAGACACGAGATTTATCATTTGCCATGACTGACAGGACTTGTAAAAATTTTTTTCGTTCAGTTTATTTATTACTTACGGGAAAGACAAAGGAATCATAGTTCATACAGCTAAGTCTGAGGTTATGCAAATTGGGGAGCTCGTCAATTGTTCTTTTAATAACGATTTTCGAATTATTTCTTTAATTAAGTTTGTACGGAACCCTTAGGGCGCGAGTCAATCCTACTCGCACTTGTCCGGTTTTTTTTCTGCAGCTTCAATTTTTCTCGACATGTTTTTGTTCACAGAAAAGCTAATGGTGTGACAATAGTTATCTTTATATAAGATTTTTGATATCCACTGCTAGATTTATTATTATTATTATCTTTATTTGGACCTTATTTGTAAATTTTTGTATGAAGACATTAAAAGTCTTCCATCGTAACTAAAGTACAAGAAAAAAGACTGCTAAGAAATCATTCATATATCGCAACTCAGTTAGTTACAACTAGTTACTCAATTCGTAACTGGTTACGAAATTGAATTACTTACAAACACGGTCAGAGCCAAGAAAAGCCATGACAATGGTTCTAAAACCTAAATTGGTGCGTACCATGTTATTCAAGTGACAGCGTGGTCAAAACTATCTGTGAGTTAAGTCTGGTAGGTATAGGTACTACAAATAATGAAGAGTTTAAAAATTTTCGCATTGAAGAAAACATGTATTTTACTAACATGTTTTAGGTAGGTATTGGGAAGCTCTGATTTTCCAAAGTTTCAAAAGGTTTCACCTTACACGACTGCGGTCACGTCACGCCGAGAGCTGAATTGAAGTGGCGGGGTGTTAATGTACAAAGGCGCGTCACTTGTTAGAACTACCCACACTTGGGATCTATTGATCAGGAAGTGTGGGTTTTAAGTATGTAAATAGGTATAAGATAAAATATGGATACATATCCCTATATAGATTTATAGGTGTAATTTTTCATATGGGCTTATGATAAATTACGTTCTCAAAGTGAAAATAATATGTACAATTACATATTATGTACCCAGTGTACTCATATGCAATAAAACATTTTGCGAGGCTAATATACGAGTCATCTTTGCCATTCACATAATCGTTTATTTCATAATAAGCGTTCGTACATATTTTTAATGTAATTTCAATGTTCCTCTAAATAAAAGACGAACCTAGTCTAATTCTTTTTCGTGTTTGGTTCTAGATCCATTTCGAATTTCGCCAGGGATCCACATACAACGTGCAACGCCGAGTAGAGCCATCAATCTTGTTTACTATGGATTGAAACATCGACGCCGAAACAGGTAAGACCACCTACCTATCGTAGGTGCGGTCGTTTGCACTTTTTGACTTTTATCTGACGCTTTTATGTAATATAAGGATGTTATGTGAATTGGAAATGGGTTTTAGATCTAGATAAGGATTAATATTGGGATTGAAGACGTAATAGAAATCAATACCACAGAGGATTTTATAGTTACTATACTACGTCGATACAGAAATCACAAATGGATTCATTATTTCCATAATGAGTCTAGTTGTCGTTAAATGGTTAACAATAAAAGTATACTCGTATACTGTCAGGTATCCATTACTTTGTAGAAATACAAAATCATATTGGCTTACCCAACCGTTATATTAGACATATCAAAGCATAATTATTGGTTGTGCAACCTCTATTCTATTGTAGTGTTGGCATTGAAATTCTAAATAGGAATAAACTGGAACACAAAGAATGGGCCTTAGATATTGGCGATATCGTGGAATTTATATTTATACCGGGGACCTGCACAATGCTTGCGACCACCTGCATTATTTTTCATTCTTTCCTGGCGAGTCTAGTGCTCTAACGATCATGCCTCGGTTTCAATATTAAAAATAGTTCTCAAGTTTTCCTTCTCAACGTTGTTGTCTTGCCAATTCGTTTTGTACTCATTACTCAGGCATGACATTACACAGAAATATGTAACATATATTTACAAGTATAATTTACTATTATGTACTCGTTTTTACTAATTCATAGTCGTTTAAAAAAGTTTTGATGTCAATTTTAATCTCAAAAGTAGCTGCTACAATTCTCAGTAAACGTTGTTTTAAGATTTATATTCCGTAAGCACAATTATTTTGGTTTCATGAGGCTCGACCCGAGCGAATTTACCAAACAGGAACCCTTTTCGTAGACATGCCCCGAAGGAAAGGATGCTATTACGCTAACGCCACAAGCACAGTGACTCTATGTATGTAATCTGACAATATATGCGCCATTACATACCAACTGACAATATAATTAGTTAAGTGAGTAGGTTTTCAAAATAATATGATCACTGATTCCGGCGTCGTCGCCGATCTTTATTGTAGATTGAAAATTCCTCTTGACCTATCATTCTTTCATTCACTATAAACATATAGGTCCGACTGTTTATTTCAATGTATGTACAATTCAATCAATAACTCTTCTATTCTAACTAATTCGACCTTTGAAAAAAAAAGCGGGAAATTCGACATAAGTACGGCGAAAAGATTTCATACATTCGAGGAATAAGACGTTCGAGTGCTGAATCGTAGTCCAAAATTGTGTATTATGTAATCATTAGGTTGCGTTTAAATTGTTAGTGAATACAGGCATAAGTAGCCCCACTTAAGTACTACAGTATGTCAAGATGTTAAGTGTCGACATGCTACGGTCGTCCCTAAGGGATTGCTCGCACTGATTTGATGGTTTAATGTCCCTCAGATTTGGTGCGTTCCAGATCATTAGTTGGGTACCCGAGTGTATTCGGTGCTCGGGGTTAGAGGGCGATGCCGTTGTTTCAATTCATCAACTTCAGCTAGGGTGAGAGGTTCAACACCTAGAGCATATAGTGTCCTTACTAGTATTTAGATTAACATAGTGCTCTTAACACTTTTCAATTTCATCATTAGAACACAAGCTCAAAATCCGAAATGAAAATTAAACAAAAATACTGAATCATATTAATTTGTTACATGAATGTTTTCTTGGCGTCTATTCTTCAGTCATTAAGTCTAACTCTTCTAAGGTCGCCGACACAGCTCAAAGTCGCGGGTAGAACTGACGGCCGTTGGGGCAGAAAGGTTCTCGAGTGGCGACCACGTACCGGAAGACGCAGCGTAGGCAGGCCTCCCACAAGGTGGACCGACGATCTGGTGAAGGTCGCGGGACCCGGCTGGACGAGGCTAGCACGGGACCGGTCGTCGTGGAGATCTTTGTCCTTTGTCCAGCAGTGGGCGTCTTTCGGCTGATATGATGAAGTCTAACTCTATAGCAACTACTATTTTTAAACCTGGATGTAGGATCATCAAATCTCTTAAGGGTACATATGAGATTTGATGATCCTACATCCAGTACAAAGTAGTAATATAAAATATCAGCCATCTCACAACATAACAAGACATCGAAATTAAACAATAACTTAGCTATACCTAATCATTTCATAGGATAAATTACGTAAATAGTAAATTACCAGTGACATTATTCACATGCCTACTTATCTTTTGTTAGTTCGAATTATAGAAGTAACTAACGACAGAATTTGGTTTTTTCATCCATTGCCGTCATAAAAACGTATAAAAGCAGGTAACAAAAAATATCAGTATTGATTACTCGTAAATCAAAACTTTTGACATTGACAAATTGGTAAATTACCCGATCATTCATTTATGGAAGCGTTAGTTTTTTGTGAATGCCTAATATTAATGTGAATGCTATCCATCAATTAGAATTTTGTCACTAAATTGATAAATTATATTTTAAAAACTTGTTGCTGCTTTTTCGATTGTTGTAATTGAAATAAAATATAAAACAGAAATTTACACGACCGTATAAATTTTATGATATAATCAGTAAATGGAAAATTTTAAGTTATAAAGGCCAATTTAATGTAAAATGTTTATTAAAATACTATACATAGGTATTCAAAAAGATAAAACTACAGAAGGTACAGCATGTATTACAGTTATTTAGTAACATCAATATGAAGGATTTATAAAAATCAATATATCACAATAATTATAATTTAGACACGCAATATCCATTCTGTAATTATTTGAAAAATTTGTATTATTGTTATCATCGTCTGACAATAATGTCTTATATCAAGGTGGAGTGTGAGTTAAGCTGTGTTCGGAATTCATAGTTACTAGTTGAATAGGTATTCAATTCAAGAACTAGTGGAGGGAGATTAATGTTTGGCTTTATACTAATACGTAGGTATTTCAATTAAAACAAATTATTTTACAAGCTGTTGGTTTTGCAATAATAAAAAAATTCCGAAATGGTTATCACTACTAATTATTAATGAAAAAAATTCACTAAATAGATTCGAATAGGGTTAAATACTAGTCCTGTATTTAGTAATTGACGAGATTTTCATTAGGAGGTTTTTAATTTGAAAATTCTTCAATTTAATTCAAGAATTCTTTGAGGTTTCATTCCTATGTCAGTACCATTACAAAGAAAGTGTCTTAATGAGAGAGGTCAAAGATTCTTTGCCTCCTACAACCATGCAAATAGTAATAAAAGAAAATCCCATTAGTTATTTCCCTTGGTCTGGTTTGCTTTGTAGCTTACTTCGGGGCGTTTTGGTGTCTTCGTTTACAGACTCACAATCAGACCAAGTAAAGGAAGACTCCGGCACGGCCGCACATGAAACGAAATACTATATTCAACTAAAGTTAATTTATGAGAAATTAGTAAAAAGTCTAAAAAAATATTAATTATTAAAAAATGGTATGTTTCCATATGAAAGAGCATAAATCTTACAGTAAAACACAAATATGTAACTTTTATTCAAAACTTAAAATGCTTTTTCGACAACCCGTCACATTCGACAGGGAAGATCGTTTGGAAAAGTTGACTGATGGGGAAAGTGGACCGATAGTTCCGCAGGACTACTAATTGAGTAAGAAACTATACTGGGGGTTGTACAAGTCGCGACGTCAAATACATTCCATGATGTGGTGCTATGGTACATAATGTAAGGTGTTAAGTGATGGACAGCGGAATTTTTAAATTAAACTTCAAATACTGCGAACACTAACCCGTCTACTGAGCGCGAGCATAAGTTATGTAGGACGCATACTTCCCAAGGTCTCCAAACCATGACTCCACCTTTGCTACATCTAGCATCTGTTCGCCGATATGCCTTCGATGCCAGCCTAAGCCCGTCGTTCCCTGTTTTCCCCTGACAATGTGTGTTCGCCCTAACAGTCACTGTCAGTTAGTTGTTAACTGGAACATTTCTTGTCTCTGGTTTCCTTTCTAACTATCTGACTAGTTCTCTAAACAAGAGTGGATCTGCCCGAGTTAACGCGAGACAATGTTCATTAGTTGTGCGGACTTGAACACGAATCGAACTAGTTCCTAGAGGTTGATAGATTTGTCGGTTGGTTTAGTTATTCAGAGTTGGTGAGAAACGTCACAGATGCTGCTGAGTGCTGTAACGTTGCAAAAGGGAAAGTTTGTGATTCTATATTCCTTCTCTATAATTTTGTATATTTCCCAATGGCATGGACTGGTTTGGACGTTAGCCCTTACGCCATAGTTTTTTTGCCAAGTTTTAATTACCCCGCGTTCTTGTCTGTCTATCCGGTACGCATTTGAAATCGATTAAAAACTAACTTCCTGATGACTTAGAGACTTGAAACTTTAAAGATAGTTTAAGACTGGTTGACAATCCAGTATTCATTTACGAAAAGCAGAAATTTAATTAAGTTTAAAACGGACTAAAAATAATATAATTTAGTTATGTAAATATTTGTAAGATTTAATACGAAAAACGTGGGGCCTGATCAATTAGGTGTGTGGCACTCACTAGCTCCTCTATCCGTACTTCGGACAGCCAGCATCAGATCACATCCAAATCGTTTCCTGTTAGCCTTAAAATATAAATAAGCTTGACACTAATGTCTTATCATTCAATGTCATAATCTTCCTACTGACACATAACTGATGCAATAAAGCTATAGTTTATAGTTCACACCAGGGTGGTGGCGGTGGCGGTCGCGCTGGCGATCGCCGTAGTGGCGATGGCGGTCAGTACAAATTACTGCCACCGCTACCGCCGCAGTGTTTAGGCGCCTTTCCATTAGAATCATATGTAAATCGAAACGATTCCTGAGCTTTTCATAGATATGAAATATGGGCTAGCATAATCTAACTTTAAGTTGTATTTGCATGTTTCCATTCAATTATTTTGTTGCAATACTTAGCTTATAGAATAAACTATGGTTGCAAACCTAATTTACATTGATCCTTTAATATTGTGTCATTGGGTAAAAAAATACACCATCAGTTGCACAAAATAACAGCGATTTTTATTGCGTACAAGATATTACTAGTAGTTAGAAAACAAGTTTGATTCAATAGAAACATCTTGTAAACAAACACATTCGAGCTGGAACGGACCGAACCTCATCCGGCTCTGAATACACGGCAACTACAATATTGCTCCGTTCCAAGCCTCGTGGATCCATCTGAAAAGTTAATTGCCAACCCCGCAATACCTGTCTGCGGGTAGTTAGGGTTGTAAGGGTTTTCTATTCAGATTCAGGCCATATATAGATTTCGGCCTCAGTTAGTTATTAAGAAATGAATATGAAATACCGACTTAACTTATTAAACTAAAAACAAAACATTTTTTTCTAGCTCAAATTGAAAAAGAAATTGGTAGATTTTTTATTATTGCATGTAACTACATTGGATTATATAATCTAACACATGAATCTGATCTACCACATAGGTATTCAAGGAAAATTGTTTGTGTTTTATCTAAATTAGGTAAATACCTAAATGATTAGGTAGGTTAAATGTAGAAGTTAAAAAAATATTCCTTTGTTTTCTATCAACTTATTTGTTTTTACTCAAATATTTTTATTATTGTTATTTTGCTATAATATACACTAATTAATAGATTGTGTAAGCCTGGTAAGCGTATTGTTTACATAATAATACAATAATAATGCCTGTAGACTTGAATTATACGCGTGGTCACTCCAATTAGCATCAAGTCAACAACCTTAGTCGATTAACTGAAACAGAAACTAAACAAACATATTACTTGTATTATAATATGTACCTACTTGAAATAAGTACTTGGGTACCTAGAAATAGTAAGGACTTAACAGTTAGTTCTATCGTTGTCTAATTCCTTCAGTACGGAGAAAATCTTAATTTGAGATTTGATATAGTATGTTATACAACTAACGCTTCTTCGACGCTTTTAAAAATATAAGGAGTATCAAATAAAATAAAATAAAAATCAGCGGACGCCCCGCGACTTTACTGGCCTTAAAAAGTAGCCTATATGTTATTTCAGGATGTAAGCTATCACTGTACCAAGTTTCATCAAAATCTGTTCGGTAGTTTTTGCGTGAAAGAGTAACAAACATCCTCACACCCTTACAAACTTTCGCCTTTATAATATTAGTAGGATAGGATGTAGGTATATACACGAATAAGTATTTAAAGTTAGGCATAAACATCAGATTGTTTTGGGAGTTGGATCCGTAAGTCCACTAGGAAGTGTACTATGAAAGTCCACCGTGGCCTAATAGTGGACTTACTATAAGCTCTTAATAAAGTTTCCACTAAGCTGCACCGAATTTGTTGACCAACTGAAATAGTGGCGATGTGGAACATAATAGTTCTCGCCCAACACTAAAGGCAAAATGCGTCAACGAATGTGAATTTGTAATTCGTGAACTGTCACAATACTGCTTTAGTCCTGTAGGAATAAAGTGGTAAAACTGTAATAGAACAGTGCGAAAACATGTAACTATAAATTATTTATAAATGGTAATACGGATGTAGCAGCCAGCCCTACAAAGGTACCCATAGCCATAGCGACCATTCAGCGTATGAAATTGTCGATTTGCAATTATCATTTCAAGTTTTTGCTTTTTTGTTACCTATCTGGATTTAATGAGAAACAAGCCACATTTTACCTGAATGTACACATTGGTTTAATATCTGTGTACAGTCGCGGAAAGTGAATGTTTAACAATTTGAAGGACCTTCATTTCCTCGTGTACCTAATGGAAAAGCGGGTAGAGACAAGCAAGATGGACAATACGTATGAAGTCAATTCAAAACTAGCCTAACTTGCTAACGATTCACTTCCTGCGACTGTAATTACACTAAATGCTGAAGACAATGAAGTGGGAAACAGTAAAAAGGTGGAACAGCTAATAAATGACACTAAATTCATCTGGCTCTCTTTTGTAGCCCCATTTGCTTTATTCCACTAAATTTATAGGTGCGTACTAAATCTACGAAATAGTATAAGGTGTAATAAAAAACTAACTTATTTACGTAATTTAGAGGGTGTGTGAACAAACCAGTTCGTCTTGATCCGTTATATCTTGCTGCCATTACCGGTAATGTCCATTGGGGTAGTAAACCCAGGTTATTCGAATATGTAAGCCATCGAGGGAAAACTTCTATTTCTGTATAATTATATTCTAAATCTGTATAATTTAACAGATGAAAGGAAGGAATACAATCAAAAGAACCCTAATCTACTTAATCAATCCATATTACGACTTTCCCCGCCTATCATTGAGTAAACAAATCTAGTTGAACCCGGGTAAATAGAGGTACACTCGTTAACATTACCCGTAATGTATACAACTTGCACCGCATGTGCAGTGAGCACAGATCGCTTGTATACTGAACATTCGCTGACTGAACACGACAAGGTACGATGAACAAATACAAAACCCCTGTAATATCACTCTATCGTGAATGTAGGCTCCTACTAAAACCAAATAAAAGTCTCGGATTACTTAAACCTAGTTATTTTTAGAGATGAGTCAAGCCCAATATATTTTTTTGTTCTGGTCTACTAAAGTGGTCTGCATAAGCCGGACTTTCAACTTTTGTGCTGATTTAGGCCAAAATAAATGTTTTTTTTTTGATGTAGGCCAGTGACCAGTGCTCATAAATGGTAGGTACATCCTTCAAATCAACTGCCTATTACTATGTCCCCACTGCTGGGGTCAGGCCTACCCTCGAGGGCGTACGGGCTATTATCCACCACGCTACCGGGTTGGTGGACTTCACATGCGCCTAAGAATTTCTTCTTCGGCGTATGCAGGTTTCCTCACGATGTTTTCCTTCACCGTTTGAGAGCAGTCAGTAGTAAATGTACCTACTTAAGTTTCGAGAAAAAACCCAAAGCACAGCCGAGGATCGAACTTCGGATCTAATTTCGGTATGATAAGCCGTGTCTTATCCCCGACGCCACTGACGCTCCAACAACATAGGTACCTACATCCTTAGCTTTCCTTTTAAGCCTCCCTGATAGGAGTTAAACAACTTGAGAAAAGATACGGATGCACTTCTCTTGTCATGTCAACTGATTGTAATGAATGGTCCATTGTGGTGAAGCAAGCCCTTTATTCGCATGAACGGCTGATTTACTAAAATCTTTACTGCTTCGTAA
The DNA here is from genome assembly GCA_949699065.1 of Metalampra italica. Taxonomy (NCBI): domain Eukaryota; kingdom Metazoa; phylum Arthropoda; class Insecta; order Lepidoptera; family Oecophoridae; genus Metalampra; species Metalampra italica. The sequence goes on from OX452987.1 coordinate 5,029,005, forward strand.
CTGCGTGTCGTACGTAACTAAAAGCTGACACCCGTAACGAAAACTGATAGAAAACTTTATAAAAGAAATCTGATCTCGAGTTAAAATAAATATACTAGAGAAACGTTGCTTTTTGAAATGTTATATACCTATACCACATCTTAGAGAGTAAGTAAGTAGGAGTATAAGAAAATTTTTATGTCGCAAAAAATTTAATATACAAGCCGCTCATTTTTATGAGATGCAATGCAATGTCCAAAATAACATCAGTTCTAACTTTAATTTAATAATAAACTAGCTTAGCTTTAGCTTAGCTTTCGGTTTCGGATTTCTTCCAAAACAGTTTCTGTTTCGACCGAAAGGAAAAAATCCACTTTTGGTGGAACACTACTTTTCTCGCCCAAAATCGTTTTATTATGGAGAAAAATAAGAGCATGAATCAAAGGGGCCCATTTTGTACGCAAATTTAGGTGACATATTTGGCATTTATCCAAAGAAAGGAAATAATAAAACTTACGAGGGGCGTTCATTAGTGATAAATTCTGGATTGTTTATTCCGTTTCCGTAAAAATATCCTTGCAAATTATCCACCGAATTGTTTCAGAGGGATAATCTCAGATGAATAAATACTCCTCACGATGATAAGAAAAAATATAAGATTTTCTTTGCCAAGTGGCCTTTTAATTGGATTCGAATGCCTTTTTAGCACGATTGTTTCGGCGCATTTACGTTATTGTCGATTTTGAAAAATAAAACTCACGACGCTTTGTGGCTTGCCATACCTATTCATCCACAATGTGGAATTCTTATACCACATGTCTGAACTAGTCTGAAGACAAAAGTCCGTCCGTTATTGTTTAGTGCGTCCAACACGTAATGACCTACGGCGTCAAAACGTGGACACTGATAGTAGGACTATCTAGTCCGAAAACTCAGTCTCTCAGCGGGCTATGAAAAAAGCCATGCTCGGAGTTTCTCTGAGAGGCAGAATCTATAGCTCAAAAAGTCAGTATGTTGAGTGGGCTGATAAAAAGGTATAATGTCTGATGCTCCACGTGGGTCTGTAGCTACGTTACAAATGTAATCCCGCACTAAACAGTGCTAAGTGACACGCACTGCATTGCGGTTTTCGGAGTGCATAATTGTGCCAGGAAGCTTGTATACGGACACAACTGTTTGATTTCTTTTGCATTAAATTTAAAAAATAGCTATAGCTTTTTATATGACTATATCTTCCGTCATCTTAAATCATCTGAAATTTTGATGAAAGAGGGCGTAGTTTTGGACTCATGGGTAGGCTTGACGTCAACGAGCTATATAATATTCGTCATCGTCATTGTCACAGAACCATTACTGAGTAAAATAAACAAATATATTTTCAGTCACGGGAGTTGTAAAATATACAGAAGTCCACGACAGTGAATCCGCGAAAAGGCACTTAGAATCGGTAAATGCTTGAGTTTCACAAAGCTAGTCCGAAAGTCCGATCAGAGTTACCAAAGCGCAGGTATTTTAATATCCTATAAGTTTATTATAAAATGACGTCATTTAGTGAGGATTTGATATAATTATCCAAAACGACATTGGTTTATGAAGGGCAATTTGTTTATCCCACAAGGCACTAAAATGTAAATGTCTCGAAGAGTTCTAAGCATAGCGGCGTAGCTCACCTGCCTATATAAAATAATTAGTAAGAGGATATAAATCATGTTATCTCCGTGTGGGCTACGACAGCCAATAAGCGTTTTACGCGAATTACCCCAAGATAAATTGCCCGCCTCTGACATTAATGCGAACTTTCTTCCGAAAATAAATTACCTGTATAAGCCTTCGATGTTGAGCTTCCTCACTGCATGACGATTTAGATAAAACTTGACTTGTCTGTACTGTAAACTTTGACGTTTATTTATTTAAACCACTAGGTACTTTTGAAATAACCAAAATGATGACTTCAATCAACACAAAAATATAGAGTGAACTTTGAACAAGTAATAATTATTTTTCTTGAAGAATTTCGTACTCTTGATTGCACAGAATTCAGTTAATTTACATAGTAAGTTAAGTACATTATGCCTTCTTCCAGACAATCATGCGAAATAACGTCCCATACTTTTCATGTTTTCGACTGACTAATACGACGAATGACTAATATTTTCAAAATATATTTACGTTATATTAAAGTACACGATATGTAGATGATAAATAGGGTTTTTGGGAACAAGTACTTTACGTAAGTGGTACTTTTTTAGTTACATTTTAGGTATCTACATCCTTTTTAATCCTTCCATCCAGTTGCAAAGCACAGAATGCGCCCGCGCGGGCATCGCGGCGGGGCGGCGGCAATGCCAGATTCCTTGCATTTAATCCACTGAGTAGCTATGTCAGTTTAAATTTCTCGCATGTCTTGATTAGTTACAGCATAATTGGATGGTGATACTTTTCTGTTCCATCCAGTCACTGTCTTCTTACGTACTCCATGGATTTAGCCGTGTCGCTGATTTAATTACTCATTAACTAACATAGGTAGGGAGGTATTGTTGTGATCGATGCTTGGGTTTTTCGTCCACAAATTTTGAGCTTTGTCCTTTGACCTCTAATAGTTCCTACTAGTTCCCTCTATACGGCTGGCCCTGGCTTCCGCGACTTGTGCACCTGTTTTGAACGTTTGCCGAGTTCTGAAGTGCCATAACTCAAGTTAACTCGACGAACTATGGTAATCGGATAGCAATTAATTTTCCGCAGATGAGTCTTGTGCCATTGAAAACTAATTTCTTATCGATTTATTACTGTTTTCAACTGTTCTCCAATTTATATTCGCTAAATCGCAGTAGTTTAGTGTTTTATTGATATTGTCTAATAGATCGATATTAATGTATAGTATTTTGGAACTTAGCATAAATCAATAAGGCACAAAACCACCGATGCAAGATTGGTCATGCTCGGTATCTGAAGAAAACGTTAGTTTGCGACCGCGTTGCTTTAAATAACTCGTTTACAAAATAAATTTTTACATTAATCAAACTAATTATTATAAAAGTCTTATATATTATTATAAATCGCTTTAACTATGGAAAACTATTAAAGAAATCACTAATACTAAAAAGATCAATTCATACCCTAAAGAACTATTATCAACCGCTACAACCCCCCAAGAATCAGTAAACTTGATAAACAACTATTTTGTTACCGTTGCTAAAACATTGGCGGACCGATTTCAGAAAGATATTGAAATTAATCTTACTCCCAAAAATCACAAAATCTCCCCGGACACCCAACTCAATTCCTTCGTGTTATTAGATACAGATGAATGCGAGGTTGAACGTATTTTGTTAGGACTTAAAAATGACTGTTCAATTGGATATGATAGGATCCCTAATAGACTGCTCAAACAGTTTAAAGATTTTCTTGTTCCACCCTTAACATTCATATTTAATAACTGTCTCCAAAAAGGCATTTTCCCCAATGTGCTGAAGAGGTCGGTAGTTCGTCCGATTCACAAGGGTGGTGACAGAGACCGTATCAGTAATTATAGACCAATCTCAATCCTAACCTCCCTATCCAAAGTTTTAGAAAAAATTATTAATACTCGACTTGTAAAGTACCTAGAAAGTAAAAAGATTCTGTCTGAGAATCAATTTGGTTTTCGTAGTGGCAAATCCACAAATGACGCTCTACATGTACTGACTGACTTTATCTCAACGAATCTTGATAAAAGAATGAAATGTGTCGCCATTTTTCTAGACTTAGCCAAGGCATTTGATACGGTGTCTGTTCCTATCCTTCTGGACAAACTGGATAGATTGGGTGTCAGGGGCACACAATTGAAACTCGTTAAGGATTACCTCTCTGATCGATATCAATGTGTTGGGGTTGGTAACTTCATTAGTTCTGAACTTTTGGTGACGCACGGTGTCCCGCAGGGCAGCATCCTAGGTCCAACCCTCTTTCTCGCCTATATTAACGACCTCTGTTCTATGAAACCCCCTAAAGGTAAACTCATTTCATACGCAGATGATACAGTCCTACTCTTTGCTGCTAAAATGTGGAGGGATGCCTTTGATGCTGCCCAAAATGGCTTAAATATAGCCACAGATTGGCTTCGAGAAAATGTACTTACTCTAAATGCTGACAAGACCAAGTACATCTGTTTCTCTATCCGTGACACGCAATCGCTTAAAAATGAGTTTCAAATTGTAGCTCATGAATGTCTCACTCAAAATAATGGCAAATGCTCGTGCAAACCATTGCAACGAACATCTTCTATAAAATACCTAGGAGTTTGCCTAGATAAAAACCTTAATTTTAAAGAACATATAATATTGTTGAGTGGAAGAATACGAAGATTAATTTATATATTTAAATCTCTTCGACACGTTGCTGACCCTAAACTTCTAAAACGAATCTATTTTGCCCTTTGTCAGTCTTTGCTCACATATTGTATCTCTGCTTGGGGGGGTGCTCCTAAAACTACTCTTAAATACCTCGAGATTGCGCAACGTTCCGTCCTCAAAGTTAGTACCTTCCGATCATATTTTTATCCCACTGTATTTCTATACAAGTCGTGTGAGGTGCTCACAGTACGTCAATTGTTTATCCAAAGTATTATCATGAAGCAGCATGGAGAAATGAGATACAATCCACGGCTGGAACTCGCAAAACGTAGGAGGGACGTGGTTTGTGATAGAACACATCAACCTCGTACATCATTCTCTCAAAGATTTTTTGGCTTCCTTGGTCCTTTTATCTATAATAAGATAAACAAAACTCATTCGATCTACTCACTTAACACAAATCGTTGTAAAAAAAGAATTAATTGTTTGCTACATGATTTATCATATGAGGAAACAGAGGATCTTCTTACTGTACCCTCGTGAAATCAAACAGGCTTCGCTTCTAATTTAATAATATAAATTGTCTTTGCAGACAACGTATATATACATAACACACACACTCTCGCACATACACAAACACACATACACAAACTCACACACATACTTAATAATTTAGATTTTTGGTTTAACTTTTTTTATCCGTACTCTTCTGTACTTAATTGTTTTTGGGCCTATTTTTGGTTCCAAGGGGAGGAGCTCTGTAGCTGAATAACAGGCTCGCGCCTAGTTCAGCAATAGATGCTAGGCATAAGAAGCAATATAAGTAGGTATAAGAATTCATGTATCATACATAATTGTTATACTTCTGGAATAAATTATTATCTGGAATTATCTGGAACGGCTCGACTGATTATATTATTATGCGATTAGGTACAGGGTAGGTTGATGACTACATTTTTACGTCAATTTTCTAGAAAAACCCCGGGGTAGAAGTAGGTATACTTTTTATTTGGGCGTTTTATCCAGATGGTTATTTGTATATAGCATTAAAAGTAATTGATGCAAGTGGTTATATTGATCGTAGTATAAATTAAATGTGTAAACCACACTAACAGCTAAATAGTGAACCCAAATGCAAATTGTAATGCAATAAAGTTTAACCAGAGCGCTTGATTACAATGATGTTGATGGAACCCAATGCAACGCACGCAGCGTGTTTCCAATTACATACATACATATCTTCACGCTATGTCCCTGGCGGGGTAGGCAGAAAGAACAGAGCGCCAAGTATTGCGATCCTGGCACACCTCTTTCGCTTCGCTCAGTCTCATCATTCTCTTCATACACGCTTGCCGTGGGACGCGAGCATGTATGAAGCGATTAAGTATTTTATATATAGAAATAAGAATTAATCACATTCGCAACTGGCTAGGCTAGTAAGAGTCAGGTTTTTCCAGGATAAAAGCGACGGGTTCGTCTTACATTGTAACCTAATCACCCATTTCATCTTGCCAAAAATGTAAAGATTTCAGATTTGGCAACTGCCATAAGGCTGAATTTTTCAAATCTCTCCATAGAAAACTTGCCAATCTAATAGAGATAATAACAATGGACTGTATGGAATGGAGTGTAGTGCATAAAAGATTTGTATTTAAACATCAACAGCCTGTAGTAATATCATACTTAGTAACATCATCATAATTAATATGTGATATCTATTTGATAATATTATCATTCCTCCCGCAATAGTTATTTGTGTTACAAGGGGACTTTCTTCCTTATTTTAGGCAAAATCAAAGTCACACTAAAATAATTATGGCTTGATGCCGGTAATATACCAAAGCGGGGATGCAGGCCTTATGTTCGGTGAACGCTATCGCCTTCTCATGCGCCGTCAATGCGCAGTCAATTGGTTGGGTGGTTTGTGGTACAGTCCAATTAGTGTCATTTTACAGTCATTAGTGAGTACTTCATTACTATTTATAGAGAACACTTTCTAGTCCACCGATAACGTACAATGTATCAATATCATCGCTCTGTGGTATTGAGGCGGTAAAATATGTAAATAATAATCCAGGATCGGAACAGGTAGAGCAACCAAGCAGAGCATTTGCAACCAAGGGCCGTTGGTAGCCTAGTTGGTTGTGCACTCGCCTCGCGTTCATGAGGTTGTGGGTTCGAACCTTGGCCCGTACAACTAAGTTTTGCGGAACTAAAGTGCGGTTTAATTTAATACCACAAGTTTTACGATGAAGGAAAACATCGTGAGGAAACGTGCATACGATTACGAAAAAACGGATTGGGGCACCGTCGTTGGTAGACAGGTGTTTGGCACAAAAGATCCCAAAAGGTTCGAAAATAGCTAGGTTTTCCTGTATAAGATAAGATTTGCAACTATCTAACGTATAAATAGCCACCTAGGTATCGGATTTTCAAGAAACGTCTATGTTATTACGTCAAAATGTTTCTGCTCTGCTAAGAATTATAGCTCAAATAAATTTGAAACAATGAAAACGACATCCATACATTCTCATAGTAGCGTACGTTTCTATTAATTGAGGTACCTAGTATATCTAGAGGGTGGGTAATTATCCTAATGGATGAGATGTGAATAGCGCAGTGCACCAAACAAACAGTCACGTATCCATTCAGTTGGGTGGAACTAACTTCTCAGGACAGTTCTGTCTAAGGGAAGCATCAACTTAAATGATTTTCGTCAAGTAAATACTTATCTAAGAAGGAAACTATAAATCGGATCCATTTCATATTGTTTCTCAATTGTTTTTAAATAACACTTGTCTATTAACTTCTTCTCCATACCTTCAGAAGCGATGTTAGATTAAAAAAATCATGTATCTTGACTTATCTCGACCCAAGTTTAACAAGTCAATGATTTTCATGAAGATAAAGAGAAGAAAATGATAAAAATGCAACCATATAGTGAACTATATTCAAATTGAGAGTTTTTTTACTATGCGTAAAAATACCTCGGTTAATCCATACATTTTGTGGCATGTGTAGGTATTATTACTCTGTCAAATAGCCATCAGAAGTAATCACAGACCACTTATATGAAAATACTAGCTTTTTCCCGCGGCTTCGCCTGCGTAGAAAAGGTTTTCCCGTACTTATTCATCGTGAAACAGCTCCATCTATATATGCGTTTTATTACTTTGCGGACGCCCCGCGACTTCGTTCGCGTTAAAATGTATCTTATACGTTATTCCAGGATATAAGCTATCACTGTACCAAGTATCATCAAAATCTGTCCGATAGTTTTTCCGTGAAAGAGTAACAAACATCCTCACATCCAAACATATTTACAAACTTTCGCCTTTGTAAAGATGTGAGGATATTAGTAGGACTAGTAGGATAATTTGGTCAAGAAATTCTATGCACGCTGATTTTTAACAGTGCCACAATTTTATCTTAGTTTAAAACAGCAATATAAGCATTTTATTAGGACTGTAAAAGCACAAAATTCTCTGTGCGAATGATAAAACCAGGACACGTTTTCGTGCTAATTTAACTTGTGCAGACATTGTTGTTATCAAGGATTATGCGAGTAAGTCGTAATCCTTACACCATAAAACCAAAACATTCACAACAACAAAAAAAGATTTATGAATTAAATAATACAGAACTGAATAAAACTATTATATTTATCAAATTACTTACTACACAATACCTGAGAATACTAATTAAATTATAATAATAAAACCGAATAAATTAATCGAAATCCTCCTCAGAAAATTTAGTTATGTTTGATAACCTTATTCACCTTAACTTTATTAGTAATTTTTTTTAGTCAAATTATATTATTGTATCGACATTACATTATTTATCGTAGCGAGAAGTAAGTACTTACAGTTTTATTGTATTCCTTTGTTTGAGTAGAAATTGTAAGTATTCCCGATCGCCGATTGAATCACAAAATGGAGTGTACTGTTTATAATTTGTTCAGGATCATTGATTTTGAAAGCGTTTTTCGTTTGTCAGTTTTGACAATGAGACAAAGATAAGTTTGATCGTCAAACAGTAAATATTAGTACACTTCACTTAATTTTAGATAATAATTTGATTCAAAAGTTTTGTAGATAAACCTAATAAAGTTTTGGTGAACTAACAGTAAGATGATAGATCATTGTGTCGAAACAACGTCTATCAGCATTTATCTTTGAAATGTGGTTTGGATTCGTTCCAATATACTGGAACTACTAGTTTGTGGTCAGCGTTCTCTCGTTGAATTCATATTTTGAATGGTTGTCGGTTGTCTCCGCGATTTATTTCGTTGAAAAGTCCATTTTCGAACGCAGTATAAGGTTATTGATTTAGGTTTTGATGTGCGTTTTTCAATTTACTAGAATTTACTTATACTCGTATTTCCTTCAACGTTCGTCTCCTGCTTGTCCATACAGCTTACCTAGACTTGAATGAATGAATATTATGCTTTCTATCTTGATTTATTTCTGTGGCATATTGTGCTAATAAAATACCTACTTTCTCATGTTAGTGTGTACTCCATGCTTAGGGAAAATCGATTAATGTAAAATTGAAAAATTCGCTCGAGAACAGGATTTGAAACTGCAACCCAACTGACAATTTCATTTAAATGTAATCGACTACGAAATCCTTGAAGCAAAATGAACCAAAGTCTTCAGGACACGTCTTTTCGAACCACAGCGCACAAAGTTCAAGTTAAATTGGAAGTAAAAGAATTTGATTACGTCCGGTCCCTCCTAAATTAAGGGTCCACTCCCGGTTTAAAATACTTACCTCTAATTAAGAGGTAATTCCTTTTAATTACGGCTTACTCCGGAAATTCCGGTATCTTGATTCGGATTGGACAGATTACTATCGCTCAAGGGTTTCTTTTAATGAAAGCAATAAAAGGTGAGGACTTGGTCCTTGATTACGTTTGGGAATTCAATTTTACGTTTTTGTTGTTATTCTTTAATAACAAGAATAGTAATTAACGTTTGAATCTGCCTATTAAAATACAAGCCCCACTGTTAGCAGCAGACACGAATCGGAAGACGCAGCGTAGGCAGGCCTCCCACAAGGTGGACCGACGATCTGGTGAAGGTCGCGGGACCCAGCTGGATGAGGCTAGCGCTGATGGAGATCCTTGGGGGAGGCCTTTGTCCAGCTGTGGACGTCTACAGGCTGATATGATGATGATGATGATGTTGGCGGCCTACCCTCTACTATCCTCTCAACGAGGACGTTAGGACTATAGCCCATCACGCTAGCAAGTTTGGGGTGTTGGACTTCTGATGCCCCTAAATATTACTTCTTCGGCGTATGCAGGTTTTCCTTCACTGTTTGAGAGCAGTTAAAGCAGTAGTGAAAATGTACTTAAGTTTTAAGAAGAACCCATTGATTCGACGTGACAGGCGGTACATCCCCATTACGACACCTCAATGAATGCCTAATTTCTGTAATTCATCAGTCTAATAAAGGATAAAAATAAATTAAATACGTACCTACCTACACTATTTTTGTTATTTAAATGATTATTTAAACAAATTGACACGTTATTAATCTAGATGCAGACTAGAGTAAGATTAATAGAGCTCTGAATTTCCTTCCGAGACGCCATGAAAGAGCATTCAGTTCCCGTGCGCTTTGGAATTTCAGCTCAGTGGGACGGCCATGCCATCGCCAGTGCTCTACAGTTTGTGTGGAGGTGTGTTCCGTTTAGTTCTTTACTATCTGACGCCCCGCGACTTCGCCCGCGTTAAAAGTGTCCTATATGTTATTCTAGGATATAAGCTATGATTGTACCAAGCTTCATCAAAATCCGTTCAGCCTTCTAAGAGTGATTGGACAACGCGTGTATAATAGTGAGATGGGATTATTTTATACTTGTATAAAAATCGTTAAATATTTTTATTGACAGCAATTCTAAAAATAATAAAAGATGGGCCACCGAACATGAAATAATATTAAAAATTAATTATTAAAAAATATTTGATAATAAAAAGTATATTCGTTCTATTCCGTAGCATTTTAATTTGTTCATGGTTGCAGGTAACTGGCATCAACGCCGAAGGCATCGTCTTATTAAAGTCACTTATTGAAGTGATAATGAAGAAGCTGTCTGCAGCCAGCCCAGCCCGCTATAGAGCCTGCAGCCGCGGGCTGTTTGTGTTTCATTTACCTGTACTAATAATCCATAGCACGACGGTCTTAACGGAACAATGTATTTATCTTAACAGAATTTTTTCTGAAATCATAATTATACCTATCCATGTAATAAAGAATTTCAGGTCATAAATTATCTACTGTTTTACTCAATACTCAACGTTGTTCCCGGAAAGAGCAATAGAAATGGTTCAATATACACGTACCGTTATCATAATCAGCCTTTAAGTCCACTGTTGGACATAGATCTCCCCCAAGCGGCGCCACTGAGCCCGCCGAAGTTCAGATACTTTTTATTGAGCTTAGTTCTTTGGCGGATTATCTACACATTCCGAATCCTGTCTCTTAGAGAAACTCCGAGCATGACTTCCAGTACATACTAGAAGCTAACCCATATTAAAATAATTTGGCCGCCTGCTCTCATGTATTTGACCAGTACAGCATTGTCGATTTACCTCGAAGAAGGTTGTCAAAATAATGTTCACATTTCCAAGCTTGATGATTGAGAAAAAACAGTTTTTATTCAATTGGTACTTACAATCGCGCAAAGGCTCATAAGTATTTGTGCTGGCAAGATTTTTGTTATCATTAGAAGTGGAACCCTGGAACCCGTGTAATTTTGTTAAGGCCCTGCCCCCACGTACACAGATGTACTTAAGCTGCCGTTTTCGCCGACTCGGCAGACTCTCACCAGATGTGAACGTGGCCTTATTATTATGGGCTTACACTACGAATTGGCGTCTAATTTTGTTTATTTTATTTGATACTGCCTAACATACATAAAAATAACGATACTCAGAGATACCAGGTTATCAGATAACAAGCTATACCTAGCAAATGTGAATTAATTCTGGTGGTCTTATGTACAAAATACATTATGGTAGTGTTAGTTTACTCCATCTTTTTTTAGGTACTTATATTTTAATTTTTAGTCTAATTCTAGTACCTTTCTATCTACTTTTTAAGAATTTTAAAAGAACCCATGCAAGTAAAAACATTAGCAAAAGTTGAGTAGATTTCAACTTAGTTTCCAATATAATCATTAATCGCTTTTACAGATTAGGAGGTTAAGAGTTCAAGTTATAATAGAAACATACAGCTCGACTGGGTCGTACTTATTTATCGATTTTATGATAAACAAACTTTGTTATTTGAACAGTTACCTAGTCAATTTGTGCAAGGTTTTAAACACGATTATGTAACCTAATTTCATTTCGTCCGCATCTTACCTAAGTGCAAGTTTAGTAAAGCCAAGTCTATCTGTACTAAGTTCACGTTCAAATCCAGTCAATAGTTCCATCTCAGTTACAAATTATTCTAACAATGACATACGAGCAGCAGCCCATAGAAACGTACAATTGTCGCTTAACTCTAAGTAATGTGCAATAAACTAGGTTCAGCTCAGGGATTTGTTTCCATTTTGTTTATATTATTTAGTTTTTTATTATATATTTATTTTAGGTAGGTAAGTAGGTTAGCATAGTATATAAATGTATTGTATCTATCCTTAGTAACTTTTGATACCAAGTTTTTTATATAATTAAGTATTTCTGTTTATATTAGTGTGTATACTATTATTGTTGTGTACTTATAATTAGTATTCTGTTCGAAATAACTAAACTAAACCCAAATATACAAACTAACATTTCGTCAGCCTTATAATAGCTGCACTGCTGGGACATGACCTCTCCTCTAAAAAAAGTGGGATATTTTATGCTCTAATAACTACATGAAATATCTACCGATTGCTAGTTAAATGCTATTTTCTCGGCTAATCGCCTCATACGCACATACACAGGAATACTTGTAGCGGTACTATTATGTTCCTGATACCACCTTAAAAATGTTGGATGTATCTTTAAATTATTAAGGTTATATCACGGTGAAGAGAACTATATGGAAATTGACACACGAACAGGACAGACTTAAATCTTTATAATGAGGAGATATCAAGCCTTTGTATTTGGATTGGACTAGCGGTGATGTCCAGTTATAGTACCTATCTATATGTTTCAGAAGCAGCTATTGTTTAAGCAGTGGTCTGTTTGTGAGCAAACACTACAAGCTGCCTTGTTTAGTTTACAGCACCCGCCTAGAATCAAAGCTAACGGGAACATGAGGGCGTACAAATTACATATGCGCATAGACTATCATTTAAAAGATACTATTAATATCATTCATCATTAATTATCATCTAACATACAGAAAAAAAAAAGATTCAGACCATTGTCTGAAAATAATAAAAAGCAAAATTAAAAATTTTGAAAAAACCAGCGACGGATGTAATTATAAAAGGATTAGGTAAATAAATTTTTTGAAAAATCCCTGACTAAAGGCAAGTAACAAATGACAAAAGTAAATAGCGTTTTAAAAAGTGTTAATTGGTCGCGAGGTCTGTCATAGTTATAAACAACTAATTATAACTTTCCTTAGTGCTTCCTACCTTAGTATAGTCGATTCAGATAACGGAGATGAGGAAGCTACCGGCAAAACGTATTATTTACCTATTCGGTTCAATCAAAACCAGGTGTATTGTATTTTAATTCATTTGTTTCGAAACAATTTCGTTATGCTCATATCTGGTCCAAAGAAGCTACCATGACTAGACGCATGGTACTGGCGCATGGATGAATTACCTATTATCAACAACATAAATGCAACTCATCATGATGTCTCAGAAGTGAACTTGACTGTTAGATAATCATATACCTAGTTTTAAATACTAAGCGAAACAAACTGCAAGTAGGTGCCTACTAACTCTATTTATAAACTTGTAATCCTTCATTTCGACTTTGATGAAATAAGGTAAACGCCGACTTTTGAAACGTAAGTAGTATTTAAGATGTAGATAATTGTCGATAATTTAGGTATTTTTGAAACTTACGTTTTGTACTTACTTACCTATTACTAGCTCCTCTCTTTTTTGGATTTGATGGTTTCTTTTAAACACTCAAAACACTCGTTCCTCAAAAAAATGCAATCATTCGATTTCTTTCAAATCAAAATCGTAGTCCGATCCGCATAAAAATGCTAATTTTCATTCATTTTGTTTGTTCTAGGCCTAATAGGTGCCGGCGGCGTCATTTGGCAAATATTGCGAGGATGTAGGGATTAATGATGACGTAACCAAGTGGGTGGTGCCACAGCAAACTCCTGCGCAGGTGTGCGTAATTAAGAGAGACAATGGCGAAGAAGCAGTTGAAAGTATAAATCAATGTAGAGTGAAAGATACGATTCCATTTCATTTGCCCGTAGCCCGGTGATGTCAGTTGCGTTTTGTCAACGCAGTCCAGCGAATCTCCGCAGAGCGGACACTACGTACAAACTTACCCACCTGGTTTCTTCAAAGTAATTTTTATAAGTAAAAAAAAACGTTACTTAAAAATAAAATTGTGAGATTTTCTTATTTGACAGAGATTCGAATCACTAATAGAAACAGCATCGCCTTAATAATGATAAAAACATTACACAGTGTCATCGCAGGCAGCGTGGTTATATAAACAGGGGCGCTTTAGAATAATCTGAGCATTGTAAGCTAATAGTTGATCGACAGCGCTAGTCGTGAAAATGTTTTTCTTATACTTTACCGCGACGTGTACAGTTCTAATATACTCCCTATATTATTATTTTACAAGAACTTTCAACTTCTGGAAAGAAAGAAATGTGAAAGGTCCAAAACCAGTTGCTGTCTTTGGTAACTTAAAGGATTCGACGCTTCGAAGAAAAGTGATTGCTGAAGTTATTCAAGAAGCATACGTAAAGTTTCCTGAAGAAAAAGTGGTTGGGGTTTATAGAATGACAACACCTTGCCTGTTGCTCAAGGATTTGGACATAATAAAGCATGTGTTTATTAAAGATTTTGATCAGTTTATAGACCGTGGAATTCAGTTTAGCAAGGAAGGTTTAGGAGCCAATCTCTTTCATGCTGACGGTGAAACTTGGCAGGTTTTAAGAAATCGTTTTACTCCCATATTTACTTCAGGAAAACTAAAGAATATGTTTTATCTGCTGAATGAACGTGGTGATAAGTTCATTAATTACGTTGAAAGTGTTTGTAAAGTGCAGCCAGAACAAAATGTGTACTTACTCCTTCAAAAGTATATGATGTCGACAATCTCAGCATGTGCTTTTGGTATCGATATTGACCCACTAAAAGACAAAATGGACGCTCTTCATGTCTTAGATAAAACTATGCTACAAACCAGTATCTATTTTGAATTAGACATGATGTACCCAGGTCTTTTCAAAAAAATTAACAGCTCTCTATTTCCAAAAGTAGTCAGCGAGTTTTTCAATGACCTTGTCAAAAATGTGTTCGCCAATAGAAACGGCATGCCTTCGAACAGAAAGGATTTCATGGATTTGATACTGGAATTGAGACAACAAAAAGAACTTCAGGGAAACAAGAGACAAAATCATGAAACTTTGACATTGGAATTGACTGAAGGTGTAATAGCAGCTCAAGCATTCGTATTTTTCGTAGCGGGATACGAGACAAGTTCTGCGACGTTGACCTTTATGTTGTACCTACTAGCAAAACATCCAGAAATACAAGGCAAAGTCTTGGCTGAAATAGATGAAGTACTTGAGAGACATAATGGTGAACTGTCGTATGATTTACTATCAGAAATGACTTACTTGATTAAGGTATTTGATGAAACCCTTCGGATTTTCCCAGTAGTAGACCCGTTGCAGAGGTGTGCAACAAGAGATTATAAGATACCAGGCACTGACTTGACAATTAAGAAGGGACAGATGGTGTTAGTGTCAGTGCTAGGTATACATCACGATGAAAAATACTATCCGAACCCGGAAAAGTTTGATCCGGAAAGATTTAATGCAGAAAACACAGGGAACAGACATTCTTGCGCATACATGCCGTTTGGAACTGGTCCAAGAAACTGCATCGGTAAGTGTTAATTTTAATAAACATTTTAAAGTTATTATAACAATGGTTTCTGGTTTCTAAGATGACTGTATTTCTTATAAATCAAGATGCAATATGATAGATTATGACTAAGTTACGACCATTACGTTTACTAGTCCAGTAGAGATACGATTTTTTTCCAATAACCTTTAACAATTCTAAAGTTTTATTTTGGTGAGTGGATATTTTAAGTAAATTCCTTGCTATGTTCTATACTGTATGGGTTTAATTAAAAACACACTCTTTTTTCCAGGTATGCGTTTCGCCAAAGTACAGTCAATGGCTTGCGCCGTTAAGTTGCTGTCCAAGTTTCGAGTCGAGCCTTCGGCTAACACCAAAATGGACCTCAAATTTGACCCATGCCGATTAGTAATTAATCCTCTTGGAGGAATTCCACTTAATTTTCTGCCAAGGAAGGCATAAAATACTTTTAAGTTCTAAGAAATTATTTATAAAATTGATGTTGGTACAGTAACGTTCTTAAGTGCGTTACTATTACGCGTGCGCACGCTAAGAGTCATTTTACTGTACAAAACGGTGCGCACGACAACACGAAAACCAATTAGATATAAGAAAGCTGACCACCCAAATCATAGCTTGTTTTAAACCTCATTTTCATAGCAATAAATCGTCAATTCATCGTTATATCCAAGAATATATTAGTGGATATGTGCGTGTGTGGGTACAAATATAAAAGAAAGTCGTAAATAAATAATGTTTGCTCAAATTCACACACGGCTGTTAAATCCCAAATTAAGCCGAAGCTTATCCTATGGGCACTCAACAACTGATAAACATACATATATAATAATAATAAAATTTAACAAAAACCCAGAATCTGAAACCAACAGATATGTTCATCACACAAATGTTGGTGCCGAGTGGGAACCGAACCACCTCAGGCGCTGGTCACTACCAACTAAGCCAACGAAACTGCTACTCCATTTATGAACCTCATTTCATATCATTTATTTAGCCTTAAATTGGGTGTTATTTAGGATCTGACACGCGGGATTTCCTATTTTAGGAGCCAGGGCCGCATTGTTATATTTATAAATGTAATTGTGGATCAATAAAAATGATTATTATGATTATAATTATTATCTAATATAATATCTTATTAATAATAATATAATATAATACCTTGAATGTACCTACTTCAAATCAACATTATGACTGAAAAGTTTATAACATAAACTATATTATTGGAGTGTAAAAGTTAATTTATTGTGGATTCAAAAAAAGCTATTAATTACCTAACTTACAACTTATTCTGAAAGATCTTGTTAATGTACTTACTCGTAGTTACGTATCTTTCTGGTGTTTGAATTAAACCACAGCATTCATTACTTGACCAAAAATCAAGCGCGTCTTTATAATCCTAATGATGATTGTGTCCCATGTTAAATGACCAAGACCGTTCTAATTTTAACTTTGTAATCAATAGTTAAGGTGATAGGAACGCGGTCATTCCTAATGTCATTGTGTTTACCAGTAGTAATGAGGTACTACTCGTAGTGTTGTTAATTTAAGGTCACACACCATACAAGTAAAGCTATAAGTAAACAATAATAATCTTATCAATGAATAGTAATCAATCACCCATGTTATCACTATAATAGGCAGAGTGTTGTTTTTATTAACACCTAATTTAAAGTAATCTAATTAGACTACTACCTACTACTAATACTCAATTTATGTTTATTATTACTACACAACTTCTGTAACACAAGATAAAAAAAATGTTACAAATAATAATCTCTATTCGAGTATGAGCAAGGGATTACCATTAATTAGATATCACACTTAATTGGGTTTGTTTTCTTGCATTTGTCATGTAATAATATGTGGTAAGTAAACTAAGTATTCCTTTTCTTGACATGATAATGACATGTTCACGATCACTCACAACTTATTCAATACCTTGAAATAGCACTCTGCCAAAATTTTGGCGGCCACAACTCTCGAATTCAGACAATAAGTCTAAAAAATGGCGCATCGGTTTTATAGTACTGCTCGCACAAAATATAGATTTATTATTTTGTGCCGCTCGTTACAGCAATTAAGGTAGAGAGGTATGTAATGTTCGCGTGGCATCAGCTAATAATTCCTTATAACATTAACGCGAACTCGAGCTAAACTTGTTCGATTTCCCCCCGAGTCCACATAATGGTTAATTGAATTACCCCCAAACCATTTCTCTGATAAATTACATCACAACTTTGTTACGGACATATCGGATTAGTGCTAGCGATTTATTGGATCCAACAATATTTTTACGTGGAAGTGAATCTAATTTGACACGGTAAAGAATATGTCATACGATAGGTGCTATCAGTCGCGACAAAGTACTAATTGCAGTAAATTAAAAATAAATCTCATTAATTGGGATATGTTTTAAAAAATTAAATTATAATACGGAAAGATACATATGCGGAATTTTCCAGGCTCCTGGAAAAATATTTAATGGCTTTCCCCAGTGCTGTATTTACGTAACTACCATAGCCCACCACACTAGATCAGTGCGGTCTGGTGGACTTCACATGGTCTAGTCTGTGTTCACCTCGAATATGTCCGTGACCTGACTGGCTGAGCGATGATCACTTCAAATGGACTTCAGTAGCAGATGGACCGCTAACCTATTTGGTAGCAAATACTTGTGACAAAATGACCGCTCTTATTTAATTACAACTAAAAAACTCTTCCAAAATGCTGCATTAAGATTACAACAAACGTTGTAGAAAAATTGAGCACAACAAAAGAAAGTTATAAGTCAACAAATTGAAAATACACGGCGTAATTCAACCAGTTCACGACCCCCGCATGTGATATAAGATAAAATAAAAAATAACGTTTATTTTTTATGTTTTTGCGACAATCGCGAAAGCAATAGATTTTTATTTAAATTTCAGCCGACTGGCGGTGGGTGTTGTGCCTTTTCCTTTTATTGTTTCCTACGTTATGAAGCCGGCTTGACAACTTTTGTTGCTTATAAATGTTCTTATTTCGATGCCGCTGGTTTTTGTAACGCACATTCATAATCTTGTTATGTTTAAATGGGTTGGTATCAGAATGACTGGATCGCAAATTGACCACTTCGCTCTTAGTCCAAATCTCAAATACCTAAGTCGCAAAATGACTAAATTCGTAGAAAGTCCGAACAGTTGTGTAGGTACGTGTACATTGGATGATTTCATGCCTGGCCACTTGGAAACATTGATGATAACATAATTAAAATTAAATTAAAGTTTTATTTTATATTCATATTCCGACATGTAGTCAAACATCAAAAATAGCTCGTGCTTATTCCAACCTTCATTATAGAAGAACTGAAGAGCCTCTCAGTAAACTTCCATCACAAAAGCTATTCATCTTTCTGTATTGATTTTGATTTAGACATTCGAGTTGTCAATGGCAGTCGCTATCACAATGGAAGTGAAGTTAATTGGTTGTCAGAGACAATGGGTACAAGTACTGATAGGACATAGTATAGTTGTATAGATTGAAGTTTACGGTCAAGATTTAATTTTTTCTGTAAATCTAGTGTAGATCACTGTTGGGCAGAGATTGTGAATTACAATTTATTCTCCATTTGTGTCTTTATCTAATATCTTTCATATATTTCGGTTATTTGATTTTGTAGAATTTGTTTGCATCATATTATATTATTATTTTCTTTAAAAAATGAAACAAAGAAGTAAGTATACCAAACAAATTGTGTTTGTAATTGATACTTACTGAAAATTTGATCACTTCAATTACCTATATTATTATATACAACAACTATACCTACCCAATGCGACTCTTTCGGGAATGTTAATCGTTCTGTTCCACCGGTATACCTATACCTATTTGATTATAAGTTTAGGTAAAGAGTAGGTATGCAACATCCAAAGCTAGGTCACTGTTATCCTGTGGCATTTAAATTGTTTTGGGTTTACACCCTCAAAATGCTGCCACTTTTATTTGCGGCTTTCGCAACAAGATTTAAAAACAGAATAGTTTTAAAACAGAAACTTTTCGTTTAATTTATTTAGGCATTTCATTGCGAAAAAATGGTCTTGACAGACGGACAGACGGACAACAAAGTAATCCTATAAGAGTTCCTTTTTTCCTCTTTAGAGGACGGAACCCTATTTAAAGAAAAATTTAAAAAAATCATCTTGTTCGGCACGTGATAAATATAAATGGAAAATATATATTTAACTATCTGGTTTTTATTATTATTTAAACTTTATTGAACGTAACTACAAAATTCATGAGCGGGGCGGCGCCTACCAAATTTTTTTTAGCTGCATGGTTTAATATAAAGACATTGTCCACCAAAATTTAGTCACCTGCAATAATTAAAGAATGCTAAGAATGTTGAGTGCTAAGACCACGAAACTCTACTCTGTATTGAAAGAGTCTGAGCGATTATTGGTTTGGGATACGCAGGACGGTCCGGATTTTATTTACGATCGGCTCAATAAACTGGACACTGGCAAATCCGTTCGGCTGTTCCGAATAGCCAGCTGGTCTACCGGTAGGGTCACATATATCCCGGTCCAAGTTATGAAATTTGCACCATGGTATGCCTACATTACCAGTATTTTGTATGAACATAATTAGATGCATATGCTCGCATAATTTATAAATGATTTGATTATAATGAGCTGTGACCGCGCGCGACATATTGAAAGAAAACACAGACCGAATACGTACACAAGGCAGTGCGATGCCATCACTAGGCTTTTCGCAGAGAGTCAAAAGATACTCGTATTGAAGTGAAAAAGAGATGTTATTCTTTTCTTAAATAAAAGTACCTAGTATCTTATCAGTTCGTCGCAAATCGCATTAATGTCCACCAACTTTTGTTTAAAAATCTCATGTCGTATTCCCAGATGTACAAAAATTACATAATGCAGATTATTATTACCTATTTATTGCAATTTGCAAAGCTGTTCCCAAGACATCTATGGCCTTTAGGACTATGCATTACGAACACAATTGATAAGTATATTCTATTAAAATAAAACATATAAACCCTGTATAAAATGTATATCCGATCTTGTTAGTTCAACTTATAAAATTTCGTAGTTCGCTCTTTAAACATTAGGTTCTCAAACAACATATCAAATCACCTACACATTTCATTTCCGTAACTCAATATCCGGTGGCACAGGATGTTTGGCTTAGCTTTTCCAATTTCCTTTCAAATAGGCTTTAAAAGTTGAAAATTTTCAGGTGGTACGACATGCCGGGAAAACCGAGGTTGAGGTGTGGAAAATTTCGTACAAAAATAAGCTGTATTAAATGATAATATACAAACAATTATTGGCAACTAGAAAGGGTTGTAGTTAGTCAAGCTCCAGTTTTAGTTGCTTATAATAGTTTTTAACAAAAGATCTAAATTCCGAGATGGTATCTATCTAGAACGAGGACATGAAATAAGAAAGTAGAGTCACTAACAAAGCGGTTTGCTTTGTAAAAGTGCAGTAACTTACTTACGAGTATGCAACTATATTTTGTTAAAAACTATTTATATTCCCACTATTTTACCAGCATTGCATAATATAATACATATGTACATACAACATACCTACATATCCCTAATGAGGTAGGCAGAAAGAGCCATAAAAGATTCTAAGATGATGTCAGAGTCAAATTCAAAATATTTTATTATTTAAACCAGAAACATACACGTATTACTTACATCTACCCATAGTAAATCTGAAATAGAGCTTTATTTTAGCTTTTTCAAGGGTAAGTATATTTTAAATAATAAAACTAAAAATAAAAAAACTAATAATAAAAATAAAAGAATTGAAATACTTTAGACTTCTTCGTTCACTTATTTATTACGTGCGTTCGATTCTCATTGGACACATTATTTAATTCGTACCAGCAGTTAATCATAATCTGAAAAGCTGTGATGTCTTTGTCTAATCACATTAGTAAAAGGGATTCCTAGTTTCCCATTAGTAAAGCTAATATTATAATTAGACTGCAAATACATTGAACCCTTCGGCGTGTGTCAGATTAACTAGAAATATGTTCCGAGATTTTGAACCCGAGCTGAAATAACAAGCCATCTGACTTCCCATCAAAATGTTTTGAATAATGTATGTAGGTATGTCAAAGTGGAATCACCATACGGAAAATCTATTTAAATATATGCGCAGTGGCACCACCCGCCGAGATAATTCGTTGGGAATGTTTCATGTGATACAAATATACAAGCATAGGTGCTTGTATACATCTGTATAGTTGTAGGTACTGTATAGGTGGAGGTTAGAAATACTTTAGGAGAGGTCATTGACCATACGTACTGTAAACGATATGGTGACAATTAACTAGAGAAAGGTTTTTGCCCGGGCATTTTGGGCGGATTGAATAAATGTCCGATAAACGCCCATTATGTATGCATTATAGGGCATTTATTGGGCGTATATCGGGCATTTATTCAATAGCCCAATAAATTACGGATAAAAACCCATCTCTATAAATTAACGCCTTCCAAATATATTTTTAAATTATATTGCATTTGGCTACTTATGGCCCATTAGCCCAGCACTCTTTAGTCCAGTTCGATTTGCTGGACTTAGTTTTTTTTTTAATTATTTTATTTCAAAAACTTAAAACTAGGGTAACATATATTTCTCCCAAACTTCATTGAAGTAGTTCCGACCCTCAACCTGACGAACATAAGCTGTTTACTCCCAACTGAGCTTCCACCTCCCAACCCGTGCCTATTTATTTCAATACCGAAACCTCCATTCGTTCACCTTTTGTATCACCGTGTAGTAAAATGTATGGCTCTATAGATCTACATCATTTAATAAGAGAATTGGAAACAACCAATAAGTTTGTTCATGATCAATTCCAGAACTCGTTTCCGGTTATTGAAACGAAAAAGTTAATTGCATTCGCTCACATCAGTGATTCGTTTTACTTTAATTAACAATTATTATGTATTTTATTTAAGTTGGAGACGCGAAATAATATTCATAACAGACAACATGTATGTACCTTCGTATTATATTCCTAGTATAGTTTGCACACTTAGTACGAAAATACCCACTAGTAGAACAGTAGACCTCGCCTAGCCAGCTCTTACAAACTAAACCTAAAAGGAACGAACAAAAGTCAACTTTGCAGTTGTGTAATGTGTATAATTTTTGTCACCGTAGTACTTAATAAGACATTTTTAATTGTGGTCCAAAACCACCGAAAGGGAATGTGTCACAATCTATATAATAGCTTTATCGACCAAGTCGGTTTTTACCTAATGTCAAAGATAATCAATTTTTAATCCTAATCAATTTTTCTTTTTGTCTAAAGTTCTATTTTACAGAACGGAAATATTCAGTTGTATAGAAAGAGAGACATCACAGTTACAATACTTGGTCTTCATTTCGCTCTTTAACTTTATTATAAGATTTTGTTCCCGTTCTCTTCAATACCTAAATCACGACTTGCAATAACTTGGCACCCGCTGCGTGCAAAACCTTAGGGTTTATGCTTTCTAAGCCAATATAAGTCACAGCGCAGTGGTCGTTCCACTTTACGGCCATCTTTTAACATCTCGTCGTTACGATGTATTTTTTCTTGTTTACAAAAAACTTTGTGTCAAGGAAGCTTTAACAGAAGGGTTAAAGAAAAATTAATACCCTGGCTTTAGTACTAATAATTTTAAGAGGCATGTAAATCTAAGGACCTACTTCTTTCTATATTAAGTATTGGAATTCTATGAAACGACCACGAATCTGAAGACGCAGCGTAGGCAGGCCTTTCACAGAGTGGACCGACGATCTGGTGAAGGTCGCGGGATCCAGCTGTAGATTATAAGTAGTTCACTCCAAATATCGCAGACAAAGCATTTTCTTTAACAGAATTGTATTAAGTTATAACAATATTTTCTAAGGGATTTTTTCATCCTTCAGATTGGAAAACATTCCACATCGTGTACCTCTTTCGAGCTCAGCATGCAATTCACGGGCATCAAAATTCTTTTCAAATATTTATTTAGGACAGCTTAGAACCCCGCTGTAAGAAGATTTGTAAATCTCCGAACGTCAATATTATTTGGATTTGCTTGTGACTAGTAATACGGGAAGTAAGTGACATAGTAAAGAAACAGCGCATAGACTGCAGAAGCTTGGTTTATTCAGTTTATTGATTCTGGAAATGTAAACCATGTGTTTTTAATAGGTATACCCAGACCTACGCATGTCTACTCGTCTGTATTTCTAGTTAATAAGACTCCAAGAACCCGTCTACTATCACTTATAAGCAATGTTTTGTGTTCAGGGTAGAATTGGTCAATCTGGTAATTGGACATTTTGGGAATTGGTAATTTTAGGAATTGGTCAATCTGGGAATTGGACATAGGGGGACTGATCCTCGCTGATGATGGTGATGAAATAATAATAAAAATACTCTTAACTGACTTTATTAATATTTACAATGATAACGTTCCTGTATAAAGATTTATCTAAGTTAAATAAATAAAATGTTGCTATTTAATATCAAACAAATCTTTTGCTGATGTAGCATGACTATTTTGTTTGTTGTAAATATTAAAAATTAAAGTCATTGTTTTGTTGAACTTCGTTCACATTACAATTATAATTATGCATCATTATCAGTTATCAAAAGTGTGTTGCTGGTGTTTTTAATTAATGTCACAATTAAATTATCTGGATATATATATTTTTTTACAATACCATTTTTTTAGGATTCTATTCTTTTTTTAACTAATCTGTACAAAAATAATAATAAAAAGATTTTAGAAAGCATATAGCGTACGTTTGGTATTATTCATATAATAAATTATGGTGCTTCAAACAAAGTATTCCAACAAAACTATAAAAAGACACAGGGTAACGATAATCCATACTAATATCAAAAGTGGGAAAATAACTCTGTCTGTCTGTTACCTTTTCATGCCTAAACCGCTGAACAGATTTTGATGAAATTTGGTGTGGAGATACATCGAGACCTGGAGCACTTTTCACCGCGAAAAACTCATTCCACGCTGGCGAAGTCGGCGGAAGCAGCTAGTTTAAATTAAATGACAATTTTAGGTTTTAACCGCATTGTTAACCGCATCACCCACCTATTTAGATAATTATCTGTCGTTACATCGGAAATTATGTAGTAAATGCAGTTTATGTAGTAATTTTTTTGAATGACTAGTAAATACTCGGCATTGGTATTAAGTACAAAGTAGGGACTATCTTGTAACCAAATTAGTTACGTATCACAATATCGTTGTCATAGAATGTTAATGTATTAAGTCCAATATGCACAAATTAAAGTAAGTCCAATAAAAATAAATACGGATGATTGGCGATATTGCTAGGCTACGCTGCAGAGGGAAATAAAAGAGGTGTGTCAGGATCGTGACCCTTGATGGCGCTTTGTTCTTACTGCCTAACCCGTGAGGGACATAGCGTGAAGATTATGTATGTAATAATGTAATATCTACCGTAGTAGCGACTAATGAAGAAAAAATATCCAGCATTGGGTCGGGACACCCCGTAAAATTATAGGCAGAAATTAGGTGCGGACTATGTACAACAGTTGAAGTGTTGTTCTGTGTTATGGAGCGAGGATGTTATACCCTGTTACACGTGGGTGATTCTACCGGGAAAAAAATAAAAACAAAATTTTATAAAATCAACAAAACCGTTTATTTTTTGGTTAATTGAAATCAAAATAGCATTAATATAAAATTTAATTAGCATCATTATATGTTTGATTATCTGTTACTTAATCATCTGTTCTAATATCTCCTTCAATATCATTTTCATTGTCTGTTTCCTTATCTGTACCAACATCTCTTTCATTAACCGTTACATTAACAGTTAATGTAACGGTTAATGAAAGAAATACTATGCACTATTTGTTCTAATAGTCATTTTTGTCTACGTAGACAGAGATGACGATTTCACGTTAGTTTGATCTGAACTAATCTTTAATTAATTGATTCTTGGTGTGGCTAGCTGATGCAGATAATATTGGTTCTGTGCATAATTACAACCAGTTATTAAGTCACATATTACATATTAAGGTGGACCGACGATCTGGTGAAGTTCGCGGGACCCAGCTGGATGAGGTTAGCGCAGGACCGGTCGTCGTGGAGATCCTTGGGGGAGGCCTTTGTCCAGCAGTGGACGTCTACAGGCTGATATGATGATGATGATTAAATCACAAACCGCAAGAATTTCAAAGATATTTAACCTGAACAGAATTATGGTTTCGTAGTAAAATGACCGACGTATATTACATAGTACATTTTATATTTTCGCATAAGAAAGATACCTCTTAATCAATCAATATTATACCTATAAAAGAAGAAACTCACTCACTGACTGATCAGCGTACAGCCCAAAGCTGAGAATAGAGACTTGAAATTTAGCACAAGGTTCCTCTATAGCTTTGACGTCCACTAAGAAAGGATTTTTTCCCCAGGGAAAACTCGAGAGAAAAACTTGTCTACGCCGGTAAAGCCTCGAGAAACACATAATATAAACCACCTATGCACTGGGTATAAAATTTACTATAGATAATCTATTAGCCAGTCAACGTTTACTACTGGTTGAACACTTGAATGATTTGCGACATCTAGTTTGAGCAAACAAAACCAAGAGCGGGAGTAACTTGTGAAAACGACTGTTAAGCGTGGTTAGCTATGTCCTTAGAGCAAGGCGTAGTTTCAATGCATGATCACAGATGGCGGCGTCCATAACCTCAGCCTTACGTTATCTAACAATGCCATCTGTGAAATTCTCTGAAACGTATAGAGCACTGTTTCCCCTTCTAGATGGAGCGACGATCTACGTACGGCGGGTATTTATTACCTGCGGCGGTGACTATCGCTATAAAGTGTCCCTAAACGATCATGCTTGCATGACATGCAACGTTTACGTGAATGTCATGCTGCATGATGGACCATCATGCTTGCTATCAATCAATACAGTGAAGCAACGGCCAGCACGTAGAGTGCATGTCATGCACGTAGTTTGCATGTCATGCACGTCAATCACTACAGCTAGACGGTCATGCATGAGTGACAGCACGTATTGCAAGTCATGCCGCCTGATCGTTTAGGGAGCCCATTAAGTGGTCCCTAAACGATCATGCTTGCATGACATGCAACGTTTATGTGAATTATCATGCTGCATGTTGGATCATCATGCTTGCTACATGTTCAATATTATTATCACCCACTATATGTGGAACATTTTGGTACGAATGTAATTTACCAAATAATAACTAAGTAGCCTGTTTCTGAAACTGTTTTTCCCAGGGATTCGTAATTGATATCTGGCCGAGGCCGCGAGGCTATTCGGATTGTCATTTCTTCGACTAAATAAAATAGATTCACACGATTGATTAACTTCGCCAGAGCATGGAATCACAGGAAGAAAATTTATTTCCCTTCGTTCTGTATGAAATGTAACGAGGACGGAATAAATTTAAAATAAGTATAACCAAGAAGCTTGTCTGTATAAGCTTCTTTAGTATAACATGTAGAGGTCGGCACGTATACAATTAATGTATTATTACTTTTTCTCCTTTTATGGAGTTTATATATGACTAAATCATCAGTCACTTTAAACTTAAAACTGTAATAAATACCAAAGTTTCTTATAAACGCTTCATCGGAAACTATTTGACTGGGTGATGGAGTTGGTACAGTCAACTTCAGATTGACTGTATTACTTAAGTAAATAATCAAAATTAGGTATCTGACTAACACATATCTCATTTTTAATACGCAGTCAAGAATATTCTTAATGTTGAAACAATTAGAAATTATAATCGTCGACAGCTTAATTATATGTGCATTTAGAAACAATGCGGTTGAGACGTGTAGCAGATACTTGTTGTATTTGAAGTGTTTCTATAAAACAAATCCTAACATTTCATTCTTCAAAGAATCGGTTATGAGAAAGGAAACGTTTAGGAAGGTGAAATAAAATTACGTTTTATATCATGCAAATCCTTTTGGAAACATGAATGGATAATCTGAGTACTGGCATTCTTCATTCAGAAATGGCAATATTCCTTAAAGTAGGTATAAATAGGTACGATAAGCGTATGATACTACACAATTTTAATATACGGGTTGCGGAAAGAATTTCTCTGATTCAATAAAAGATCTACAATGGAGTAGGTGTATGTCTGACTTCATATTTCATTTTTATTTCACTGAAACACTCTACCTTTTTGTAATGTAACCAATATTATACTTGATACAAAATTAGATTGTAGTCTATTTTCATCACAAAACCCGCTCATTTTGTTTTATTTTTCGGTTTGTTGGTAAACTTTCAGTTTTCCTTGTAACAGTAAGTTTTATTAACTTTTATCACATTTTGTAGCGTTGAAATTGGCACGCACATGAATCTCGCATTTCATGTTTGAGTAACATTACGACTAAGTTAGAAGAAAAAGGCCAGAAAATCGAGTCTAAACTTACTCGATTTTCTATTTTATATAGGTACCTTTATTTATTATACCAATACATGCGTAAATATAAATTAAAGAAAAATATAAATTTAAAATTAAAAAAAAATTAAATACCAAAGAAAAATATAAATTACATAATAATAATAAACTAAAATTATATTTAGAAAAAATAGTTACCTACTGAACCGAAGAAAATGTTACTTTGTACTAGTAGTACCTACTCAAAGGGGAGGCGATGGTCTAAATTTTTTTCTAATAACACTCAAATATTTCGGTCTATTCTTTAAAGATAATTAAATTATACCGATTCCTGGTGAAGGTCGCGGGACCCAGCTGGATGAGGTTAGCGCAGGACCGATCGTCGTCCCCCCCGACGGGTTCCCGCCTTGACGGGGCGGGGGGGCTCAGTAGCCGTGTTCCACCCAAACACGGTGAAGCTAAGAGGAACCCGAGGTGGGGCGCTCACAGTCGGCTTTGCCTCCTCCCGAAGTCGACTTGTGATGCGCCAAGGGGGGCTGCGTGGACGGGGGAGTATAAAACGGCGGTATGGGACGTCGATCTCCCCTTTCTCCGCAGCTGAGGTGGGATCGCGGGGGGAGAGGAGTGTTGGTATCGCGGTGCGCCACTCTCCCTACCCTCCGCGATCTTGGCGGGGCCGCACCGTAGATGCGGCAATGGCGACGTCGCGGGGACGGGGGAGTATAAAACGGCGGTATGGGACGTCGATCTCCCCTTTCTCCGCGGCAGAGGTGGGGTCGCGGGGGGAGAGGAGTGCTGGTATTACGGTGCGCCACGCTCCCTACCCTCCGCAACCTTGGCGGGGCCGCAGCGCCGATGCGGCATGGTGGGGCTGCGGGGTGAGGGGGGAGAGTCGGTAGTCTGGGACACCGCCTCCCCTATCCTCCGCGGCCGAGGGTGTGGTTGGCGGCGGAGCCATACACCTCATCCGCCGCTAGGGGTCGGAAACGCTACGGGCAGTTGGCCAGCTTTCCGACTCCCCCTTTGGGGTCGCGGACGGCTGAAGCGGGGGCTTCAGTCGTCCATAACATCTGACGCGACCCCGAGGAGGGCGGCAGCACGGGTGGCCTCGTGCTGCTGCAGCACCGTGAGGGTGCTGGGGGGAGGAATGTCTCCCCCCGAGAGGGGCCGCTGCAAGGCGGCGGGGCGCTGGAGTGGCTCCGGAGGCGGGCATACCGATCCCGGGGTCCCTCCACGCGCCTGAGATGGCCACCGTGTGGTTTTAGTGGGTATGCTCCTCTAGCGCTATATCTGAGGAGAGACTCCCACATATCCCGGCCTCCGTCCCCCAGGAGGTCGGGAATGCATAAAGCATTTCCACACGGAAAAAAAAAAAAAAAAAAAAAAAGGACCGATCGTCGTGGAGATCCTTGGGGGAGGCCTTTGTCCAGCAGTGGACGTCTACAGGCTGATATGATGATGATGAAATTATAATTGTACTTGCATAGTTACACAATCAAATAATCCACACACCAAAAACAAAAAGCTTTCGATTGAAACTGCACGTTGGACGCACAAACCAATTTTCATTCCAAACCATTCGGTATCAAATTAATTACTAACAGATTACACAGTCCAAACTTTTAGGATTCTGTACAATGGATAGATGTGGAGATAACTTACTATACCTACTCACACTACACAAATCTTAATCCCGGTTTGAAGATCATACCTTTTGTGTGTAATTATTCAGCCGATATTCCTTCTAGAACCCCAAGGCTTACACTAAAATAGAAACCGACCTAAGACTATAATCTGCTAGTCTGCTCCTACATTCATTATGTATCTGCTTAGACCACAGGTAACAACTAGATAGCTAAAGCTAAGGCTTAGGTTGACTCCGAAATTACTTTTACTTGCTACACTTGCCTCCCTGGCTATTTTTAAAGTTTCATGTTTCGGGCACATCGCTCGTAGAACTGACGGCCATTGGGGCAGAAAGGTTCTCGAGTGGCGACCACGTATCGGAAGACGCAGCGTAGGCATGCCTCCCACAAGGTGGACCGACGATCTGGTAAAGGTCGCGGGACCCGGCCGGATGAGGTTAGCGCAGGACCGGTCGTTGTGGAGATCCCTGGGGGAGGTCGTTCAGCAGTGTACATCTACAGGCTGATATGGTGATGATGATGTTTCGAAAGAAACAAAAAAACTTTCTGATTCACATATTCGCATCACACTTACCTACATGGATGATTACAAAATTCTATCAAAGTCAAACAGTTCAGAAAAAACAAGTTGGCTGACACAAGTGGACGAGCCAAGAGGCGACATTGTTAACGGTTTAAGCGGAATATCGTCCACTATTCTGAACAATTTGGTGAAGGTACTTTACCCTATTAAAATGGCAAATTTGTTCAAAGGAAATACCTATAAATCGAAAAAGCAGTTCTCTGTCTAAAATTCATACAATTAACAGGTATAAGTTTAAAGTGATTTTTAATTAAGTATGAACGTATTTTTAAATAAATGCAATAGATAATCCTATTATTGTGTTTATTTGTTTGTATATTTAATATAATATACTTACATATATCGCACAAAATAATAAACAAATTATTGTGTTTAGGTTAGAAAATAAATACAGCTGTTTTATTCATATGGTACATTTAATAAACATAAATACTTATATAGAAACATAAATCTTCAATGTAACAATTTAATAGGTTGTTAACGGTTGTCTAAAAGAAATCGTTTGTCTGTAATTTTTGAATGTGCAATAAAGTGTATTGAATTGAATTTATATGGTAGGCGGTTAGTATGAATTGACAAGTGCCAACTTTTTGATTCTGATAGCCGCTTCGATCGAGTTGATTTTCAAATCATTATCGTTGAAGAGTAAAAGAGATGACACCAAGTTACAAACCAAATGCAAAGATATTTTTCTGCTACGTGGTTAAAATAACTTTTGAACAACTCGATCTCACGGTATCGACCACTTCTTATAGGTACGTATTAGGTTCCCTGATCATTTTTCACTGGTTACCGTCTCTTTGGTATAATAAGTAGGCAATACAAGTATCTATTACAGATTGTGTTTACAACAGAAGGAAACTCTGTCCCAACCAAGTCCCAAGTCCCAACCTTACGTACCGAGTACTTCAAGCTTTCATGAGCCTACGCTAACGATGAAGTTGAGCACTCGGTCTGGATCTATATATTCAGAAATCGAATTCAAAATTTTCAATGGCTACTGATAGTAGCAATAGTAGCACCATATATGGTAGCTACTGATGCAACCGCTCACTTTGTGTAGAAAAAAAGTTACGCCAATCTTTCGTCAGTCCATCAATCATACTATGTATACTATATTATTAAAAATATTTATTAATCTCTTTATTTAACAAATAAAGACACATTCAACATTTATCTCTTAACAATATTAACTAATTAATAATAATTATAATTAATTTCATTGACAATCCCTTAATTTTAGTAAAAAGAAACATTTAACATTCAGCATTTTACATTCTACATTTCGTACTCGACCACAAAGTGTAAGCTAAAACATCCTCATCACCACAAGCATCTTTGGCCCCAAAGAAAGGTCACTGATTACAATTATTATGTTCGCTCAGGATGTTATGTTGACTTTTCAAACATTCACGACATCGAACGGCCAGTTAGAACAGTTTTTGACATTGTCTGAACTATAGATTGGGAAATATCAACTTTTTATTTCATTGTAGAATTACTGTAGAAAGTATTCATCTTTATTGGATCTGTTGTTCTTATTTTAGCAAAATTTTCACTTTTGTCTCCCTGTAGTAATCAAACGCTAGCGAAAATAAAAGGGTAAGGGCTTCTTACACCAGTTGCTGATATTGTTACAGATAGAAAACGGACAGATAACGTAATCTATCGGATAAAGCTGTCGGATAATATTTTCCGTTTTCACCACTCAAGTCTCTGTTAAAATATCGGGCAGCTAAACTGTCATCGATTTACCGGGGAGTTGGAACATTCCGTTCATTCAATTCAGTTCTTCAGTTCAATTCATTGTTGCGTTTCTATTTAATCCATATCTGTCGTGCCTAGCGGTCAAATAATGACCATATTAATTCATATCTGTCGTGTAACCATGGCAACCACGGAGGTAACATAGCAAAAGTTTTATTTAAATTTCGAATGATGCATGAAATTACATTGATTGCAGGCTTGTATAGCACTTTTCTCAAATAATGCGCGGAAATTGTTGAATAAAAAATTATATATACAGGGTGTTTTTTTTATATTATATTCAGATAGATCTCATCGAGCCCTTTCATTTGAGTACCATGAACAAGGGTCTAGCACCAGCTGTTCCGGAGATATGGCCAAAAGAGTGTTTTTTTTTCATTTGGCCATATCTCCGGAACGGCTAGTGCTAGACCCCTCGTGTTTGTACTCAAATGAAAGGTCTCGACGAGATCTAGTTGAATATAATATAAAAACACCCTGTATATACAATTTATATGAATCTACAGGGTGTTTTTTTATATTATATTCAGATAGATCTCGTCGAGCCCTTTCATTTGAGTACAAACACGAGGGGTCTAGTATTAGCCGTTCCGGAGATATGGCCAAATGAAAAAAAAACACTCTTTTGGCCATATCTCCGGAACAGCTGGTGCTAGACCCTTGTTCATGGTACTCAAATGAAAGGGCTCGATGAGATCTATCTGAATATAATATTTAAAAAAACATCCTGTATATTCATATAAAATTGTATATACAGGGTGATTTTATTTTATATTATATTCAACTAGATCTCGTCGAGCCCTTTCATTTGAGTACATGAACATGGTTCTAGCACTAGCCGTTCCGGAGATATGGCCAAAAGTATTTTGATTTGCCGATAGTATTGTGACAACCCTATGTCGTGATCGTTCAGTGCAGACGGTTCACAATTTTAATAAAACTTGATATTTTTTGGATTTCCGCGCATTATTTGAGAATAGCATTATACAAGCCTTGGCCTCAACCAGGCATTGATGGACTCACGTATGTGTGCCTCGGCTTCGCCTCGGCCTACATTCACACGCTCATCCATCAATGCCTCTGTTGCGGGCCGCGGCAGTAATGTACTATTTATAAATGAAACAGTGATAAATCCATATATCATAAAAAGTTAACACAAAACTGAAGTATTACCGCGTTAAATTCGAAAAAAAACAATCCATATCCGACAGATAAAGAAATAACAGCCCCTTGATCTGGCTGTAAGTTTATAAGACGGTATATCGGACAGATAAGGAAATCAGATACCTGTGAAAACGAAAAAAACGGGTATCTGGTAGATAACCTGCATATAGGGTATCTGGGGCTTTATCAGCAACTGGTGTAAGAAGCCCTAAAACTATTGTTTTACATAACTAACACCTAACATTATCTACTCTAATACAGAAAAAAAACATGGATTTATGGAATGCGCTTCCTTCTACCAAGTTAAGAAATTTTTACTTGACTAGAATCCATGTAGGTACACAAACACAAGTCGATTTGATGACCTGAGTTTGTTAAGATTGAATTGGAACGCATTTACTGTCGGAGCTAGCAGACAGATTTTTATATCTAATTTCACCAAACCTATTTACTCCATTTACCAATCCGGTTTATTTAAAAGCTCTCTGCTAACCAAAAAGTAGGTACTTTTACTTTGCTCTAAATTTAGAGGTTCATTTTCTGGTTTTGCCTCAAGAACTCGTGGGTGTCATTAAACCGCACTGATCAATTTTATATGAAGACTAAAAGATTTGTGATCCGATAAAATTATTATCATTTACTGTTTCAAATTTCAAAATTTGTAATAGAAATTGCGATTTCAAAATAACTTTGAAACAGTATCTTAATTTAGATATTGAAGTAAATTCAAGTCAAGGTGGAGTTTGTACGGCTATTAACGTTGTGAACGATTTAGAAACTTTAGTCTGAGACCAGGGATAGTAACTGAAACTTCATACCCACGGTCACAAGTAGCACTTAAAAACATTTTAACTTTATCTTGCTCAGATCGACTTAATCTTGAAAGTTGACCATCTCGTTTGCTTAGTGATTCATGCTTTTCTTAGAATACCAAAGGCCGTGGTTTACGGACTACTTCATTTCTACTTGGTGGGTGATCCTGGTCTAGGTAATATTTAGAAGCTTTTGTGTTATTTCCAAGGTAGAAGATTTCTATTTCTGGATTAGACAAGTCTATAATTTATGGTTGTGGTTTACCGTTTCTGCAAAATATCGCTATTATAGGTAGCTTAACACTTACTAACGAGTAATTTTATCAACGGGATCAAACCAGCTGTTCATTAGTGATTTTACAAAACTGTAATTCTGGGTACACCATGTTACTATTGTTTCTCAGTATCCCTTATTTCTTTGGCGTTGCTATTTTATGTCTATACATACATTACAAAGTTACTTACATT
This sequence comes from Metalampra italica, assembly GCA_949699065.1. Taxonomy (NCBI): domain Eukaryota; kingdom Metazoa; phylum Arthropoda; class Insecta; order Lepidoptera; family Oecophoridae; genus Metalampra; species Metalampra italica. The sequence goes on from OX452987.1 coordinate 5,063,270, forward strand.
TATTTACCCGTGGCTGTTGATAAAACCGTCTTAGTATTTTTGTTTGCACCAATGTCTATGTATTTTAATAAAATATATTCTATTTACTTGGGAGCCTGCAATGCTGCGTTTCAAACAACATTAAGAAACGTTTTTATAAAATGGACATTTTGCTCTCTAGCTTAGCTTACTTATAAGAAACCTACGGAATTTTAACTTTTAATTCACATTTGTATACTGCATTTAAAATTAACGTACATAAATATAATTATTATAAATGTATATTCTCGCAGTATGACTTCACTTTGTTCCTAGGTGGATATAAGTTTTATAAAAGTAGACAATATTTCGTTTTATTCACATTCAACACACATAACACATATTGTTTGTATTAACACTTTTATTACATGCTTTAGTGTTTATAAATTCATAGCACTACCACTTCTACCGAATCGTTCTTCCTCCCGAATAGTGTAGTGTCTATGAAATTTCCGCACTGGTTATAAAAGACTAACGTTATGTCCGTTGGAATATTTGGCTGATGACTTCAGTGACCGTATTGTGGTCAGTCTCACCGATGACGTGTGGTCGCCACGTCGCAATAACGATGCGTGTTGACCACCGGATTCTCTGAAAAATCAATAACAGAATATTTTACAATGTGTTTTTAATCTTTGAGTTTGCCTCGTTGGACTACATTTGAGCTCCAGGAGCTGTGGGTTAGGTTCCCAATTTTTTTTTACACTTTAATACACTTTCAAAAATTACAGTTAAAAAGAAAAAAAACAGATACAATAATGTACATCTTGGGCGGTCTCTAATATATAATAACCTTTATATATATAATAGTTATTATTATAAGATTAGAGTGAGAAGATAATTATAGTATAATCTTTACGATGTACGCAATTTTGTTCAAGTTAATTAAATCGGATCAACCTATCGAACTATAAATTTCAATAGTTGAATTTTCCGAGTCTATTTAATGAAAATTGGAAGCAAGCTTGGTTTCCATAATAATTAATGAAGGCCGATTTATGTAAGTAATCCCTTTTTGCAAGAAATACTGTTTATCAGTTGTATACTGTGTACTTATCCATCGATTTCAATTTTTCAATCACCTTCTGCTTTTATGGACCTTGATTGTAATAGGATTCTATCAAAGAGACGGAGAAGTCATTACGTTTAATTATCTGAACTGTCCAAATCCAAGTAGGTTCTATTAAGGCTGGTTTCACAGCTATACGGGGGATCCGGTCGAGTCTCCCGTATAGAATCCCGGGGAGGAGACACACGTGAGGCGCTAGAACATCGGCGCTGTGAAACGATGTACTAGCGCCTCATATGTGTCTCCGCTCCGGGAGCCCGTCCGGGTCCCCCATATAGCTGCGAAACTTGGATTGCACTGAAATCAATACGTCTCCGGTTATTTAATAAAAGACATCGATCAGGGTATACCCCTACATCTCATTCTCGTGGTCCAATTCTATAAGTTTTCACCACAGAACTGGAATAAATAGGAATTTCTATAGTCATCACGCCCTATTTCATCGAAGAAACTGTCAGTATTTGTCCCTAAACGTGCATGTTACAGGTTTGTAAATTGCTTTAAATACGAACTTGTGACTTTTATTACATGCGCGGCGGCTATTTTACCTCGGGTATAACATTTCTAGAGCCTATTTGTTTTATGTTGTTTGGTTTTGACTTTTTTTGTTTTGGTTAAAATATAATCGAATTTCTCATACCTATCGCTGTGCCGGGTAACTTTCTTCTTGGGCCACAAATGGAACGCGCCGTAAATAACCGGGTTGACTAGACTATTGGACATGCCAAAGAAGAAAATTCCGGATAGAAGCTCTTCACTTTGCTGGAAAAAGAAAAAAAATTAAAAATTAATGCATTATTGAAAAAAACATTCCATTATCTACCTAGTGTTACGAGTACCTAAGTTCAAACGTTATTTAGTGATTATTTTTATAAATAAAATTGTTTTGCCGGAACCATAATTATAAATAGATCGAGGAAAATGTTGATCTTCCAAAGTATGTTTCTTTAATTTTCTCAAATTAGAGTTGGAGACTATTAATTCCTCTGTGTTAGAGTATTGTACATTTTACTACTTACCAAGAACAAAAACTCAAAGTTTTCCCGATGAAAATGAATCATCATTAAAACATTTGTTTGAAGTTCTAAGGTAAGCCCAACGAGCGAATTTGATATTTCTTTTTGATGAAGTGCTTCGAAGTGTTACGTAAATTATTAAAAGTTTTCGTTCGAACTTTAGCATAATACCCAAATACTTACATTATTTCTTCAGTGAACAAAATAAAATCACCTTACACTCTTCGTTTCAGTTGTTGTGATAAATTATTATATTTTTATACAGCGAACCAGCGCATTTCTATAACCTGTCCAATTAAATGTATTTGGTACTTACGTTTTTATCAGGATTGAGGAATGTAAATATTAACATCATGATGTAGTATGGCGTCCACCAAATAATAAAAGCGGCTACAATCACGACGGACATCCTCAAAGATTTCATTTTGGCTCTGTCAATGAGTCTTCTCCTGTTCATATCCGGTGTTAAGTATTTTTCTTGTCTCACCACTTCCGGTTTGAACACTTTCTCGCTCTCTGAAAGGAAATTTCGTAACAATAATGGATTATTTAGGTCGGCTTGGTTACCTCCGGTCCGGATCAGTACGGGATTTCACGCGTTTGTACCGTCGTCGTGTTAAGTTTGCTATTTGTTTAAGCTACTATAATCTTAGCTCTAAGAAAATCTTCTTGACCTCTTGACTATTGACTCTCTTGACTTTGCTTGTGGTTACTAATTTTTGTTGATTTGTGTGACTATTCACATTGACAAAGCTGACGTGGGTAGTCCATGAGTAATATTATCATGGAAAAGCTAGCGAATCATGAGTTTCATATTATTTTTTTCTTTCTCCGAAAATAAAAGTTATATTCCAAAACCAACAAATTAAAATAAATTACTCACAAAAGAAAATAAATTATTGTGGAGTAGAAAAAAGTTAAGGATAATCAGATAGAGACTTGGCTACAACACCCGAAGTAAGTTATTATATAATATTAACTTTCTTCAGGTAACTTACTGAGAATACAAATACAAGAACATTGATATTACATAAGTTATGTTTTGTTCTTCAAATATCTTAATCTTTATTATTAAGTTGGCAACTGACCGTAATCCTAGTCCTCCTACCTTACTATAATAGTAGGTACTATTATGGTTATACCAATGTTTTTTTATACAAAGAAGGGGTTAATCGGGCTAGACAGTAAGTGATCTGATCACTGTCGTCTATAAACACTAGTGGAAATGCCAGTGCATACTTTATTTTTGTACTTTTTATCGGATTCATTTAACGCTCTTCATAAAGAACCCCATACTGTAGCGCTGTGGGAAAACGTCAGGTCATTCCAGATTTAACACCGTAACTTAAAGTATGTAATACAGTGCTTTCAATCATTCCCAATATTATGGCGTTTTGAGTTAGACTGGACATCGACATTTTTAAATGTCGAATACAGCAGTCGTATCCAAATAAGGCGTTTGAGTTAGACCCCTATAACCAGCGAACTTTAGTATAGTAATACTACTAAGCCTTAAAAATGAGGACACTAAAAGAGTAGTAAACATGAAAATGTATTATGTAGAATTCAATACAAACAAATGTATACTTTGTCGCATAGTGATATAGTCTATAATCTTTTTACACGCATAATTGCATTTGTTTTTATTCGAATCTCACAATTTAAAATTTTGTATGAACTAATACTTCTATACTTATTAAAGTTCGCTGCCTACAACTAGGTAGGCGTATATCCTTAACAATTATAATATAACGACGATATCAGCCCAGAAGTTTCATAGAAAGGAAAGTTTAACAATTTATCATAATACATTTCACATTATCGTCAACTTATTCATTAAAATGTCAAACCGAGATTCAGGTGGAATTCGTATATTATATTTTACTATAGCTACCTGTGTTTTGCAGGCTGGGTACACCTTTAATAAAAGATTACAGTCATGCCGTTAGTTACCGATAACCATTAACCGAATTTTCTACTTGTTGTTTGAACATGTTGGACATAAGCAATAGTACCTACAAGTTAAGTCACCGGGGGCTATTGTAACTAGGGGGCAAATGTAGTTGACTCGTTACTGTATACTGTATATAGGCTTTATACAATACTCCTAAGTTATAAACTTTACTAAGGCGAGTAAGGAGTCCTAACTCGTAAAGTTTAATAAAATAATTCAAACTTACTTGCAATAGTCCTCACTGTCGACACGTAGGTTGACACCAGTATCAAAAGCGGGAGAATAAACATGAAGATCAGAGACAGTGTAGTGTACGCCTGTTCCTGCCATCGCTCCGTGTAGAAACCGTGTGTCACACATTGGTAGAAATCCTCGACGAACGGTCCTTTCGCAACTCGAAATACTACGGCCTGGAAGAAAAAAAATTGTTTAAGTTCAATGTTTTTTTTATATATTTTAAACTGTAGCGTTTACAGAAATAAATAAGAATATTTTTTAAATAATATTTATTATTATTATTTTTATTTTACAAATAATAATAAGAACACCTCGCCTTGGTAGTTCGAAAGCGCCGTACCAATATGTTTAGCTTCAGCACGAATTATTATAAAGGCTTCTAGACCTTATTGATTATCTGATTATGTGCATAAGTTTCTGGGTTTAAGTATATATAAGTAGGTAATTAACTTTTTGTAGTTACCTACCTAGTTATTTGTAGGTTTTTATATAAACTTTTTATCACATGCAATTTGCAGTTTAGAAAGACTGATGATTGATTTTATGCATACCGTTTATTTAATATTTGTTTGTTTTCTTATTTGTGGTAATAAATAACTATCAACTAATCAATGAGTTTTTATTCATTAGAATAAACTGCTTAATTTTTTTTCAAATTTAAGGTACTTACTTTTTTCCTATTGATATTTAACGTACACATTGTTCAGAAATATAGTTAATTATTGCAAGTGACTAAATGTACATCATGTAGGTACATAGGTAGGTAGGTATAACGATGTATTGTCGGTTATTGGAAAATCTTTTCGGGTCGGATAAGTAAAGGTACAGATTCTAAGAAGCGCTTTCGGCAATTTATTAAAAGTTTTTTCTTTTATGTCGACTTCTTTATCACAAAACAATATTCGAGTCATTGCCTTTTAAAGACGTTACCTACCTATTTGTTTATTTATGTATTTTACGATCTTTTTCTGGTTTCATAGTGGTGTCTATATTACAAACATAAATTATGTCTGTGGTCTATATTATATTGATAATAACAGTTCGAGGTCTAGGCTCTAATACTAGTTTGGCTAGTCAAATATCGGCTATCAACTGCTATCATAGTACTAATTATTCTATAAAAAAAAGTATCCTTAAACGCTGTGCGTCGTTTGACCCATAAAGTACATAATATAGAAACGAAAGAAAAGAGACTACCCCGTTTTTATATTACCTATCGAGATATACTCGTATAACATATAACAGCCCTGCGCCTAAAGTGCATTCACTGGCATTGACAAACCTAGAAAATGACACCCATATTTTAAAAAGTAACAATTGTTATGGCAGCCATCTTGAACGGAAAAACAGACGTCAAATACGTGTTTAGTGCCCCCGGAAATCTACGAATTACACGTGTTTTGTATAAAGTGTCACATGTCATAGCGGTCATCTGGATTCCAAGACTAACGTCTGGATTCAGCGTTAACGAAAACGCTAAACCCCCCACTTCAGCACTTGACACTCACACATTTTTATCTTCACGTTTTTGTTTTGCTCTCAAAGTCGCAAATTGCACCCAACAATCGGATTTGGTGTTTAAAGTAGTAAGCGACTAAAATATCCACGCTTAATAAACAGAATAATAACTAGGTCCTTTTATTAGAGACGAATTTTCGTTTTGATACTTGATCATTGTCTCTTCTGTGGTTTTGATTAGATAATAATAATCTGATAGCACATAGAGATAATAGTACAAGTCTGAGGGTTTGTTTAACCAGGAGGGAAATCAAAACAATTCTTCTTGAAATTGGCGATCTGTACAGGAATTGTCATGTACAGTCACGAACCGGGATTGTTGAGCCACTTGCCACTGTTCGTATTTTGGCCGTGTAATGCAAAAACGAAAAACGGCGGCATTCGTGTAATACAACCAAGTTAAGATGATAAGCTAGTGGCTCAACAATCCCGGTTCGTGACTGTACATTGGCTTTAACGTCTCTCACCTAATATAAACAAAAGAGAACGCTGTATTCGTAAATTGGCCGGATATACCGGAGCTTCGGCAAATCACGTCACCGGATGCCAGAATTATCTGACCTTCAAAATCAGTGCGCTGAAAGCCTACTCAAAAGCCTTTTACGGCGGTTACACCACGCCTATATGACGCATAATTTACATTTATTTTGATTTTGTTGCTTCTATAATATTGTTTTTAAATAATTGCAACGCAATATTTTACAGTAACTGTAAAATTAACTGATAACTTAGTTACGGGTGTTTTATTTTTAACCTTTTGTTCTGTCATCCTCGCAATTTGAAATTCAGTTCCCTCTTTGTTTACTTCCTAATGAGGATTAGGAGTGCTATACAAAAACGCCTAATTACAAGACTCTCATTCCGGTTGTTTGTGATACATGACTACCCCAGAATGTTCACAGGGCCGCAATTTAAAATGATTAGAACTTTGGTTTGAATTAAGGTTTGATAATTATCAATAATATAAATTTATAAATTCTTGTAAACACAAGAATGTTCATTTAGATTACATTTGAGTTATTGGGAGAAATAGAAGGTTAGGTATCTACTTTATAAGGCTAGAGTTTTTGTACTGATGTTAGGTATTATGGCAACTTAATAAAATAATTATGACAATTCTATGGGTTAAATTAAAGTTCGCTTATGTAAACATTAAATTAACCTTTTAAGTTTTAAGTGTACTCCGTTAACAATCTATCAGATAAATCTGTGTTTATATACTATATAAAATATATAAGATATAGGCAATCAGATACCTGTGAAACCGAAAAAACAGGCTATCTGTCAGATAACCTGCAGATAGGGTATCTGGGACTTTATCAGCAAGCTGTGTAAGAGGCCCTTAACCTCATAGAGTTTCTTAATAGTTCCAAGCTACATTTTTACTATGATTCGGTTTTTAAAGACATGCAAGTGCCGAGTAATCGTGGTTTATCAAACTATCTAAGATAATGACACTCAATAGAGTTATGCCAACGTATTTCGACATTCAATGTCTACTTGTCTATCTTTCCACTAATACTGATAGACAGGCGTTGAATGTTTATAATAAAATTATGTATATAATAGAATTCAATGCCTATCAATCTGTCATGATTTGTGTCTGTTACGTGTGAGAACTGGAGAACATCACAACCGAAATGTATTATTGTTTATTCTATGTAATAATACACTAACCGATGCCCCGCGACTGCATTCGCGTTATAAAGTATCCTATATTTAGTATTTTCCTATAGGTACCTTGTTGAAAAATCGATACTCCCATACAAACTTTCAACCCATTCCCTCCCCTCAAGATGTGAGTCAATAGATGGCGCTAGGTGTATTTTACACCGCGCTATCATTTGGTTCTTCTCAAGATATACAAGATAAGCTTGCGGTTTTATCCATCTTTTACATAATGTGCATATGTATACGTGAACAGACATTTATCCTACTCAAGTAAACTATTCGATTCCCAAAAGATTCAGTGAATTTCTAAAACTGTTTCTTTCCCTTTATTATATTTTGTGAAACATTGCGGGATTAAGTAAGTAAGTGCATCGCGAACTAACTTATAACCACTGACAAAAATTGCTGCAACATCATTAATTTAGTTAATTAATACATAATTGTAAGTAAATAGAGTAGAATTATTTTCAATTTTCTTTTTTTGTTATGTTATTGTCTCTACCGCACTCACACAATCTCTTAATACAAAACACCACAACCTATCAGCACGACCCAAAAGTAAACTTTTAGAGAATGCCTCCAGCATTAAGTTCGCCTCTTGTACAATACAGTACACACTGTATTAAAATGCGATAAAGTTTGATAAATAAATAAAACTTTCAGTAAAATAATATGTAGGCAAGTACTCGTAGTAAGTATAAGTACAAGGAATATATTCAAGGCTGCAACGTAATGTAAACACGCAGATGGGTACGACTACGGCGGGGAATGTTTGAAATGCGTGAAAAATTGTACAAAATAATTTTTATTCTTGATTTAAAAGGCGAACAATACGCTAATTGAGTGTAAATACTTCGCAGTTGGAAGGCAGCTGTGTTTGTTCTATGACAAAGTGTCCTTATAATGAGTAATCAATGCGATCATTTCAACAAATATAAGTATGGCTCAAGTATTGATAATTTAAGGGCCATATTTTCTTTTGCTTTTCGTTCATGATAGATAACACTAATTATTCAGAAATTATACCTATGTCGTTATGACGTTCGGTTTTATTAATATGTGTTGTAATAGTTCAAAATAATCCAAAAATATAAATATATTTATTTATTTAATAACTTTATTGCAAACAATAGTACAAAAGGCGAACATAATGAAAATAAAAACATACAAAAATGTTTCTAGTAAATCATTATGACATAATACAGAGATCAGATTTAAATCTATCATCAATTGAATTGAATAAGAGAATGCGACCATATTAACTAGGAAAGGTGAGTTCGGTCAAAGGAGAAATAATATTAGTAAAGGGCATGGGACAACGGATCACGTGATAGGATGAAATTTTACACGACAATTTCAGGTATTTGAAAAGTTTTCAACGTAGCCGTGCCTTTCAAAGCAAATTATTAAGGAGTAGTCTTGTCAGGTGGAAGTTTTAATTGCTCGAGTATCAGAGTTAAACGCGAACCGCTGAGAATCTGAATACCGTGGCTGGCTTAATTACCAGGCGTGGGATAATATTTAAGGTCAGGTGGGGTAAGGGATACCGGGGACAGTATAACTAAAAGACCAGATCTAACTAACTATAGAGTTAAACTCTATTCCGCCCTTCATTTGGTATTCGATTTAAATAAGAGAGTTGACAGCTTTCAAAAAAGCAGAAAAAGCAAAATTGCAGTCACACATTAAAAGCCTTGGTGATGATTGATTTTGCATTTACATCGTCCTTGTAAGCTGAAGCCAGATCGCAGACACGAATATATTAAATCCATCGCTAATACGGTCGCTTTTATTTGATCCAGTATTTGAATAGTTTCGTATTTATTTTATAAATGCTTTTAAATTTAATTTAAGACAAGATTAAATACTGTGCATGGTAGTGAGGTTCTAAGAAGCTAGTTCTGTTTTAACGTCTTGTTGTGAATTGTAAGACTGATAGGTATATCTATTTAATATTTTTGTGACTTCTTGGGAGATTCCTAAAACAACTTAGTCTATCTCTATTTCAAGTTTAAAAGAAACGTAAAGCATAACATCCAATTTTCTTCATTGTCTCACTGTGATCTTGCGAAGATATTCTTTTGTTTCTAGAATCAAACTCCTTGAAATACATCTCGAGGAACGAGCAAAATGTATTCTGTTTCTGTGCAACTATCTTACCATGATTTACGAGTATTTATGATGAGTTTCTGTAGTTCTTCAAAAACCTCTCAGATATTAATTAATACGATTGATGAAATAATACATTGACTTTGCAATTTTACGAAGTAATCGTTCTGTGGGCTACTATGAAAATTATAAATGATTCACTAACCTGAGGTATACTTAATAGGAAACTCAGCACCCATGCAATAATGACTAATCTGCCGCTCCGTGTAGCTGTCGCCATGCTTTTCATTGGGTACTTCACGGCGAGCCAACGGTCCACCCCGATCAGCACAAGTATAAAGGTACTCAGATACAACGCGAACATCTGAACAAACTTGAACAGTTTGCACGCCACATTGCCTGCGTACCATTGTACCGCAAACAACCAAGCAGATTCTCCTGCTATACAGAACACTGTCACTAGCAAATCAGCTACACTGAGCTGAAAGATCAAGCTGTAAATAGCTGTCCAGGAAGGTCTCGCTCGACCACGACTTCTTTTTCCCATCTTCAAGCTTATTATTGTTGCCAGATTCCCTAAAAATGACAGTATAGCCATGGCTGACAGAACACTGGCTCTAATTATCGTGCTTTTCGTCAAATCAGGGGCGTGATCTAAGCATTGTAGTCGAGTGCCATTATAAAAAAATATGAGGCTAGTAATATCATCAGTCTTAGTATCGTTAGTTATATTTGCTTCTAAACATTTCTCTATGGACCATCTGTCAAGTGCCACGTCTTCGGAGTATCCACGGTGTTTGAGTTCATTATAAAGGATATCGTCTTCAAGTAATGTGGTATTGTTGCCTACGCTGCCCATGTTTCGTCATGCGTATTCAACAATTTCTTTGAAGGCAATCTGTAACAAAATAAAACACAGTAAATTCTTAAGTCAGACAAAGTTGAGTTGACAAAAGAACTACACAACATCATACAACGTCGTAAGTAGTTATTTATAGAGTAGTGCCACCTACTACAGTACAGTCATACTATAAGGACCGATATGACCATGTGACCATATGGGTTTCTTCCTCTTTCTCTGATCCATAGATCAAAGTGAAGAATAAGCAAAATAATAATATTATAAGGTTAAACATTGCATATTCATAAGCAACGCGACACTCGAATTACGAACAGTAACTTTCGCTAAATAAATCTGACTGGGTAAACTGAATAATGAATAATTCATTGTTAAGTGTATGTATGCAGTTCCGGATGTCATCGTTGATGAGTCGGATATTAATTAAATGTTTAGTAAGCTAGAAAAAATTATATACATCTATTAACTTAAGTTTCTCTATATAAAAAAGCTTAACTATACATAATATCATATAATTGCACAAAGTTATAACTGAGGTACACTTAATACAGCGCGAATTTACGCTTGAGAAAATTCTGTGAATCTAGAACTTGGATTAAGTCCGGGCGGCGTGCTAAGTTGTACCTAAGCGCAGAACATTTGAGAAACTATTACAATTTCATACCCTATCAGTATAATATAATAATGAGTAATATTAAGTCTATTTTGTAGCACTTTCCTACGAAACCTATTAAAACCTCACCTACATCAATTAGCTTGTTGATTTATCGATCTAGTTTGTCACAGATTACCTAATCAACTGAAACCTTTTGCGGGAGATATTTTTAAACTAGCAGTAAAAAGGTAATTAAATTAAGCGGGGCCTCAGTTGGAGAACTTGCTGTAAGTTGATAATGATGAAGAGGTTCTCCACTGAAGAAAATATTAAATGTATGTTCATTCGCTTAATAGGTAGGTACTTAAATATCTCAGACAGACAGATTTTGTATTAATACTTATGATAATAGATAACGAACATGAAACATCACTATACTGTGACTAGCAGTTTTTTTTCAAAATTACAGATGTGTCACGAAAAATCATTATTTTATTTATTTTATTAGTAAATTACTATATTTTTACGTTACGACGTAAACCTCAGTGCCCATATTACGCTACAAAGTAAGTACAAAGTTTATGATCATTTGGTTATACGGAAGTCGTAACAAAGTAAAAGCTTTATGCCAAGTCTCCTAAAATCATGATTTTGTGAGTTTTTTTTAACATAAAAAGGGTAACTTCGTAATATGTAGTAATTTCTTCGCCAGGTACTTTTCCGAAACAGCACTCCTTTCATAATTTACTCATATACCTACAGTGTAAAAAAAGTTAATGTTAAAAATGCATTAGTGTTAGAAATAGGGGAAGGTTGCGATCATTGGACTAGCGCTTTCATTGGACCACCATGGTATTTCCAAAACTGTGCAAGCTAGCAACACCGAAACTAGTAGAAAAGAGCCTGTGGCGACTCAGTTGCACCCCCCCCCCCCCTTACCTCAGCGACGCTGCGGCACGTGGCGTGGAGAGACGTGTAATAGTGTGTTTGAGGTGGTAAAAATATTATAATTTGACTCGGAACATCGTGATATAAGTATCATTGTATTCATATTTGTTTTCGTGCACTGTTATGAAATATTAAACAATTTAATTGTGATTCCATGTGTGTTATTCAATTTTGTCTAATCGTGTCCATGTAATTTTCAGACTTTTTTTTCTAAATAACTGCCTTGTTGCCATCAATGGACCGCCAGAGAGTTCCGCCGTTGGACCGGTCCAATCATGGCACTTATTTCATGGCATTAATTTTGTTAATTTCATATTAAGTAGAAAATGTGATTTAATAACTCTTAATGAGACCTTTAGACTGTATCTTAATTTTGATGCCTTGTTGATCTCAATAAATGTGCCAAAAGTAACATTTTATTACTAATAAAATAAAAGCCTAAAAAATAAGTAATTTAAAAACAAAACAGTTTTCTTTTTCTTGCATATAAGGCAACAAAACATTTTGTTCTGCATTAATAGCCAGAATTAACATAATTAATAAGTATATAAAAAATCCTAAATATGTGGTTTTAATGTTACATTCTAGTTATAAATAAATTTACATAGATAAACTAAAAAAAAAAAGAAAACAAACTAAACTAAAAAGATTACCTACCAAAAAAGAGGGGACAGCCCTACACTAATATATATATATCTTCTGTGCCTACAAGTAAAATATCTCCTCCAGCTCTGCGGATGCCTTGATGGTCCCTAGTACGCTCGCTGCGTTGCCCCTTTGAATTTCTAGGCTTATGCGGCTGATGAAGAACGATCTGGCGCGAGGGTCACCGGACTTTTCTTTCAGTAGTTTGCCCACACTTGAGGCAAACTTCTTGGCCTCCGGTGCCCAAGCGCCGAGGGTCTCCACCGCGAAAGGGAGAAATTCAAAGTTGTCACCCACCGAGGAATAGCCTATAACTATTTTGCCGTATATGTATGAGTATTGTTTGTCTCTCCTTCCTTATATGTCATAATTTAGTATGTAATATTCATAATTAAAATTAGTTACGTTGATTGGACCTCTGGAACAAATTTCACGAAGTCCATTGATGGCAACTTGGTGGTTCAATGAAGGTGTCCATGGTCCAAAGAAGGCAACAGCCCAAGATTTAGTTTTATTCCTTTATATCAAAAAGTATCAGCCCGAATTGTTTGTGCATTTGATTATTATAAACAAAGGTCCGGCGAAATAAAAATAATAAACTGGTTGCATTTTATCACATATACTTTTTGAGATATTAGGTCGTAAAGTTAAGTGGCCCATACATAGCAACCTTCCCTTATGTACTAAAATACTTTCCATACAAATGCATATTTTTGTATGGAGAGTTTAAAGTCTGTAATTTTCTAAAACTGTTTAGTAAATACTGATTGCTCCTGATATGGTTCTATAAAGCCTTGTTTATTTCACTATTTTGTTTATTGTTGGCAATTTTTTCTCGTAACTTAATTCCCGCTTTGTTGAAGGTTGAACTTTGTAATTAAGGGCAATAAGTAAATGTTTTGTTCTCAAATTAACTTGCAAGAAACTTACGTTTAAATCTTTAGAACGGCAAAGAGACTTGAACTTTCTAACTCATTTTTATTTTAGACTTTTACTTTAAACTGATAACTTAATTACGCGAAGAGTTTCTTTTATAAAGCAATACTGTAGAGATGGAAACGGGAGCCATTTTTTTAATGGGGAAGTAGGCGGAAGTGAAGCACCACAACTCTACTTTGAAGTGTCTGAATCTTCTTTTCACCTTACTCACAAAATACATCCATAATTTAGATCACGTAATGCTTACAGATTGATATATGAGAACGGACCGAAGAAGGGATTTTATCACCTTATATAGTCAAACGTATGAAATTGAATATTTTTAGCATTCCAAAGTGAGAGTAATATTGACATTTTTATCACATGCGGGCAGATAAAGTAAATATTCATATCACAGCGTATTCGCAATGTGGGTATGGTTTACAGCCGAACAATGCCATGCTATGCATAAAATATTTCCTTTGCTAAGGCTAGTTTTTCCCAGTCCTGAATGTGTATTGTCTGTCAGTGGATCTGAAGGAAATTTTAAAAGATAATTTCATAATCTATGTACTGTACATGTAAGTATAAAACTATTACTGACTGATCGAACAGCACAACAACTAGATTTAGAAACTTAACTTAACACAGATACGATAAATAGGCAACCTTTTACTGGCTATCGGTTGTACTTATTTGCCTGGTGTTGGAATTATTAATAAAGAAAAAAAAAACTTAAAAATAAAAATTCGACTTGTCTTATAGTAAAAACCGCACCACCGCTTTAATTAAGCCTGTCCTACATTGAAATTATAGTCTGCAGAATTGGTTTCTACTCAAAATCGTCAATGTAAAATTTTGTTACCATCTTAATTTCAATTGTAGCCACAAACCAATCAATTCGTAATGGTTTTCTTTAAACGGGTATAAAGAGCACCTAAACAAAAGTGCGTTGCTTCTATAAAATGAACAATGAACAATATGAGTACCTACCTAGCTACTACACGTATTATTTATGCTTCCCACTTGAAAAGGCTTTCATTGTAGGTTTATGAAACAGGTTTCATTAGGACCCAAAAGTCATATTTATTGCATTGAGCAACTTCTCTCAAATGGTTAAATTATAACTGTGACAAAAACTACATACTACTTAGTCAAAGTAATATTTATTTTTGTAGTTGCATTATTTTTACCTACACATAGTTACTTACGATATAAAGTAGTAAGTTAATAAAAGAAAATAAAATACATAAAAACTTAACAGCCAATCATTTCTCAATAATCATGTTCAATATATTCGAATTATGGAAAAAATCTAATTATTTACTGTGAATGTAAAAACATCTTTAACAAACTTTTTGTTTATCATTAAGTACACTTATAACGTACAAATTTAAAAGCCAATAAAGCCTTCAATCAAATATAAAAAGGTAGGTAAGTACTTGTTTTATAATTATTAATTAGGTCTTCCTTCATATTGACTACCTAATAAGTATTATGTATGAGTGATGGATGATGTACGGTGTAAGGTAATTTTTTTAAATCAGCATTTTGAATTTATGAACCACATACCTAAAAGGCGTTTACACTTTTATGCGGGTCTGTAGTGCAAGCACGCACTAGAGAAATAATAAATGGCACGCACGCGGACCTGCATACCTAAGGAAGGTATGCAGGTCCGCGGTCCTACAGATGTAGAGTCTATTATTTTACAAAAATTGGCTGTTTGAAAATAATTCCCTTACTTTTCCTTTGAAAAACTCCGCGATAAAATAAATAAAAATCTATCATCGTGGCTGGGAAATTTCCCAGATAGATTATTTTGGATTTAAAGGGATTGTACTGATCTGGGTAGTTCGAGATAGCTTGTGAGTTAATTTAATGGAAGCAGACAAAAAAGCACGTGTACACATTGGATCGAAGATGAGCAAGAAGATACCTATCTGGACAGAATTGTCACTTTCGCAAGACGCAGAATGAAAGACAAGTGAATAAACTATAATGAACGAATGAACCTATTTGTTGTGTGACTTGTGTGGAGAATGGATCTCCTAGGCTGCCGTAAGATTTTTTATCTTTAATTTTGTTTAAAAATAAAGTTTTGTTTTTAATTACTTGGTACCTACTTAGAAAATAAATACCTAACAAAATACTCGCTGGGTAAATTTTTGAAATTGATAGTTTAAAATATAATTGACATAGGATTCTATTGACTACGCTACGAAATTTGTTTCAAATATTAATTATGCCACAGTTACTGAACTTAGGTCCAAGATTTATGGTTAGTGGGCTAAATATATTCTTCTCCAAAAATGTGGGTCACTGGAGAATCTTGAGAAACGCTCAACCCTAAAATACTGATTCAATACCACATTTTAAACTTAATGAGATCATCATAAAATAGGTAAGATTTCTATCTGCTGAAATTTCACTTTTCCATAGGCAGTCAACTCTCGAGGCCTAGCTTTTCAATATTTGTGGTACGAAGTAAACAACAAGAGCTACGAAGATGAAACTTCAGTCGTGAACAATCCACGTGATATATGAGATGACATGATGGAAGAATATGGAATGTATAATAAATAGGGAAGGTATACGTGGGCGTGTAGACAAATAAACAATCATTTAAATATTGTATTATTATATTTGCTCCTATTTCTAATAAACCTTATTTAAATGTTTAGTGGTTCATAGAATACATAATATTCACTACCAACAACTACCGCTAAGTTAGTTACCTTAGAATAGAATTTTTCAAGTTGTTCCCCAATTGAACTGTTCACACCACGAGAGCGAAGCCGCAGGAAACTAGTTGTATACTAATATAAAAAGTAGTACCTACTTAATGAGTCCTATCCCTTCACATTTTCAAATAAAACCGTTCGGCAAGCACTTGTTATTGCCGCTAGTCATTTGTAGTAAAAGTTTAGTGTCTATAACACCGTTCGTGTAGCAATCAACCTTTGTAGTGTCACTTTTATTGATGTACGGCTAACGTAACTGTGCGGATCGTAAATGTCAACCATTTTACGGACATGTTACGGACTTATGTTACTAGTTCGGCACTATTGTAGTTATCGGAATTAGGTAGAGCGACATATGTACTCACAGTAAAACCTTGATATTAATCATTACGGAAATATTAGGCACTATGTTCCAGCACTTAATATCTTGCCACGTTAATACCAAGGCTTTATTGTATGAACATTTTGATGTAAGAGAGTGACAAAGTAATACAATACGAATTGAATAGCACTACAAAAAACTCACAAAACGTTAAGTATTTATTACATTTTTTTAACTTCTTGAAGTAAGAAGTAAGAGATTGTGTGTATTCAAGTACGGTACGAATACAACTAATAATTAGGTGCGTCCAGACCGGCTGAGCCGCCGCGGCCGCGGCACGCCTCGCGAGGCAGCGCGGTCGGTGTGGACGTGACAGGCGCATGCCGCGGCTGAGCATGCGGGCGAAATGACATGTCATCATCATCATCATATCAGCCTTGTAGACGTCTACTGCTGGACAAAGGCCCAAGGATATCCACGACGACCCGTCCTGCGCTAACCTCATCCAGCTGGGTCCCGCGACCTTCACCAGATCGTCGGTCCACCTTGTGGGAGACCTGCCTACGCTGCGTCTTCCGTTACGTGGTCGCCACTCGAGAACCTTTCTGCCTCAACGGCCGTCAGTTCTACGAGCGATGTATTCAGACTTAATATACCACTGCACAGATCTTAGAATGTTATCAGGTTTGAGGCCATCGTTCGTAATATGGTGAGAATTGTATGAATGATAATTAGCAAACCAGTAAGGACAATCAGCAAGAAAATCTATTAACGTTGGATAAATGAATAGGTCCGGCCGGCCGATTCCGACCTCGATAGTTCAATTACTCAAGTCCAAAAAAATGAAATCTATTTCCCGTATGTCCAATTGCCCCGAACGCCCACTTCTCCGAACATTAAATCTATGTAATTATGTACCTATTGTCGATTCCAGATTTTTCAGTTTTGCTGGGCCTTCGGGAATTGTACTTTGGACTTTCGGGGAATAAGCATAATGGACCGATACGACATTCGAATAATTGGACGTTCATGGCCGGAAGTTTTTATATACCTATACATAATTATATTTAACATCACACAGATGCAATCTGAGATATTACATCTATATCTATATAACATTCGATTTCACGTACAGAACTTGAATTTTTTTTCCGTATTTTTTTTCAATGATTGCACGAACAATCCTAACTTTAATTTCAGCTATGTGACAGTGTGTGCAGTGCATGTAGCCATACACCAAACCCAGTTTTCATATAATAAAGGAGAGTGCGTATCTTCCTCCTTTGGTTTCAACTGAAGTTTTAAAGTATAAATGAAATTGGTTATGTCTTCGGTTTTCTTTAATCTCTAAATACGGCGAGAGAACAATTTCGTGTTTTCTTCTCATCCGGTCATTAACGATAAGCCTTGACAGTGTTAAGATTACGGTTAAGGTTTCTTGCTGGGCAGTGTAAACTTAAATAATCATATCATATCAGCCGAAAGCACTGCAAGTCATAGGCCTTCCTAAATGAACAAAAATAATAATAAATATTTACTATGCAGGGTGTAAGAAAATACCTGTAGATCAGAAGCAAACAACAACGTATAAACTTTTGGCAATGCCATTATTTAATAAATTTGTTTTCTAATTCCATTTCGTAAATTAGGAACTGCGATCATTAATAGTATTGACGATCGCCGATTAGGAATGATTTAGATACTTAATTTTGCTTTTGGAATGCGAATATTTCTAACAGTATACGTCTCTAAGTCTCTCTGTAGAGCCCTAAAGAGCTTATACACGAACTCCAACTGGAAAAACTTTTCACGCAGATTAAATGGGTAAAGTAAGAATGATTTATTTACTTTTGAACTGCGTGGTAATTTCTTTGTATTATAATATAATATACACCCCTAAATCCATTACTGATAAACCCTGTAAGAGCCTAAAGAGTTTACAAACTATCTCCAACTTAGTGGAAAACTTCTCACATAAGTTATATGGGTGGTTACGACAACGCACTAAGAAATTATCGGAAAAACAGATACGTAGTGACCTAAATATTAAATATCGGTTGCCTACCTACATTAAATTTATCAATAATCTTGCTAGAAAACTGGGGTTGTTAAGCTAGAACTTCACAAACGCTAAGGTTTTTGTCTCCCTTTGTAGTTTTATGGTCACAGTTTAAACGGAATAAAAGCAATGAAAATGGAAGTTTAATTAGGTACCTACTGCCATGAGTCACAAAAATATTACAAGATGAATGAATGAATAAATCAACAAAACAATCGATCAAATCTGGATGTTACTGAATGGAAGGTACGGCCAGGCTGCTCAACTCTCTCTCCTTATCTACTTAAAAATTTGTTGACCAGTAAAAACGAGTTACTATAATAGGTATTACCTTTACATACTAGCTTTATTATTACCTACAATTCGCGGTTTTGGCTGCGGAAATAGGTAAGAGGGTGACCATCTAGACGAACGAAATATGCCTATTACCCTAATGCACTTCGCCACTCATGCCCCCGTTTTCCTGATCATATGTATTGTAGCGATCAGACAAGGTGACACAAATTTTCAATATCGACATTTTTCACTCTATAAGTGTAATACATTTTCATAAAAAACGCGATATTTATGCACGATTTCCTTCATTCCTATACAATAGACATTCGAAAGTAAAAAAGGATAATATCATAAGCCGAAACATTATAACGACATCTCCGGAGAATTTCAAATTCTTTGCAGCCTTGATCTACGAATCTTATTAGGTTACTTGGAAAATATGGGGTTCATTTTATTTTATACAAAAAAACAGTTCATCCAGTTCAATAGATAAGGTATTTATTACAACTAAAAGTTCTCTCTACACCACTCGTAAAAGTTTTGTATTGGTAATTATAGGATTTCGAAAATGTAATGCATTAGGCATATTCAATTAAGCAGATCCATAAATAAAAGTGATTTCTAGTGTTGTATCCAATTCTACAATTTAAGAAGTATTAGTTATTATGCGTTGAGACCATAAAAAGTTAAACTCGATAGGTACATGCCTTTATCAGCCTATAAATGTCAAACTCCATGAAATGTAGAAATAAAAATGATTACAATGAAAGGATTCTTCATATAACTAGGAAATCCTAAATACGTAACTTATATAATATTAAAATAAAAGAGAGCAGTTTCGGTGTATCATATTCAAATAACGAGCTTTAAATATTTGGCAAGCTTTTTCAAAATAATATTGTCGAGGTTAAATTTTCAGCTGTATATTCCTAGTTTCTTTACCAATACTAAATGTCAAGTTGACACAGGTATTTGGTTAGACCCTATTACTTACGAATGAAGATCACAACAACAAGCAATAAGCAGAACTGTAATTACATCTTAAAACGCACGTGTAAGCATAACAATTTATTATTTCTTATTTGCTTTGATACATTTTACAAATAAATAACAGAAAACTTGAAAGCTTCATATGGGACCTTTTCTAGGAAACCTAAAACCCTTGTTTTTCTTTATTCATTGCTTTTTCCTGCTCCTCTATACCCATAATTACAGTTCACTTTTTACTGATAAAAACACAATAAGCATGTACGAGTATTGTGCAAGACTTAAATTAAAGCTTACAATGATGTTAAAATCTACTGTACGTCTCTCTGTCCAGGCGGCAAATAGGTAACTCAAAACTAAAGACCGATTAAGTTTAAAAGAAAAAAAAGAAAAAAATGTTTTATTTATCGAATAACTCTAAGACTACTGGACCGATTGAGCTATTTGGCATTATTAATGTAAAATTAAGAGAAAATACTTAAATTTCAAAGCAATTATGTTTTAAAGAAGTAATAGACAAAACTGGCACCTTGCTCACTTTTAAAGTGATAAATTGTCTCAATCAACCCGACGACGCAGTGTGGAGAATCTCTCACAGACAGTGTTTGACTTTCATCAGTCCACTGAATGTGTAAGGGGACGTGAAGTCAAACAATCTACCCCAACTTCCTCCCACTCGCTTGCAACTCGATCTTCGCTCTTCGATGTCTAATACGTCGCCTGGGAAAGCTTTATGCAGTAATACTTAAGTGAATCCTATTGCAACTATTATTTGACAGGTAACTAATAGCTAGTTCAAGCAGAGGCCTAGCTAGCTTCTGCTTGAACTAGCTACAGGTCAAGAAATAAGCCCTTTCGGATAAATTCGTTCATTTACCTAGCTCGTCTACTTATTAACCCGTCTACTTTCACTATAGCATTTAATGATGATGTCATCGAGACCTTTAAACTGGTGCCCCTTGTTAGTCTCACGACTTTGACCTACGCAATCGGTGGCCCCACGAGGAAAACTTAATTCTGTCAAAATTATGTTCTTGTCACTAAGATTAAAAACACAAAATTCGCAAAATTGTAGTCGCCCAGTAAAGTAAGTGACTTATTAGCTTAAAGTCAAGCGTAAATCCGAAACGTGAAGTTCTGTATTATCAGTATCAGAATGAAACAAATAATATACAGACCTAACTCCGTCCGGAGGACAGCTGATAGTCTGGTAAACATCTTCTCTAGAATAATTATCCGTTTTTACAGAGCCTTTTAAAATATACCTATTCCCCATTATTGACCGAGCGAGCGAAGCGAGCGAAGCGTCTACGTTTCGAGACTGGCCAAAAATGCTCTTGTCCGGCTGTCTGTCTGTCTGTCTGTCTGTCTGTCTGTAATTCTCTACAGGTCGCATTTTTCAACCGATTTTGACGAAAATTTGGCATATGTATAAATTAATTAAACCTACAAAATGAGTAGAATAAAATTTTGAAAAACATTTTTTTTAGAGTACCTACCATACTCGCAAAGTGGGAGTGAACTTTTTTTTTCTTGTGAATCCCATAGTGTGGGATATCGTTGGATAGGTCTTTCAAAAATATTGCTGGTGTGTGAATACCATTTTTTCGATTTAGGGATCCGTTGGCGAAATATTAAGCTTTAAAGCGGTAATTTTTGTTAGAGTCACGTGTCCCCCCCCCCCCTGCCAGCTAAACGGTTGCTTCTGGAAATGTGAAAAAATTCATGGCAGTAGCATATATAACGTAGTTACAAGGAAAACTATTACGGCTAAGTAGGTTCTATTAGTTTTTGAGTAATAGTGGATCGACTTAAGAAAGTTGAAAAAATAAATTATGTTCATAGAACTGCATACGTAAAATGGAAAATTATTTTTTCCGCGTGATATCCATGGTGTGGGGTATCGTTGGATGGGTCTTTCAAAAATATCGCGGGTGTGTGATAAATATTTTTCGATTCAGGGATCCGTTTGCGAAATATTAAGCTTTAAAGTGCTAATTTTTGTCACTTTAGTAGGTACTTTTTCTGTTTCCAAAGTTGACTTTTGTTGGTTTCTTTTAGGTTTGGTTTATAAGGGCTGGCGAGGTCTACTGTTCTCACGGAACTACTAGTATTATACCTATCCAACTTGTTCTAATAATCGTACGATCATTGGCATAATAGTAGCGATCAAGGCTTTAATACCGGTATAACTGCTAAACATTGTGCTGTTTAATGAGGCTGTTCGTCTTCCAGAATACCAGCCCCTCCCTACCGACAGTATTGCGTTTACATTTACACAATCGGCTATTATATTGTATACCCGTATTTCATCAATATATATTAACAACCACGTTTATTTACTGCATAGAATACTGATTTGCTTATAATCCTAACAAGCTAAGACGTATGTACATCTGGATGACCCTAAACAAACAAACAACAAGAATGTTACTAACTTTAGTTGACGCATGCAATGTAGATATACAGGCCTGTGTGTTCGTTTTTCATTAACCGTTACAGTTATTGTTGGGTAAACTTTGTCTATTTTGGGTCAAAAATTAAACGGCATAATAATGAGATAATTAAACTTTTAATTTTGTTGAAATTTCTGATAATTAGCCACTTTAAAAAACCTATAGAATTACTTAAAGATTACATACGTATTTTATCTTATTCAAATTTTTATTTAATTTCTCTTTGTCATTTGTCGAGCAATTTGTTCATGAAAGAGTTAATTAATTATGTCAATTAATTGGCAATTCTTTGAAGGCTGCTAAATAGATCTGTAAAATCAGATTCGTATTACATTGAACCTCGTGTAATCATAATTTAATACTCAAATTGTAGGTAATAAATGAACATTTATGTTCAAAATGATTAAAATCATTGTTGAAAAATTAACGTAGGAGTTCATAATCATTTTCATGTGGGGAGAAACAGTAGACATAGCTTAAATATTGAGAACTTATTATATGAATAATTTAAGCGTATATAAAGCGCCAGAAGGTTTTGTTGTAAACGTCACGAAATAGGCGTTTTGAATCATATCGTGATATACGTACAATACTATTCATTTGCAGGAAATGACGTTTGTTTCTAAGAAACGCGAATTAATTAATATCAGATTAATATAGCTTTTATAAGTATGTGTTACTGATATAGGTAACTTGTAATGAATGAGAGAAATATAGAACACAGAACCATTATAGATAAATCAATTCGTGTTCTATATTTAGGCGAATTATGTTCGTTGCTGTTTTGGTTCGAGTTATCCGAATGAGACCAAAACACTATTATGTAATCTGTGCCAAAACTTATAAGTTTTGGTCTCATTCGGATAACTTTATCAAGGAGAACGAGTAAATCCCGTCACACTCTCTCGCCTAGGGGTAAAATGTCTTGAAATAATAAAATATTAAAGTCATAATATAATTTTGAATTACAAAATAAGTATTTTAAGTCTATTATGATTCTAGTTCTAACTTTAGTCACAATACAGAAATTGTATTGTGCTTTAGTATTGCTTGGGTTTCTCAGACTTGCAGTTAACAAAAATTATAAGCCAACAGAATGTGTAGCAATATCAAGGCTATTTTTGTGAAACCCATCCAGAATCACCTATATTCTTAGTGCCTACATACTTATAATTATTTGTGAAAGTTTACTGTAACAACATTAGAGATTATTTTAGTGAATGATATTGAAGGCTTGGTAATGATATTGAAACAACTTAACCATCCGTTCTTTAAGATTCGTTTAAATACAATTTAACATAATATTTGAGTAACAAATAATAATGATGTGTACAAAATATTTATAATATAAATTTATCTCTGAGACATCTGGTACCTATTGGATTAAGTTCGTTAAGGTACAGGGCTGAAGTGCGAGTCGTTAAACGTACTTTGTTAGGCAAATACATAGTAGGCTGATTGATGATACAGAAGCCTCTGAACATAATATACACAGAAAAATAAACATTACATTTTATAGGGGCCGAAAATCTTTTGTATTTAATAATAACCGACCCGAGAAAATGTTCGATAACGAAATTGTGGGGAATATGAATTAGGTTCTCGCATTTATTTTTAAGGAATCTTAGTGAACACCCCTTACCGGCGGCCCTTGGATGAAATATCTGTATAGGGCTCCCTAAACGATCATGCGGCATGACATGCAATACGTGCTGTCACTCATGCATGATCATCTAGCTGTAGTGATTGACGTATATGACATGCAAACTACATACATGACATGCAAACTACGTGCTGGCCGTTGCTTCACTGTATTGATTGATAGCAAGCATGATGGTCCATTATGCAGCATGACATCCACGTAAACGTTGCATGTCATGCAAGCATGATCGTTTAGGGACACTTTATATATAACTTCTATTTTGTATGGATATCTGTCAATTTGGCGGTGCCAATTTTGGGCGTAGTTAAGTATTGTTTATGTTATCTTTGTTGCTATGGAAATAACACTCATTCTACTCAACATGTACTAATGTGGAGTAATTAGGACTACAAGAGCACAAAGGGACTTCTTGTTTGACTCTGTTGACTTTGACAGGTAGCGTTAGGTACCTATGTAAAAAGTTTCGAGTTACGGTGATTGGTACTAACGTTTTTTTATTAAGTTTCTCAACGTGTATGTAGCCGAAGTTACAGATATTTCACGTCAATAAGCATCTTCCAATCTTGCATCCTTGGTGTTTTCTGGCCCTTCCGGTAGGCAGGTGCCAGGTGCCAAATAAATATTTATCAACTTAATCGGACCAATGGTTTTTGAGTCATTCCCCTAAACAGATGGACGAAATATCTTATCTGATGGGAATTGTGTCGACAGATCACTAAAATGGACCGACGTGGGCACACAAATAATTAAATTATCAGTGATTGAACGCCCATTTTCATTACGGAGATTGTTCACGCGAGAAAATAACAGGGTTGCCAGGCGTACGAGATTTCTCATAAGTTTACAAGATTTTGCGAATTGCGTTTCTGTACGAGATACGAGCGAACCTGAAATCTCGTAAAAAAATTTACGAGATTTTCACAATGTGGGCTGCGCCATATAAAAAATATAGGTAGGTAATAAAAATATTTTTTGTTTTGAACGCATTCAACCAAATATAATACGTGGTTTTTGGGGGAATCCTGTTATTTCAATAAACAGTCCCGAGTTTCTGAAGTAGTAAAGTGGGAGTGAACTCGTTTGAATGTGATTTTTCAATATATTTAATTTCTATGAGATTATGTTTTGAAATTACGAGATATTATTTGGCAAACCTGGTACGAGAAAAACAACGGCATCTGGCAACCCTGGAAAATAACGAAATCCGATAAATTTACGGTAAAGAATATTTTGTTGCGTTAGTAGTATTATCTCCAACACTGCTGGGAATTTATATTGTCATTTATTCTAACAAGCTTTTAAAGTAGTGCGCATCTTATCTTGGGTTAGGTTAAATCACTTAGTTTGTTGAATTTTTAAGTGAAAAGTTTAAGTTATAAGTATAAGGCAGACGATGAATAATAAGATTTAATGAGCTCAGTCTCTATGGTCATGATAATGTTTACTTACTGAATAATAAGTAACTTAACGGCGGGACTGAAAGACGAAACTTTTTATGTACTGGGGTATTATGTGCTTCAAGTGGTTACGAGATGAATTTTATGTTAAAGAAGCACCAATTCAGATCTAAGAAAGTATAAATTAAATATGCTTCTAATGTCGAAAAGGTGAGATTACCCGATACTAAAATGTGGTTAATAATAAATTGGGGTATTAATTTGTTTTTTTGTTACAAACGTAAAATTTTTATCGTTCTTTTGCTGTTTTATTATTTTTATAGGTTTATTTACTGCTGATGCTTTTTAAATTACCCATTTTAGGGTTGTTAATTTCCTTTAAATCAATTTCCTTCAAACCTTCATTATTCGTTGAGGATCACAGGATTAATGAACAAGGTTTTCTTAGAAAAAGGGTTGGTTGACCCTCTTTTCTACTAAATGGAACTAAAATCTAAAGGATAGCGTCATTATTGCTTTCCTAGAAGCTCAAATCAATGCCACAAAATTCAATACGAATTAATCACTAAATAAAATACGTATATAAATAGGTACCTACTTATATGTTTTTTGCGAGTATAAAATACAGAATAATGACAAGTTATAAAACTATTACACTATGTTATATCAACGAACACACACAGGCATAACATGTTTGCCGATACACGTCGAATCAAGCACAAGTTCTCTGCCAGGTATATTTACCACCAAGTTTTCAGCAAATATTGTAAGTAAATAACAGGTCCAGCGAAAAATGAGCTTTTGGTGTTAGGTAAGGCAGGATATGTTAAATATCTTGCGTACATATATACATAGCCTCCTGAGTCCTGGGAGAAGTGAACGAACTTTTATTTATAATTTTTTTTTTCTGTTTTACATTTTTTATTTATTTTTAGTCCTCAAAAGATATGAACGCTGAGTGAACGGCAAAAAATACAATATTTTATGTTTTTTTTTTGTGTTTTAGTTATGTTTTATTTTTAATGATTATGTCTTCAAGCGAGGCCGTAGGGTCCTAGGAGGATAGATAGAACAGAAAATATCCAGATGTCGTATCCAGAATAGAAAATACTTTTATTTTACTTTACTTTTTTAAATTTTACTTTTTTAAAGTAGTATCCGCACTAACTGTGGAGCTCTGTATAGCGGCGGAAAAATAATTCAGTTGTTAGGTAGCACAATGACGGCAAGGCTGGTCCAGCAGTGGAATATAATCTTGGATGTTGATAGGTTGACACAAACCCGAGTTAAAAACTGTACTTACAAAGGGTTCTCTACAACGGTATCTCTTACTTTAGAAACATTCTATGAATAAAATTTCCAAGCATTTATTATGTCTTTTACTTTTGTTTACAATAAAAACGTGAACAAATATTTATTTGAAACTATAGTGAAAACTGCATCAAAATCCGTTGCGTACCTAGTTTAAAAGATCTAGACGTACAGACGCGTTAAGCGACTTTGTTTTATACTATGTATAAGGATGATAAAGGAGATCCAAGTCGTATTATAGGTAGATACACAGAAAAAAACAGAAGCAATCAGAGTCCTAATCCATAGAATATTGCATAAAGAAATGAATGACGATGCGATAGGCCGGAATGACGTAGATGAATAGAAAATCGGACCCGGAATTATATGGTTAAGGTAATTACCGCTGACTAAATAATTAAAAATTAAGTTTTTTTATTATAGCCTTAATAATATGTCCCTACCTCTCAACAAGGGTGCTCAGGCTAATAGTCCACCATGCTACCTCAGTACGGGTCGCTGGAGTTCACATATGCGCCTAAGAATTTCCTCTTTCTGCGTATGCAGGTTTCCTTACGACGTTTTCCTTCTAAGCAGTCAGTGAAAGAAAATCCCATTGGCACATTATGGCATGAGCGGGGATCGAATTTGGACCACCAGACCAACATGACAGGCCGCGTCATTCCCACTACGCCACCGACGCTCTCATAATAATTAGGTTATTATTACTAATTAACTAATCCTATTACCAAATTGTTTATAGTAATTAGGTGCAGTAAATTGTTGCGTAGCAAGGGATTTACTACGCACCAGTTACGGACCCTTCTATGCGACAGACAAAAGCTCCGCCCACCTTTTTTCTCGCACCAACAATACGGAACTCATTAGGATAAAAATTCGTTCAAGCGCCGTTTAAACTGGGGTTTGTGTTACGCTTATTCTTCAAATTCAATAAATGTTCATTTCTATATGTGGTCATTTTTAATTGTGGTCCTAAACCGTCGAAAGGTACTACAAATGTTGAAGGGAGACATGAGAAATCATCTAAAAATATTTTGATACCTTAATTACTTAGTAAATCGTCGCATGAGAAGTAAAACTCACTAAGTACAATCGTCTGTCGAGCTGTAAAAGTCACTAATTAAAAAAGTCTACTCAAATTTTATTGACAAAAACAAAACAAAAAATGAAAAAAAAAAACATAACTGTTCGAGTACTCCTATTGGTAAAATAGATTGGAAAACATACTTACAGGCAGTTCTTCTGCGATGTTCTACTACTCGTAAGTAAGTCTACACCCTTATAGCCTTTAGCCATCTCTTAAACAAGTTGAACAGAGCCCCGGGCAGGAGATGAACACAAATAAGTAACACTCTGTAACGACACTTTTCACGGCACGCCTAGCATACTTCCGCTGTATTTATTTGGAACTAGCTTATGCCCCGCGACTTCTTCCGCTGTAAAAAATATCGTATATGTTAGAAACTATTTGCCCGCGGCATTTAAATTTGATCTTTAAATTTTTGTTCCCCATACAAACTTAAACATCCCTTTTCGCCCATTTAGGGAGGGATGGAATTTAAATAATCCAAGTAGGTACCAGATTTTAAGTCAGACCACATGCTTTCAAACAAAAATAGCCCGGTTAGCAAATGGGACCAGTAGTTTTAGCGTGATGCGGGTTCAAACAGAGAGACAGGAAATTTTTTGAAAAGTATTTTGGGTCAGGGCCTAAATAACGTATTCCAATGGTTTTTTGAAATTCCCATCAATGTAATGAAATACTCATGAAGCTAAATTGTGCTACGACGTAGCAATCTGTGCTACGTGAAAACGTTTTTGCTTTGTAGACAGGAGTAGCAGGTATTGATTTAATTTACCTTTTGTAACTGTTATGTAAAAGTTTAGATTAGATAATACCACCATACAGCGGAATTCTCCGGGCATGAATAGACGTCACATTCCTATAATTTGTCAAATTATCCAGAGCTATCAATATTTTTCGAAACTTGGGGCATTTTGTATTATAAAAAAAATATTTTTCACCTTACATACTCGGAATAGTATACTTTCTCATTCGAAATCTGCGTGGAAAACTGCACCTGGAAACAAACTTCTTAAAAAATTTTTTGGAATTTTTTGTCAAAGGTGTACATTTAATTTTAAAGAAGTGGTCAATTCTAATTGTGGTTCTTTTTATTTGTGGTTCTTCGTCGCCGAAAGGATTCACCTAGTATTTTCCTCGCTATAGTGAGGTGAAAAATTGTGTGTTGCGCTCGGCAGCAAAGTTATTTTGCATCTCGTACCTTTGAATCCTTCGCTTGCTTAGGTTTCAATATTAGTACTCGCACAATAATAACCAACTTTGCAGCCTTGCATAACAAATAACTATTTATTGAGTTTACAATCAAGGTTTATTTATTGTAGTGTGAGATGAACAAGTAGGTGTATTTTTGTTGTTTAGTTGTTATACTTTTTGCACCATCAATGTATAAGTATTATGTTGCTTAGCAACATTCTTGTTTTACTAAGGTTAACAAAAATACACTACAAAGTTTGTAGCACAAACTGACTGTAAGACTGGTAGCTGACTGATAGTAATACCAGGTAACGAATGCTATAAAATATGAACCACAACAACTACAATCAACAAGTAAGTACCTATATCACATTACACACATAAAAAAACTGTGTGCGGAGCTGTATCGACCTATTTGCCTACTTCCTGTACTGAATATAGGAATTCCTGAATGATTTTCCTCCAAATTCTTGCATTCTACTAAAAGTTAAAGTCCATTCACTTTAATACAAACGCACCAAGTAAATTACATGATTTTACTTTTTGATATGTGGCCCATAAACCCGCAACACAACAGCCACAAATGTGTTGCCATCATGAGGACTAGTTAAAATGCCCCTTGCCTGTAATTACACTGCTCTTCTACCCTTTAAAATGGGACACAACAAATGCTACATATATTCAGAATATCTTGAGAAATGACAGAGTGTCACGCGTATAAACCATAATTATAGTGCACACCTCACATTGAGAGATGGCAATGGCTTAGGCCACTATTACATTCGGTCGGATTACTTTAGCGAATGGGCACGAGTTTTCTCTTTTGTTCAATGGTTTGATCTGTAATATTATACTAGTGGTTCTGTGAGAACAGTAGACCTCGCCAGCCCATATAAATCAAACTTAAAAAAAACGAACAGAAGTCAACTTTGCAGTTGGAGATTAAGTACTAAAGTGACAAAAATTAGCACTATAAAACTTAATATTTCGCAAACGGATCCCTGAATCGAAAAATGTTTTTCACACACCCGCGATATTTTTGACCTATCCAACGATACCCCACACAATGGAATTCACGCGGGAAAAATTTATTTCCCATTTTTCGTATGCAGTTCTATGAACATAATTTAATTTTTCGACTTTCTTAAGTTAATCGACTATTACTCAAAAACTAATAGAACCTACTTAGCTGTCATAGTTTTCCTTTTAACTACGTTATATATGCTACTGCCGTGAATTTTTTCACATTTCCAGAAGCAACCGTTTAGCTGGCAGGGGGGGGGGGACACGTGACTCTAACAAAAATTACCGCTTTAAAGCTTAATATTTCGCCAACGGATCCCTAAATCAAAAAATGGTTTTCACACACCCGCAATATTTTTGAAAGACCTATTCAACGATACCCCATACTATGGTTTCTACAAAAAAAAAATAATTCACTCACACTTTGCGAGTATGGTACATACTTAAAAAAAATGTTTTTCAAGATTTTATTCTACTCATTTTGTCGGCTTAATTAACTTATACCCATGCCAAATTTTCATCAAAATAGGTTGAAAAATGCGACCTGTAGAGAATTACAGACAGAAAGACAGACAGAATCCGGACAAAAGCATTTTTGGCCAATCTCGAAACTGAGACGCTTCGCTCGCTCGGTCAATTACATGATATTTAAATTAGTCACATAATTTAATTATTTTTGACACAAAATTGACATATTTATAATGTTTTAACGCCAGTCAAATGTTTATTATAATCATCATCCTGATGACTTCTATGAAGCTGTCATGAAGATGAGAAGATGTACATTTCTCACCTATTTCAAGATGGACCGCGACCACCTGGTAGGGGCCACAGATTAGTGAGAAGTGTCTTCGATGTAGGGGTCGTCCCACGCACCCACAAACTTACCGAAGCGCGGTCTTCGCTCCACATCTAATCTGCCCCAACGGTCATCGCCTCTACGACAGATGCGACTTGCGACACTTATTGTCGGACAAAATTGTCTCTACCTTGCACACAACACATAAATATACCCTCAACTATACTATTTATAAAAATAATTCATACCCTGAATATTTGTTGTATAAACATAAAGTAGCAGATTTAATACTTCGCTCAGAGGATCAGCCTCACCATCCAGCGGGGTAATGCCGCCAGCCTTCTGGGCACGCTCTCAGCATTATTATAATTATAATTTATTTGTAGTTTAGTTTTAGTTTTAGTTTTATAATAAGTTATATTGTTATAATTCATCGATATGTAAAGCTATGTATTATCTAGTATATGTAGTAAAAGGATCAAGGTATAAAAGAACAGGTTCAAATTATACGTAGAGTAAATTATTAATAAATTATGGAAGAACGGAGCCTCCTAGCACAGACATAAAGATGCCCAAAGGAGTCACCAACCACAATTTATCATGTAAATCTATGAAAGCAATAATTTATATTTATTTAAGTACCTACTTAAAAGAAAAGAAAAACCTATCGGATTCATTGACATAATAATTATTACTATCGGATTAGATAAAGCTGATCTCTTATCTTTCTAAAAATATCAGATACGGTTAAGTGTACAGGGGTACAGGGGCATTCTTCATGTACCTTTTTAAAAACCTTATTCTTTATTCCAAACAAAAATTACATTTCGTTTGGAAATGCACAAATTGATACTGTATTAGACTGAGACTGTAACTATTAACTTATACCTATTTTGTATAATATAAAATGCGTTCTGGAACAGGCCTATTATGTAGAGGTATAAGCAAATAACTTTTTCTACAAAAAAATTTTTGACGAATTTAATTAATGCTTCAAAATTACTTACTTCGACAGTTCTTACTCAATTATGCAAAAATTTAATGAAGTAAGACTTTTTAAATCTTATCTCAAGTTAATTATGTTCTATAAAAGATTTCCGGTAAAAATACTTACCTCTCTGTAAGTACCTAAGAAAACTTATAGATTTTGGAGGGTTTGAACGCATAATCTAATAGTTAATACTAATAATAAAGCTGAAGAGTTTTGTTCGTTTAATTGTTTGTTTGTTTGTTTGTTAGCAACCTGTACTTCACTCTCACTTAAATTACGATACACGCTTTCACGGCCGGTGATTTTCAGCAATAATCCTTGAATTATAGTAGGTGTCTAGTACCTACATAAACTTTACCGATTTCCGATAAAAGCATAAAACGAATAGCTACCATAATACCTAAACGTGATCAATTTGCTGACCCGTGTAAGAATCCGTAATTTATTTCACACTTACTTTTGTTTGTGGTCAGCTGGATTTAGGTATCGCTGCCTCACAGAAACCAAAACACGCTTTTGTTGGTCATCTTGTCAAAATAGCATAATGTCAAAATGTCATAGGTACGAAATTCTCGTTCCAATATTTCTTCCCGATTTAAAGTGCACCAATGCCGCTTTATATTCCGATAAGAAAGTATGGAAGTGACATAAGCACCCAATATAATTATTCTGTTAATAATCTAATTCTCAACTTCGTAATGAGTGAAAATTACGTGACCCAAATTTTTATGCTGGACTATCAAACATCGCCTTTAACGATGAGATTGCCTACTGCTTCCTTGATAAATTTCATTTTCCAAGCTTTTATATAACTTGGTTTCTTGGTTTGGAAAGTCCAGGAGGAGTCTTGCGATTGAGATATCCGATCATGCTTAAATTCTGTACCCATGACTTTAGTTTTGAAGACATAATGTACATACATACATGTATCTTCAAGCTATGTCCCTACGTGGTAGGCAGAAAGAACAACTTCATTACCACCCACCAAATAGTCATCTGGTGCAGTCTAATTTTTAAGTTAGTCGTAAGTTATATTACTTATATTTTATATTGTTAAAGATATGTATGTAGTCTGTAAGGTATATTATGTAATATAGATTTTTATATTTTTATATTGTTACGATAATATGTATGTTAGTCTGTAAGGTATTTGTAATATGGCCCTTCTGTTGGCTGAAATAAAGTTATTATTATTATTACGTATAAAAATAAATAAATACATTACCCCAAATATCACGTGGATACTAGATAACGATGTAATATCGACAGAGCGCACCATTTCGTTTCGTAAAGAAGGAAATATACCTATATACACAGATAGGGGTGGGTGTTCGGATTTCTATGGTAACAGGTATATCCTAAATAAATAAAATGAGTAACAAAGTATGTGCCAACGGGAGTCTGTAAAGGGGAACGATTTTATATAGAAATAGAAACTATATTTTAATATGACCATCCGCGCCATCTCGACATGTACTTGAAATAATATGCAAGTGTCAAGAACAGACTTCATACATATTATATTTGAATATCGCTGAGAATTTATAAAAATCTCGAGGGAAAACTATCTTATTTGGGAGACATTGTATAACTACAGAAAACAACTAACAGCTTTTCGAAACTTAGTCTATCTTTTTTTTACCGATGTCACTTACAAACTTAACTACGCGTAACTGTAAAAATAATCGGATTTCTTTTACTCTTATATTAATTGCATAACATTAATATTTATGTAAAAGATCTAGTAGTTCACGCAATGTCGTAGGCATAAACGTGTCTCAAATGAGCTATGTCCCATTAATTATAGAAGTCATTTATCGAACTAAGAAGGACGAGCCATCGTTCTTCATATGGGACCAAAACAGATAGAATAATATATGAACTACTTGCTTGTAGTTTCAGGAACATAAAAGCGTGATTCGTGATGAAGCTGTGGGATTTCGTCGGCATGTTGATCAAAGTTTGTTTAGTTTCAAAATTGTTTGGGAGGTAAATAACCGCGCACGCCTGAGGCTAGAGTCTAGAAGCAATATAAAAACGATTTTCCTTTCATTCATAAAAACACAAGGGGCTTACCAAGGTTATCCTTCTCAAGGTTAATTTGGTCCAATTTTCATCGATTATTATAATCAGTGCTTTAATATACTCTACTAAGCATTGGTTTATAATCAATCATGTTTATGTGGTCGTGTATGTTTAATTGCAATAAAGTTCATCTGCACTGCGTCGATGATATAAATCGTAACGCTTTGGATTAGGGTGGGAATTTAAAGTGCAATGCAAAAGTTCAGGATATTTTTTTTTTTGAATTTTTACGAACCTAGGTAATTTTATTTGATCGAGGACTACAGTTGGTATTTCATTGTAATATGCCAGGAGTATAGTAGTGGCGCGTCGTGAAATATGGAAAAAGAAGGAATGGACGTAAACAGATTGGCAATGTTTACTGTTCGGTATTCCTTCGAATATCGTATTATACAGCCAGGGTCTTGCTGGACAACCTAGACAACCTTATCGATAAGGATCTCCATAGATAGCTCAAAAGACAATATTCTACGATCGCCCGTCAGTTACCAACAGCAAGCGAAGACGGCCGCATCATCGGTGCCGTGAATTATTGTTAAAGTGCCTACAGGAGAAGTTTGGACGGAAGGTGAGTGCGTGACTGTTTATTTCGATTTTTGTGGGATTTTCGAGCCACCCCTTCCGAACGAATTACATCCTTCTACGTGTCACGCCTATATAAATACAGTCCACTATCAATACGCTACATTTTTTGGCCTCCGAGCCGCATATATATCGTTGAACCTTATAAAGTGCGACAAAGTGAATCGTATTCACAAGTTAGTTTGTCATTATTTTATCTAATTCATCATTTATCAGTTATTTAGCGGCACTTGGGTCAGTCTATTTCTAGTTGGTAATTCATAATGGCGGAACCTATTTTGACAGCGTTAATGTTGAAAAAAGAACAATTATTTGGGAGAGTTCAAAAAGCGTTTGATTTGTCAAAAAAAATTACGGAACAGAAAAAAGATTCTATTCTCGCATTCTTGGTACAGTATTCAGAATTAAAAGAAGTTCGTAAAGAGTTTGAAAAGGTTGTAATGGACATTATCGTGAATGAAATTGAAGCAGATTCTAAATACAAACCCAGCACCAGCGAATTAGATAGCTTTGATGATTTGTACTTCGCTTGTAAGCTTGTCGCTCTGAGGTACGAAAAATTAGACCAGGAGTCGGTGGTCAAAACTGAGCCAAAAGAAAAAATTAGTAACAGTGTAAGGCCTTCTTTACCCAAACTCACGCTCTATCAGTTCGATGGTCAAATAGAGAACTGGCCTACTTTTTATGACACTTTCGTCTCATTAATACACAATCGCGAGTTTGATAACATCGACAAGTTTCACTATTTGTTGTCATGCGTAAACGGACCAGCACTGAACATAGTCAAAAATCTGCCAATTACTGCGGCTAACTATCCTCTCGTGTGGCAGAGCCTGCTAGATAAATACCAGGACAATAGGTCACTAGTAGGAAGATATTTAGATAAAATGCTCAGTTTTAACCCTCTTACAAAAGATTCTGCAAATGGGCTCACGACTTTCCTCGAAACTTTTGATTACTCACTAAAAGCTATCAAGGCTTTAGGAGTGAGAAATTTAGAAGATTACTTATTTTGTCATCTGGCTTTACGAGGACTAGATGTGCATACGCGGAAACTGTTTGAAGAAAGTCGCGACCAACAGGAGCTTCCTACGTTTTCAGAGTTGATAAAATTCGTAAATAAGCAGATCAAAGTGTTGGAACACACATTTCCATCTTCTAGTGATGGAACTCTTCCGCAAAATAAATTTAAACAAAATCTAAAACCGCAAGCGACGTCAAAATCGGTATTTGCCGCAACTCGTTTTTCTTCCAATGAGAATAACAAATTAGTGTGCCCTCATTGTACTCTCGAGCACATGATCTACCGATGTGAGGAGTTTCGTAAACTTCCAGTCAATGAGAGAATTGACCGTGTCAATTCCTTAAAGTTGTGCAACAATTGTTTGAAATTTCATGAGACTTTCGCATGTAAAAGCACGATGTCATGTGGTGTGTGTGCGTTAAAACACCACTATTTACTGCACAAAGAATCTACGCAGTTACCAAGCTTACCTAGATCAACCCATCACTCTGACGTGAATCGAAAATCTGATGTTTTTACGTCATCTCACTCCGTGAGTGAGATGGCTCCTGTGTCACCTAGTTCCGTGAACCCGGTGGCACCCGTGTCGTCACTTCACGCCCTGAGTGAGGTGACGCCGTTCATGTTGTCTCACTCCGTGAGTGAGGGGACGTTTGTGACTGATCACTCCGTGAGTGAAGAAGTCTATCATGAATTAACGTCGAGTGATGCGCTTCATTCCGTGAATGAAAGATCAAGTTATGGGGTGTTGTTAGGCACTGCGTGTGCACAGGTTGCTGATGTTACTGCTGACACTCACAATTTTCAGGACTGCCGTGCGGTTTTAGATTCAGGTGCTCAAAGCTCTTTTATTTCTGTAGACTGCGCTCAACGTTTGGGCTTACGTCGAATGAAATGTCCATTCACTGTCTCTGGATTAGGTGGTGGAGTAGTTAAAAATTATGGCATGGTTTCATGCATTCTTAAACCAAGATTTAAAGAAACTCCCACTTTTACAATCGATATGGTAGTCGTTTCCAAGGTATCTTCAGAGATGCCCAATATTTCTATTCCTAAAGAAGTCATAGATAAGTACCAAAGCTATGAGCTAGCTGATCCTCTATTCTACAAAAGAGGGCAAATAGATATTCTATTAGGAAATGATGTCGTATCAGAGCTAATAAAATATCAGCCTTTGACTGTCAGTGCTGATATTCCTAAAGTAATTGAAACAGTGTTGGGGTTCGTTGTTAGTGGTAAATTACACTCCACTGACAAAAATATTTCACAGAACTTTCATCTGATTTGCGAAGAACAATCCTTAGATAAAACCTTACGAGATTTTTGGGAACTTGAAGAGATACCTTTTAAACCTCTATTAAGTCAATTTGATAAATTAGCTGAAGACATTTTCGCCAATGAACACACTCGCGATGAAACTGGGAAATATGTCGTACCTTTACCATTCGTTCCTAGTCATCCTCTCCTCGGTAAATCTCACGATCTAGCTGAAAAATGTTTGTTGAGTACTGAACGCAGACTCTCGCGTACTCCGGAGTTGCATCAAGCTTATGATGATTTTATGAAAGAGTACGAAGCTCTTGATCACATGGAGGTGTACTCGGGCGTAACACCTAGTAAATATTTGATACCACATCATTGTGTATTGCGTCCCAGCAGTTCAAGTACTCCTTTGCGCGTAGTCTTCAATGCTTCAGCTAAAACGAGCACCAATGTGTCTCTTAATGAAATACTCTTGACGGGTCCTACACTATACCGTGATTTATTTGCAATTATTTTAAATTTTCGACTCTTTGAGTATTGCTTTTCTAGCGATATTTGTAAAATGTATCGAGCTATATTAGTTCGAAAGGACGATCGCAATTATCAACATATATTGTATCGATCGACAGTGGAAGAACCTATTAAAATCTTCGAACTTAAAACTATTACCTATGGACTCAGTTGTTCACCATTTTTAGCAATACGCACGCTGTTGCAACTCGCTAGTGACGAAGGATCACGTTATCCGACTGCGTCTCGTGTGCTGCAAGAAGGAATTTGTATGGATGACATTTTATGGTCTTCGAAAACATTTTCTGAAGCTTGTACTCTGCAGGACGAGCTCATAGACCTATTAAAGTGTGGTGGTTTTATTTTGAAAAAGTGGACAAGTAATAAAGTCGGGCTACTTGATCGAATTCCTGAAGACCATCGCGAATGTCCTGTTACCTTCATGAAGGATAACAAAGATTTCAGTGTCAAGGTTCTCGGTTTACAATGGGTACCATTAGCAGATGCGTTTTATTTTTCTGTCAATAAAACCGACCCAATTACAACAAAACGATCAGTACTTAAAATACTAGCTTCAGTATTTGATC
The DNA here is from genome assembly GCA_949699065.1 of Metalampra italica. NCBI lineage: Eukaryota > Metazoa > Arthropoda > Insecta > Lepidoptera > Oecophoridae > Metalampra > Metalampra italica. The sequence goes on from OX452987.1 coordinate 5,101,184, forward strand.
CTGTGGGGTTTCTCGCACCTTGTACATTCGCGGCGAAATGCATTATGCAGGATCTGTGGAAATTGGGTATAGGTTGGGATGAGCAGTTACCTCCTCAAATTTGTGAGCGTTGGCTAAATTTCATTGCTGAACTGCCACAGTTATCTGAATTACGCATTGAGAGACACGTACTGCTTCCTGATCAATCAGAATGTGAACTTGTGGGTTTCTGTGACGCGTCATCTCACGGCTATGCTGCTTGCATTTATGCTATTAGCAAAGACAATCAACATGTTAAGGTGCGACTGTTAGCAGCAAAAACTAAAGTTGCTCCTGTCAAAGCTACAACAATTCCTCGGCTTGAATTACTCGCTGCCACATTACTGGCCAAACTAATGAGATATGTCTGTGGGGTTTTGAGTCGCGTTAATATATCTCACGTAACAGCACTTACAGATTCAACAATTGTTTTATCGTGGCTGCAAACCGAGCCATATAAGCTAAAAACTTTCGTTTGTAACCGTGTTACACAAATTATTGATATACTACCTCCTCATATGTGGCGGCATGTCAGCAGTGAGAAAAATATGGCAGATATCTGTTCACGTGGAACATTTCCGTCGCAATTTATGCACTGTCATAACGAGTGGTTAAACGGTTGTGAGTGGCTTTATAAGAACAGAGAAGAATGGCCTGTATTTTCGTTTTTACACAAAACCGAATCGCACACTACTGAGCTTAAGTCAAATGACAAAACGTGTATTTTGTTAACACAGACCGGTAACGATACTTTAAAATTTATCGATGATATTTGTGGTCGATATTCATCTCTTTCTAGACTTCAACGTGTATTTTGTTGGGTCTATCGTTTTATCGAACGTTGCCGTCGTACACCGATAGAGACTGGACAAAATTTAACTACTGCAGAAATTGAAAATTCCCAGAAAAATCTTGTCAAATTAGTTCAAAGAGCTTATTTCTATGAAGAAATCGAATCTCTGTCCAAAGGTGAAAAGTATATTCCTTCTTTGAAGAAACTTTCTCCTTTTTTGGACATACAAGGCTTACTCAGAGTCGGAGGTCGTTTAAATTATTCTGAGTTGCCATACAATACCAAACATCCATTTTTACTACCAAAAGGATGTTTATTTACAAGATTGTTGATTGAATATTTCCATAAAAAATATTTACATGTTGGGCCTCGTACTTTGCAAAATATCATTAATCAAAGCTATTGGATTTTAGCTGGTCGAAGCGTTATTAGGTCAGTGTTGTCTAAATGCATGGTCTGCTTTAAATGTAAACCTAATATTCTGCAACCGGAAATGGCACCGCTGCCGTCAGCCAGACTTGCTCCAAATAAAGTTTTCGATCATGTAGGAGTTGATTTAGGAGGTCCATTTTTCACTAAAGAAAGTTTACGACGCAATGCTAAAGTATCAAAGGCTTACTTATGCCTTTTTATATGCTTCTCCACAAAGGCAGTGCACCTAGAAGTGCTGTCGTCTTTATCCGCTGACTGTTTTTTAGCAACCTTAGATCGATTTGTGGCAAGAAGAGGCCTATGTGCATGTTTGTACTCTGACTGTGGTTCAAATTTTACTGCAGCAAGTAAACATTTGAATGAAATTCAAAAGTTCATGCATAATAATCAAACTAAAACTGATATAATGATTGGCTGCGCAAAGAGGCAAATACATTGGAAATTTAATGCTCCAACAGCCAGTCATATGGGTGGACTCTGGGAAGCTGGCATTAAATCAGCCAAATATCATCTAATTCGCGCCATAGGTAAAAAGGCGATAACATTTGAAGAATTAACCACAGTATTTTGTAAAGTTGAATGTATAATGAATTCCAGACCACTGTGTCCGTTACCTGCTAGTGACAATCCTAATGAGTTTAATGTTCTTACTGCTGGTCATTTTTTGATAGGTAGAAATCTGAATACTGTTCCAGAATATAGTCTCAATGACATTCCGATTAATAGATTATCTCGTTGGCAATATGTTCAACAATGTACTCAAACGTTTTGGAAGCAGTGGAGTCAGGGATACCTTAATACTTTACAACAGAGAGCCAAATGGTTCACATCCGTACCAAATCTCAAAGTCGGAGATTTAGTTTTAGTAAAGGTTGACCAAGTGCCGCCCTGTAACTGGCCCCTCGGGCGGGTAGAAACTGTATATCCTGGTCCAGACAGTGTCATTCGCACTGTCAGCATTCGTACTCAAAAGGGTACATATCTTAGGCCTGTTAATAAACTATGTCCCTTACCTTATGTTGATTGAGATAAATTTATATTATATTTCAAGTTTTATTTTATTGTGTGGCTAAGTGTATCACTTCCAAGTTAATTTTTATTTTGTGTGGCTAAGCGTACCACTTTCAAGTTAATTTTTATTTTGTGTGGCTAAGCGTACCACTTTCAAGTTAATTTTTATTTTGTGTGGCTAATTGTACCACTTTCAAGTTAATTTTTATTTTGTGTGGCTAAGCGTACCACTTTCAAGCTAATTTTTATTTTGTGTGGCTAAGCGTACCACTTTTATGTTTTACTTTGTACACTATTAATCAGCGACCCTGATTCATCGTTTTCTTATATTTATATGACAGTTAGTGTTATGACTGTTTAATAGTAGTGGTATGATGGATTTTCTTTGTTAAAGAAAGCATTCAAGATGCTTTCGGTGGGGTGTGTGTTCGGTATTCCTTCGAATATCGTATTATACAGCCAGGCTCTTGCTGGACAACCTAGACAACCTTATCGATAAGGATCTCCATAGATAGCTCAAAAGACAATATTCTACGATCGCCCGTCAGTTACCAACAGCAAGCGAAGACGGCCGCATCATCGGTGCCGTGAATTATTGTTAAAGTGCCTACAGGAGAAGTTTGGACGGAAGGTGAGTGCGTGACTGTTTATTTCGATTTTTGTGGGATTTTCGAGCCACCCCTTCCGAACGAATTACATCCTTCTACGTGTCACGCCTATATAAATACAGTCCACTATCAATACGCTACAATTACACCACTACCGATTTGTACTAAAATAGTCTTACTGCGGCTACTTTCCAGGCAGGATGGCGAAGTGGCGAGCAGTACAAATACCATGAGTTTTAATACAGATGTTAATCACCGGATGCGAAAAATCTTGTTTAGTGTGCGGTTTCCTATTGCTTTTGGCTGAGGCCACTTTTACATAATTATACCAATCACTAATTCTGGAGATTTGAGAAATAAATAAACAGAACTATTAAAATTGTGTTTAATTTTTTTTTATGTACATCTCTAAGAATACTTATGGCGACTATCTTATCAACCGCCTTAAAAAGAGGAGGTTATTTATTAAACTGTATGTTTTTTTGTTTGTACGAGTATGTAATGCGATATCTTCGCCGATTGTGAACCGATTTGAAAGAATCTTTTTTTTAATAGGCTATATGTCAAGGATGGTTGCGTTTTAATCGGAAAACAATATTTGAGGCGTCTAGTTTCAAATTTCGATAAAACAGAATAACAGTCTGTATTGCATTTAGCTCCCTAAGATTAGAATGAAATCGTTTTAGCGGGTTTTAAAACTAGACGCCTCATTTCACCTCTCAGGGTGGATAGTTTAAAAAAATTAGGAAATCAATAAGTCATCGACGTACATAAATCTTTTTATTTACAAAGTGGTTTTTTTTTGTTAAAATGCAGATTATCAGAATTTGCACTCTGAACACCTACTCCTGCACGAAGAGACGGTGAGTGCTTTCTCGAACCACTCACTTAAATTCTTCAGCCAGGACATTTTCTTGTAACGGACGGAAACTTATATGTAATACAGAATGAATTTTTGTGTCTTTGTCCTTTTCTACGGTCTGAATTGACAAACGGACAGACGGCTCAGCTGCTGTTAAAGATACTGTTGTCCATGAACCTGCAGCATTTGTCCGACGAACAATCCAAAGACCTGAAGAGCGTTGCCATTATTGTACTACTTAGTTATGAATATTGTTAATATGAACTTGAACTGTGTTTTCATTGGCTTCCTAGCAAAGTTATTCACTATCTTTAGATGAATTTGCCTACCTATAATACATATCACATTTGCAGGAACTGTAATGTTGAAATGAATAAGGGTAACTTTCGTTCGATATCCGTAGATATCTCCTTTCGTAGATAGGTACGCACTATTAATCAAATCAAAGATTTGTTTACTAAATTCCCTCACGTTACGGTCAACTCCCATAGAAACACTTTAATCTAAGTGAAAAGTAAGTAAATTATCACATCAGTATATCACCGACAAACAACAAAGCTAAAGCTAACATAAGCTACTGGCAACCATTGCTGCGAAAAGGTCTCTACCTACTTACTTAAATCTTAATTCAGCCGAGAAAATGTCAGCAGCGGCGGCTTTCCTTTTGCCCGCAGATTGACCTAAAATGCAGGTATTATGAAAGATTATGAAAATTATGTTCCTGAGAAGGGTTCCTTTTAACGTAGAGTCTTTCTATGTAAAATGATCTTTCTTGATAGCGGACTAGGAAGATAAGGTCACTGAAGTCGTGAGAAAGATCTAATTGACTATTTGTCTTCTCTGTGAAATTGTGAAAAACTATAAAGGGTTCAGAAATGGACGAATGAATAGTTCTCTATATTCCTAAATAGAGTCGGTTATTCTGAGCACAATTACATATTTTACATGTTGAATGTTTATCTGTCTCAGATAAATCCACCTCGGGAACTTCGAAACTTGAGCTCACCGCAATGAAGAAAGATGAATCTTTGATGAATACAACCATATGTTTTACAACTAGCTGTTGCCCGCAGCTGCGCCTGCATGGGATAAGTACTTATAAACCATCTGTAAGAAATTATTTGAATGATAGTGAAAACCGCATCAAAATCCGTTGCATAGTTTAAAAGATCTAAACGTACAGAGGGACAGACGCGGGAAGCGACTTTGTTTTTACTATGTAGTGATGATTATTGACCGAGCGAGCGAAGCGAGCGAAGCGTCTACGTTTCGAGACTGGCCAAAAATGCTCTTGTCCGGCTGTCTGTCTGTCTGTAATTCTCTACAGGTCGCATTTTTCAACCGATTTTGACGAAAATTTGGCATATGTATAAATTAATTAAACCTACAAAATGAGTAGAATAAAATTTTGAAAAACATTTTTTTTAGAGTACCTACCATACTCGCAAAGTGGGAGTGAACTTTTTTTTTCTTGTGAATCCCATAGTGTGGGATATCGTTGGATAGGTCTTTCAAAAATATTGCTGGTGTGTGAATACCATTTTTTCGATTTAGGGATCCGTTGGCGAAATATTAAGCTTTAAAGCGGTAATTTTTGTTAGAGTCACGTGTCCCCCCCCCCTGCCAGCTAAACGGTTGCTTCTGGAAATGTGAAAAAATTCATGGCAGTAGCATATATAACGTAGTTACAAGGAAAACTATTACGGCTAAGTAGGTTCTATTAGTTTTTGAGTAATAGTGGATCGACTTAAGAAAGTTGAAAAAATAAATTATGTTCATAGAACTGCATACGTAAAATGGAAAATTATTTTTTTCCGCGTGATATCCATGGTGTGGGGTATCGTTGGATGGGTCTTTCAAAAATATCGCGGGTGTGTGATAAACATTTTTCGATTCAGGGATCCGTTTGCGAAATATTAAGCTTTAAAGTGCTAATTTTTGTCACTTTAGTAGGTACTTTTTCTGTTTCCAAAGTTGACTTTTGTTGGTTTCTTTTAGGTTTGGTTTATAAGGGCTGGCGAGGTCTACTGTTCTCACGGAACTACTAGTGATATTTAGGCCACCATACTGGCAAAGTCCTGTTGGTGAACTTCACATACGCTATAAACCTCTTTTTCGTGTCCATATTAACTATCTCACGACGTTTTTCCTATACCGAGAAGCCTGTGGCATGATATTAAGTGACGATAAACTGATTGGTAGGGCCATAGAATTAAACCTTTGACCTCATAAACGTAAGGCAAGTGCAATACCCACTCATGAGAGAGCCGGGTAGAAATTCGCAGACGGTTTACCTCTAGTACAGTCGACAGCACGTCAGTGGAAGCAGTTTGACCTAGGCTTTCCTAGGCTATTAATGAGTTTCAACACTACAAGAGACCTGTTTATACTGGTTTTGTTCCTACTTACGTGCCGTCGATCGTACGTAATGCAGGGACAACACAAGGAAAAGAAAATTCATAAAACGTTTCACAGTAGTAAACAAAACAAAAAGTAAAACGACATTTTTTCAAAAACCATTGATGTCCTTTGTTTTGAACAACATCATATATACACCCACGATAAAGCCATACAAAATAAATATGCCTTTGAAAGTGAAGTTCCATTTATTTCATGGCAGCTTGATATTGTTTATTTATTGGTTTACTTCAGGAAAGTCAGTCATCTCAAGAAAGCACGGAGCTACTATAATTAAAACGTCAAAGAAAGTGACTTTGACCACCTTTAGGTGTACGTCCTAGCCAACCTTTAAACCTTATCCTTTTATTACATTCTAAATACCTCTACATGAGGCTGGGCTCTATTTGTGACATGATGTATCACTTTAATGATCTCAATAAATATAAATAAAAATGAATCCCTATTTCCCTTGGTCACGCCATAACTTGAGCACTTGAGATTCCATTCATATTCATTGGTTTTCTAATACTTTGTAGAAGGTTTTTACGGAAAGAAAAAATATTATTTTTTTATCTATTTTTTTTAATGAGGCTTATGAGTATGACTCAAGGAAGTCAATGCCAGCCTCGTAAGGAAATACTGTTTGCCATGTTATTCAAACCTCAGTCCGAGAGACAACAGAAAAATTATTAACGCATACATAGTCGCGGGGCGTCAGCTAGTCCTTCATAATTTTCCAAAAAGATTCCAATCCGGTTATATTTCATTAAAATGCTTCCTACAGATATATGAAGCATTCTGGCATAGAAAAATAATAATCTCCTTCATCGTTCCTCTATTTTATTTCATCTGCATAAATATTCAGCAATATCAACCAAGGGATATGACGCCATCTCTCAGCCGTTCTACGGAATAAAATAGGTACCCTGAACGATACGTTATGACTTCATAGATTTTATAAAGAAAATAATTTCATTTAGGTACCCTTTCTACTCCTCTAGAAATAAGAATGAGTAAACATTGAAATAAGGAAAAAATCCCCAAATTATATAAAATGTAAGCACTTATTTTAACAAGAACATTTGGTAACCATTTTGATTTAGATGAAATGACAAGATTCACACAACAATTATATAGTCACAGTCAGTAGTAAGGATTATGTGAAAATAACTAGCTAGATAGTATAGGCTTACTTACTTACAAATATTGGTTTTCAAAAAGTATCAAGATTTTATCGGAGATTTACTCAAACATTTTAGTAACTTTAGTTTACAGATAACATATTAATTAATCAACATCGTCATTGAAAGTTACAAAATGTATTTTCGGGTTAGGTATTTAAGATGAAACAAAGTTACTGATATAAAATCATTTAAAAATAATATTTTAAGTAATTTTTTACCTTTGAGAAATTAATTCTTTGAACAGATTGAAAATTCTAATCTTGCGCAAATAGACTTTTTACGAAATTATTTACAATTTATCTTCAAAAAAATAAATTACTCCTCGACATAATATTAGGTATACAAGTATCTGGTACCTACTTACGTTAAATATTACTGTAGAAGTCAAACATTTAACAAGAAAATCACAAACATTAAAAAACCTCTATTATGCTGATGAGATGAGTGTACAACAATATCACTGGGTGGAGCACGAGGAACGAACTAAAAAAACGTTGTCAAGGCACTATCATATCAGTAGTAACTTCACGAATTGGCATTGATTTTGATGATTCATTATAAATCAAACAGGATGGAAACTTGAGTATATAGTAATGGTGTCCACTATCAAATTTTTATTTTCACGGGTAACGACTTATAAAAAGTCGGACGTAAAAACAATGAGTGGTGTAAATGGCGGCCACAGTCACAGTCAACAGACGAAAAAATATATAAGTGGATTTGCTAAACATTTCACAGCATTTTGTAAACTACAATGATTTAAAAAAAATATTGAATAAAGTTGTAAAATTCATATGACGTATACAAAAAATTGTTTGTGTTAAAAATCAAATTTTGTGTTAACTAATGAAGTAAAGTGTTGAGCGTTGGTGGCGTAGAAGTGAAGACACGGCCTGTCATGTTCGATGTCCGGTCGAGCCATGTACCACTAGGTATTTCTCGAAACTTAAGTACATTTACTGACTGCTCTCAAACGGTGAAGAAGAACATCGTGAGGAAATTTGCATAAGTGGTAGAAGAAATTCTTACGCGCATGTTAAGTACACCAACCCGCACTAGGCTAGCGTGGTGGACCATACCCCATACGCCCTCGTTGAGAGGGTCCAATAGAAATGTCAAAATAGTACTAGTTTTTTTTTAATAATTTGACAGCTGTCAGTTGAAAGCGATTCTCCCTAGGGCTGAAATGTATTACTTTCAACCCGCTACTCAGGCAACTTTAGACTTACTTTCAGAGTATGAGTAATGAAAAGTTATTTTGCGTCTCGTACCTTGAAACCCTCGCTACGCTCAGGATTCTACATATAATCCTAGTACTCTTCGCTTGCTTAGTTTTCAATACTAGTACTCGCACAAAATAACCAACTTTGCAGCCTTGCATAACAAATAACTAGTGTAAGTAAGTGTAGTAAGTATTGTGGATTTTGTAAAATAAATAAAATAAAAATAAAAAATAAAATCGTTCTACGATTTACCAACTAAAATATTAAAATGTATTTTGTGAGGGTCGAACCAAGGTCGGCTCGTGTATCTTAAAATTTAGCTCATTACCCATTTGTTTAATCTGTCGTCATTTTACAGTCATTATCTACAACTGACTTCAAAGAATTCCTCAGGTTAATATTTGTGTTTATAAATTCTTTATGTTTACAAGTGCATACATTTATAAAGTACTTATCTATTTCGGAACTAACTCTGACTTTACTGTAGATACCCTTGTACCTTTCCAATTCTTATTAACATGATGAGTCATCACATTAATAAAGAGAAATCATTCTTTAGTATGAAAGAAATACTATCCTACATGTAATTTTTATAGTGGCAAAGTAAAAGTTTTATTAGGTATATGTGAATATAAAATAAAATATAAAACTATTCGAGGAGCTTATAAAGTCGCAACAATAATTACCAAATATAACCGATTTTATTTTACGAGCATTTAGCACTCTATGACTTATTTAAAACATAGATAACGAACTAATTTTCCTGCATGCATATTGTATTTATGTAACATTGTCTATTGAGAAATACAACATTTGGTGATGTTATGAATTACGATCTACGATAAATGTCGTTTGACATTCACAGCAATGGAAGTTAAGTTATGCGATCACCGTGTAAATTTGAAAACAAAATAGTAGTATCCACTCATAATTAGCGTACAAGGCCTTGCTCGACAATAACTTGGAGATAATATTCCCAGAAACCATGAAAAAACTTGTAAGTATGAAAGTGTCAAGGCCGCCAGTATCTACGCATATATCAACAATTTTTATTTGCATTATTACATTAAATTAATTTTTTTGTTACCTTACCTACCACTTAATATACTCACGTACGGTAAATATTTTTAGCATTTTAGGTCAAGCAACGCTCCGCTAGGTAAAAATACCGAATTATTGTATTGTGGCTAGTTTTCATAAATTTTAGATGAAATAATAAATTAAGATTTCTTCAAAAAGATCAAACATTAGCCGTTCGCGTGGCGCGAAACTAAAAAAGACTTTTTGACAGATCCCTCGTAATGGCAAAAGCCGAATGTGGCCCTTAATTTTCTTCGGTTTATTAGGAGAAATATCTAGTCCTCTTTGTTACTTTTGCAGGCGGAAGATAGAACAGGACAGATAATTTTTCGAAACGGGTTCGCTCTGCAATAATATTTTATTTTAAGTAGTCAATATTGTTGGTATTTCCCAATGCAAGCCTACGAGTGTGTTTCATGTTCTACTAGGTATGTCAATATTCTAAAACAGGAACAGTTGTTCACACACCGAAGTCTGCTAAGGAGTAACTTCTTGGCAGAGTAAACATTACCAACACTTTCATCGAAAAATAAAAGATACTGGTAGGCGCAGAGAAATATTTAGGCAGCTAAAACTTGCCTTATCTGTACTTAATTATTTATGAAAATAAAACTTTGTTGTATTTTGAAGTTACTTTCCTCTCTCTAAGTCAATAAAATATTAACTTACCCTATTTCTTCACTCAACACACAGAATTTCAATGTAGTTTCATACAACAATCCACAGTCAAACAATTTCTGCACAATTTTTAATCAATTTACACTCAGTCTCCGGCATTGACTTTATTAGTATATAGAAGTTAAATAACTTTTATTGCCTATCGAAGTTACTTCCGTGCGTTAAATACGCGACCAGTAGCTTTGGAGTCTCAGTTAGGACTGAGAGATCGCTATGTTCGCTGAAGTTTCACGGCGTGTCTGGTCTCCTATACAGGATGGCGATTTAACGGCCGGCAGTATTTAACAAAACGGCTCAATAACGGAGTCTGAACATGTTCCTTTCGGAAATAGGTTTTTGTGGCGAAACTGAAGTTAATCCAACCGAATGGGACATCTCTCACGCGATTGGTATTACTGTTTCATATTATGTATTCACATTGTGTACTGAGTGCAAAACATCGTGCGTGTTTTCCATCACCCTGTGTCACATTACTAATGTTTTTTCAGCCGTTCTGCCACAAGTGCTATTACAAAGAGGTTTTTACTTACCTACCTGTAAATGACACATAAGTACGTCTACAACGAAATTTTTATGCTTTGTTTTGTTTTTGGTAAAAATAAAGTCAGATTCTGCCTGAAATTCAGGCATTCGCTTTCGTTGAGGAAACACTTTTTATGTTAACTTAATAGTAACGTATTGCTTTTAGCGAAACAAAAACTTAATTATACGAAAGAAGGATTTCATATTGAGCATGTATGGTTTTAAGAGTTTTAAGAGGTTTAAGAGAGTCAGTGGCGTAGGGGATAAGACGCGGCCTATCATATCGAAAGGTCCGGAGTTCGATCCCCGGCTAGGCCATGTACCAATGGGTTTTTTCTCGAAACTTAAGTACATTTACTGACTGCTCTCAAACGGTGAAGGAAAACATCGTGAGGAACCTGCATACGCCGAAGAAGAAATTCTTAGGCGCATGTGAAGTCCACCAACCCGCACTGGGCTAGCGTGGTGGACTACTAGCCCGAACGCCCTCGTTGGGTAGGCCTGAGCCCCAGCAGCGGGGACGTGTTAATAGGCTATTGATGATGATGTATGGTTTTAAAATTAAATTACTCGTAACTCTTATGAATGGACAAAAAATACTTCCTTCGTCGTAGGAGTAAGCAAAATGGCTTACTCCTACGACAAACTACAAATAAGTTAAATTTGCAACTCTGTATCCCTCGGCTTCGTGAGTTAATGAGTTTTGTTTTCAACAGGAACAGATTTTCCCGTTGTAAAAATTAACCTACAAGAATGATATTTAAAAGAAGGGAAAGAAGGAACTCGCCAATAGAATAATTTTATGCTATCTTTTTATTATTCTTTTGACGATTTTCCAGAAATCGTCCTTCTTTTAAATTAAATGGGATGGGTTCGATTGATAAAGGTATTATATTCATGAATGAAATTGGACGAGAGTGGGACAGTGACATTTCAATTAGGTTATAGGATGTGCCGGATTATGGTGATCCATTCATTCAATTTTAGGTTATCCCTATGAATTTTAACAATTAAAAATAACGTTTGTTACTTCACGTAACAAAATATATTATGTTTTTAAAATCCTTTTGTCTGTTTATTGAATGTCATATACCTACATAGGTATAATAATAATACCAGGTTGTCTTTCTGGATGTTTCTCTGTCTATTTGGATACGGTTACAAAGTAAGAACTTCCTAAAAGGTTTTTAAGCCGTTCTCATTGATAAGGAGGTGTGGTAATCACCGAGCTTTGTGCTATGTGTTATGTACTGAAAACGAAAATCTGAAAATCATAAAAAAAATGAAAATCTGATTTAAGACGAGACAGGCAATGGTAACTAAAATCAAACTGTCTAGTCTTTAGTGGATCAAACGACCATTCTTTAAAAAAATACATTTAAAATACGTATTAGGTACGTTCGAGTCTTGTACGGCTTGTGGTTTTAGCGTGTAATAAATTGTTATAATAATTATAATTGTTTTTGTGTTATGGTTAAAAGTAAGAAAGTGACTAAAAATCTAATACTTCCTTATGAGCGGAACCGCGGGCGGATCACATGAAAATAGATTGTATTTAAATATTATTATTTTGGAGTCCGATCCCAACATGTCTTATTAAATTATTATTAAGACAGAAGTCAAAATTATTAACCTAAATAGGGATGTACATTAGTGTAATGTAAGGTAATACGGCTAGCGCGACGGAATCCAATGTGTTTACCTCAGACCCCGGTTACGCCTTCAAGGCATCTCTTGTTTATATTAATTACTGTTAAAACGTCGCTGACAGTTCGACTAACATGTTAGTGACATTAATTTAGACTTATTAGGCCACTCACACATTGTGACGGTCGATGTGACGAAGACCATGACGGGGCGTGTGGTCATAATGATATTTGAGTATAATCAATGTCGGCAATCTGAAATTTTTTGCCAATGACTTAATAGTGATCTTAGAAGAAAGTTGAAAATTCATTGACAAATAATTACGTATTAATTAACAGTTTTTAAATTCTATTTAATTAGTTATATTTTCTTTACAAATTATGTGACGGAAGTCTGCAACGTTACAAGATAAGTATTATACGACCGATACGAGAGGTCCGAGTTCGATTATTCTCGAAAAGTAAGTACCTACATTTACTGACTGCTCTCCATCGGTGAAGGAAAACGGAAACCTGCATACACAGAAGAAAGAATTCTTCGGTGCTTAGGTAAAGTCCACCAACCAGCAGGAGCCAGCGTGGTGGACTAATAGTCCATACGCCTTCATTGTGCGGGTAGACCTGAGCCACAATAATGGGGCCATACCTAATAATAAGCTATTGATGATACGACTCATTATAATATCATGGGATTATATGGAGCAACCCACACAGGAAACCTATTTAATTATTATAAACCGATTATATTATTGCTGCCTGTTAAAATTCTCCTGAGTCAATAGTTAAACCTCTAGATAGATTTTAGTATTAAAAACCACCAATTTTTCCTTTTCTGCAGGGCCATTCTTTAATACGGACAAAAAACTTCTCTAAAAACAGTTCAAAAATTCAAAATTCAAAAGTATTTTATTGCATGTAAGTACACTGGGTACATTTATACAACGTCAATTTTTTATCTACAGCTTATTATAAGTAACAAAGTAAGTAGTTCTTTGTATTTAAATTGTTCAACTTTCACGGACATCAAAAGAAATGTCGACATTGTATTTTTTAAAGTTAAAAAAGAAGAAAAAAAGATCGTTAAGAAGTGTGCTATATCTTTTTCCTCTTATACCCGTTGGTGAAATGTAAGCACTGAGCAGATTTGTCGAATGAAACGAGTAGGATTTTTTCCGAACTTGAGGTTGATTTTACAAAACTTTTGGGGCTACCTACCTAAAGTACCTACTACATTGTGAACCTACATTGTGAAAGTTTCAATACTTATAAACTGCTAAGTTGGATAAGCTGATTTATATATATTTTTTTGATTTGTTGGGGTCCTCATAGCGTCTCTGACGGACATAAATGTAGTCATCGTTCACATTTACTTGGTTGCAAATTGTTATTGTATTTGTAGTCTGATTTATTTATAATATTATAATAGTATCTATGTATTTAATATATTATAGAAATAAAAGTTTTTTTTAAAATAATTTGTATCTATTTATCTATTTGTAGTGTATGTAGTTAATTATCATATATTACTGTTTTATATTATCATATTGTTTTAAATAAACTAAACTATCTGTTTGCGCCTACCACTAATTTATCTGCATGGCCCAAAGGTCAGCTGGTAGAGAATGTCATTGGCATTAAGTTCGCCTTATGTACAAATTAGTGCAATAAAGTTTTAAATAAAATAAATAAATAAATTTTACATTAGGTAAAAGGCATTCGGTTAAGAACAAATGAATGTGAATTGATAGCTCCTCCTTACGTATTTATTGGTATCACTAATCTTATACCTACAAGTCAATCATTATCGTAAACTTGTACTTATTATAAATCTGAAAGTGATTTATACAAATTGTACAAAGTTATTCACAACGTCTGTAGAGTTAAAAAAAATCGCGGACTATGTCAGTGTAGATGACTAGCATAGTAATAGCAGTGTAAATAGTTCACACTATTACTTAGGCAGGTTGCCATGGTAACGTGGTTGCGGGGGCGGCGTATGTGTGCGTTTGTGATATACTTGGATGCATACATACGTAGACATTGAAGGAAGGTTCATAATTTGTAATATAATTATTATAATAATATTTATAAGTATAGAATAAATTAAAAATATATTTAGTTTTAACGTTTTTTGTTTTTATCTACTATAGCGAGCGGGGCACTAGCGTGGAGCAATTTGTCTTCATTACTCGTAATGTATTATCCACCCTATTAATATCATGACAGAAAAACTACAAAAGTACAGACATACACTACGATTTTAATTTTTTGGTTTTATATTTATCGGAAATTTATAAAAAAGTAGCTAAGTTTTTGAAAATAATTTTATACTTAGTTGTTAATATTTACTAAGTGCTAAAGCCATGGTAGCTCAATTTGTTGTGCACCCGCCGCTTCACGTTTATGAGGTCGCGGGTTAGAAACTTGGTCCGTACCAATAAATTTTTCGGAACTTATGTAGGTGGGTAAAATTTTATTATTATTTAAAAAAAATGCAGAATAGATGTCATCATCATATCAGCTGAAAGTCGTCTACTGCTGGATAAAGACCTCACCCAAAGATCTCCACGACGACCGGTCCCGCGCTAACCTCATAGAATAGATGTACCGTAACAAATTTGAAAATGTAACGAAACTGATAAATATCGTTACGTTTCGTAACGAAAATTATTATCAGTTTCGTAACAATTTATCAGTTTCGTTACAATATCAGTTTAGTTACGTTACATCTATGCTGCATTTCTCCCAGGTACAGTATATTATAATACCACAGGCTTTTCAGAGTAGTAAATTATCGTGAGAAAACCTTAAGCCCTAGAATTATGGTTTCTAAGGCGTAAGTGGAATTCACCAAAAACTGATAAGTAATGGGCACGTTGGTGGACAGGGGTACGCACAAAAGATGTAAAAAGGGTCCAAGTGTCGCCAGGTATTCCTAGCTCCATAAGAGGATAAGATACTACCTAAAAGCTAGGTGCCGAATATAATGATGATAGATGTAATGAGCGGTGGTAGCCTAGTTGGTTGTGCACTCGCCTTACGTTCATGAGGTCGTGGGTTCTCGATCCTGGCCCGTACCAATGAGTTTTCGAAAACTTAAGTACGGTTTATTATAATACCACAGGTTTTTCGGTGAAGGATAACATCGTGAGGAAACCTGCATACGCCAAAGACTGGTACTTAACTATTCTAAGGCGTATGTGAAGTCCACCAAAAACGGATTGGGGCACCGTTTGGCGGACAGGGGTTTGGCACAACAGATTCCATAGGGTCGAAGTGTCGCCAGGTATTCCTGGCCCCCTCAGAAGATAAGATAGGTGACGAATATAAGTCCTCTAAATAATCGTTCATGTCTTCTGTAAACATCCATCCTACGCTACGCAACCATGACTATTTGGATAAAAATGTATTATATTACAATTGGCTTCCATTGACAGCCACATCAAATATTGGCATGCAATGAAGTGTTATCACCGAATGTGGCCAGATCATTGGGCAGGATATTAGTTATACAGGGTAACGTTGAGTCTTATCGACATAATGGGACTTTGTTCACACAGCGGTACAGATTTACGTTCATAGGATGACGATGATGATTAATATGTTTTAGGGTTCTGTCAAAACGGAATCCCAGTAACGGATTTCTGTATGTCATAGCTTATAAATAAATGATTGATAGAGGTTATTTCCCATTTAAGGGTAAAGCCCAATACATGATGGAGGCGTTCTATTGATAACCGATGTTTATATTTAAAAATCCAAACAATCATCGGAAAGGAAAATGTTTAGCAACGCCATAAACAATATTTAATTTTTGACGAAGCTAATTCATTTTTGTGCGACCCTTATCAGTACTCTAATCACATACCATACAGGAATGTTCGTCCACGCTTCAAATATTTAGATTTTTTGTTTTCGTGCACGTTCAACTTTGTATTTCTCTTACATTTACGTACACACTCATATACATTTCTATATACTCATATTATGGTTCATGCCCACTTTGCCAACATTCGCTTCTTGCCAACAATTTTAACATTTAGTACAACTATTCGTACTTTGCCAATTTTCTCATTTAATATAATTTAATGTAATATAATGAACAAATTCAAGCTTCCTTGATTGATAGGGGTGGAATTTTCAAAATTGTTGAAACAGGTAATTATTATTTTTTAACTAAAAGCCTAAACTTAAAAAATATCGGACTTTCATACAAATCTTCAACATTTCACCCACATAGGGGTTGAATTTTGAAAAACCCTTGCTTAATGGATGTTTAGATCACACAAGCATATCCTTCTACATCTGAATATATAAAAAAAGGTTAGGAAACTTAGTATCAATTTAGGCGGGCGACAAAATGTCAAAGATCGATTTCGTCCCTATTATCGCATCGGGCGGTCCATTACATTTGTAAAAGTCTCCAATTTCAGGGCTAAACGCACCCATACAAATTCACCCTGAAAGACGTCATCGCTGGGTAGACAATAATTTTCTACTATTCGATCTCATTTGAAATTGACTTCGACTTAAATCAATTATCATAGACAAGTAGTCTGTGGTCATAGTCACGACTCATTTGTAGTGCTCTGTATCATAAAACCACATAACCTTTAGAGTGTGGCTGTCAAAATGCCAAAACTTTGTAGAATGTGGAACCCAAATGGGTGCCTACCACACACAGGGGTTTTTTTTTGCGCTTTCCCACTAAAATATTTTTTTCTCAGATTTTACTGAAATGCAAAGGTATACTTTAGGTAATAGACATAGCCAGATTAATAATGTACGTAGTTTCATTTTTTCCCTGTACTATTTGTCTGCTAGTAGTTGGAAATTATGACAAAACTTTTACAGTACTAATAAATATCAAGTTAAACGCAATTTTATTAAAATTTAAAGAAATTTCAGACTACCTTAGTGTTTTATTCTACACTACATCCTATTAGAAATATGAGGAAACAATAAAACACCATACCCCAGTAAATTTTTTTTTAGTAACACATGTTTCAAATTTTGAGCGGAATGAGTCATGCGCTCGGATTCGACCTCAAGTGGGTGTCGTATTTCATGCCTATACTAATTGATAAAACAACGTAGCGGGTTCAATCTTGTATAAACAATAACTTGAGGACATTATCTAAGTACAATAAAAGCATCACATGTGTAGATGTAATAGTTTATAATTTGCAGGTAAACAAAAAGTGGTCTAATTACGTTCATACAAATATCTGATTTTACTAAAATGTAAATAACAATAAAACTTGTTATTTATTTTGAACACAATTTATAATTCAAAAAGTGTGGTAACAAGGCTATAGTTTAAGTACAAAACAAAGTTTCGTTTCATAGAAATATTTCGAGAACAATGGTCTTAGAATAGTAAACAATTTAGTGGTTTCAACCAAAAAAAAACGAAGAATAATATGGATATGACTTATGTCATGTTTTTGTTTGGACACAATTTAAGCGATTGATGCCACAATACCTACTACTGGTACACAAGATGAATTAGTGTATATTGACAAAAATACAAAATGTACATGTAATAAAAAATTACACAATTTAAGTTATTGATGACAAAGTACTACTGGTATGTACACAAGATGAATTAGGTAGGTAGTAAACAATAATTAAATAATAATGTAAATAAAAATAATACTGTGACTATTGACCTCACAGCTGAGGACTCCCGTAGTAGTTAGGCGTGTCCCCACCGCCCGAGCCGCCGCGAAAAAGAAAAGTGACGCGTTGATGTCTTTTGTATGAAATAAGTACCTTTATTAAATTCCTTTATTTTTTCTTTTCTTTCCTTTATTTACCTTTATTAAATTCAGTTAAAATTACCCTAGCCGGGGGCACTGTCAAGTAATTACCTCGTTACCAAAACAAACTCAAATAAGAGAGAACAATCTGTGCTAATTACATATTCACTGTGCAAATTCAGACCAATTCTTAAAAAACGCTGGTCATTAGTCATTTTTTCACAAGCGGTTCTCGAAAAAATATATTTTGACGAATGAAAAAATGCACTGATTGGTTCGTCATTTTTTTGGATAATTTTAATAATGACTTAATCAACGCATACACTGGTGTGCGTGCGGTGTGTAAATAGCAAATTAACCACGACAGAGAAACGAGATGGTTTATTCTGTGCGAACTGACATAAAATTATGACATTTTTTTGGCCTAGCAATTTTTCTGACAATTAAGTATTTAGGGAAAGTGTATGATTGATTGATACTAACTTTTAATCAACATGGCCCTAGTATTACGGTACCTGCATACGCCGAAGAAGGAATTCTTAGGCGCATGTGAAGTCCACCAACCCGCACTGGGCTAGCGTGGTGGACTATAGCCCGAACACCCTCGTCGAGAGGGTAGGCCTGAGCCCCAGCAGTGGGGACATTTAATAGGCTGTTGATTATGATGATAGTGACTGGATGCAGATCCTTTTGTCATAACTGAGCTAGATAATCCCTTCGCTTCGATAATCCCAGCGCGGTCGGTGTGGACGTGACAGGCGCATGCCGCGGCCGAGCATGCGGGCGAGGCATGCGCCTGTCACGTCCACACCGACCGCGCTGCCGCGCGAGGCGGGCCGCGGCCGCGACGGCTCGCCCGGTCTGGACGCACCTAATGATATTTAAAAGACAATTAGCTACTTTAGTAGCATATAATTTACAACATTTTATGACGAATGTTAGTAGTAATACAAATAAGCTTATACATTTTTTAGGTTAGATACCATTACAATAAAAAAATCCGCTAATGATGGTTTATCAGTGTTAAACCAGAGGAAGGGATTATCTAGCTCAGTTATGACAAAAGGAAAGCACAATTTTATTCAATTATTACATCAAAACATTCGGGGCTTTTCTGACAGCAAAGTATTATAATTATATTTGGAAAAATACAAATTGGATATAATCTGTCTAACTGAACATTGGCAAGTACAAGGCCTTTGTAAATTACGATAATTATAACGTTATAAGTTCTTACACTGTGCTTTTCATTATGAATAATAGGAAAGTAAAAATAAAAACATGAATTAGCTAAAGAAAACATTTGTGTTAATACAAATCTCTGCAATACGGAAGTATAAACAAAACTCTACAAGTCGGAAAAACAAATGAAGATTGTTTTGGCGCTTCATTTAGCCATTATTTTTCATTTCCATCATTGAAGAAATGGTATTTTGCCCAAATCTATGTTAATTTAAAGAAATAGTTAAAAGTAAATTATAACTAGTAGTTCCGTGAGAACAGTAGACCTCGCCAGCCCTTATAAACCAAACCTAAAAGAAACCAACAAAAGTCAACTTTGGAAACAGAAAAAGTACCTACTAAAGTGACAAAAATTAGCACTTTAAAGCTTAATATTTCGCAAACGGATCCCTGAATCGAAAAATGTTTATCACACACCCGCGATATTTTTGAAAGACCCATCCAACGATACCCCACACCATGGATATCACGCGGAAAAAAATAATTTTCCATTTTACGTATGCAGTTCTATGAACATAATTTATTTTTTCAACTTTCTTAAGTCGATCCACTATTACTCAAAAACTAATAGAACCTACTTAGCCGTAATAGTTTTCCTTGTAACTACGTTATATATGCTACTGCCATGAATTTTTTCACATTTCCAGAAGCAACCGTTTAGCTGGCAGGGGGGGACACGTGACTCTAACAAAAATTACCGCTTTAAAGCTTAATATTTCGCCAACGGATCCCTAAATCGAAAAAATGGTATTCACACACCAGCAATATTTTTGAAAGACCTATCCAACGATATCCCACACTATGGGATTCACAAGAAAAAAAAAGTTCACTCCCACTTTGCGAGTATGGTAGGTACTCTAAAAAAAATGTTTTTCAAAATTTTATTCTACTCATTTTGTAGGTTTAATTAATTTATACATATGCCAAATTTTAGTCAAAATCGGTTGAAAAATGCGACCTGTAGAGAATTACAGACAGACAGACAGACAGACAGACAGACAGCCGGACAAGAGCATTTTTGGCCAGTCTCGAAACGTAGACGCTTCGCTCGCTTCGCTCGCTCGGTCAATAAAGTCATCTCATATATAAAAGGCGAAACTGACTCACTCACTGACTGACTGACTGATCAACGCACAGCCCAAACCGCTGAACCTAGAGACTTGAAATTTGGCACAGAGGTACCTCATATAGCACTGACGTTCACTAAGAAAGGATTTTTCAAAAATCATCCCCTAAGTGGGTGTAATAGGGGTGCAAAGATTGTATGAAAGTCCTTCATTTTTAAAGTTGGAAACCTGAAACATTGTATTTAGGCTATTCGTTAAAAACCAATGAACACGTGTTTCAGCGAATTTGAAAATTCCACCCCTAAGTATGTAAAATAAGAGTATTCTCCATCGCCGAAAATAAGGGATGAAACGCGCACAGCCTAAACCGCTGAAGCTAGAATCGTGAAAATTTATATTTAGGCTTTTAGTTTAAAAACAATAATGATGTGTTTCGCGAATTTTGAAAATTCCACCCCTAAGTATGAAAAATAGGGGATGAAACGCACAGCCCAAACCGCTGAGCCTAGGAACGTGAAATTATAAATTTACTCTTTTATTTTAAAAACAATAATGACGTGTTTCGCGAATTTTGAAAATTCCACCCCTAAGTATGTAAAATAGGGGAAGAAACGCGCACAGCCTAAACCGCTGAGCCTAGAGACTTGAAATTTTGCAGAAAGGTTCCTCTGTGATGTCTACTACGAAATGTATTTTTACCGCGGGAAAACTTGCGGGAAAACCTTTTTTACGCGGGCGAAGCCGCGGGCAAAAGTTAGTGTAAAAATATGCTTTTTACAATTATTACTTAACTTTATGTTAATTAAATTTTACATCGCTCTGTAATTGACTGGAGATAACTGTTGATAATCCTTTGATAATATAAATTTAAACACTCTCCAAATTTGGTCCCAATCGGACCAAAGGTTAGCCAACAAAGCCAAGCCTGACGACTGACGTACGCGGACGGACGGGATTGAGCTACTTGGTTTTCCGATACCTAGTTAAATGTTATCGATACAGAACACATTTATGCGTAAATTGGAAAATCTTTTTCTTCGCGATTACAATACTTCCTCTGCCCGTAGTACGTACCTCTGGTACTACGGTCGAGAAAGTAAAAAAAAAGTTATTATGTACAATGTTTTACAACAGAGTTCCTTTTTCAACTTTTTAGTTTTGTAGAGCGTCAGTGGCGTCGGGGATAAGACGCGGCCCATCATATCGAAAGGTCCGAAGTTCGATATCCGGCTGGGCCATACCAATTAAAATGCCACCTTCCGGCTCCATCATCAGACCCTGGTAACCATCTACGATCAGAGTACCTGTCAAGACAAATCAAACGAGCCCAAACTCGATGGGTTTGCATGATTTTATTACAGAGTTCCCGTGGCCACCTTCCGCTTCCATCATCATATCAGCTCAGTGACACCATTATATTGCATTGTCATCCGACTTACATACGTATGTAATATTTCAGCTCAATTAAACATCAGGAAGTGGGTCAAAATTCACTTGCAAGATTTGACCCACACATACATACTAACAGGGCAAGTTAAAAAAAAGCTTAATCTCATATATAAAAGGCGAAACTGACTCACTCACTCACTGACTGATCAACGCACAGCCCAAACCGCTGAACCTAGAGACTTGAAATTTGGCACAGAGGTACCTCATATAGCACTGACTTCCACTAAGAAAGGATTTTTCAAATCATCCCCTAAGTGGGTGAAATAGGGGTGCAAAGATTCTCATATATAATTTATAACTCAAGAACGGATCGACGGATTTTGATGAAACTCGGTACATTTATAGCTTATATCCTGGAATAACATGTAGGCTACTTTTTACCGCGGTAAATTGTTCCCGCGGGAAACTCGATAACGGCTGAACGGATTCGGATGAAACTTGGTACAGTGACAGCTTATATCTTGGGATGACATATGGGCAACTTTTTACCGCGGTAAACTTTTCCCGCGGGAAAAATATTTAATTTTGATGAAACTTGACACAGTGATAGCTTATATCCCGGGATAACATATAGGTGACTTTTCACCGCGGTAAACTATTCCCGCGGGAAAAATATTTAATTTTGATGAAACTTGGCTAACCTAACCTAACCTTACCAAACCTAACCTAACCATCAGTGATAGTTTCCCGCGGGAAAAATATTTAATTTTGATGAAACTTGGCACAGTGATAGCTTATATCTTGGGATAACATATAGGCTACTTTTCACCGCAGTACACTTTTCCCGCGGGAAAAATTATTAAATTTTGATGAAACTTGGCTAACCTAACCTAACCAAACCTAACCTAACAGTGATAGTTTATATCCTGGGATAATATTTATGCAACTTTTTACCGCGGTAAACTTTTCCCGCGGGAAAAACATTTAATTTTGATGAAACTTGGTACAGTGATAGCATATTAGTGTGGCTGACGGAACGGAAACCTCCGTGGGCGACCGGATTTAATATTTAGGCTTTCAGTTAAAAAACAATAATGACGTGTTTCGGCATTTTTGAAAATTCTACTCCTATGTGTGTAAAATAAAGCGTAACACACACTGGGCGGCGGCGCTGCGAAAGCGTTGCGGCGGCGAAGGTTTGTATGAATAACGCGCCGCGCCGCCGCCGCTTTGATGTAAAGGGCTTCATACTATTTCGAACATTACAGAAAAAAACCGCAACGCTTTCGCAACGCCGCCGCGCAGTGTGTGTTACGCTTTAGTGATGAAACGCGCACAGCCCAAACCGCTGAGCCTAGGAACGTGAAATTTTATATTTAATCTTTTAGTTTAAAAACAATAATGATGTGTTTCGCGAATTTTGAAAATTCCACCCCTAAGTATGTAAAATAGGGGAAGAAAGGCGCACAGCCTAAACCGCTGAGCCTAGAGACTTGAAATTTTGCAGAAAGGTTCCTCTGTGATGTCTACTACGAAATGTATTTTTACCGCGGGAAAACTTGCGGGAAAACCTTTTTTACGCGGGCGAAGCCGCGGGCAAAAGCTAGTTGTAATATAAAAAGAAGGAGGTTAGCAATTCGACCTGTATGGTTTGAAAAAAATAATTCCCTACTGTAGAAGGCACAGGTAGAAGGCGTATCCACATTATTACTTGTGTACGATTGCCAACTGTCAGTCCGCAAGTATGGGCGAGACCCGTTTGAGTCTGTCATGACCCGTTACCGTTAGTTTGTTGAAATATCGTACATTACAGGTAAAAATATGAGTAAAGCATAGTATTAATAGAAATGTGACTAAATTTACTATGAGTAGCATCATAAATACATGTGGATAGATCAAACTTTATGCCAGAAAATCTAAGAAAAATGTCGTAGGAAAATGCCACGATCATGCCATGCCATCACTTCAACCACTGTTTTTTACTCAAAATGCAAACGTAATTACAATCTTATATAATTAAATTGATTGTTACTTATATTTCAGCAGGATTCCTTGTGATAAGTCTAAAATAAACTGTTTGAACCACGATTTGGTGACAATTTAGGGAGAGACAGCCGCGCCGAAACGGGTGTCGTATCAAAGATAGTTTTCTCACCTTTTTTTCACTAACAACCGCATTTTTACTGTTTTGGCAACGAAAGTATTTTATTCTGACCCATTTGCAGCAAATCAAAGCGAGTAAAGTTTAATATCGTCGCTTATTTCCGTACTAATGTGCCCGCGTGTCGCCGACGCCCATTTGGGTTCTTTAACACTCAGTGGACATTTGACAGGACACCCAAATGGGTCGATTAACACTCTAAGGGATAATATGTCAGTTTCTTCACGATGTTTTCGTGACCATTGAGTAGTCAGTAAATGTACATAGATTTTAAAAAACTCCTGCATTGCATGGCATGACCGGAGATTGAACTCGGACACACACGCTCACTTTTATTATATGACGTCACCCGTTGTTAGACCATAATTTATTATCAAGAGTCATTAACGAAAGACAATAAAGCGATCATGACCCCTCTTCCAATTAGGTGCTTAAAATAAATCAATATTATGTTTAGTTAGGTAATTGTTTACTCCACGGTTCCCTTTTGCTTACGCATTTTGATAAAATTTCTCAACGTACACGATTTTTTGTAGCGCACTTCGTAATGTTAGGACTTTTAATTAATCAGTTTTACAACTAGCGATGTTTCCCGCAGAAATTATTTTCCTGTGGTGGTAAATTTAGTTACTTATTACTGTAGGTTCATAAACCCGCATACATTTTTTATTGACTATCAGTGTTGCTCTATTACAGAAGTGTTTGAGTCAATAACATCTAAAATCACATTCAAGGTGGCGATATTATTTATGTTGAGATAGTTTAGAGCATAAAGCAACATTGGAGGGAAGTCGGCATACTCATGTATTCGCTCCTTTCTGCCAAAGGTACAAGGTACGTCATAAAATAATATCTTCTCATTGCATATCAATGAATGAAGACAAAATACTTCAATCAGCGTATTAACAATAATTAACGTACCCGTATTAATAATAATAAATCCTAGCCGTAATGATCTCAAATCTAATAAAAACAGCCTATTAATATGTCCTGCTGGGGCTTAGGCCTGCATTCTCAACGAGCGTGTTAGGGCTATAGTCCACCACGCTAGCCCAGTCCGTTACGATTGTGTTGTTATTACGTGTGTGTTTCGTTCGTAGCAACAGGTGTTTGTGTACAGGTGTGCATACATTCCCCCACGGTACATGACGCGGCAGGATGTTTCGCATCGGAAGAAAACGCTTTGGCGGTGGCGCCTCCGTTTAGGGCCGAGCGGCGGCTCCATATTGCTCTAGGTTTGAAGCATTCCTTGAGCAAGAATGTTATTTAGGTACTTATTAGTTTCTCTACTATCTTTGTCGGGCTTCCTTTACTATGTTGAGCGAGTAGGTACCTACCAGACGCCATTCTATTAAATCAAGTAACAACTTCCTTCACTTGAAAGCTTTCTCAAATGTGGAACCTTATAGAGGTATTCAAGAGTATTAAATAAGCATGTAAAATGAGATTCAAAGGTTATTTTTCAACTTATATCTTAGATAGTTTTATTTCTTATTTTTGCGTCAATCAAATGCATTAATCAGTACACCATGTACGGGTTTTTTTTTCCTATGTCAAAACATAAATAAAATATTTTCATTATTTTCTTATAATTTCTAGGCAACTCCAGGTCCAGTTTTCCTTTAAAAATAAAACTCGTCAAAAAATATGAAATTTTCAGTTTTCCCTTTGCTGGTAAATTTTACTGTGTGGTCCAAGTTTCAGCTAAAACGGCCCAGTAGTTTAGACCCGATAGTGGGGACGTATTAATAGGCTATTGATTTGATCCTATTTTATTTAATATTCAAAGAAATAGCACACGCGACAAGCAACCGCACGCCCGATCCTCAGATGACGGATCCTTAGATACAAGGAAAATGGATTACTTACTGATAAAACTTAAGGAGGAAAATGTCACTCGATCGCCTATTGTTTTCACACAACAAGTAAATAGGTATAATAGGTAGTATTATAAGTAATGTAATTTATTAAATTATGAGAATTGACATACGCTGTAATAGACTATGATAATGCTAAATCAATTAAAATGGTAACAGCTTAATTAGACAGCACAAAAACTTCATACAATACAAAGTGATCGCGTTACAAAGTCAACGTTTTACTAACCACAGTCTACACATCTATAGCTAGACTAGCTATTTCCCGCGGCTTTGTTTGCGTAGAAAAGTTTTTGTCCCGCGGGAACAGGTTTTCCCAAGGTATAAGTAATTATTTATTTATATTTTTCACCTCAACCCTAAATAATATTTATTAATTTTTACCTTTTCTAACTTTACAATTGCCGGAACGCCACAAAAATTTTCATCGCCTATTTTACATACAAGGGTCGAATTTTCAAAATTGTTAAAAATTTTCACCATCGTTTTTTAAAAGCATGAAATTTACGTTTCTTGGATAAAATGAAATGAGGGATGTGTTTAAAAATAAACTTTAAAATTAAGTTTTTTATTGATAATTATTGTAATGTAACATTGCTCAGAATCACCTACTAAATTATTGCTGCTGACTAAATGTGTATCATAAATATAAATATATCTAACTTGTTAGGTCATTAATTATTATCAACTAAAATAAATAAATAAACTCTCGCTTTTATAATGTTTCTGAGTCAATAGTGTGAAAGAACTGTGAAATAAGGCCAATGCAGAGTTCTTGAGTTATTCACGAACGTTTCGTTCGTTGTCGTAAACTAAAATTATTTCGGCGTTTATTGAGGAAAACATAATTTTTCGATCTGTAAGCAAATAATGACATTCAGATGTGTTCTAGCGCAAACCTATTACAATATCGATAAGTAGGTGATTGATTTGTGTTGACGGGTCTACGAAGAAACCTGAGAATGTTTGAGCAAAAAACTGAGAAGTTTCGTAAAAAAACAATTATTCGTCGGATGGCGTTTAATGCCAATAATCAATGAACATGCTATAGATAAATAGGTACTAATAAAGAAATGCTAGAAATTAAAAAGAAGGATGCACCATTTATAATTGAAGGGTTGGAATTGGAATTAGTGTTAATAATTTATTAACATTTTCGCAAAAAATAAATTTATTTTGAAGATAATAAAGATAAAAAGGAGCACAAGAGACTAAAAATTTAGTTAAGGCGTGCACCATTAGAATCGACACGAATGTCTACATAGTCAGTTTAAAGTAAATACCTACTTGCACGTGTAACTTCACGTGCAAACATTAATTAATGATTATGCCGTGGCTATAAAGAATAACAATGTCTTAAGTAGGTACAGTGAACAACAGAAGTCCATGAAGACATCCAAAACTAAACACCTGCACACTACTTGTATAAATTTTCACATGTTACAGAACAGAGTGTTAATATAGAAAGTCGTAGAACATTAATTTTTCAAAACTTGCGGAACATTGGATATTGCCTAAAATAATTTGTACTCGTAGTGTTCAGCGACTCTATGGTGTATAAATGTAATTTTGCACATAACTAAAATGGAAGATAATCTAAGTTAAGTGAAAAATTACATATATTATAATAGGTACTTACTTAGATACGTAAGTATTTAAAATATTTTCGAAAAAAATTTTTCAAACTATGTTTTTCCTCGTTTTTAAGGTCTCTGACTGTTAAAATTAACACGATGGGTAAGTAATTTAAATACAAATCCGTTTCGTTTTAAATGCCATAAGTTAAATTGTTTTATACATACCACAAAATATAGCATCCATAATAATTTTCAGTCGGAGACATTGAAATTGAATGCATCTTACTGTTTGTCTGAAGAATAAGACAATCCAATCAAGTCACCCATGCACTTGTTCAATAAGGTAATTTTTGATTCTTAAAATTAAAAATAACTACACGTGTACCTCTATTACCAACACAGCATTCAAAACCAAAAAGGGTTATATTACAAACTTGACCTGTCTATAGGGAGGGAAACTTTCGTAGGTCAAGTTAGGTCTTAAGTGCGTGGGCTTCTTAGTTTACTTAATTGAACTTAGATTGGGATTGCTGTTGGGATATGAAATTAATTCTACCGTAATTCAGTTAAATTATTATTTATTTTGCCTAAGTTTTACTCTAAGGTGAAAAAATCAGTGATAGTGCTTGTCTTAAAACTTACAAAATAGATTGGTAGGTACTTAAAACAAGTGGAACTAGTACCTACAAGGTTAGTAAAAATATAAAAAAGGTATTTTTCCCTGCATTCAAGTCTCAAAAAACACACACATACAAGTACCTACTATATTCGCTACATTATACACATTAAACTTACCTCTTTGATCAATCAGTATTTTTTTGGAAGTTAGTTTTGATTACCTACTTTTGGCGCTGACTGTACTTGTAACACAGGTTTAACCTTTGTTTTTGCTTCATGGGTTTAACTTAGTACATTGCAGGTACTAACGCTCTTTATATTGCATCACAAGATAATATTATAAAGAAACAGTTGTAATTCGCATGATTTAATATTGGTATATGCTTATAAGTCAGAGAACTATAATTATAACAACTCTACGTATAACGTGTCAAATTAACAATAGATTTTTTTGTATATATTCATTAAATAAATAATTTAATTACGTACTATCTCAGGTATAAACAAAAGTAATTGCAAAACCGCGAAATCACCTAGTAACTGCCGCCCGCCACAAAATACCTCATAACTATTTATTAGTGAGCGGCAGGTTTACGAAATAGGGGTGTAATGTAAATTTATTCCGGATACAAATTTGTGTGATATCAGAAACTGTCTTGGCTATGGCAGGATCGAAACCGGATACGAACTTTATTTTAATGTAAGTAAGTGCCTACAAATTAGATTTTACCTGCGCAGTTGTGTTTGAAGCCCATTTCAGGTTAAGACATATCTAGTTCGTCGTCATCTGACAGTACTGGGTGCGGGGATTCATTTCAAAGTCAAAGTCAAAACTCTTTTATTGCATGTAAGTACACTGGGTACATTTATACAACGTCAATTTTTTATCTACCACCGCTTCCAAGGTGTTATATAGAGCTAGGAATAAGAAGCGGCGCAAATAAAATATTAGACGTTGAAAGACTGACGATGGATAATAGCCCGGACAGAACTACACGATATCTTAATATTAATGTAAGTTTAAAACGGGATAAAACCGCTTTAATTCAATCAATCGGCTGATGTGAAATACTAATTTTGTAAATTCAGTAATTGTAAAGTTAATTCTATTAAACCGGATCTATCAATATACCTAGTTATATTATAATTCATACTATAATTACATTATAAATTATAATGATAATATTATAATTTATAATACAATTTTATTATAGTCAGAATTTATTAAAATATATTATATAATATATACCCAAATATTTTTGAAGCCGACTCCGTTTATCCGGTTTCGGATTCGATATCCGAAACCGGATAACCGGAGTCGACTATCCTTGTATTTATCCCTAGTTAATTGATATATTATTATCATGTCCCAAACGTTCCCATTCACTATCAAACTTTATGAAGTTAAATCTAAGTTATAATACATACATAAGTTACATACAGTTATATTACAGTGGGTACATAATAAACACGTAAATTTTTATCTTCCACCGATTTCCAGTAGGTCCTGCTGAGAAGAAGACCCACAACAAACTTTCGCAATACCGCACAATGACGTCAAAAAGTGCTCGGGCAAATTTACGCTTGGTCTGAACCGACTCTTACCCTTTATAATATTCTGCTTCGGTTTGTTTTTGTGATTTTTATACTAGACATCAGACTTGACGGTTGAGTTTCATTATTTTCATCTTAAAGGGGCAAAGCCCGTAAGCCTCCAGAGGCTTATTTCTACATATTAATCGCATAAAGAATGTTTCACTACTTTAAGAGATTAATATAGAAATAAGCCTCCTTTATTGAAATAACAACAGTTATAGACAATCTCGTTATCCGCTATATAGCCAATTTATTTGTGGCAACTCCTACCCACAAGGGTTTCTTCTCGCAGCTCTTCAGCTAGCTAGTATACGCCACCACCACCAGAGCACGACACACTACCTTCTCTAAAATAACAAATTCCCTGTATACGATCTTCCTTGATTATCTATGTATACTATACAATTTTTTATATCTCATATATAAAAGGCGAAACTGACTCACTCACTGACTGACTGACTGACTGACTGATCAACGCACAGCCCAAACCGCTGAACCTAGAGACTTGAAATTTGGCACAGAGGTACCTCATATAGCACTGACGTCCACTAAGAAAGGATTTTTCAAAAATCAACCCCTAAGTGGGTGAAATAGGGGTGCAAAGATTGTATGAAAGTCCCTCATTTTTAAAGTTAGAAACCTGAAATTTTGTATTCAGGCTACCAGTTCAAAAAGAATGAACACGTGTTTCAGCGATTTTGAAAATTCCACCCCTGAGTATGTAAAATAAGGGATGAAACGCGCACAGCCCAAACCGCTGAAGCTAGAATCGTGAAAATTTATATTTAGGCTTTTAGTTTAAAAACAATAATGACGTGTTTCGCGAATTTTGAAAATTCCACCCCTAAGTATGAAAAATAGGGGATGAAACGCACACCCCAAACCGCTGAGCCTAGAGACTTGAAATTTGGCACAAAGGTTCCTCTTATAGCACTGACGTCCACCAAGAAAGGATTTTTCAAAAATCATCCCCTAAGTGGGTGAAATAGGGGTGCAAAGATTGTATGAAAGTCCCTCATTTTTAAAGTTAGAAACCTGAAATTTTGTATTCAGGCTACCAGTTCAAAAAGAATGAACACGTGTTTCAGCGATTTTGAAAATTCCACCCCTGAGTATGTAAAATAAGGGATGAAACGCGCACAGCCCAAACCGCTGAAGCTATAATCGTGAAAATTTATATTTAGGCTTTTAGTTTAAAAACAATAATCACGTGTTTCGCGAATTTTGAAAATTCCACCCCTAAGTATGAAAAATAGGGGATGAAACGCACACCCCAAACCGCTGAGCCTAGAGACTTGAAATTTGGCACAAAGGTTCCTCTTATAGCACTGACGTCCACCAAGAAAGGATTTTTCAAAAATCATCCCCTAAGTGGGTGAAATAGGGGTGCAAAGATTGTATGAAAGTCCCTCATTTTTAAAGTTAGAAACCTGAAATTTTGTATTCAGGCTACCAGTTCAAAAAGAATGAACACGTGTTTCAGCGATTTTGAAAATTCCACCCCTGAGTATGTAAAATAAGGGATGAAACGCGCACAGCCCAAACCGCTGAAGCTATAATCGTGAAAATTTATATTTAGGCTTTTAGTTTAAAAACAATAATCACGTGTTTCGCGAATTTTGAAAATTCCACCCCTAAGTATGAAAAATAGGGGATGAAACGCACACCCCAAACCGCTGAGCCTAGAGACTTGAAATTTGGCACAAAGGTTCCTCTTATAGCACTGACGTCCACCAAGAAAGGATTTTTCAAAAATCATCCCCTAAGTGGGTGAAATAGGGGTGCAAAGATTGTATGAAAGTCCCTCATTTTTAAAGTTAGAAACCTGAAATTTTGTATTCAGGCTACCAGTTCAAAAAGAATGAACACGTGTTTCAGCGATTTTGAAAATTCCACCCCTGAGTATGTAAAATAAGGGATGAAACGCGCACAGCCCAAACCGCTGAAGCTATAATCGTGAAAATTTATATTTAGGCTTTTAGTTTAAAAACAATAATGACGTGTTTCGCGAATTTTGAAAATTCCACCCCTAAGTATGAAAAATAGGGGATGAAACGCACACCCCAAACCGCTGAGCCTAGAGACTTGAAATTTGGCACAAAGGTTCCGCTTATAGCACTGACGTCCACCAAGAAAGGATTTTTCAAAAATCATCCCCTAAGTGGGTGAAATAGGGGTGCAAAGATTCTCATATATAATTTATAACTCAAGAACGGATCGACGGATTTTGATGAAACTCGGTACATTTATAGCTTATATCCTGGAATAACATGTAGGCTACTTTTTACCGCGGTAAATTGTTCCCGCGGGAAACTCGATAACGGCTGAACGGATTCGGATGAAACTTGGTACAGTGACAGCTTATATCTTGGGATGACATATGGGCAACTTTTTACCGCGGTAAACTTTTCCCGCGGGAAAAATATTTAATTTTGATGAAACTTGACACAGTAATAGCTTATATCCCGGGATAACATATAGGCTACTTATCACCGCAGTAAACTTTTCCCGCGGGAAAAATATTTAATTTTGATGAAACTTGGATAACCTAACCTAACCTAACCAAAACCAACCTAACCTAACAGTGATAGTTTATATCCTGGGATAACATATAGGTAACTTTTTACCGCGGTAAACTATTCCCGCGGGAAAATATTTAATTTTAATGAAACTTGGCTAACCTAACCTAACCTGACCAAACCTAACCTAACCATCAGTGATAGTTTTCCCGCGGGAAAAATATTTAATTTTGATGAAACTTGGCTCAGTGATAGCTTATATCCTGGGATAACATATAGGCTACTTTTCACCGCAGTACACTTTTCCCGCGGGAAAAATTATTAAATTTTGATGAAACTTGGCTAACCTAACCTAACCAAACCTAACCTAATAGTTTATATCCTGGGATAACATTTATGCAACTTTTTACCGCGGTAAACTTTTCCCGCGGGAAAAATATTTAATTTTGATGAAACTTGACACAGTGATAGCTTATATCCCGGGATAACATATAGGCTACTTATCACCGCAGTAAACTTTTCCCGCGGGAAAAATGTTATAAAATATTATAAAAATATTTAATTTTGATGAAACTTGGCTAACCTAACCTATCCTAACCAAACCTAACCTAACAGTGATAGTTTATATCCTGGGATAACATTTATGCAACTTTTTACCGCGGTAAACTTTTCCCGCGGGAAAAATATTTAATTTTGATGAAACTTGGTACAGTGATAGCATATTAGTGTGGCTGTCGGAACGGAAACCTCCGTGGGCGACCGGATTTAATATTTAGGCTTTCAGTTAAAAAACAATAATGACGTGTTTCGGCAATTTTGAAAATTCTACCCCTAAGTGTGTAAAATAAAGCGTAACACACACTGGGCGGCGGCGCTGCGAAAGCGTTGCGGCGACGAAGGTTTGTATGAAGAACGCGCCGCGCCGCCGCCGCTTTGATGTAAAGGGCTTCATACTATTCCGAACATTACAGAAAAAAAACGCAACGCTTTCGCAACGCCGCCTACGAAATGTATTTTTACCGCGGGAAAACTTGCGGGAAAACCTTTTTTACGCGGGCGAAGCCGCGGGCAAAAGCTAGTCTCATATATAAAAGGCGAAACTGACTCACTCACTGACTCACTGACTGACTGACTGACTGACTGATCAACGCACAGCCCAAACCGCTGAACCTAGAGACTTGAAATTTGGCACAGAGGTACCTCATATAGCACTGACGTCCACTAAGAAAGGATTTTTCAAAAATCAACCCCTAAGTGGGTGAAATAGGGGTGCAAAGATTGTATGAAAGTCCCTCATTTTTAAAGTTGGAAACCTGAAAATTTGTATTCAGGCTATTCGTTAAAAACCAATGAACACGTGTTTCAGCGATTTTGAAAATTCCACCCCTAAGTATGTAAAATAAGGGATGAAACGCGCACAGCCCAAACCGCTGAAGCTAGAATCGTGAAAATTTATATTTAGGCTTTTAGTTTAAAAACAATAATGACGTGTTTCGCGAATTTTGAAAATTCCACCCCTAAGTATGAAAAATAGGGGATGAAACGCACACCCCAAACCGCTGAGCCTAGAGACTTGAAATTTGGCACAAAGGTTCCTCTTATAGCACTGACGTCCACCAAGAAAGGATTTTTCAAAAATCATCCCCTAAGTGGGTGAAATAGGGGTGCAAAGATTGTATGAAAGTCCCTCATTTTTAAAGTTGGAAACCTGAAAATTTGAATTTAGGCTATTCGTTAAAAACCAATGAACACGTGTTTCAGCGATTTTGAAAATTCCACCCCTAAGTATGTAAAATAAGGGATGAAACGCGCACAGCCCAAACCACTGAAGCTAGAATCGTGAAAATTTATATTTAGGCTTTTAGTTTAAAAACAATAATGACGTGTTTCGCGAATTTTGAAAATTCCACCCCTAAGTATGAAAAATAGGGGATGAAACGCACACCCCAAACCGCTGAGCCTAGAGACTTGAAATTTGGCACAAAGGTTCCTCTTATAGCACTGACGTCCACCAAGAAAGGATTTTTCAAAAATCATCCCCTAAGTGGGTGAAATAGGGGTGCAAAGATTGTATGAAAGTCCCTCATTTTTAAAGTTAGAAACCTGAAATTTTGTATTCAGGCTACCAGTTCAAAAAGAATGAACACGTGTTTCAGCGATTTTGAAAATTCCACCCCTGAGTATGTAAAATAAGGGATGAAACGCGCACAGCCCAAACCGCTGAAGCGAGAATCGTGAAAATTTATATTTAGGCTTTTAGTTTAAAAACAATAATGACGTGTTTCGCGAATATTGAAAATTCCACCCCTAAGTTTGAAAAATAGGGGATGAAACGCACACCCCAAACCGCTGAGCCTAGAGACTTGAAATTTGGCACAGAGGTTCCTCTTATAGCACTGACGTCCACCAAGAAAGGATTTTTCAAAAATCATCCCCTAAGTGGGTGAAATAGGGGTGCAAAGATTGTATGAAAGTCCCTCATTTTTAAAGTTGGAAACCTGAAAATTTGAATTTAGGCTATTCGTTAAAAACCAATGAACACGTGTTTCAGCGATTTTGAAAATTCCACCCCTAAGTATGTAAAATAAGGGATGACACGCGCACAGCCCAAACCACTGAAGCTAGAATCGTGAAAATTTATATTTAGGCTTTTAGTTTAAAAACAATAATGACGTGTTTCGCGAATTTTGAAAATTCCACCCCTAAGTATGAAAAATAGGGGATGAAACGCACACCCCAAACCGCTGAGCCTAGAGACTTGAAATTTGGCACAAAGGTTCCTCTTATAGCACTGACGTCCACCAAGAAAGGATTTTTCATAAATCATCCCCTAAGTGGGTGAAATAGGGGTGCAAAGATTGTATGAAAGTCCCTCATTTTTAAAGTTGGAAACCTGAAAATTTGAATTTAGGCTATTCGTTAAAAACCAATGAACACGTGTTTCAGCGATTTTGAAAATTCCACCCCTAAGTATGTAAAATAAGGGATGAAACGCGCACAGCCCAAACCGCTGAAGCGAGAATCGTGAAAATTTATATTTAGGCTTTTAGTTTAAAAACAATAATGACGTGTTTCGCGAATATTGAAAATTCCACCCCTAAGTTTGAAAAATAGGGGATGAAACGCACACCCCAAACCGCTGAGCCTAGAGACTTGAAATTTGGCACAGAGGTTCCTCTTATAGCACTGACGTCCACCAAGAAAGGATTTTTCAAAAATCATCCCCTAAGTGGGTGAAATAGGGGTGCAAAGATTGTATGAAAGTCCCTCATTTTTAAAGTTGGAAACCTGAAAATTTGAATTTAGGCTATTCGTTAAAAACCAATGAACACGTGTTTCAGCGATTTTGAAAATTCCACCCCTAAGTATGTAAAATAAGGGATGAAACGCGCACAGCCCAAACCACTGAAGCTAGAATCGTGAAAATTTATATTTAGGCTTTTAGTTTAAAAACAATAATGACGTGTTTCGCGAATTTTGAAAATTCCACCCCTAAGTATTAAAAATAGGGGATGAAACGCACAACCAAACCGCTGAGCCTAGGGACTTGAAATTTGGCACAGAGCTTAATCTTTATAGCACTGACGTCCACTAAGAAAGGATTTTTCAAATCATCCCCTAAGTGGGTGAAATAGGGGTGCAAAGATTCTCATATATAATTTATAACTCAAGAACGGATCGACGGATTTTGATGAAACTCGGTACATTTATAGCTTATATCCTGGAATAACATGTAGGCTACTTTTCACCGCGGTAAATAGTTCCCGCGGGAAACTCGATAACGGCTGAACGGATTCGGATGAAACTTGGTACAGTGACAGCTTATATCTTGGGATGACATATGGGCAACTTTTTACCGCGGTAAACTTTTCCCGCGGGAAAAATATTTAATTTTGATGAAACTTGACACAGTGATAGCTTATATCCCGGGATAACATATAGGTGACTTTTTACCGCGGTAAACTATTCCCGTGGGAAAAATATTTAATTTTGATGAAACTTGGCTAACCTAACCTAACCTTACCAAACCTAACCTAACCATCAGTGATAGTTTTCCCGCGGGAAAAATTATTAAATTTTGATGAAACTTTACAAACCTAACCTAACCAAACCAAACTTAACCTAACCTAACAGTGATAGTTTATATCCTGGGATAACATATAGGTAACTTTTTACCGCGGTAAACTATTCCCGCGGGAAAAATATTTAATTTTGATGAAACTTGGCTAACC
The DNA here is from genome assembly GCA_949699065.1 of Metalampra italica. Lineage (NCBI taxonomy): Eukaryota > Metazoa > Arthropoda > Insecta > Lepidoptera > Oecophoridae > Metalampra > Metalampra italica. The sequence goes on from OX452987.1 coordinate 5,137,681, forward strand.
TAACCTTACCAAACCTAACCTAACCATCAGTGATAGTTTATATCCTGGGATAATATTTATGCAACTTTTTACCGCGGTAAACTTTTCCCGCGGGAAAAACATTTAATTTTGATGAAACTTGGTACAGTGATAGCATATTAGTGTGGCTGACGGAACGGAAACCTCCGTGGGCGACCGGATTTAATATTTAGGCTTTCAGTTAAAAAACAATAATGACGTGTTTCGGCAATTTTGAAAATTCTACTCCTATGTGTGTAAAATAAAGCGTAACACACACTGGGCGGCGGCGCTGCGAAAGCGTTGCGGCGGCGAAGGTTTGTATGAAGAACGCGCCGCGCCGCCGCCGCTGTGATGTAAAGGGCTTCATACTATTTCGAACATTACAGAAAAAAACCGCAACGCTTTCGCAACGCCGCCGCGCAGTGTGTGTTACGCTTTAGTGATGAAACGCGCACAGCCCAAACCGCTGAGCCTAGGAACGTGAAATTTTATATTTAATCTTTTAGTTTAAAAACAATAATTATGTGTTTCGCGAATTTTGAAAATTCCACCCCTAAGTATGTAAAATAGGGGAAGAAACGCGCACAGCCTAAACCGCTGAGCCTAGAGACTTGAAATTTTGCAGAAAGGTTCCTCTGTGATGTCTACTACGAAATGTATTTTTACCGCGGGAAAACTTGCTGGAAAACCTACTTGCTAGAAAACCTTTTTTACGCGGGCGAAGCCGCGGGCAAAAGCTAGTTTACTATAATTATAATACTTAATGCGTTTGTATCATGTTTGCATAACAAAATTGATTTTGAAATTAAGTAATTTACGAAGCAAGAAAACAATGAATTACACAGCAAACTGCGTCATTCATCAAAAATTTTGTAAATTCTTTTAGTCAAATTAAGAATCAGTTTACAATTTTACATATTGAGACGGATCTAGACGTATTTTATAATTATGTACCTATATTGAATTCTATTTTATTTCGTGTATTCCACTAATTTGTCCAATCAGCCTTAATTACAAATAATAGTTGGTCTGTTGGGCTGTGTATATACTATACTCTAAAGAAGTGAGAGAGTGTCATAGGTAGAACACAACTCGGACTAAATATTTAACTATAAGTAATATGGACTGAAAATGCAATACAATTTCGTACAGTGGGCCAAAAAAAGGTTTACCACCCTAAATTTGAATATCGTTTGCAAGTTATTAGCACAGCACAGCAAAGACTATTTTTTGCTTGTAAAACCGACCTGACAATTACTATTGCTGTCTTTAACATAATGTTATGAGAATGACGTCAATGCTTTGATGTTTGTTCTAAGTTTGGATGGATGGAGCTTAGATGGAGCCTTGATGGATCTACCTAATGGATTTTTTGTTGTTTATGCTAACTTTTTAAATTCTTTCCGGTAAATATCTTTCATGTACAATTAAATCTATGCATAAAAGCACTTTTCATCCCGATGGTTTTTATAGGAAATAACCTGTTAAAGGCTATAAATGCTGACAATAAGTATGTTGTACAGTAATGACTAAATTAGTGACCAAAACCAACATGACGTGGTAAAGCGCAGAAATAGTAGGTACGTAATTTTCCATAAAGTTTACTGGAATACGTATGTGAAAGACGAATTCTGTGAGAAAAGTTAAAACGTAAAATTTCGTCCCACGCTCAATTTGAGTCAACTTTTAAATACGTATTCAGTCACATTCATCAGGGATGTTAAATTTCGTTCTACACGTTTTGGAACAAATAACATTTTATGAAGCGTCGGGAAGGGGACTATAAATACTATTACTAGGTATCGTAGATACAATTTGTAAATGTGAACTAAATTCATGCTCAATACTTGCAGATATGGTTGTGGGAATGAATTTTTGACCCCTTATGGTTCGTTGTTGGTATGACATTTTCAAACACAGGTACCTACTTGATTTAATTTTATACCTGCATACCGTTGGCATATTGTACCTATTTTTAGAGCCTTTTGCATACCTACCTCGGCATCCTATAGACAAATAATAAATGATCTGTGAACCGCCTGCTCTCAGCATTGCATAGAGCAAATAACTGGCAGCATTGTCGCACTGGCAACACTGCTGCACTGCTATGAGTCTCCGTAGGTATTATCTTCTCTCTGGCTATGAGAGACATCGCGGGGAGCGGTCGGGCCGCACGGAGCAAACCCACAAGCCCTAAATTTTCTTACGAAACACAACACCTACAAATTCCGATTAACTGATATTTGCGGGCCAGTAGTTTTTTGGTATCCTGTGGATGTACAATAATAACCGAAAGAATACAAAAAGATAGCCAATAAAACACAGTTTTAAAAAATACTACAGCTCATATAATCGAAGTTATACTTTCTTCAACAATGATCACAAAAGTTTCATTTCTTCTGTTTACGCACCGCATAGAACGTTAATGTTCGCATACAATTCAAATTATTTTTTTACAATTGAACGTAATTTCTTTAAAAATATTTTACTGGAACTGTATTTTAAATAATATTTACATTAAAATTCGCAAATACAACTGGTTATTTACACAATTACATATTATTTATATCATAGTGTCTTAGTGATTTTCTCACTTACTATTTACAAAATCTACGTTTATCAATCTTAATCAACATTTGGTCAATTCTTCTTAGATTAAATAGATTGTTTATGAGTTTTCTCTAAAATAGGGGTTCTTGTTTTACTCACAAAAGTGTTTCACTAATTAAGCAAGTTGGTAGCTAGAAATATTTTGACACTAAAAAATAAAAATTTCGTCTCAAACATATTTTTCTTACCTATTTATTTGTTCATCATAGAAGTTACTTACTGTTTTATTTAACATTTAATCCTGTAAATAAAATATATAAAAAGGCAAAAAGGTAGCTTTTTCTTTGCGTAGTTATTTCATTTTCTATCACCTATTCAAAACACAATAAAATGAAAAACAAATAAATTTAAAACACTTTTGTGAATTGGTAATTGTGTGCATAGGAAACTATAAAGCAAATTAATCTTAGTGACTAGACCATGAAGTAAATAATAATGTTAGGCTTGTTTGTATTGAGATTCCAAAATAAAATTTAAGGCCTCAATAATAATGATAATCAATTATTACCCTCTCGAAAGATTCAGAACGCACACGATTTAGGCCAAGCTTATGTTAAACATTGATTTATACCAGATTAATAATTTTAATTAACACAGTGTAACACCGCCAAAGAAAGAACCTTACCATTTTGTCAAAATAACGAGCAGTGCCTGCAAAAATTACACACATGTTCTTGCGTGCCTGCACGTTTGCGCCTTTGACCGGTTATACTTTCTATGGTGACTGTCCTATGCCTAATCATCAGAATTACAAATAAAATAGTGGATTTAGCGGTAAAATCTGCCATTGAGAATCTGACTGATTAACGAATACTAACTTTACTAAATATGTAATAATTATCATACGGTTCATATACATAAGATTAAATTTAAAATTTAGATGGTGGCATATTACATAAGATGACATAAAATTTATAACAAGTACTACAAATTCTGACATTTCCATGGCGATAAAATTTACTACTTAAGTATACAGACTTTGACTAGGGAGAATAATTTAAAACCGTTAGGAAAATACTAGAAAATTTAATTCAAATTCTAGTTTATTTTGAATAAGATTGGGAAAGGTATAAACAACTAGAATAGAAAATACAATAAATATCATATTCTAATTTTCTAATTCCGATTGTATTACTAAATATTCTAGTTGGTGTTTCGCATACGAACGTTTAGTAGGATTATTTATATTAAGTAAGCTATCTAGGTAGGTATTTTGCTAATGTATTTTAGAAAAAAAAGGATAATGCACCTGGGTATGTTAATACCATAGTACAGTCGGCACAGAAAGTTGTTTGTCAAAAATAAATTCATATCGAATGTGCTCTACAGAAAACAGCCCGTTTTATAAAATAATGATTTCTTACAATTATGGATGACTAATCAAACACAATGCATAAGTGTCAATTTACTTAAACCAAAACTGTAGGAAACTTTATAAATAATGTATAATTAGATTGATTATGATTAGTAAGGCAGTGTGTAATCTCTAGACACTATGCAGCCAATACGTCTGCATACGACCGTCGTCCGTTAGTGACAAACCAATTCTCGGGCAGACTGTACCTTGGCGGCGATTACAGGCTACTTTCTAATTAAATAAAGAACATTGACCAAATCACAATCACCTGTGCAATCATACATCACTTTAGTCGGTTAATCATTGTCACTTTCGCCGGCGTGGGATAAGTTCCCGCGGTTTTTTTTTTCATTGTGGTAAAAATAGCCTATGTCCTGCCCCTGGGTTTGATGTTTCACCACACATAATCAAAATCTGTTCAGCGGATTAGGCGTGAAAAGGTAACAGACAGATAGACAGATGTAACTTTCTCATTTACAATATTAGTATGGATACATCTTTACAGATTTGTCAGATTTGTTAGAAAATAAAAATTACAAACTCGACTAGTTAGCACAAACTTGTAGCACAATTATATATTTTTTTACTATTTTAAGTGACACAGAGACATTTCTATTTACTTACTCGTAGCGTAAATTGCCCGTGATAACAATATGACCAATGTTCTTTATAAGTTTCATAATAAAATTACGAATAACTAATGAAATTGTGAATAATACAACCTAAATGAATCCAAAGAAGTAAGGGTAAATTTAGCTTCACTAATGTCTTGGTACTTAATGTTGATCGTATTGGATTTCTGTTCATGTTGTTTGCTCTCCCTTAGAATTTTTTAATAACTTCAATAATAGCTCTTGCTATTATTTAATTTATTGATTTAGCTCATGTCATCATAACTATCTAAGGAGGTCCACTGCTGGACAGCTTCTCCGAAGTTTAGCCAATTTAATGACCATGTATGGCTTAGCTCTGAATTATTTTATTTTTAAGTATTTCAAATTGTTAGGGTTTACTTTTCCAAAAAGTAAACTCTACAATAAATTTATCCACTTTAATAATTTAGTTTTATAACTATTCGTTACCTTCGTGAAATTACTTAATTTGGTTCAGTTCATTTTCTAAGCAATCTAAAACTTTTTATCGGACAGGCTTTAATCACAGATGTCAATGTTCGCCTAGCATTTGTTTAAATTTTTGTGTTGATGAAGTTATGCACCTAGGTACTAAACCTAAATCATAAAAAGAAATGAGACTTCTTCATGCGAATGAGAAAACCAAAACATACAACGGAATTGATCCCATCTCACTCACGTACTGCTACAAATTTAGATATTTGTTTATAATTAATGATTACGTTTTAATTATGTTTTCTATTTACATATTTATAAGTTTTAAGGATAATAAAACTGAATTATCGAAATTTTCGTAGTGTTTTAGGCACTATTTAGACAGCCATCAATCTTATGTCTTATACAAAGCATTATTTTAATCTATTCTTATAAAAATTTTACATTCTACATGTCAATAGGCAGGTAGCAACAATTTTACCTATAGCCTAAAGTGTGTATACAGGTTTAAAGGAGTTTGTGTGATAAACTAAATCGTTTCTTATTAACTTAAATCTGACTACAATGTAGTGTAATATGTCATGTAACATTTGTACAATAGCTTTGGTTAGTTAGTATAGTATCTATACTAAGTTCAACAGTTAAACTACCTGGCGAGTGATATCTATGTTACGGTGGCAATATTACAAGAGGAACTGAAACCCATCTATAAGTGGTGACTAATTGTGTATTGTATATTTATTACTTAATTATTAACTAGGTATGCAGTCAAAATCTTTATAAACTGTCATTAAAATTTTCTAATCTTCTATTGTACTCTATTAGCTATTTATGAGTAATTTATATTTCGAATAATCTGAACTATGTACCCTTGTAGCGTTAACCAATCTGTGAAATCTATATTAGCTTACATTAAATTTTGGATTTCGTCGTTTTCATAGATTACTTAACGGTACATATTAGGTATACCTGTAGATATTTACAATATAAATTTTAGTAAAAACACACGCAGTTTGTAAAACAGTGTAATTTGGTTCCTTGAACATCAGATAAAACGTGAACAGACGTGTATGTATAGGTAATGTCGAATTAGTTACCTATACTGATGCTGATAATATATCCAAAATATCATTTAATGTAATTAAATTAGCTAAAGCGTCTATTTTAATGATAAAGCATTTTTGTATAATCACAACAGCAAGTCCTTTTCGCCTAAATTCATTCACTATCTAAACAATATCACTAGAGCAGTCTGACACTTCCGAAACTTTTGGGGAACAGCGAAGAAAACTACGGCTGACCTTGTCTCGCGCCGCGGCATGGTCCGTTGGCGTACCGGGAAAATCGTTTTAACATTCAGGAATTTCATAGTTGAGAATGATCAATGAATACTAATATTTTATAGGCATTCAAAATATACTGATAGAAATCTTTTAATTTGGCAAAATCTGCAGGTAATGAAGAAACCAATGGTTATTACATGTGCACAATATTGGAAAGTTTATGTAAGTAAAATGTATGCTGTAATGAAAAATAAATAAAAAGTTGCATGTTATTAAGTGTGTGCATAACAAATGGATTTAATCTTTCACGACTTTGCTTTTATAAATCATTTAAATAAATGATTAGCAGTACTTTTTAAGTAAAACAAAATAAAATGATAACAGGTATATAAGTAAAATTTACACTACAATAGAATTTTGAGTACAAAATGCAAATTTGGCACCAATTTATACTTCACAAATTTTTTGCGAAAATTGAACAATGTTGGTGTAGGACGGTAAGTAAATATCATTTAAAAGTTAATCAATGTAATGACGTGTCTGAATGATACTTACCTAGGCTTTTAATAGTTTTAATATTTGATTCATTCAAGGCGTTTATTACGTGAATTTGAATTTCTCTATCGTAAAACAATTTTCCCGACAGCCTTCTTTGGGCGTAGTTATAAAGGGGGGGTCAGAGAACGGGCGCCGAGTTTCGTCGAGTTCAGCACAGGAGTTCGGAGTTGGAGGGCGGTACTCAGCTGGGTAGAGGAGGCCGAGACACGTGGGGGGCTGGGCTCGAAGGTGGAGGGGCTGGAGAACTTCCAGTTGTGCTTTCTGGGGCTGAGTGCGTCCGAGCCGTGGGCTGGAGTACAGGACTCGGTGGCCACGCGTGTGACGCCGATGCCACAGTTCTGGAAATTGAAAAAGTTAAATGTGAAATATGCCCAGAATACGAGAGAACCGATAGCCGCTGGGGTAGACGAGTTCTGGAATGGAGACCATGACTGGGAAAGAGTAGTGTAGGACGCCCCCTGGCTAGGAGCGAGGATCTGTGTGTGGCGGCTGGTAGTGACAGGATACGAAAATCTGAAGATCATGTTAAGTGGCGAGCTGATAGGAGAAGTCTTTGTCCAGAGGTGGGGCTGGTGGCTGATGATGATGATATAGCCAACGTAAGAAATCATCGCGAAGACTTGCACTTAAATCAGGCTGTTACCACCTCTCCCGATATTTAGACATCCGGATCAAGTCACTTATTTAGCCATCCGTATTATGTGTGTGCTTAACCATGCAGTTGGTACTTTGCATCTGTATTTTTAATAGACTTTGTTTCATCAATAGAATCAAAAGCCAATGAAGGATAAAATACCTGGCATAAGGAGTGATAGAAGACGGTGGCGTAGGCACGGCGGCTGTGTCAGGATGGAGGTAGTTTCTTCTCTGCTCGGCTCTCTCCCAGCACTGTTGTAGGCACCGGGCTACCACATCAGGTATACTATTCACTTGTTCCTGGAATGTATTAAGGTTCAATATTTAAGCGCTATTTAAAGATAATAATAAAAATTCGGTGCGTTATTTCACCTGAACTAAAAGTGTACCTCGTCGACTCGTATTACCCTATATTCATCCTTCAATTAATGCCCATCACTGTTCTGTAGTCTACTTCTCTTCTTGCAAAGACTTGACTAATTCTCAGCAACAGTCAAAAAGCCAGATAGTCCATAATAAAGTAGCAAAACTATATATCTAGGAAGAACCCGATCAAGTATTTTATCAGTGATGACTTGAGGAGTCATCCAGAACTGATAAAATACCTTGCATTACTGATGACAATAATTTTGTTACCAACTTCATGCAGCCGTTGCCAGTAGACTACGGTGTTCACTTATCAGCAGTTAAACAGAGGATTGATTTCACCTCTTTTAATTATAAGCACCTGTGCACTGCACCCGATCCGAATCTGGCAAAATATGGTACGAAGTGGCCATTGAACAATTATTTGCAACTCACAAAAATATATTGAAAAGATTGATGGTTGTTTTAGAAAGATTCAAAGATTAATCCACCGGCAGTGCACAAGCGACATCATATTAGATAATAAACTTAAGTACCTGCAATGTAGTAAGCTTCTCTTCTAAGCTGGTTAACCTCTCCTCTATGCTGTCTTGTCTCGTGCTCATATCAGACACGATTTCGTAGACAGTATTCTGCGTCTGGAATAGAAAGGGGTCCTAATATCAATCGCTTTGTAGTTCATCGTTCACTGTTGGTTTGAATCGTAAGTTTATGTAATGTGTGTTATTTATGTGTCATATGAAATTGTGCCTGTTACTTGTGTGTGTATTTTATAATGTAATGGTAGTCTGATATTGATTTGTTGGAACAAGGTTGCTACCTATATCAATTATACTACCATCTAAATACTTCTACGTCGATTTTTCATGCATCTAGATGATAAAACATACTAAATTTGGAAGATCATGCGCTAAGCAACTTGGAAATGGAATGCAGGAATAAAAATTTGCATGCCAATTTCAGGATAAAAGACTTTTTAAATACAATTATTATATTTTCTTTGAGTTAAGGACCTTAACCACACTGTTTTGCAAAAGCTGATTAATAATTTTTATTTTCTACTAAAAGTCGACACAAAATCTATGAAAATTACGTAACTATTTACCCATTATCACAACCTTGTCCATTTTCAGACTGCTCTACGTTTGAGTGATACTATACTACCTCTATCAATATTTGAAACTCTTGCATTGCTACTTCTAAATAGTCAAAAAATTGTCATAGTGCTAACTAATCTAAATGAATGTGTAGATATGAGTGTAGCACAGCTTATGACAATACTTTAACGAAACCAACTTACCTTTGCCATATCTGTTATCGTGTTAGCATTATCCATTAATTTTCTCTGGTCCATTTTCACTTTTCTTAACCTGGAATCATGGTAATTATAAGTTATTGAACAATTAAATAACAAAACAGCGATGATGTTATTGATTATTTACCTATATTATCTAAGTAGCTGGTCGCTTTAGTATCTTGTCACTCTAATGTAAAGAGCGAATATGTCAATTACTATAGTTGAAACATTCGCTCTTGACGTTATAGTGACAAGGTAATGAAGTGTTAAATAGACCTACCAAGTTATCTGTGAAGTGCTTCGATCACCTAGTATTCACGATCGCCGGTGAAGTGGCAGAATCACGAACTACGCAGAATGTCATTCGGCCGTCAGCACAAAATTAGAATGACGGGCATGGAACGATAGCAGAGCCACCCTTCAGTTGACAGATAACTTGGTAAGTCTATAATTAGTTGTTTCCTAGACTTTAGTGTGCCTAAGCATAACGACTTCATGCAATTTTTTGCGACAGCAAATTTAATAATGTTTGTAGTGAGTGACTTTTCATATACTTACGCGTAAATAGCCAACAAGAACTTTCGCTGGTGCGTCCTAACCCTGCCTGGGTGGACTCGTTTAACCAGTCGTGTGTGTTTGTATATTAACCACGTTTCTCGAAGTACGTTGGCTGCTGCATTTTTCAGCTGAAATATTTTACAGAAATTCGTGTGGGAACCCTATATTTTTCCTAATGTCTAAGAGTATTTCATATTAAATTTTATAGCGCTACAGTGCTCTTAATGACAAATTAATTTTTATTCAAAATATAGACTACTAATAGTATTATGTTACTTAAATAAATTTTAACTATATCTATACGCGTACATAGTTTCAAAGAAATTAGGTACTTATTAAATTCAATTTTATTAAAAGTTTCTCAAAAAGATATTAACGTTTTATAATAGCGACTAGACTTTACAAAATTAAAGAAAGAACAAAATTAAGTATGTCAAAATGATTAAAAAGCTGTTTTTGTTTCATAACTTTTAAAATGAAACATCTGTGCTTAGTTAATTGTTAACCATCTATGTAGATATATCTATATTAAATATATCTATTTTATTTTTGATTATTGCGTATATTTGGGTTTCAGATATATCACTTTTATTTTTATCAATTACTTCACAATTAATCTACGTACTGATACAGGTTTTAACTATCTACTGAATATTACTAGCTCAAACAAACCTAGATCAAAATATACTAATAAATAACCTAGCTTTAAAAGTCTTACCTTCATCGAGTCCTGTAACTGTTACCTGAGCAACAGTTATCTTACCTTTTTAGTGAGCTGTGTCTCCATCATGAAGTTATGCACGTGTTTCTCCGCTCTAGTTAATTCTAATTTTCTTGAAGCAACGGTCACTAATAAGGCTGTACATCCCGCCCCCTGTTAATTAGATTAACAATAATTGTGATGAACAGATGTCACTGCGATACTTACTCTTTTAGTAAGTTGTGTGTCCATCATGAAGTTATGAACGTGCTTCTCAGCTCTAGTTAATTCTAATTTTCTTGAAACAACCGCGACTAATAACGCTGTGCATCCAGCTCCCTGTTAAGTGAATATCTTAATGTAAAATGCAAGCGAACGTGTAGAAGCATTCAAGAATTTTATCATTCCTTAAATGAAAGGCAAAGAAAATGAAAATTATTTGAGCTAAGTATGTGCCTTTTTAGAATATTATATTATCTTTATTTAAATTGAAGGTTAATTGAAACAATGTTCCATTATGTTTGATCCTTAATCATGCAGTAAGATTTCTAGAATTAGTACAGATTGACATTATGGCTTGAAATATTTAGAATATTGCCTCGATTACCCTCATTTTATTTAATTGAGCATAGAAATAGAACATTTTATTTATGTTTAATTTTACATTAATTTCTTTAAAAGAATTTTAATAATTTGCGCTAATAATGCAAGTAACAAAATTATATGGAGCGAATGAAAGTACGAAAATCGTTGTTGGTTTAGGTAGAACAGTCCTTAAATTATTTAAGATTTTTACATACAACGATGTTTCACACTTTTATCGTCTCAATTATTATAATTTATAACATTTAATTCTTAAATTTACTGTGATGGGTTTCCATATAGTGCATTATTATCTAGTATACTTAAGTGCACAAATCTTGTTGAAACGTGTAACACCATTACATTTAAATCTTTTTTTAAAATAACAATAGGTAACAATTAAGGTGCAATAATTTTTATTGTACACTTCTGTATTTATTGTTAAAATAATTTAAGGAAAAGTGAGCCATTTTAAAAATCAAACTTTATTGTGCAATTCAGTGAAATATTGAAGTGAAGAGAGGTCTAGAAATAGTTAGGGAGAAATGAAGCATTCCATACTACAAAATAATTATATAACTAATAGCTGGCTTTAACAGGGAAATGGACGTAAGTTTCATAAAAAAATCTTTGATAACCGTGTTTATATAATTGATAATTCCAAAAATAATTTGCCTGCGAGAACTACGAATAGTTTGATGCGATTGGTTAATCCTACATTCAAGATACAGTGTGTACATCGAGTGTGTTTCATAAATAGTGATTATCGATATTGTTATTACGTGTGTACAATACAAATATAAATGAACATTAATACAAAATTATAATCACTCTGGCATAACAAAATAATTTCGTGAACAACCATATTTATATTAGTTTACATTGATTACACCGAAAACTGAGTGATAAGATAACAACGAAGATGTTAGTAGGTGTAAAACAAATAGGTGTATGTGTGAGTTATTTGTTACATCGAAACATAGCGTGTTGACTGACTTTTATTGCTATTGTACTACAAATCAATGAAAGCGAAAACTCACCAAGCTTAACAAGTAAGATGGCGGGTTTTTGCGCAATTGTATGAACTTTAATAACTTGATACAAAAAAAGCACAAATGATATCCCAAAATCAAAGTGCATACTTCATATCGGATTCCATGCAAAATGTTTCCAAAAAAATTACAATTATTATTGCAATGTTAAATAATAAGAAATACAAAAGTATTTCATATTCAATTTAGTGTAGGTATGGGTACATAAACTTTATATTGCAAATGTAATCTTTAGAAGAATCCGATTAATCAGTAACGATTTTTAGGTCATTGTCTCTAAGAAATATTGAAATATGTCAGTCAACACAGACAATAATTGTAGTTTAGAACTTACCATAATGCCGGTGCTAACGGCGATACCTCTGCCGCAATATGTGTTTGGCACAATGTCACCAAAACCGACGGAGAGAAACGTTATTGCAATTAGCCACATCGCATTCAGAAGATTAGCGTGTTCTTCATCGTGAAACCTGAATCGTTAATAAATTTCAACGCTTACTTAATAGACCTATGTCTACCCTTCTGAAGAGGAACCTTTGAAATGACATGTGTGAATAAAAAAAAATACCTAAGAAAATCATTCACGTATTTAATAAGCATGTCCCTATGCAGTTAGTGGAAAGTTGATGTTAGAATAATAATACAAAGAAATAGAAAAGTTAAGGATGTAATCATACCAGTAACTGAAGAGTTTGACTTTGACTGTGAAATTGCTTCAGACTGTAGTGAAAAATTGTTAACACATAAAATGGCTCACCTTTACTGAACTAACCCAGTGTTCTCTAGACATAACAAGATTATATTTCTATATACCCTTTACAATAGGTACATAATATTGATTTCTTGTCATGTCTAGTAGGAACGTTATGAAACTCTTGATAAAAACCGTACAAATAATGTCAATATTTTGAGGCAACCGAAAGTGTCCTATGTTTTCATACATACCACCATACCGCAGGTGAGGGTAATGCCGCGGCCGCAGTAAGTGTTGGGGACTATATCACCGTAGCCAACACAGAGGAAGGTAATAGCCGTCAGCCACATTGAGTTTAGCAAATTGGCATGGTCTTCATCGTGGAACCTGAGAGCCAAAATGCCCGACAAGAACCACAAGATAACCGAATATTCGACGACATAACACAACTAATAAATACAACGGAATTGATTGACAGATTTGTATACAGACTTTGGATAAAATGTTTTCGAAAAGTTCATAGCATTTGTGACATAAAGTCGATGCAGTGAAATTTTGCTATTCGTTAAACAACCTATAAAACAAACTTCCGAACATATTTATTCAGATTCATAAATAGTTTAGCATGCCTATTGAACGACGAAAACAGTACTACATAGCTAAGACTGAAGGTATAATAAAAACTTTCAAATATATAACGTGCAGTCTAACACTTAATTTGGGTTGAATACCAAAACATTAGCCATGCGTGATATTGATTTACCTGAGTTCAACAGGGTTATGATCACACATAATAATAAACATATAGACAGAGCCGCCAGAAGAGAGAAGGAATAGACACATAAAAGTGAGAAAGGTTCTAAAGCTATTTCCAAACAGTAGGAAGAAACATTATTGATGAAAAATGAATAAAGTGCAGTGATTCAGTGCATTTGGATCTCGGCGAATAGTCACAAGCTATTTAACTAAGTGTGTGTAGAATGATATCCTTGAGCCATTTTGTGCGTAATCTTTGTTTAATGTGAATTAGCTTTGGTTTAAGTGTGAGCTTTAGTGTGTTTGCTTAATAATGCCATAAAAAGTACAATTGTACTGTTATACATGTTTTCTAAGTTACGTGCTGTGAACAAATATTACAATTATAATGCACAGCGTATTTAAAACTAAACCGTGCATATCTTGTGTTAAAAATCTGTAATAGTGTCGAAGTCCATACAGTCATTACAACAAGCGTTATGTTTTAACAACAAATTGTTATTCTAATAATTCATAGCGGTCGTGTTTATACAGTATAATACTACAGTTGCGAAAAATGTTCAAAGTCAAACTCTTGTATCTCACTGTGATGATTATGAGCCTAGCATCACTACATAAACTCCTCGGTATGTATAAAACCTAGACATTGATAACATAAAACACAGTGGTACAAAAGCGAAACAAATAAATACAACGCCACAGTACAATAAGCAGTTACATGCCCACTGGCACAATACACTGGTGATATCCGAAAAAACCTTAAAGTTTTAACGTTAAACATAATATAAGTAAATGACAATGAAAATAAAAGAATGGAAGTTTTACAACAAGATCTAGTGTAATATTTTAGAAATAAACAATGACAGTTTTTGAGGAATAAAAAAATATATATAATCACCAATTATCTCTTTGGTGTTCCCCAATTTCTCATTTATGATTAGTTGTGAATGTACATAGTTTTTAAAATAATATTACAGGTTTAATATTATGACAAATATGTTTACATGGCAGCGTTACTGACCTTTCACATTGTCTGAGAGTCCAGCTTGCGATGATCCATAGTGACACCATGAAAACCAGTAAAACGGTGCCAGGACAAATGGTCATGAGTGTCTTCAAGACAAACCTGAAGTCAGTAGTAAAATTATTGACAACTGATACCTACTAAGAATAATAGAAAATTATGTAGGTAAAGCTTTGGACAAATTACAGTAAAATTTTATTAAGATGGTTACAGACCATCTTAATAAAATTAAAAGGTAAATGTACATCGATAGTACATTTAAGACTTTCGCGCTTTGTATTCATAATTATATAAATAGGCAAGGTAAATAAAACTTATTCGTGTGTCAGACCCGTAAATAATTATATAATTATGGACATCGATAATTATTATATTATATAGTCGAAATACTTCGAGCAAACTTTTATAAACTAAAAGTGTTGTTTATATTCAAAAGCCTAAATCAATGCAAAAAATTTATTGGCTTAAACAATTTTGGAAAGTAAATTAAAAATTACCTAGTGTTAAAATTTATTCTGTTTAAGGCTCCTATACTTCTGGAAGAAGCATCCGTGAACAATTTACTGTGTAGTAACATGACCCTGCATATGAGATAGAGCCGAAAGAACATCGGCAAAGACAATGTCACGTCGTACGGAACCTGGAATTGAAAAACATAATCAATCAATCAATCAAAAAATACATTTCTTTTATGTGTAAGGATCTTAGAAAACAGTAATAAACATTTATTTATGCAATTTAAGAAAAAATATACCTTAAGGCACACTTAATTACATACTTAAGTCGAAAATTAACTCCACATAATTATTTCAAGTGATGTCAGGTATTATTAATAGTGAATTTCTACAGTCAAATCTTTTCTAAATAATAATAAGAAAATTAAGACGCACTTATTAAACATTACTTTAAGTGTGTGCAATTAATAATGTAAAGGTGTTAAAAGAAATATAATTTTTACTTAAATTTAATCAATTTCATCCCTGATTAAAATAGAAAAAAGGAAAGCAAAGTAAGTGGTAATTACATCGGTACACGATACGGAAATGTCCAAATAGAACACGGAAGTAACTAAAATACTCAGAAATAGCTAAAGTATACTCGAATACGAAATAATATTATTTTGAAGACTAACTATATCTCTATGATAACAGATTTTAGTAGGATATAGGTAATACACAATTTAACTATTGATAAATATGAACACACGGTATATGTAGTTACGAATCTAATACCATTTCGATTTCACCCTATTATAAAAAATATTTCCTCCACGTTAGGTTAGTATATGTATAGATACCTATAAGATACGTGTAGAAAATTCTGTTCCCTGTAAGGGTTCAATACGGATACCTTTGCAATGGTAACGATTATGATTATTGAGAGGTTATGAAGGAACCGTAATAACATAAACGTAATAAATGTGATAATAACGTAAACCCACGTAACGATCTATCACATATTATGTATCTACATGAAAATTTAGATATTTGTTATGTTCTTCGTTAGTACAAAAATACGAGATATGACCAGAAAGTCTAACTTGCACAACGCTATTATGCTATAAACTTTCAGTAAGCCTCTAACATTTACCTCTGGTGCTGGGTGTAGTGCAAAGAAGGAATAAGTATAATATCTAGGTAAATATAGTTACTTAGGAAGTAGGAAACCGAGCTAACAGACCGCGCGAGGAATGTGACAGTTACACAATAGTGCCTCGAATTTGTATTGAATGACAGTCTCCCTACCTTACCCCGCCCCATTCCCCAAAGCCCTTTAGCTTAGTCCCCCAACAGACATAACATACATATTAAGTACCAATAACACACCTATCTAGTTACAAACATGGTGCAGATTTTAAAATTTATATATTATAATTTTTTTTGTGGTTTTTAATATGGTAACAATTTTAAAGCGTATCCCAAAGCTTCAATATGCAAACGCAGGCCGCGCGTGTCTGAAGTCTCACATACATTGCATAGGGAGTATACAACAGGCCGCCACCGCAGGCTGCGTGTGTCTGGAATCCCCTGAGTGTATTATTTTTTTAAAGTGGGATCTATTATTTTGATGTTGCAATACTTACATTTATTTTAGTAAACTACAGAATATTCTACTTCAAATTACTCTTTTAAATTTATTACGCGAATAACCTATATACGTGATTTGTTGCAGTCGACAAAAAACCTGTGACGTTCACTTGTCACAGGGGTAAGGCAATTAGGTTGGTTGGATGTATAAATTAAACACACTTAGATTGTGACTGTACGATCGTGGCCGCACGTCCGCTCGGGCCGGCTGACAGGTATCGAGTGCCGCACCGCGCGGCTTGTGCGACCGCGTCTATACGTTTAATTACATAACGTCACAGAACCTTTTCCAAGAGATCCGACCGCGGTGTTAATTAAAATTGTGGAACAGAAACCAATTGCATCAATTCACGTGAGTATAACCCGCATAAATTGAAAACTTTAAAAAATACATTACGCTCTATCTAAATAGGTACACCCACAATAATTTAACACTTTCACAAATAAATTCAAGTCATAAACCACAACACAATTTAAGTCACATTACTGTCAAACACCACAAACACAATGACACGTGAAACAATTATGACAATTGGACACCATGCTTAAAACAAGGACTTCTACTGCTTCTAACATCACTTAAAACTTTAAATAGTTGAATTAAATACAGACCTGAATTTGCTTATATATTGTGCCCTAAGGAGAAAACCGGAAAAAATATCAGTTAGCCAATCAAACTCAAGCAAACAGTTATTAAACTATTACTTAATAGGAGATGGAATAGCAGTAATATATTAAATATTTAAGATACTATTTAAAGTTTTACAGGCGGTAGTGGGACTTAAGTACTCGTTCATAATTTGCTATATCTAAAAAGTTTGGTACATAAATAATAATATTTTATATATTCACTTGATTTGACGTGGACAATAACTAAATGAGCAAGATGAAGTAAGACAACTATAAACTTACTAAAATTACAAAAGATTATCGTAATATTAAGTGATTATATATAAGTAGGTATTAGGGATAGGTAAGTTAGATGTATTAACCGCGACCACCACATGTAACTCGATATACTTACATAAGTAAGTTATAATTAAGAAATATTTGCTCTATTAATTATATTATCGACTGAAATGTTAGAAACAATGTTACTTATGACAAAGCAGTCCTCCAAGCAGAAAATATATTCTAATTTATTACTTGCCAACTTTAGTCACAGAACATTCAATATTATTACTATGTTACATTACAAGAGCTTTTTAAGATAAATCGTTATTGTGCAAATTATTTAACCATAATAGTTGACCTTACGGGCATAGCGAATACCAGGCGGAGAGTAGGGCGGCAAATTCTTCGCTGACAATTAATAATCGTCTTTAAAAGTGATGGATTAAAGTTTAAAGGCACGAGCACAGGCCGCTAGCCGCTGATAATAATTTAAACCTTGGTGACAATTTGAAAACTTTTAAACACTTTTAAAGACGATTATTAAGTGTCAGCAAAAATCCACCGTGCTGCTCTCTGCCAGGTTTATGCTGAAATATAAAGCGAGCTAATTGTTAACTGAAGTTAAATAGGTACTTACAACTTCAACACCAATGACTCCGCCCTTATTGGCCAGCTTGGTGGTCCACGTGAAGGTGTACTGCCCGGGGATGGGATGGACGGCGCAAATGGCAAGCTCTAGCGCGATCTGTGCTATCCTCTGCCAAGTCATTGCTATCCTCCAGTCATCAGCGCAGTTGTCTATCATAAATAACTGGAATTTGAGATTTTTATTATTAGTAACTGCCTATAAAGTATCTTGATTCAATGTCCTACTATAAATGAAATACTTAATACTTTTACTCTATTTAACTCTGATCAATAATTGCAGACCAAAAAGATAATGAACCGGCAGATTCATAGCTCGTTCGTTAAACCAAAGGCAGTTTGGAGTGATAGGCACTAGTCATAAATGCGCGCAGGGTCATCTAAACGGTTATCATCGCAATATTGACACCCACCGATGGACATAGATTTTTCCACACCTATTTCTCTGTCTTCCTC
Organism: Metalampra italica; assembly: GCA_949699065.1. NCBI lineage: Eukaryota > Metazoa > Arthropoda > Insecta > Lepidoptera > Oecophoridae > Metalampra > Metalampra italica. The sequence continues at coordinate 5,156,303 of OX452987.1, forward strand.
ATGCGGGCAAAGGTTGCCCGAATGAGGAGCATGCCGGCACGTAACAATTCATTGCAGACAACTTAGTTTTCCACAATCGCTCGACTTTCATTCAATTCTAAATACAAGTGTCCATTCGGTCACTACGAATGGCACCGTGAGATAAAAGAACAATAAGAAAACGTCAAACGGACCTCCCCGTCTGAACTAAAATAGTAAAGCACTTTGTCCTAATGTTAGTATTGATTTGGTATTAGATGAACTATAGATTTTCACTTATATCTCCCCCTGCAGTTGTTTTATGCCTTCAAACGTTAAATAATAAAGTCGATGTGGATTGTTAGATTGATTTCAAGGTCAGTCTATTGATTGCTTTCTGACTGTTATATGGAAGTAGTTTTAATGATCCAAATGAAAAAAAAAGTATTGTTCTACAATGCAATAAAAAATGATTTCTTACCTGTACTTCTAAAGCGTGATACGCGACGATTAGGCCAAGTAAAATCACAGTCGACATTGATATAAGCGTCTTCAACGCTTGCGAATATATTGATGCCTGGAAAAATATTCACATAGATTAACATATAAAATCAGAGCTAGGTAAAGTAAATCATTTAAAATAATGATTTTATTTGTATAAATACTGTATCACCATTTTTATCAAATGCCGTGCGTACATTTTAGTAATCACTTAATATAATCTAAAAATAGGTCAAAGCTAAATGTAGCTTTTACAACTTAACCTCAATGAACGATTTGTAAAAGAAAACTCCGATTTTATCCATGAATAACATATTACGACATCGTCCAGTATTAATTAAAAACGCGTTACATGTGAGTTATTAAGCCTTGAATATTACCTTAGTATATACGCCAGCACTTGAAAGTTCATTTTCTATAACCATAATTATTATACCAAACATTCCCATTACTAAAGCGTAGTCACTTATTCTTTTTCTCTTTTCAAACAATGCCTTTCTTCTACCTAATCTGAAAAGAAACAAACAACACAATCAGTACAAGAATATTATAGGCATAGAAAAGGTAATAATTATATGGTTATGATGAATTATTACGATGATGTTAGTCAAGTCTCCAAATCACAGATACTTCAATGTTTAATGACAAAAGTCAATCGACTATTTTAGGCACGACCTTGACAGAGTCAAGAAGAGAGCATTTCCTTCACGCACACCTCAGCACTTTGTCAGAATTGTTTGTTGGTATAATAGCTAGGCGCATTAGGAGTTATATTGGACTTATTACTAATACGTTAATCTTAAACTAGGATAGTATTCATTAGCCGCTTCAAAAGTCTAACCACTGCCACAGGAAACTAATTGTATCTACTACCGTACAGAAGCGTCACTCTCGAACAACGGCATAGAATATGAACACGGTTTAAAAACCTGTGTGTGTTTTCCGCACATGGGAAATTGAAATCTATAGTTAAGCAAGAGCACGCCCATTCCACTGTGCGTTCTGGCGCTTTTGTACATTTCTGTTCGGTGTTGCATTGTCGCGAGTCACGAGCTTATTTTGTTGGTTGAGATTAGCACGACGACGTGTCGCCGGCGGCGGGCGGCACGCGAACGCGGAACTACTAAAATATACTCCAGCGTTTTGCCAAATTTTGGGATAACAAAGCAACAAAGTTAAATTTTGCATATATTTTTTTTAATTCAAGTGTTCAAATTATTATAAGTTTTAGGGTCGTCTCAGACCAAGCGGTCGCGCTCGAGGTCATTCATATTTATATTTCAATGACGTCAAAAAGCGCGCGGATAAATTTCCGCTTGGTCTGAATCGACTCTTACAGTACGATTAAATGTCTTAATGTCAACCTTAATGTCAATTAAATGTTTGTTGTACCAATTCCATTTCAATAAAACCGGTTTAGAAACACCTTAGAACTAGAGCACCTAGTAAATATGTAGGTATACCTATTAATGAAAATGTTTTAGCTTCAAACGAAATTTAATGATTAGTATAATAAATTATTATATTTTTTATAATATCGACTGTAACCCAACGAACGTGTAAAGTAATAGGAAGTGACATCCTGACAGTGGCAAAATGTGAAAAGGCAATGTGGCTAGAGTGGACATGTGATGGACAGTAACAGAAACTATAAATAGTAGGGATGTCCCAGAAGACATTATAACAAAATAAATGATAAAGGTATTATACTGATATGAAAAATAACTCATTGTGTATGTAATATCAGTTATCCTGCTTATTCTGAATTTAAGGCGCTTTAATAAATCACTCATTATTCAGTCGTTTCGTTATTGTTAACGAACTTTAAATATGGTTTTCTATAGATTAACCCAAGTGTTTTGTGATAGAAGGAAAAAAATGATCATAACCGTTCGGGATTACTACTGGACTGCGACACACGCTTGTGCGAAGTATCGTTAGTGCGGCATTCTCATCCCGTATTTGGTAGTCCATCCATATTTAACTGGCAAAGTCCCATACCGTCATGCCCTCATTAATTTACGTCAAAATAGCCGTGCCATCGTCGAGTAGTCCCGGATTAGCCGTATTGATGGGCCGTCATATCCTTGATTGTAACCCTATTAACCCCAATCTTCTCCATTGATTCACAAGGCGTTTAGGCCTTTTAAGGGCTTAACTTTGAAAGTTCTTCGGCACCCCGACAATCAAAGTTGTGACATTAATTAAGTGCCATTCGTAAGGCGATGCGACGACGTAACAATTTAAATATCTAAATGAGATCCAAGAACCTTACTGAAGACGTGGTGAGGATGTACCATTAAAGTTTTTCAGATTCTACAAAACTTTTATACACTTTTATTTATAATTTTCAAATACAGAAAGCTTAGAGAAGACATAAATGACTGACTGGAAATGATAAGGATTCTTTAGGACAGAATGAAGAAGCCGCTGCTTATTCCTACTAAGTATAAAGATTCGAATAACTAAATCAGTTGGACTATCCACTAAGTATAGGTAATATTCTGAAGACTAATAAAATCGATGTGACCGTGATGCAAGTTATTTCCGTTAGTTTGAAGGTCGCCATTATTAAAACACTTCTAAGCCGAGCCCCGGTGCAAGAAACGTGGAACTATTCGCTCGGTCGAACATTATTAGATATAAATTCTGTAATTCCTTGGATTACTACTTTTTAAGTATGTTGTGAGTTTAGTGTTCACTCTGGACGCAGACTTTGGAATTTTGGAAGTTGGTCCTTTGATTTTATATTTTATATTGTGAATAAAATTGTGGTCAGCTGCCCACATAGGATCTATATCATTACACTAGCTGTTCTCCGCGGCTTCGCCCGCGTAGAATAATTTTTTCCCGCGGGAACCATTTACCGCGGTAAAAAGTAGCCTATATGTTATTCCAGGCTATAAGCTATCCCTGCACCAAATTTCATCAAAATCCGTTCAGCCGTTCTTTAGTTATAATTAGTCTAACTAACACGACTTTGTTTTATATATTAAGATTAAGTAATGAAATCTAAATGCGACTGTTTTTTTATCAACGTATAAATAACAATTATTTATTTATTACATTTTAATAAAACAGTTTCTAATAATAATAATAATATGCAATAATAATAGTGACATAATTGAACACAATAATACTTATTTTGATCAACTATGTCAGCTGTGTATTGCTAAGTTCACATACGCAACATACTTACAACCTATGCGAAGGGATGATACATCGTTTATATATTCTGATCTCAAGAGAATAAACTCGTCGGCTTTCGACCAGAGACTGACCCGAGCTTTATTACAGAGCTTATTGGTTTTACGCAACCCTGGAGACATAATGAAAATAGTGTCTGGTTTATCAACGAGACAATGACTTTTTATTCTATGCGTAGAATAATCTATTCTACGCAAAATAACACGACGTTAATCCACTACGTTTTTGACTCTTATAATAGGGTATGTGTAGCAACTTTTGTAGATTTTTTTTGTACCGTACAAACTAGGACTAGGCTCGCTACTGACTTTGGCAGATTCCCAAACAGGTACTGATTTTGGTATGCGATTTTGGTACGATACGAATATAACTTCACCATAAGCTTGCCACAGCTTGCCAACAGCTCGCCAACAGCTGTTGATTCTTCTTGATTAGTAATTTTATTACATTACAACCCGGTTTAATTTGCACTATGCTGACTATAATTATTATGATAGAACAGAAAAAGTCAGTCTGAAAATATATTACTTTTTAAATCCTTTGTCAGGTTTGTAGTTTTATGGCTAGTGGGTACGTCATACAAGGTTCGCCTTTCATTTGCATTGAAATAACCGTTCCGGCCGCCATGGCACGTGGAACTTTTAAAAGTGAAAAAATATTATCATTTTTCAACAGCAGTGATGTGATATTTTCTGCAAATGTAGGCTCTGTTAAATGTAGGGTTTTTAGCTGAATGAATAAACAAAGTATTGTAAAATTCAACTGAGTATTGCTTTTTAAATTATTATTATAAACTGGACACTAGAATACTGCTCGTTCATAGAATCTAGACTACAAATCATGTCTGTTTTTTTCCGTTCACCGTGTCTAAGATTCAAAATTTCAAAATTCAGAAATATTTTATTGCATGTAAGTACACTGGGTACATTTGTACAACGTCAATGTTTTATCTACCACCGCTTTCAAGGTGTTATAAGTAGAAGTATAATTATTTTTTCACCTCACAGGCTCGGAAGGGTATACTTTCTCATTCGAAATCTGCGTGGAAAACTGCACCTGGAAAAAAACTTTTTAAAACTTTTCTTCTAATTTGTAGAAGGTGGACATTAATTAAAGGAGTTGTCAATTCTAATTGTGGTTATTTTTATTTGTGGTTCTAAATCGCCGAAAGGATTCAATTCACCTAGTATTTTCCTCGCTGTAGTGAGGTGAAAAATTATGTGTTGCGCTCGGCAGCAGAGTTATTTTGCGTCTCGTACCTTGAAACCCTCGCTACGCTCAGGATTCTATCTTTAAACCACTCGCTTCGCTCGTGGTTCAATCCTAGAACCCTTCGCTTGCTCAGTTTTCAATACTAGTACTTGCACAAAATAACCAACTTTGCAGCCTTGCATAAGAAATAACTAATAAAGCGAGTAATGTTATTTAACTTTATCATTCTCCATGATATTATTATATAACTTTAATATAAAGATAAATAATAATAATACCTAAGTTTGTCATTTTTGTAAATACAAATTATGTCAAATTAAATAAATAACAATTACTTAGGCACCGGACTTTAGAATAAACTACGTCATTCCCGTAAGAGGAATAAATCTCGAGATAACCCACCGACAGAGAAGTCTACTTCATTCAAAATATTTCGGTAAGGTATTCTTCTAAACTGCCAATTCAGAACAACTCAATTGTGTATTATGCTCAAATTGATATATATATATTTTTATATCATTTTAAATGCAATTCTTATGTTCTTGATATTGTTAACGAAAAGATCTTTCTTTGAGTAACAAAATAGGTCAATTCTGTAACTAAGCTTTATGGGTATTGCATTTTGGCAAAGCTAAAACCAATACAGAACAGCAATACGTCAGGATTATTGTATGAACGAGGCACCTATCAGCAAAATGGTGCGGGTGGGTAGTAAATCCCATCGCGATCTTTGTCATAAATCAGATTTGTCAAAGACGATAGAAGAAATATTATTTATGAACTTATAAATAATAGAGCTGAAAACTTGTTTTCTATGCTTCTTGAAGTGTGGACACCAATACAGTATCTTCGTCTACTTGGATAAAATATAAGATTTTTTTTTGACAGCATTTAATAAAGTTTTGATAAAAATGTAAATTCTCAAAATTGATTTCCATTTATATGTGTTTTTAATCTTGAATATGTTAAGGTTATATTAATTTAAATACTACTTAAAACAGATTCAAAACTATTTTGAATGTGTACATAGCTTACTTAGCTAGCACAAACTCGTCGGTTACTGTTTCTGATCTGGTGTTCCAGCAAATCAAGTATTACCACAGAAGAAATAATAGTGTGGTGTTACAATCAAGAAGTTTTCAGAACACAGAATAAACCAGAAGGAGCGTACAATCATAATTGTACGCCGCACATTTTGTCCAAAAACTAAAAGAAAGCCCCATAATAATTGCCCCACGTATGAAACTACACTATTTTAATGTAGTTTAAGTCTCCACTTTCAAGGTGATTTTATTGTATTCTTAGATCGTATGTACAGTCGACTGCACGTCAGTGGAAACTCTTTGACCTTGAGTTGGACTAGACTAGTCCATTAGGGAGTTTCAATACTGTGACAGACCAATTTGTACTGTACCTACGAAGCAGTGGTAGATACTCGTAAAGTATCCAGTGTACTCGTATGCAATAAAATATTTTGACTTTGACTATTTTTGTTTTCATTGACGTGCGGTCGACCGTACAAAACGAACCAGTAAGGATGGGAGTGAAAAATAAATACGAACCTATAACCTATGTTGGGTTTGTGCTTAGCTGCCCCCCCGCCCTTATAGGTGCCGCCGCCGAGTGCCCTCTCCTCCCCGAAGCGCGGGTACTCGCTGTGGACCCCCACCAGCGCGACCCCCGCTTCCTCGGCCGCCGCGTCTCTCCCCCCGCCGGAGTACGCCTTCATCGCGCCGGGGATCGAGAGCGTCGACACCGGCTTCCGCAGCTGAAATCCAACAAATTACGGTTATGGTACTTGTTATTTAGGCCAAGGCCTCAGCATGATGTTATAATTGTTTCGAGATTCGAGAGTTTCGAGATTGGCCAAAAATGCTATTGTCCGTCTGTCAGTCTTTCTGTCTTTCTGTCATTCTGTCCGTCTGTAATTCTCTACAGGTCGCATTTTTCAACCGATTTTGACAAAAATTTGGCATTGGTATAAATTAATTAAGCCGACAAAATGAGTAGAATAAAATTTTGAAAAACATTTTTTTTAGAGTACCTACCATACTCGCAAAGTGGGAGTGAACTTTTTTTTTCTTGTGAATCCCATAGTGTGGGATATCGTTGGATAGGTCTTTCAAAAATATTGCTGGTGTGTGAAAACCATTTTTTCGATTTAGGGATCCATTGGCGAAATATTAAGCTTTAAAGCGGTAATTTTTGTTAGAGTCACGTGTCCCCCCCCCCCCCCCCTGCAAGCTAAACGGTTGCTTCTGGAAATGTGAAAAAATTCACGGCAGTAGCATATATAACGTAGTTAAAAGGAAAACTATGACGGCTAAGTAGGTTCAATTAGTTTTTGAGTAATAGTCAATTAACTTAAGAAAGTCGAAAATTTTAATTATGTTCATAAAACTGCATACGAAAAATGGGAAATAATTTTTTTTTGTGTGAATTCCATGGTGTGGGGTATCGTTGGACAGGTCTTTCAAAAATATTGCGGGTGTGTAAAAAACATTTTTCGATTCAGGGATCCGTTTGCGAAATATTAAGCTTTAAAGTGCAAATTTTTGTCACATTAGTACATAATCTGTCTCCAACTGCAAAATTGACTTCTGTTCGTTTCTTTTAGGTTTGGTTTATAAGGGCTGGCGAGGTCTACTGTTCTCACGGAACTACTAGTTATGTAGTTTGTGAAACGAGTTTCACAAAACCGCACCTATTTACATGTTGCAGTTTCATATACTCGTAACGTTTTCTACGATTACGCTGTTTTTTAAATATAAATCAAATATTTTAAATTAAGGCTATTTCTGACAGTTTTATATTGTGAAAAAATATGTACAGATTATAGCATGTAAAAATGTGTAAATATGTCATTGTGTAATAAATACATAAATAAATAAAATATCAAAATTCGTATGACCGGAAATGTGCATAACGAAGATATTATTGTGTCGTGCGTATGTAGCTTCTGAGAGTGACGGCGGGCCGGATTGGTTGATGGATCTGTACTGCGAACCAACTACCGTCCACGATGTCTAGCACCAACCAATTTCCGTGCACGCCGAATTTGAGTTTCATTTTTACACGGGTAACAGGAACCGTATGGTAATAATCCATTATGCAAAACCTGCTGTAAATATGCTATTACAACAGAGGAATTAATCTATTATGCACTGTTTTGGGGTTTGTAATAAGCAAAATTACAGTGTTTACGATAAGATATAAACATACATAAGGATGGTTTTCTTTCTCATTTTACTCCCGTGCTGTAAGAAGGTGGTATCTTCACTGTTTATTATCACACAACAGCCTTTTCAGTGAAGAACAACATCGTGAGGAAACCTGCATACGATATCATAATATGCAGGTTTCCTCACGATGTTGTTTCAAAAAGAAATTCTAAAGCGCATGTGAAATCCACCAACTCGCTTGGCCCAGTGGGGTGGACTATACCCCGGATGACGTATGACCCCAACAGTGGTGACACCATAGATTTTTGATTTGATTTGTTCACACTATATAAATAGACAGATAATCCCAACTTAACTTTTCCGCTTTCTTTTCTTTATGATAAAGCCTGCTGACCGCCCAGCAGAATCTTATACTGCTGTCCTAGTGTCCAGTCAACAATATAACAGTTTTGTTTACCTACAACTACTAATACAGGACCACCATCCTGCCTGGACACGTTTGTATGTGTCCGTAAATATGTAGGGCTATCAGTTAGTGATCGTGCGAGCAGAGTTCAGCTTAGCCAAGTCGAGGCGCACGCAGCGAACGGCTGGCGGTAGTGGTATAAAACCATGGGAGCGTAGCCAGCTTTTTCCGTGTTCAGTGAATCGCACCAATCGTTTGCCGGCGACAATAAATTGACGGGAGGAGAGTTTCACTTATTTAAACATAATCTAGTTCGTAAGTATTTAAATAAGTATTATTAAGAGCGTCAGTGGCGTCGAGGATAAGACGCGGCCTATCATATCGAAAGGTCCGGAGTTCGATCCCCGGCTGGGCCATGTACCAATGGGTTTCTCTCGAAACCTAAGTACATTTACTTACTGACTGCTCTCAAACGGTGAAGGAAAACATCGTGAGGAAACCTGCATACGCCGAAGAAGAAATTCTTAGGCGCATCTGAAGTCCACCGACCCGCACTGGGCTAGCATGGTGGACTAATAGCCCGAACGCCCTCGTTGAGAGGGTAGGCCTGAGCCCCAGCATTGGGGACATATTAACAGACTGTTGATGATGTAAGTATTTTAATATGTATTCTGTGGTATTATGTGCCAAAACGTTGCTGTGCTCGGCGTTGTCGTACTGCGACGCAATGACTAACACATCTAGCAGCGTGGGAAATACAGTTTTATTATATAGGGTTGTATTAGTCGAACAAAATCAATTATTGTTTCGTCTTTTCCTCTCTCTTCACTGAACAATCAATTTATCACTGTCACTCCTACACGGTCCGTCTAATGAATGAATGAATGAAGTTTTATTAGCCTGCTTTAGTAGACTATTTGAATTGATACTAATTAAGCATAAAAATAATGTTGTACAATTACTTACGCATTTTAATATGATTTTTTTTCATACTACTTACTAAAAGGTACACTCTGTGGGTGACACTGTATATTGTGCGGGATAGTTAAATAAAAGCGTGTAAACGATTCTACCAGATCGTTCCAAAATGTCCCTTGTTAAATCTTCATTAAACCTACTATCAGTTTAATGCGGACGTGAACTGCAGTGTGGATCACCGAATGGCACTAGTTGTGCTTTCGTGGAGGCCGTACCGCGGTTTTATTGAAAATCGCTGAAATCGTGCCCTGTTTTTTGTGGACACCGTGCTGTAACCGCCGGTTTTTGAAGAAAAACAAAATATGATTTGGTTGTATGGTCTGTGATATTCATTAAATTTTCTACCCAAAGATTGTCTGGAAGAAATCGCTCTTAGCGATAAGACCGCCTAGATGTACATTATTGTATCTGTTTTTTTGTCTGAAAGAGTATTGAATTGATTTGAATGTTGGTATGCATGCATGCATATCATAATTAATTAACGGTGCGCCAAGTATCGCGATCCTGACACTCTAACAATAATCGATATGTTTATCGCATCGTACTTGTTAGTAGATAACAACTCTTATTATCATTCAATGATAATTGATAAGATAATCCCGATTATTGCAGTCAAGTTATTCTACCGGGGTGTCTACACAAAACTAGACACACATATAGTAGGTAAGTACTTAAATAATATTTTTTCTTTATTTTGTATAATGTTCATAAAACGAATAGGTACCTACTTACATCGCTTAAATAATGTAATAAATAATAACGTTTCGGACAAATTCACTCTAGTCCTGTCTCGACTCGAAGGAAATTTCGAGTATATGAGCTCGGAGCGCTCATGTAAAATTACGCCTCGAATCTTTTGCAAATCTACGTTCAAGTAGCTGTCATGTGGCCTAAGCCCAGCCCTAGCCCAACACGCTTACGCGATTACGCTGGATGGCGAAAGTAACTACCTAACATATGACCTAAAGACTACGTCACTTACTTAATTTGGCCTCCTGTCATCGTACATGTTTCAATATGATAATATCATTCATTTTTCAAAGAGACGTTGTTTCTTTTCAGAAAGAACTCCTCGCTTGTGCGAAGTATTCGTCATTTTCTCCCAGAGACTGCGCTTTACAGGTACCTACACACCATGGACTATAAAGAACCCCTGAATAACTTACTAGTTCCGCCTGAAAGAGGAGAACGAAGTAATTCTGAATTCGTTAATGAAGAGAGTGTATTTTTGAGTTCGGATGCGGGCTACGGAACTGAAGAAATGTTAAACGACAACTTAATAATGAACACAAGTCCCAGCTCCTCAAATAATAGCAAAAATATTAGTGACATCTCTAAGAAATACTCGTGGACTACAAATCCACAATATGAAGTTTCCCGTGGTAAGAAACACAATCTTCACGGTGATGATTATCAATTAAAATACTTAATGCTATTTGCCTGCGAAGGTAAAAAGGCTAAGGTACATTTTCGGTTAGCAACGGAAATTGATAAAGCTGGCAAATTTGACGACTTAGTCTTCATGACAGATAGTGATGGAAAAAAGAAGTATCGTTTTTTACAAATAAAACATATACAATTTTTGGAAGAAAATTCCATGATTAAGATAAAAGATCTTAAATCATCATCAGACAAAAATCCTTTTAGTTTGCAGAAGTATTTTATTTCATATTTAAAAATTGACGAATGTGGGTTTGGTGACAAAGAATGTCGAGATTTTATTATTTGTACTAATAATATGTTTCACTTCAAAGAAGATACCATAAGAAATGAAAAAAATGTGTCAGAAAATACAAAAAAGAAATGGATTTCGTTCTTAACACAAATAACCGATAAAGATGAAGTTTTAGATATAGGAGGCGAGCGTTATCAATTTAATAGAGATCCAAGGATAAGAAGTTTAATAATTGATGAACTGTCACCATTATTTAGATCATGCTTAGAAATTAATAAAAGGCCTAGAAATGAAATTAATAAAATTAATGAATTTTTAGACAAAATAATATTTGCTGTTGGGCAACCATCTGAAGAAGGTTTAGGTGAACTCATTAAAACCAGAATGTATAAAGAGATAAACTTAATAAATGACTTAACTTATAATAAATTTTATGTCTTTATGAGAGAGTGGTTTAAGCACCGCACACCAGAAAAAGGATCGCTAGGCCTAGCACATTTTTTTTCTCATGAAGATATAAAGAAATTTATTGAAGAAGCAAGGAGCGAAATTGCCAATTTGACATTATCAGGCTCAACTTTGTTATATAAGGCAAATATTGAAAAATTTGGATTTATGTTCAACAAAGATAATATTGAAATATTTCAAACAATAACTTCATTCTTAAATATTCAAATCAGTAATGATGATACTAATGAGAAAACAAGGAATAACATTCTATTTATCTATCAGAAAAATGATTTTATGTCTGGAATTAAAGTTAATCAAATTATTAATGACTCTGACTTAAACATTTCTAATTACATATTTTCTGATTTAAAATCTTTATCTCTGTTAGTAGATACCGTGGCAGACCCATTAAATTCCTTCAGTTCTGAAGATAATAATATTCTAATTTTAGAACACAACTCCAAAACCATGATAAATGAATTCGAGCAGGAACTTATAAGAAACTTTTGTAAAATACTTCAAAATAATCCTGAAAAGCGAATGATTTTTATCACTTCAAAGAAATTAGAAGTCGAGATGAAAATCTTTATGAATAATTTGCTTGAAGATTTATCTATTACACCTGACAAAATCTGCTCTGCAGTAGACAACAATGAAAATGATTTTCAAAGTTTATCAGTCGATTCAAAAAAAATTTTTTTAGAGAAATGTAAGGTCACATTTCTAGGCTCTAAAATGAATATGCTTAAGTTAATTGGCATGAAAGCAAATAAACTTATAGATGCACAAATGTTGTCTTATTTAATAAATCTTATAGCCAACGATAAAGCAATAAAAATAGGAATAAGACAGCCACATCTTAGTGACCTTGAATCGTTTTGTTTAAAAAAGAATTCGCAAATAGACGTAGAACAATTTTGTAATGCTTGTGAAAAACACCCGGACGATGTGTTTATTATAACTGGTGTGACTAAATCTGAATTCGACCAAATAGAAAACAGTAGATGTTTGGAAGATAAAGATACTAAATACGTTCGGGAATATTTCGGACAAGTATGTAGAGAGAACCCAAGAAAAACAGTTCATTTACTTACCAAAGAAAATGATAAGCTGATTTGGAAACGTTCTTTTGATGGTAAAATTTACGTTAATCGGAATATTGTCCCAACGGTTCTAGAGAGATCCAGTTTAAATGCATACGTTGACCAATCGCAAGATGATACTGACAGTAAAAAAGACATATTTGTAATTACTAAAGCAGAAGATAGAGGAGCAGCAAACGAAGAGCTTAGAATCCTAATAAACAAAATAAGTGCAAAGAAGGATCTTACGTATAAGAACCATATTATAGAATTAAAAAATAAAAGTGACCAAGAATATTTTCAAAATATTAAAGAAAAGTATGAGGAATATTATAACATTCATTATTTAAATGAAAATGAAGAAATACTAGTTTGGAAGAGTTCAAAGGGTGATATAGAAAAAATTCGTGAGTTAGGACGAAAAACAAGCTATTGTATAAATGAAGATGAGTTAAAAATATATCTTGATACCGATCGTACTATCATCATTTCCGGTGAGCCAGGCATGGGTAAATCTACTACATTTATACATTTAATAGAACAGTATAAAGAATCTGCATGGACAATAAAAATTAATCTCATAACTTTGCAAAAATATTTAATAGGAATTGAGAAAATTAATAACTTAAAACACGTTATTGACGAAATTTTTGCTAATGCCAATATAGGAGTGAATTCAACAATAGCAAAGAGATTTCTAGAATATCAAATTGTAGAAAAAAGAAACCTAATTATATTCTTTGACGGTTACGATGAATTGAATTATAAAAATCAAGACGTGATTATTCAAGTATTGGATTGTTTAAAACAGTATAATACTAAGGTATTAATTAATTCTAGGTTACAAGTCAGTTATAAGCTTGAAAATGCCCTATCTATTCCTTCTTACACATTTCAACCTGTTACCGATGAAAATAACTTCTTAAAATGTTTTTTTAAAACAAGTTTTACGTTTGGACCCAATTTAACTGAGGAGTCATTAAGTCAAGATATTGAGTCACTTCTTAAGTATTTTAAAAACAAAATAAATGATCGTACATTTTTGTACACACCACTATTGACAAGAATGTTTGCTGAAGCTTATCTTACAATTGTAAAAGGTTTTCATAGTTTAGATTGTTACATTGACGAGACACCAGATGATTTTTTTATTTTGGATTTATATAAAAAGTTCATAGGAAAGAAATATGAGATTTATTTTAAAGAGAAGACGACAACAGAAAACCTTCTTATAGGCCATAAAAAAATATTAACCAAGAGTCTTGATAAAGACCATCAAGTATTAGCTTTTCGTACAATATTTGGCGAATTAGGAGATTATAAAACTCTGGCAGATGTAATCGAATTAAATTTTGAAACAGAAGATTTAAATCTAGTTGGACTTGTTCAATGTAAGATAAATACAAGTGATATATTATTCATACACCAGACTTTTGCTGAATATTATGCTGCAGGTTTTCTGTTGGATTTGCTGAACATTAAAGACCAGCCTAAGTATAAACTACTATGTGATTTTCTGAGAAAACATATATTTTTGAATCGTAATAAAGTCATATTGGATTTCCTAGATAAGTCAATAAAATCAAAACACAATAGCAAGCTTGATGACAAATGGCATGAAATTTTAAATCATGAATTATCAAAAGACATTTATAAAGCAAGATATAATATATTTGTAATTGATGCTACAATTTTAGATGAACCCTTAGAACATACTGAAAAGAAAATTAAGTCATCTATTAAATGGGACAATCACAGATATTATTATAACGGTGACAATGATGTTAAGAATTTTGAGATACTTTTTCAGAGATTCTTTAGAGAGACAAATATACAAAAATTAGAGCCTGTACTAGTTTTTTTACTTGATATATATGGAAAATCATACTACTATAAAGCAAACTTAATTATTAAAAAAAACATTTATGATGCAGTTTCGCATTTTTTATCACACATGGAGTTACAAAATCAACACGTTAGTAGCTACACATTTTTAACTAATAAAATTAATAATGATGAAGATTTTAAATTTTTTGTGCATTTCCCTGTCACCGAAAGAAATAAGCAAGATATTGAGGATGTCTTTGAACGCAAAAAGAAACATTATAAGTGGCTAGAAGAAGAAGGTACCAGATTAGCCAAATGTCTGAAAATCATAACACCTAAAATATCAAAAATATTTTGTTCAATTCTTGAGACACCTATAATAGGTGAAAGAAGAACTGGTTATGACAGAGTTTACGCAGAAAACATTTTTACAAAATTAATAATTCCAACAATAGACATCATTGAACGAAACGAATATTCAATTTATATCAATAAAATTTCTTTTTTGAAATTGATTGTATGTTTTACTAATGTTTTGATTGGTGGCATAGCAAATAAATCTCTGACAATTGGAAGTCACCAACTTGAAACAGTGTTTAAGAAAATAATTGATATTCCAGAGCACATTGAATATATGTTACCTGAACATATTGTACTAGGCGCAAGTTACATATTTTCACTAGGTGAGGGTGGTGTAAAACTTATAGGTATTGGCGATGGACTTTTGATAGTTGACCCTAATAGTGAATTTAGTTATACATTGAACAATTGTGGACATCAAATATCAAAAATCATCAATTGGAAAATTAAAAACCCGGAAAAAAACATCGAATTCGCATATGGTGAGGTGATTCTTAAACGGATAGCGCTAAAAAGGAGCACTTCATTTTGTGATGAGAGTTTGCAAGTAGCAAAATTACGAAAAATGTAAATTTTGTAATATTTAATGTATTTCTTCTTGTCTTATATAATGTGAATAAGTAGGGTCATAATTATTTACAACTAACATATGCCTCGCGAACGAAGTTATGAAGAACTTACTAACTGTTGCCCGCGGCATGTTGTTTTGATTTGTAAGTTTTTATTCCCAAAAAATTTTTATATATAACTTAAACAATAAGATACACTTAATACAAGTGTATAATAATCGTTTAATGCTTTCCTATTATAACATTCTGTAGTACTCGTATTTATAGCAGGTATTAAGAAATGTAATTAGGTAATTAAATAATAGTAATTAAGCAAATAAATATGTACTACATTAAGCCCTATATTTAGGAATTAAACAATTTAAAGCAAAACTGCATTTACATAAAATAAAGTATTAGAAATGTTTATAATAACACAGTTGGAACACCTGAATTTTTATCATAGGTGTATGTATGGCCAAATCTATGGTCTCGGGGCCGATTTTGAATGAAAAAACTATATCATTAGATTTTTTTAAATCACTTTTCCTAGCCAGGAATTTAAGCCGTCCAGTTTGAAAACAAAACACCTGTATTATTGCACGTAATGTGGCTGATAGTGACCAAATTTTGCGAGGTAATTTTTTTTAGGTATATTATATTTCGGGAAATACGTTGTTATTGCCATTATACATTATTGTTTAAAAGGTTTGGATTTATACAAAGTTGGAAATACATTTAAACCTTTCTAAGAGTTAAAAAAAAAAAGTATCGTTAATATAGTTAATTTTGATGCCGAACTACTTTCTTTCTACCATTACTATTGTATTGAATTTAATAATTTTTATTTATTTTGTAAACATTTTATAACAATGCAATACAAACATTTCAACTAAGCTTAAATGGCTAATAAGATTTTGATGAAACTTTGCACGTCGTAGTTTCTTATGTTTGTCTATGATATAGTAATTAATACCCATTGGTCTGGGAAAAATCTAATTTGTATGGTTCCCCTACATGAATGAAATTGAAATTTGCGATATACTCACAAATGGTTGGAGCTATTTAATTGTCATGTACAACGAATTACCTAGTAGATAATATAATGTAGGTCATACAACATGAATTAATCAGGAGTAAAAAAATTCCATACAAAAAATATTGTATGAAAAAATATGTTAATAAAATGATGAAGCTGTATGAGTTTACTGGACCGCCCCGTACAATTTATTTTTCTTTACCCTAGTAGTTTAGTAATGAATTAACAATAGCATTAAATCACAATTCATGTTATCTCTTATTGTAATTAGTTACAAGTTACGGGCTCAGATATCTTCTGTTCGAAATTAGCTTCTATAATACCAATATTAAAGCTTATGTTCGTCGTGTCGGTTTGTCATGTGCGTGACAGGAGGACAACCATGTCATTTTTAGCTATGGGAGTGGAGCGGCCACTTCCACGATGAGTTCTGATGGACATAATATGAGATTTTATTCAACCTCGAAATATTTAACTACCTACCTACCAGCTTTTACTTTGAAGACATATTTAACAATGGTAGAAGAAGAGAGAAAGAAAGATAATAAATTAGAAGTTATTTTTAAAACAAACTTTTAATTGATTTATTTTTAATTTAACATTTAAATAACAAAATTTAATTAAAGGTCTTCCTAGAAAGTCAAGTTTATGTCATAGAGAAAATCTAGATTATGCATTTTCCTTGTCAAATTAAATATTAAAATTCATGGTCTTCCTTTAATTAAAGATACTTTGTTACTTAAGGAATTGATTCTGATGATTGACCCTTTCGATTAATTTAATAAAAATATGGGATCCGTTTTGCCACATTTGTCCGGTTCGATTCCCGGCTCAGACTGGTGGTGGTTTCTTAAAATTCTTTTTAAAGATTTGCTGCATTTACTACTTATTTTCCTACTTATTTTTGAAAATAAAGGAATGTGTCCTTTCAGTACTTCCTCCACCTACTGCCTATAATTTCCATTCTGTAGGTATATGTATAATACACATACCTACTACGATAAACCACTTTTTATGCATAATTATTTCTTTCTTTTGAAAGGAAAATAAACTGAAGACGAAACTAAGCAGACTACCTACTTAACATAAAATGCAAAGGTAAGTATACAAATATAGGAAACGAACATAGAATAGTTTTTATTACACAACTCTATTCTACAATACAGAAAACAACTTACATACCTATAAGTACTTACTTTTTACCTCACTAATTTATTCATTGAAATGTAGAATTTGTGCCTCAACATAAATGTATAATATAGCAACGAAGTAGGTGAAAGTCCTATCTTAACCTCTTTATTTAACCGTTAACTAATTTCTGCTTAACAAATTACAAAACAGCGGAAATTACAAACGTTTGCATTGTAGTACGACTTTATTTAGGTATAACCTTTTGGCTTTACATGAATTCAACAACAATAAGGGTCTTTCTGGATTAAGAAGTCTGACCTTAACTCCAACCTAAATATGGCACGTAATTTCTAATTAATGTGACTTTATGTGACCATGTTCCTTCGTACTTATAGCTGAAATGTACACAGGTAACATTTAGCCTTTAAATGCGAAGACGGAGCAGGAATCTACTGAAGAACCGAACAGCGCCACAAACGTTTTACTGCCAGTATACACTGACCTACAAGTAAAATATCAGCAAATAACTAACGAAAACCAAGATTAAAACTTAAAACACAATATACTAGCAATTTAAACACTTAATTAAATAAACTGATCTACACAGGTAGCATTTTAATAAACTCTTTGTAATACGAAATAATTATTTATCCTGCTAAAATCCAAACCCTTACTATTGGACGCCGCTGCTCTGTGAGATTTGACAAGCGGCGCCGTTGCTTAAATAATTCCTCTCATACGAACTCATGTAATCTCGTAAAACCGGCAGCGCCGCGCCGCTATCAATAATACCACCCATAGAGCAGGCGTTTTATAGTCGCAATGCATAAATCTTTAATTCTTCACATTTACAATGTAAATACTTAGCTAATAAACTGAACTATAACTGTACTGTACTAATAAACTTAACTATAACTAGTGGTTCTGTGAGAACAGTAGACCTTGCCAGCCCTTATAAACTAAACCTAAAAGAAACGAACAGAAGTCAACTTTGCAGTTGGAGATAAAGTACTAAAGTGACAAAAATTAGCACTATAAAGCTTAATATTTCACAAACGGATCGATAAATCAAAAAATGTTTTCCTTACACCCGCGATATTTTTGAAAGACCTATCCAACGATACCCAACACCATGGAATTCACGCGAAAAAAAATCATTCCCATTTTACGTATGCAGTTCTATGAACATAATTTAATTTTTCGACTTTCTTAAGTTAATACAAAGACTATTACTCAAAAACTAATAGAACCTTCTTATCTGTTATAGTTTTCTTTTTATCTACGTTATTATATGCTACTGCCGTGAATTTTTTCACATTTGCAGGAGCAACTGTTTAGCAGGCAGGGGGGGGGGGGGGGGACACACGTGACTCTAACAAAAATTACCGCTTTAAAGCTTAATATTTCGCCAACGGATCCCTAAATCGAAAAAACGGTTTTCACACACCAGCAATATTTTTGAAAGACCTATCCAACGATACCCCACACTATGGGATTCACGAGAAAAAAAAAGTTCACTCCCACTTTCCGAGTATGGTAGGTACTCTAAAAAAATGTTTTTCAAAATTTTATTCTACTCATTTTGTTGGCTTAATTAATTTATACCCATGCCAAATTTTCGTCAAAATCGGTTGAAAAATGCGACCTGTAGAGAATTACAGACAGAAAGACAGAAGGACAGAAAGACAGAAGGATAGACGGACAATAGCATTTTTGGCCAATCCCGAAACATAGACGCTTCGCTCGCTCGGTCAATTAATAAAATTAAATTAATAAAATTAAATTTAGATTTACAAAACATTTTTATACAATATTTTCACTGTGCTCAAATCGTTCATAAAGCAAATTTTAACTTTTAATTATTTCATTGTATAAGCTTTTCCAAGAATAAATTGCAATCGGCGATCGAGAATGCAATCAAAATAAACATCAAATTCGATCATCAGTCAATTTCGGACTTTATACATCCATATTTAATTTTATGTTAGTAACAATGATCTTAAAGTACGTTAGTAGTAATAAACATAAAGTAAAATTTATGTACAGCTAAGTTATGAAGCCACAAAAAGATTTTCTACTTTTAGCGTTCAAGATTTCACTTAAGTTGATAACAAGGGACGTTAATAAAGCTCCGGCAGCTCTCCACATGGAAAACTTTCGTCCAGTTTAAAGTAGCTTGCAGAATTGCCACTCGTAGAGAATGTTAAGTGGAAATTTCTACATAATATTCCTGCTTAATATTGCTGCTGCTGCTGCCATTTATTCACTATGAAAAGGACCTTATTATTGTGCAAATTATTAACCTTTTAGCATTGAAGTGATCAAAATAACATTCTAAATTATGGTTTTATATCAGAGGTTAAATATTCTGTTCAACACACTTGCTCCGTAAAGTGGCTCTTGTTGCAAAATTATTTTATATTAATTTATTATTATTTTAATACAACACGCGTGCTTCTCGCTTTATCTTTTTCATCTCAGCAGACTTTTAATTCATCAAATTTTAATTTCATCAAATTATTTACCTATAAGGAACAATAATTTGTATTTTGAATACCTATATAAATATCCATTTTACTATATTTTTAATAATATTATGCTATTTGTCGCTTCGTCCGTGCCTCTCCTTCCTTCTGCGCAAGATAGGCACGGCATGGAATAAACAAATTTTAATACTAGACAAATAAATGATACATAATAATTTAGGATCCAGATAATGTCAGATTGTCAAAACAATTTACTAATATCTCTAATACCTGTTACTGTCTACTTTGACCTAACCTCTTTACGGCAGATCAGTAAATCGGTGAAGCTAACATCAAAGCAGCAGTCTGTCGTACCACTACGTTAAAGTTTCTCTGAGTTGAAGAGTAGGTTGCGGCTTGTTGCAAGAGGAGTCGACGAAGAAACTTGTTTATGATACTGAAAGTTTAATACCTGTTCATGAGCGCAAAATATTTTGAAATTTATTTTACCTTAGATTAATCTTGTTTTGCTGTCATTCCTCATTTAGATTTGGAACAATACACTTAGAATAATACAATTTTATTGCTGCAATTTAATGAAACAAAATTAGTTTTGTCTTTGGTAGATTTCTTTGTGTCTAGGAATGTTTATGAAAATCCCAATTGTATATTTAATGAACTGGATTAAGTCAAAAAGACCGCAAAAGTATTCGATATTCCCTTTGTGATCAATTCCTTGGTTCTGGGTACAAATTATTTATGACTCCTGCAAAAACTCCTAAGTTCACCATGTGTATTATTTCTAAATCACACCTGAACAGTTATTGCCTTGATCGTTTTCATTTTATCACATGGAAGCAAAAGATCGGTTTCTACATTAAGGTATTGCTCGTTTATCTCTTGTGGGCAAATAGTGTGGAAAGCCCGCTTTCATCTCGGGCTCACGAAACGTGCCCTGGGCAACAAGCAGTGTGTGTAGTTTATGATTTCTATTACTTGTACTTTACCCGCGAACCCCGGAGCGACTAACTTTGTCTTTGAGCCGAACTTCTATTTGGAGTGAAAAGGACTTTAATTAATTTCAATTTTACTGTGTTTAATGCTTTTATCTTTATTTAGTAATTTACGGACATTTTAAAAAAGGAAATCGCATACTTTATGGCAGCAGATATGATAAGCGCTTATATTATGTCAATATTATATTGATCTAAATAACAAATAGTGAGTGATGAGTGATGATAGTCATCACACTCATCATTGATAGCTATAATAGCCAATTTGTTATGTTAGATCAATATACCTAGGTAATTTTCAATATTATTATCAAAGAATACTCTCTGTGATTCCTAAATGTGTGGTTAGTGGAATAAACAATTTAAAGTTTACGTTGAATTTAACTCGGATCAGGCATACTATTATAAAAATTAAGTTTAGGTTAGATACCAAATGTTGACGGTGTACTAAAGGATACCGTCAACATTGAAATTATTTATTTCATTTCTGACAATAATTGTCAATAAAATTGTATCTATCTTTAATTAGGTTACCGATAAAAATATTATGATTTGATTTGCTGTTTTCACTGCAGATTAGTCATACAATATAAAGGTAAAAGTCATACATATAGCACATCAACTTGTTTTCATTTCAAACCTTAAGTTAAGAAACCAATAACAGTAAGTCGCAACTTAATCAATTCCAGAGAATGGCATAACTCAGATAGAAATGGTTCTCAATTTCGATCGTTTCATTTTCCCGGTAGCGAGTTGCAGCGGCAAATTAAAATGGACGTCTAGATGCTCTCGGAAGATGATCCGGCTTTGTCACAATTCTAGTGACACTAGCCTTTATTCTATCATCTGTAATAATAGAAAGTAGTAACTAGTGGGTTCAGGGAAAAAAAAAATTCCCTACGGGTAGTTTAGAAAGGTATTTATTTATTTATTTAATAATCAAATACATAAGCATAACAGTATATATTTGTCCCCCAAAACCGTCTAGTCGGTTTGACTGGGGGAATTAATAGGATTGAAATTGATTTGAAAACAATACAACATTGGACAGACAAGAAACTATTTGTATCTAGCTAGCACATAAACACAAAATATTGTCTTTTTGATTGAGTACGTCCATAATATTATGGCTCGGTTTCAACTTTGTCTCAATTGTAATGTACGTCAATCTTTTCGGAACATTTCCTTTTATATTTAATTCAATTTTTATTTAATTATTATGATATAATAATAACTAGTGGATGCGCCGCGACTTCATTCGTATTTAAAAGTATTTTATTAAGTTTTATTGTATTATTTTTAATATGAAACCTTGAGCGGAGTACTTAATATATTAAATACCTAATTCAAAATTTTCGTACTATAAAAATTTAACAGCTTCTGTATCATGAGCTCTTCAAACAAAAACATCGACGATGTAGTCGTAACTGTCTGAAAGGCGTTACTTATCCAAATTGGCTACATTCAGGAACATCTCGTGAAAGGAGCAAAAGACGTAAGACTTGAGACGCCAAGACCAAGGGGCGCCGAAGTCATGTTAACTTGATAATTTTGGTACCAATTGAGAAATTTCGTGCTTTAGGAGACACTTCTTGTCTGCTTTTCTTGCATCCTTACTTACTTATTCCCCGAATGTAAAATCGGAATCTTACAGAAACCTGTTATCCTTTAGAATGTGGCTGTCAAAATTAGAAAACTCCGCAGAATGTGGACTTCATTTTTTGATTTTTGAGAAATCACTCATACCTATACATATATATACGTGATAATAGCCTACAGCGACGACACCCAAACGGGTCGCGTCACATTCTGCAGACTATATTAATAAAACCCTTAGGGTTAACTAAGTTGTTTTAACACTCTTAGGGTTATTTATCTACTGAGATATGCCACTAATACAATTAATAGTACATTGTGCAATAAGGGAAGTAAGTAGGATATTACTAACGAGAGTGTTAGAAGCCCGACGCCGAAGGCGAAGGGATTTTAATAACTCGAGTTTGTAATATCCTTACTTCCCGTGATGCACACAATGTTTTTCATCACATTTGCGAGGAAATTAATATCTACGACACAAGGGAACAAATCTATTTTCTTTAGACTTTGCTGGTAACAAATTTTCACTAAGCAACTGAGCCGCATTCACTCTATCCGGCCATTATGTTTCTGTATGCATGCATATAATAATCTACATATCGAGCAAGTATGATGAAAATAAATATCTAGGGTATTTCAAGATATAGTGTGCAAGAAAAGAGTGTAATGTTGAAGCTTCGACAGCCGCATGAGGTATGCAATATCACCGCATGATGATATATTAGGATGTAGGTGCCTACCTAGGCAATATATGCGCCCAGATTGTACCGTCGTCGAGAAAATTAAATGTCACTCAAGAAACCATCGCCTCTGATTTCCAGTTACCTACAAACCCATCAAAAATTCTCGGGAGCAGGGGACGCTACTACTCCGACACTATAATGCTCAATATGGCCGTGGATCGATTAGAAAGCAATAACGAAAAAGCGTTTGGTTCGCTAAAACATCAGCGGCTAACAGCTTTCACTCATACTCGTATGTAACTGGCGCTTGACATGCTAGGTAACCTAAATTCTAGCTGGGAGAGGTGCCAAAATCCAATGTCGCTGTGATTTATTCCACTCTAGTTAACTATCGTGTCTCTACCGAACGTTGAAATGTGTTCTAATAGCTTTGGAAATAAAGTTTATAAGTTAAATGTTTTATTGTATGAAGAGATCTCTCTTGTTTTTGTTGTTTTCAATATTTTAAACAAATGAGATTCCAAATAAAATCCGGTACCTAAGTATCGTGTCGTGATAAATTAGTAGGTACTCTATCTTTATTGTATGAAGGTCTCTTGAATCTCTCTCTTATTTTTAGAGTTCCGTAAAGGAATTCTCCGTAAAGGGTTCTCAAAAGAAACCCTTATAGGGTCACTTCATTGTCCGTCTGTCTGTCGCAGTCAGAATATAATATATTCTGACTGCGATGACTTCGAAGATGATTTTTTCACAGCTCCAAGGGGTTGCAGACCTGAGTATTTGATATTAATTATAACTTGATACCTCCACGCGTTTTTAAGAAAAAGGTTCTTGACAGACAGACAGACAGACGGACAATGAAGTGACCCTATAAGGGTTTCCTTTGAGAACCCCTTACGGAGAATTCCTTTACGGAACTCTAAAAACAAGATGACCGATTTTGCCGCAATTTTGAGTATTTTGATAATCAAAACTTCCTGTTGACCTGAATTTTCATGAAATTTGGCAATGTCTAATGTAAATTTGTAGTTACGTCACAAAAAAAACTATTTTTCTTACACCAACAAACTTATCATTGCGTATAGCAAGTCACCCATATAATACCATGTGATATAACTACAAATTTTATTCACGATTTTCTAATATTTTTAAAAATTAAGTTTGTACGGAACCCTCTCAGGGCACGATTCCTACTTGCATTTGTCCGGTTTTTATTATTATTATACGAGTAGGTAGTAATTTTACTTAAAATTATAAAGAGAACGCTATAAACCGTTTGATTTAATTCACTCTAGTTAACTCTCGTGACTCTACCGACGACGTTAAAAAGTGTTCTATAGCTTTTCGGAGTGTTTTAGTTAAATTTTCATTCGTACAAAATAGTAAACTTAAATTGTGTGCAGAGATTTTAATTTAGTTGTCTTTAGAATAGAGGAACTAAATAAAACATAAGTAAAATATACGTGGACGTATATTAATAATTAATCTAATGTATGTATGTTGAAAGTATCGTTACGTAACTTTTAAGGGAAATTGTAATTAAAGTTACTTGTCATATTCAATTAAAGTGGCAATAGTTAAAGTCAGCAAAGTATACTAGGTATGTCGTTTATGCGAGTTTCGCTAATTAAAAATTTTATTTTATTTTTCTTGAATAAACAATTTTTCTGCATAACAACTCAACAAAATGTAACTACATTAGTTTTTGTAGAAGCAATAATGGAAGAAAAGGATTTCACTTAACTTACCTATGTAAATTGAAAAGAAAGGAGTAAAGTTCTGTCGTTTCCATAGTCCAGGAGCACAACTTCACTTAGTAACAAATATTATTTTATTATTATTGGGAGCACACACGAGGGCACACGGGATTTAGAGGTTAGTTCATTTTGTGGATGCGATGGCGCTGTCAGTTTAATAGGTGGGAAGGACAAACGAATTTAAATTGCATATTTGGAGTAATTACTTGCCTGTACAATTTGTAAATAAAATTTTAAATGAAATAGGTAATTATTATGTTCAAGGTAAGAGTTTTGACGGCCTACTACAAACACTAATAAACATTTAATTTTCACTCGAAAAGTTTGTGCTTTCATGGAAAAATCTACTAAAGTCATTCCATTTGCATTCCAGAGTTAGAATTTTCTACAGTGCAAAGCCAAGCACCTAGCGTAGCCCAGGTAGAAGGAACGCTTCCAATGTTTTCATTACTATAGCTCAAATTATTCCCAGAAAAACAGCCCGGTGTGAAAAAAAAATACAAAAGGTTTTATTCTATTAAAACAGAATGTTCCAGGAATGAAACAAAGAACTCAACCATTACTTATTTTTTATGACTCCCACCTTTTTCGTCATTAATAGAAGCGAAATAATATCCATCCACCAGTGCAGATAAGTGAAGTGACATAAAATGTACAAAGGAAAAATGGAAATGCTGAAAGTATTCTTTTTTATTTCGTACCCACTTGTGAGGTAAGCGTCATCGTTGCCTTTTATGACCGAATGTAAAATGTGTAAGTACCCGCCTATACAAAATCCATATAATTTATTGGAAGAAGTTTACAATGTAAGGTACTCGTTCCAACGTAAATATGTTAAATGCTTTTTCAAATGTGTAGTGTTAGGTTCTGAGTGAAAAACTACCTCAGAGAAAGCCAAACATCGGCGAACAATGGACGAGGTGAGACAACTGGGTTAAGAGTTCCGCATGGGACCTTATGTCAGACAAAGAATGCAAATTGTACACTACAGCTGAATTTGTAGAAAGGGTCTGACCAAAGTCTGAACTTTGGCTTTTAGAATTTTTCTTTCGGTCAGAAACATAAAATCGAAACTAACATCATCTAATTTTCCTCAATCTATAATAGTCACATTGCAAAGAATTACGTTGTGTATTAATAATATCTACCAAATTTGATAATTCGTTTCTTTTAATTATTTTTGATCATTACGATTTCTGTTTACTAATTTGTGTCCAGCAAATACCTATCAATCGGTATTGGCTTTTGGAAACATAGTAATTGAATTTTACACTTATCTGCTAAGATCTACATCTCAGGCGTGCTCAATCCATCTCCGCAAATACAGTCTCGGCTCACTTGTTCAAACATTGTTAAATTCGTTGGCATTTACTCTTAATAAATTGAAAATTCAATGGAATTGAGGAAAATATTTTTTACGAAACTGACTTCTTGGTTTAGTCGTTGAAAAATTCTTAACTAATGATTCAAAGTTTAACTTTTCTGAAGACGGTGGTGTTATAAACAGTTAATTAATGTTATACAGGTCATTAATTCTGAAAACCCTTCAACATTTAAGAGACTGACTAGTTAATAGGATTGCTCTTTTTTCCATTAGTTTATGACATTAATTCATAACAGCTGTTCCCGCGGGAAAAATGTTACAGCGCGGGCGAAGCCGCGGGAAAAAGCTAGTATATGTAGTATAATAGTTCTGTCTCTAATATTCTTTTTCAAAATTTTAAATTTTTGTAATTGATTAGTAGAACTCCAGGTCTTTTAGTTTTATAAATTTGTTTTGTTTGTGACTGTATGATTTTAAAAAAATGTTAAGACAAATACTTACGAGTAATTATTTTACAGTAAGAATTTTTAGTAGTTTCAAGTTCATAAAAATCGTTGATTTCTCCCCTTTCTATTGTGTACCTGAAATGTTATTCACGTAACGAACAATGTCAGGCCATGTTGTGCCCTTCGCTTCGTTATCAACCTTACTACGAGCCTTGTTTGCGTGCGTCTACCGTAGCTTTCGATAAAATTCTCGAATACCGTATTTGCGTCAAGTTGCTCGTAAAGTCAACACTGGCTCAGAAAATACATAAAATAACTTAACAGTGATGTTAGTGGTAGAAGAAAGAGAAAAAAGGAAATGTAGTTACCTACATATAAACATGATTAGAAGGTATTATTTTATATTGGGTAAGGTTATTACAAGTATCAGACTCAAATATAATATATTCAACAAAGTTCGTTTGGTTTTATATTTTTACAATATAATATCGACTTCCAATTACTTACCACTGTTGGGGCATAGGCCTACCCTCTCAACGAGGGCGTACGAGCTATAGTCCACCGCCCTAGCCCAGTGCGGGTTTGTGGACTTCACATGCGCCTAAGAAGTCCTTCGGCGTATGCAGGTTTCTTTGCGATGTTTTCCTTCACCGTTTGAGAGCAGTCAGAAAAAAACCATTCGTCAAGTATGAAATGTTGCGTCTTGTAGTCAGATACATTATAATATAAATAGACTGCGCTACATTTCATTAGCTTTTATAGTGGGTACTCATAATTATAGGCAAAATGTTCAAACCAGTATAGCTATCTAAGTGAATGTTATTGTTCGACGAAATTTTTGTACGGAAATTGTAAGATACTGCTTTGTCAAGTTTCGATGAGCCTTTTTTGGTCGATCGCCAACATTACGCAGAAATCTTTATCGCTCCACTCAACTTCTACGTTGTAAATCCCTCCTGAAGAATACACACGGCGTGAAACACCATAAAGTCCCTTTATCTTGCCCCCAGCATAATAGTTAAAAGGTCAATCGCTCTTATTATGGGTATAGATTAAATAATAATACATTGCATCTACTAGTGTAGTAGTTGATGGTAGAATCATCACATAAAGGTAAAAATTCGATCCCGGTCTTACAAGGTAGTGCTTGAAACTCAATTTTTAAACACGGATATTTTGCACAGTCGTGTGTACAAACCTGTTTCATGCTGTATCTGCAAAATAAAAAAGTCTAATCTTAACGAAGATGGAAATAATTGTATTAATTAAATAATACATATTATTAATGTCATAGTTGCATTGTACGGACATTAAAACATAAGTTTCCTTAAATCCTTATATTTCGCAAGCGGGACATTCCGGGAAGCGCCGGCGGCGGCGGCGCGCACTATGAACTAACATAAATCTTCCTGATGTTGGGTATATTAACAGACAGGTACTCGTAGTTAATCTAAATTATAGGTAGATTAAATCTTTCTCGTTAATTATAGAAGAAAATATCTGAACGATAGTGAAAACCGCGTCAAAATCCGCTGCATAGTTTAAAAGATCTAAGCGTACTACAGACGCGGCAAGCGATTTTGTGTTATACTATGTAAGGAAAATACGTACCTACCTTATGTTCTTTTAGCTTCCTAAGGCGAGATCTTGAAATGTGAGTAGTTTGGTATAAGCTAGCGTTTTATTTATGTTAGGAACATGGAACAAAAGAGTTCTTTGCTTTAAGGGTTTAGGAAGTTTAATATAGATCTGAAGATGGATATCGAAAAAATTCGCCGTACTTTGTTGTCGTATGTATCATACCAAGGCAAGCTAAAGAATCAGATGTGCCTTAACAAATGGTCGGCCATAAAAATAAATAAAACTTTGGGCGCGGTCCCCGCTTTTATCTATCAGGCCCTTGCGAGGCGGCGAAAAGAGAAGTAGGAGGTCAATTCGCTTTCAGCCTTTTTCAGTTTCGCCTAAAACGATAATCGATCTTGCGTAAAATTGAGGATTTGGGAAAACTCCGATCGGGAATGTCTCTGATTAAGAAATACGGTAACCTGATTTTGGTAGAAGTAAAATATAAAGCAATTGATTTATTTACGATTGAAATTGTGTAAAAGGGAACATTTTGTTTGTATGTTAATCTACTCGTTTGGAAACATCGTGATTGAATTTCTCACGATCGATTTCTCGTGATCGAAATCACGATATTGTAAAGAATAAAACAAATCTTTTTGGATGCACACGACTATTTACCTAGATTATGGAGAAAAATATAGCAAAGAGAATAAGATAGAAAAACAAACAAAACTAAATAAAACGGAAACAACTATACTAACAGAAACGGAAATGGAAACTCAAATAGCAAAAGAAGCTGCCGCTGCTCCGGTATGAGTCGACAATGGTCTCGATATCAAATTAAAGCTAAGCTTGAAAACGGTAACTCTACTAGGTTAAGGAAACTGAAGCTTAACTTTTAAACTTCAGCTTCAAAGTAACGGATTAAGTTAATTATGCAGCGAAATAATATTAGACCAAGTGAGTTAGATAAAAAGTGAATGTTATTTTTATATGAGAAATTGAACGTTGCTTAGGAAGGTACGAGTAGGTATATAGACTCGTATACTATGAAAACTTACTAAGTCAGTATGAATCTAGTCAAGTGTCGGTGTCCCGGCCCCGGGACGGTAGAAAAACCGCTTCAAGTGTCGGTGTGACGGCCCCGGGACGCTTACGTCACGCGCAATTGTTCTTTATTTATTTAATTGTCTAAGTTCATTTTTCAACAACCAACCCCTGACAGCAACACTTTAGGTATTTCTAGATTTTTGACAGCGGCACTAGAGCAGGTAATAAAAAAATCTGATAGCTAGGAAATAATAAAAATAATATTAGTAGGTACGAGTATGTAGGCCTTTGTCCAGCAGTGGACGTCTTTCAGCTGACATAATGACGAGTAGATGTAGAACTAGGTGGACTTCTGATTGAAATTGACAGAACCGAATTAACGCAGATCAAGTTTTTTACAACAACGAAACGAATATAAGCGTTCGGTAGATTATTAATTGCTTTTACTAACATTTTTAATCTAATTTCCTCACTGTCTTCTTCACTCCAAGGAACCAGAACTTCCCATCAAAGTTCCGCAAGTGACTGATACCTAATCAATAACTTTTTCTTAGTAGAGGAAGTATTTATAGAAATAATTATACATTGGTAGTTAAGACAAATCGTAAGTTCCGAAAGTAGTCGGTTTACACACGTTAGGCTCAAAGTTTTGAACCGTCCTGCGTTCCCAACTGGCTGGTGATACGATAGTAAGAAAAGCTTTTTAATTAAGATAAAGAGAAGGGTACAATATACAATAAACGCTGTAGTGTAAGCATGTTATAATATTGACTATAAAATATTATGAGTTGGCTGTAGGCTGCACTATATTAAATGAAACGAATAAGGAGAAAACAAGTACTTGAGGGGAAATAAACCTATAGTATATTATGTAGCGAAACAAATTAATTACTGCACGGAAACCAAAGTAAAAGGATTTAACAAAGGTAATAAGCTCAATAAACTTATCTTGGCAACATCCGAGCTCACTAGCAAATAGATATTTTGCCATGTTCATATAATTATATGATATGAAGGATATCTATCACAGGGAAAATGGCAGCGGAGGAAAGAGATGAAAACAAAGCCATAACTTCATACCAGAGACATATTCGGCGAGGAAGTAGATGTTGTTTATCCAAAATAAGATTGGAAGGACGGGTGGCGAAATAAGGTCAGGAATAAACATCAAAAGCAGATTTGTACATCCCCTGATATGTATCCTGAGACAACTTCTATCGACGACCATTGAGAGAGGGTAGACATTGTTACACCAATTCTGTAGGCATGTATTAGTATTTATCAGAAACGTACTATTACAAAAAAAGGTTGTTGGTTTGACAATGTAAAGTAATTCCTAGGTAAAGTAATTGTCTAGGTAAAGAAAAATAATAATGCAAAAACCGGTCAAGTGCGAGTAAAAATGAGGCATAAATGGCCATAATCTTTTGACTGCGTTGACTTAGAAGTTTGATATTTTCACAGCTCCAGGGGATTGCAGAGCTGAGTATTTGATATTAAAGGGTCTTAACAGACGGACAGACAGACTGACAGCCGGACAACGAGGTGATCTTATGAGGGTTATTTTTTTCCTTTTGAGATACGGAACCCTAAAAACACTAATTCACTAAGATTAATTGATAAGAATTAATTATAGAAATAATGCATCTGAATAGATCTTTGAGATGGAGGAAAACGAAATTGGACAAATATAGAGCAAATACTCACGTGTTGTATGTTTTACATAATAATTTATCATAGTTTTTATGTGCTTCCGATTTTACTTACAATACATTTCGGTAGGTATGTATCTACTCGTATCACAATGAAACTCTGAACAAATTTTTATAATTACAGAATATTTCTTATCCTGTGTTAACTTGTACTTCTGGATTCATTTCGCCTCGTTTCTAATTTCCCTCAAACTTTCTCGGCCTGATTACAACTCTATGTAATTACTGCGGAACTGTGGTACAACGCGAAAGGTCTGTTTCATACCTACGAGGAAGAAGCGCCTTATTTCTATTTTCTTTTTGCTCTTCAGCAGTTCCGTCCAATTTAAATTAAAAACATCCTTACTTCATCGTGGTCGAACTGGTCACCACGAGGAATACATTTTAGATTCTATTTGTTTTTAATTTACATGACTCATGAGTACCTTCACGTTGCGAGGAGGTACACGGAACTAATTAATAATATACGGCTCTTCCTCTTCGAGAGGCCAATTTTAAAGCGTTTGATTAAGTAAAGATTTTAAACATTTTTGCTGGCTTGCTCCGTCCGATGTTCGATCATACGCAATTGCTTTCAGAGTTCCTATAAAAAACTTCTATTTCTTATATTAAGTTGAATGATCATGATAGATAGGTAATTTTGATTTTATTATTGTTATAATATAAGGTATTATTAATCCTCATAGTGTTTACCGTCAGTTGTCAGAAGGTAATTGTTCCACTTAAATATTAAGTAGGTATTAGCCTATTATGCATACTCGTGTCTCCAACTGTAAGGTGATAACGTTTAAATTTGAAATTCACTTCTCGTGTAGTTCCCGGTAAGCCGTAAGCCTATTTGTGACGCAATGAATAACGCTGTATGAGTAAACTGTGTTAATTTAATATGAGACATTTACATACAAAATTTAACAAGGCCATTGTGTTTACGCTAATAGAATTAAGTTTCACAATGCTTTACCGTGTAGTCCATGTGTAGTTTAAATAAAATTGCACTTTTGTTTTGAGAATTTCTGGTTGTTTCACGATTTTTGAGCATCTTTATTTATTGAACGTCAAATCGTCGCCTTTACTATCTCGACCCGTATAACAAACTTTATAAATTTTATTTTGGTGCTCATAAAGTTTATAATAATATTAGAAACTTCTATAACGTGTTTGTTATATTATTGATAGAAATTATATAGCTAAAAGCAACTGTATGAGTAAGTCCTTCGTCTAGCAGTAGCAAACTGGAAATTAATTTTTATTTTTGATAAAAAATAATCTCTGAAGCACTCTCCCTCAAAATGCGAATGTAAGGAAACACTAAAAAAAGGTAATGTTACGTCGTTGTCACTTACACGAACCCCGTTCTAAACGTGGGCACAAAATCCTTTATGAGCGAAGCACCTCCATATCACTCAGCACGTTTGCTGTTCACTTACAAGTGATGTGACGTAAACATTAGTGTTGTTTACACATCGATAGAGTGTTATGCGTAACAACTTATTGTTTAGGTAACAGGTTCGACGACCCTCCGATTCCAGATGCTTGCGACCACCATCTTTCTATCGTTGGTTAAAATGAAATATGCCTTTTGATTAAATTGTTGATGATACCCTGTGAAATATGCAACTATCTACAATATAACCGACGACGACCTAATGAAGGTGATTAACATTTTTTGATAAAACATCTATTCAACAATAAGCAATGTGGTTTAAGTCCTTAGGGTCTACCTAACTACTTTTTTTTGTCAATATGTCCTCAAACTAATTAAAAATCGCCGTACATAAAATACTGCAGAAACTCTAACATCATAACAAGTAGATTATCCAAATATTTTTTTCCAAATATTAGGTTAATCCAATTATTTATTCAATTCTATTAAAATAAAGTTTTTGACTGAGAAGCAATATTTTCTTTAATGAAACCTCTCTAACTTAGCAAACTATGATTACAATTATTAATATTTTTCCAGTTCTCTGAGTGTTATTAAAACTCCTAACTATCGATGTAAAACTCCTCTAGTAAACATATAAGTACGTTCCGGATATCCGCTTTCATGTGGAGAGGATGGAAATATTTTAGTTTGTTTGCGTTCCTTTACTTTATACACAGCTAAAATGCCTATTCGACATGACAACCAATTATTTCATGCGAACAAACACGCATGTCAGCTTACGTGTGCTGACTGCGTACCTACGTACTTATTTGTACATAAGTATTTGTCCAGCGTACCCGAGTTTATAGAGGTCACAAACGTAAAAATACCTTGTTGAATGAACAAGGCAGCTTTGGTCATAAATTTTTTTAACAACTTTAATAAAATGTGAAAGTAGGTACTGTATTTAGAGATTTTAAAAAACGCATTGAAAGCCTATTTGCGGAGTGCGATCACCTTACCTTCGTGAGGTTAATGCTTCTAACCCGCCCTACAACCGATTAGTTTTTTTTTATGAAATTCATTAGATAACTATGGGTTTTCGGTATAAAAAAAACTTTTTGGGCCCACGTGGTCCCCTCATAATTAGGTTAGACATCTTCCCAACAAAATTATGACATATTTTCAGTGCTATTTTTTTGTCGATTGATGTATTAAATACCTAGCTCTACGAGTATGTATAAATGGTACTAAACTTTGGAAGACATCTTACAAATCGGTACAGAAGTTTGCGAAACCAATCAAAACTTACTGCGTGGCTCATACAAGTTTAATTCGATACTTTTTTCCTTTTCTAACATGTTATCAAGTGACGG
This sequence comes from Metalampra italica, assembly GCA_949699065.1. Taxonomy (NCBI): domain Eukaryota; kingdom Metazoa; phylum Arthropoda; class Insecta; order Lepidoptera; family Oecophoridae; genus Metalampra; species Metalampra italica. The sequence goes on from OX452987.1 coordinate 5,190,213, forward strand.
CATCTTTAAAGTTATTCCATTTCAGTAAAATTTAATATAAAGTTATAATTATTAAGAACATACATGTTGCCCGCGGCTTCACCCGCGTTGAATATGTTTTAGCCTATGTCGGTAGCCTATGTCCTTCCTCAGGATGTCATCGTTTATCACGTCTAAGCCGAGAAAATCTGTTCGCGGCTTAGACGTGAAAAGGCTACAGACAGAGAGGCTTTCGAATTTATAGTATTAGTGTGGATTATACCAAAATTTGTAAAAAAAATTAAGAAAGGAAGGTGTGAGCCCAACAGTGGACGCTGACAGGATGATCATCATAAGGATTGATATTATAAAGACAGTCATAAGTATTATACTACCTAGAAACTATTATGGATAAATCTAGTCAGTCCGTATAGAAAACGTATCTATAGGTTAAACACGAAAAGTTAAGACATGAAATATAGCCCAATAATACTGTATCATTTGGTACAAATGACACTTTAATAGCCATAAAGTAAAGTTTACCAAAGCTTTATGTGCCGCTAAGTACGGTGGTTTCCCTTACAAAACGTTTTGGGCACCACGGAAAACATAACAGTCATTTAGATACAAACCCTTTTGGTATGAGTCTCGATTAGACGGAGATCGGTTGTTTGTCATAAATGATGGAAGTTTATTTAAAATCTATATGGAATATAAATTCCCTACTGCAAAACTCTATTTTAATTTAAAATATTTATATACTTTCTCCATTACTATCTAATCTACATACATATTCATCAAATGAACAAAGGACAGTGTTTCTTCATTGACGACCTCCAGATATTATATCCCCTTTATACCCTTTAGGCCTGTTTGGTTCGATTCCCGGAATGTCCCCTCGGTACGTTACGTCTATTTCCCGGAATGTCCACTTCCCCGATTTATGATTAGTGGGATGGGATACACGCATAGACGTCGGTTTAGGATATTCATGTATCTACCCTAAATTATTAGACTTTATTGACAATATTGATATCATTATATTAAAATCTAGCCATTTCTTTGCATTATTGAATATAACGTTAGGTAGAAAAAGTACCGAGTTAACATAATGAATAAATCCTATATTTTACTGTTATGTTGATTTTAATGATTGAGATTGGGTGAACAAACAGTTTTTGTAGCCAGAGAGCGCCACTCAAAAGAGCTGTAAGCGCTGTTTCAAAAGTACACTCGGCTTTAATGAAGCAGGTAATGAGTCTCCTAGAGTCAACAGTAAACAAGCTGAGGGCTAGATGGGAACTCTCACTGAGGAACTCTTTTTTATCACGTTCCATAAAACACGTCGTCGTCGGAAAGCACCACTATTTAAGTGATAGTAAAGCTTTCAGATAAAACAACAAACTTTACGGATATTGTTGATATTACTCGTAATGTTAAGACTGTTAGTTGAAGGACTTGGCTTACACACAATTATGTTTAAGTGTAAACAACAATATTTTCTCATAATATAGCGATTTTATTAATTTATACAAGAATAGACCCACACGTATTGTGTTCATGTCTATCATACGATGGAACTTATCAAAACATCCTGTTATTATATCATAGTGTACGTACTTAAAATACGTAAGCATGAAATTAAATACGTAATGAAGCATTGTCATTGCTTTTCAACCGACGAAAAAAAAAGGAGGAGGTTCTCAATTCGACCCGTATATTTGTTTTTTTTTTTAAATTCAGTTAAAAAAGTTACGTAAGTTAGTACAGAATCGAGAACATATAATTAATTACAAATTTATGTCGTACTAGGGGCCTTGGAGGAGACCTATGTCCAGCAGTGGAGTAAGGTGCAGGCTAATAAAAAATCTAGCATTGTTACAACGAAAGCTATTTTGGTCACAAAGTCAATGTTAGCACATGAATTCAACAAAGAGACAGGGAACGCCAACCGTTTTAAAAATTTAAATTCTTGACATTACACGCTATTCAGCTGTTAGTCATCAGTCTTCAAATGCACAAGGGATTTCGTCCTCAAAAACAAACTGGGGGCCGGATGTCCTCGGAACTTCCTGCTTAATTAAATGGATGTTTGTAGACTAGGGATGCACAACAAACCACGGTACGCGGTCCTTATGCGACTCTCAGTAATTTTTTAGGAGAATAAATTAGTAGTTCAAAACATTATCTTAATGATCTCTTCGAGTAAAAAATGTGAGTGTTGGCATCCAAGTTTTTAATAAGCAATTTAGTTCAAGAAGTAAGTAATTTTCTATCCTATAATTTTCTATAATTCATAAAAACAGACATAGCATTAGGAGACAGTTAAATATGAAAAAATATGCTTTCTCTTCAACTGAGTTAGAACCAAGAAGTTTCAAAACCTCTTTGGTCACGCGCGCGCTCCCCGTGGAGATCGCATCTTTCATATTTAGTATGGGAAACGAAGAAAAATTTGGTGTCAAAATCCGGGGGGTGCGGACAAAGAAACCGGATTAGCGGGAGGAGATTGTTAATACAAATTTATATGGAGTTTCAAAATGAGAATGTGTGAGTGAGTATCAATTTTGATATACATTTGGCACAATTTTGGCACCCCCTAAAATGCTTTTGTTACTCATCCATATGGGAGTAGCTTTTTTTTAAATTCATGGTTAGAACCAATGACGACGTGGCCCCTATTTTTTAAAGTATGTGCATCCCTGGTGAGTAAACAACCAACAACACTGTTTTGTGCCTGACAAAGTCTTATAAAGTTACCTGAACTTAATTTTACACGGCTTTGTTTTCTTGTACAATGGGATAGGTTATTTACATGCCTAATTAACAGAAACACACCTACATTTAAATTACATACTTAGTGGGAGGTGGTAAGAAAAATATCTGAGCTTCTAGAAACACAAGTTGTTTTTGATTAGGTCTACTGTATGACAACTGATTTTATTTTATCATGCAGTTTGTTTGTTGCACAAACTCTTTACGCAATGTAGGTACATTTTTGAATATTGGAACTCAAACCACAGAATATAAATACTAACATACTAAATCAAAATAAAATCGTGAATAATTATACAATGGCTCCAAATTCGAGTTGACTCATAAATTCTAAGATTATCATACGAATACGCCTTACGTGCTCGAACTGTCTAGATACCACTTCAAAAAGATATTTTAAAATGGAGATCGTTACGATGTTCGAAAATTTACGTAAGAATCTCGCTTCTCAAGTTCGTACTGATGATTTCCGTCGATTCTTAAATAACAATGAAGCGACAAACCCTTAGGGACATGAAAAACTCAAGGTTGGCATTACAGTAAAAACTTGTGTCATGACCCCAGTTGAAACATAGAGGTGGTCCTAAAATATTCAGGATGAGGCCGTTTCGAGCACGCATGCCGGGATGTATTTGTATTTAGGCCGGGTACAACACGCAATGATGGCCTGGCGCAAATTGTCCAATCCACCCTGTATAAAATCTTTTAGATGGTTTTGGATTGTAATATTGTTTTTTCACACAATTGTACCATCTAGGAATATTAAACGTTCGAAGAAATGGGTTTATCCAGCTAGTTATACTATTAGTTAGGTATACGATTTGTTATTTATTCTTGACTTGAGAGATTTAAAAAAATCATTTATTATTTGGAAACGGGTTTGGTATTTAAAAAACCATGTCACCCTTATTGTTAAAAGTCAGCACCTCGCCTTTACCTCCTGGTAACAAAAAAAAATTAATCAAGTTTATGCAACATCCAGGTCTCCTCAGATGAGGGGAATGCCAGGATGCTAATACAACCTCCACCAACCAACCCGCACTGGGCTAGCGTGGTGGACTATAGCCCGGCCGCCCTCGTTGAGAGGGTAGGCCTGAGCCCCAGCAGTGGGGACATGTTAATAGGCTGTTGATTTCTTACAACCTCCCATATCACTATAAAACTGGTTGGGCCTCTCAAAGATTCGCTCCGCACACTCCACCAAACATCTTTTACTTGAGAGATACGTATAACATATAATGTAACAACTATTACCTACATGATTTATGTGGCAAATGGGTCCCCAACTCAGCATGATACTGCAGCATACATAAATGGCAATAAATAATCTCGTTGTGCTGATGTTCAGGAGAGCCCATCATGTCTGACATAAAGTTCAGTAAATTAAATTACTTATAAGCAATTGGGGTATTGCTTTTAGGAAATTTCTGTCAACCTTATGGGCAGACAGTGTATGTCGCAGGAACATTGTCAAAGCCGTAAATTATATGAAAACTAGGGATATATTATTATATCCAACGGTTTATTGTCAATCTAGTTTACTACTCGCCTGCAGCGGCACGCTCTTTTCGCTCGTGAGGTGGTCTACATAGCCGTGACTTAAACCTAATTTAAACTAAAGACTCGTCACAACCTAACAAACCTCGTCATAACTTTACAAATGAAACGTTATTAATTCCATCTTAACTAAGCTTGCAAGTATTTTGTAATTTTACTCGTACGAGTAAATTATTATAATACTTGCTTTTTCTCCCGGCTTCTACGGCGTGAATTATTTTTTGTCCTACGTGAAGTTTTTATCGCTGTAAAAAGTTGTCTATATTCTGCCCCAGAGTTCGATGTACCTTCACACTAAATTTTATCAAAATCCGTTTAGTGGCATTCGCATTTATAATACTAAGTATGCATTCCGGTATTGACACAATTCTTGCGACATAATTATACCTACAATGCTGTCATACTTTTTGTATTCATTGGTACCTCAGAATAAAGACAGTCTTTAATCTGAGATTGGTACTAATTTGGTGTAACATTGTTATAAATTATCAAGGAAGCCACACCTCGACAACTATCACCCAAAAGAAATAAATGCTCTAACATTCGCGGGAGAAACAGTAATGCGAACGTAGAATTCCGCGCAATAACGCAAAATGTGTGCCATCAATAAACCACGACTGGCGCTGGTCTCTGCACCGTCTTTATTTTTCTTTTTTTTGTGTGGGTAAAAAATGTATCATAGTTCCTTTTCCTGTGATCAAAGGCCTAATAAATTGTTCACCTTGAGAAAACAACCATTCATCTTGTTGTCACGGCAGCAAAAATATCTCTATATAGAGGCGTTGAAAAATACGAGAGGAAATTCAGTTCATTGGTGTAAGAAGTATATTCGAGATGATTAACCTTTTTCCGCTGCTTTGCTTCAGGATTTTCATATTCTTGCAGTGATTTTACCTGTATTGAAGATATTATCTCGTTACCACCTGTATTAATGTAGTGTTTTATGTATTTGCTATTGATTTTTATGCCATAATAAATGTAAAACAGGAAAAAATCATCATTATGCGTGTACGACATGATGCGGACACCTAATTTCTAAAACGAGACATTATGGATAAGATCGACACCGCTAAAAAGTCGCCTTTATAACGTTAAAACGGAGTTGACCAGTAGCCATTATATTTTAATTAGTAAATTTACTGACTGCTCTCAAAAGGTGAAAGAAAACATCGTGAGGAAACCTGCATACACCGACGAAGAAATGCTTAGGCGCATGTGAAGTCCACCAACCCGCACTGGGCTAGCGTGGTGGACTATAGCCCATACGCCCTCGTTGAACGGGTAGGCTCAGGCCCCAGTTAATTTATGTAATATTCAAATAACCATTTCTATGAGAATTATAAAAGAGTAGTAAACGTTGGATTAAGTATGTAGGTACTTTAATTTTCAACAAGGCACATGACCTAATTTTGCTATTCGAATTGTAAGTAGGTAATAAGTTTCAATTCATTTGGTGCGATGAAATATGGATCTGCAACTTTTCATCTACATTAACCTGAATTTCAATTCTCATATTTCCGATAGCAGAAAGTTTCCTCTTTCCCAATCCCCTTTACAGAAGGCTTATAAATCACCCGGAGAATAACAGACGAGCGCTTTGCTTCGACGAAAAACAACATCGTTACCACTTCGACAGCAAGCCAATGTTCTGTAACGAACAACTTCTAACATGTTTTGGATAAACAGATCTGAAATTGAGATTAAAGTCAATATTTTATAGTACTCATTTTATCTGTAGTACTTACTTATGTAATAGATACTATAATGAAAAATTAACCATTTTTATTAACCTTTTGTTGTGGTTTTAGGTTACTACCCAACATAATGTAGTTTCAAGTTCATAATTATTGATCACAAATAATACTCACTGACTTACTGTTTATTATCATTTTTCATAAATTCCATAATTACAGTAAAGTTCTATATATACGTTCTTAAATTCAGGTCTTAAATTATGTAACTCGCATTGCTTTTATTATGTTCGTTAACATTTTCATCCTTCAACTGGTAGTTTTATACCAGGTATGTCAGTATATTATTATACATATAACTTTAATAACGTACCCAAAACCACCCAATTTCCTTTTTTAGTCCCAAGGACAGCAAAATCCCGTCCACAGGGAAATTTAAATTAGCTATTATTTAAAAACCCTATCGTGGCGTTTTTGTATATGATACAATAAATGGACTTGCCTCAGCTATTTTTGCCTTTGCGACATAAATGCTTAGTCCCGTTTTCGGTGTTGCTAGATGATTTTATTTTTCTTCAATTTATTTGGTAGTATCTTGGACAAGTAAACCATTGATGAAATAGCGATACAGACAATTTAAACAGTAAATTTTGACCTATTTTTTTCTTTAAAATTTTAACAAATTGGCCATTATATTCTTACTGACCTTTAAATAGGTAAGTAACAAATTTAATTTATTAATCTTTAATAATATTAATCATTTAAATATTTTTAATTTCACTGTCTTCCACTGTCAAAGAATGTTATTTCAAAAGAATTGATTCTTATAACGGACCCTTTTTATTTGTATCATAAAAATACAGAGAGTTTTTCCACATTTGTCAGGTTTGATTATCAGATTGTGTTTCCATTATAGGTGAACATATTTTTTGATACATAATATATTTGATGGTTCGTCCCCTGGCAACACTGCTCGCTTCTCGCGTTATCCTACAAAGAAAACTGAGACGCCAGAGGTGAAACGACGTGCCTATTATTTTGATGACGCGACGAACTTTGAATATGACTTGACTAATGAAGACCCTTTTATCGCCGATTTTATGAAGTCACGGCTACAGCCATTGTTGTATTTTTTATTTCGTCTTGTAATGTATGTAATACATTACGCTTATAAGGTTATTATCATGCTTGTCGCAATGCCCGTTCTTTGTCCCATTAGTGGTCCTGATTTTGGTACAGTGTTATTTTATTTTACATAAGTAGAATAAGAATACTCACTTGTAGATATCTATTCGGCATTTGGATTAACAAAATTAAGGAATCCAAACATAATTTTATTAGCTTCAAATTATTCTTGTCTTCATATCAATTATTGACTAGCTAATCTCATAAAGTTAACAATATAGTTTACTGCAGTTAATATTAAATCATATTATTTGACTGGCAAAATCCACAGACATGTAGTAACATAGTTTCAGATCTCACAGACAGATTTTATTTAATTAGCTTGTTTAAATAGATATGCTAGTTAGCTAATAACATTGATTTACAAACATGCAAAAGTAAGGTTTGTTCCAATAAAATTGACCAACGTGAACAACAACAGCCTTCAATTCACATCTCGTAAATAAATTTATCAAGACTACAGTTTCAGCGTACAATTCAAATTACTTGTCAAATAGCGCTGATTGCAAATTACCGTTACTTACTATAATTGCTTTTGTTTATTTCAGGTAAGAAGTGTAAAAAAATTCTGGTCAAATTAGATTGTTACAAACTTTGTAGTGACGTACCTGAAACGACGTGACCTCAGCGACAAAGCAGACTATCATCGACAGAGTTATATCGCTGCATCAGCTAGAGATATAAAATAGTCGGCGCAGGCGTCGACTTAACGTCATGTTCCGGTGAAGACTTCGCGTGAAATGCATCGATCCTTGGTCCACTCACTTCTCTGTCATCGTTCTTTACTACTGATAACGGACCGCTGATCAATGTTAGTTTGAACATGGTCTTTGGGCATCACTTCACTAGGATCACTGTATGTCTGAACACTTTGGTTTAAAAACAATTTATCTTATTGTGTCCCTTTGGTTTTTGTTATTGTACTAAAAATGACATATAATTTATTAGGTAGTTCGGAAGGAAAAGATGTTGATTTGTGTGTTATTTGTGCTTCGGTATGTATTTATGATACAATATAAAAAATATATTTTACATTATAAAAGTATCATAGGACGAACAATTTTTTATACAACTCTTGTAAACTTTTTGTTATTTTCTTAATTAATCCTGCTTGCCAGGTTCATATTTTAATGCAACCTATGTTCCCCAGTAATCAATAATTCAGGAAATTAATAGTTCCTTATTATTATTAGTTCCTTTATAATGTTTACTTTTATTGGTGCGTTCATAATGTAGTAGTATAAAATATACCCATAATGCCCATATAACTGCTACGGCGTAGCTTACAGAATCCTTACTTTTTAACATAAACCGCAAAACGAGGTGTGCAAACTTGATTTTTAAACTCTTTTGAAAATCCTTTATAAAGTAAAATGAACATAGATAGATACTTGTTCTCGGGTCTTGGATGTTTGTGATTGTGTGATTGTACACATGTGTCCATGCGACCTGCGAAACAAGGAGGAGAGAATTCGACCTAATGCGGATATAAGTGTATCGCGTTTATTTAATCTAAAGATTATTATATAGCTATATATAGCTTATACTAGTAGTTCCGTGAGAACAGTAGACCTCGCCAGCCCATATAAACCAAACCTAAAAGAAACGAACAGAAGTCAATTTTGCAGTTGGAGATTCAGTACTAAAGTGACAAAAATTAGCACTATAAAGCATAATATTTCGCAAACGGATCGATAAATCGAAAAATGTTTTCCACACACCCGCGATATTTTTGAAAGACCTATCCAACGATACCCAACACCATGGAAGTCACGCGAGAAAAAATCATTCCCATTTTATGTATGCAGTTCTATGAACATAATTTAATTTTTAGACTTTCTTAAGTTAATCGACTATTACTCAAAAACTAATAGAACCTACTTATCTGTTATAGTTTTCCTTTTAACTACGTTATATATGCTACTGCCGTGAATTTTTTCACATTTCCAGAAGCAACCGTTTAGCTGGAGTCACGTGTCCCCCCCACACGTGACTCTAACAAAAATTACCGCTTTAAAGCTTAATATTTCGCCAACGGATCCCTAAATCGAACAAACGGTTTTCACACACCAGCAATATTTTTGAAAGACCTATCCAACGATACCTCACACTATAGGATTTACAAGAAAATAAAAGTTCACTCCCACTTTGCGAGTATGGTAGGTACTCTAAAAAAATGTTTTTCAAAATTTTATTCTGCTCATTTTGTTGGCTTAATTAATTTATACCCATGCCAAATTTTCGTCAAAATCGGTTGAAAAATGCGACCTGTAGAGAATTACAGACAGAAAGACAGAAAGACAGACGGACAATAGCATTTTTGGCCAATCTCGAAACATAGACGCTTCCCTCGCTTCGCTCGCTCGGTCAATTATTTTATTTCTTAGCTAAAAACATGTAGCAACACAAAACACGTGTTGTCGTTAGCTAAGAGAAACCGGGCAGTTAGTAACATGGCGAGTGGCGTCGACTAGCGTGGATCCAGTGCAGACGGGTCGTGCACATAGCACATCGATCAACCTACTTGGAAGCCTTACTCGACAGCGCTGTACGAATATTGTACGTACTACAAATCACAAGGTATTACCCCTGTCTTGTACTTCTTATTGTAGGGCTTTAGGACAGATCCCTACGGGATATTGAAGCGAAGTAATAGTACAAAGAAATTTTCAAATAGAAACTACTTTCCATAATTATGAAAAATTTGTTTGTCTGTTACAGCCAGCTCCAAGAATCTCAAAAAAATGCAAACTAATAGGAAAAAATTAAAGAAGATAGAACAGCACGGCCATAATCTTGGTTTTACTTGCATTTTTGAACGGCAGCTTTATAGGATATACCCACAGATATACCTCAACCGCGCTTTTTAGATAGTTTTTTTAGTTTGTCAAACTTTTGGATAGTTAACACGAGAAGTTAATTTCGTTCAATTTGACGTATCAACTTGATAATACTTATGTAGTTACTTGATAATATTCAAGATACAAAAAAATAAGATAAACTTTTTTTCGCGATTACAATTTACTTTCTCTACCCTACGTGTCTATATACGTAGATACGAGGAACGAGAAAGAGAAAATTAGTATTTAGAGAGCATTATTTATTTTTGTTTCTTTATAACAACTTTACAGTGGTTTGCTTATTTATCTTTTCGTAACACAATATTAGGAATTTATTATACCGTAGCAATTGTAACGCAAATCAAATACTACCAAACCCGAACGGCTGAATAATTAATCATTGGATTAATTTGAATTAGTCCTGTTATTGCTATGCTAGCAAATACTATAATCTCACAGAACCGCCAACATACGATTGATGAAGGCAGAAAGCCTCCACTGTTGACAAAAGGCCGTTCAACAGAGGATATTCAAGGACAGAGAAACATAATCCTCTACGCACAAACAAGTGATTGTTTTTATTTTCAAATAAAACTTCATGCCAAACGAGGTATTTCTAGGGTATTTCCCGATGAAGGAATGTAATAAAAACTTTTTAAGATTCTTATTTATTAGTCTTTGTTATTTCAGCATCCCAACTTTTCTCGTTTACATCTCAAACATTAATACCCTCAATAAAAATTATTTTGAAAAGTTGTGAAAGTTCAACGTACCTAACGTTGAACTTTCACTTTGAGGAGCCTACTATAGTTTTTAATCACAATAATATTATACGTCGTCTGTATTTATATATGGTAATGAATAGAAATATTATCATAGTAAACTTAAGTAACATAAACAATTTTATTTTAAAAGGGGTCTTTAGAATTGTATATCATTGACACCAATCAATGTTACTGACACTGAATGTAAAATCCAGAACTTACTCAGAGTTGGATTTATTAAATTAAATAATTTTTTATTTCGGAAATTTATCCATAGTGTTAGTAAACAATCTATTAGTTTATAATGTCGTTAGATATCTTTAGAATTTACCTTTACTGGGTTAATTGCAAAGGAAAGGACAGATAGGTACTTAATTTCATATAAAAGTGGGACGTGTCCACACGTAGCCGTGGCCAAACAAATTTGTCTATTAATAGATACCCCAGCACTCATTTTGCTTTCTCCGATGGCGCCGATCTCTTATTAACACCACAGAGTATGATGTGTAGAAGTGGCTTTTTTATTCTATGTATTATTTAGATTCGCTGAAACATTACGGTTCAAAGAATTAAAAATATAATTAAATTTTGCTCATTCGGGAAATGACCGCAGTGTATTAATAAAAAATGACTGTCAAAGTGATAGTGACTGGAAAAGTATGTGTGTAGGTATATTTAAAGTATATTTTATTATCCTAGCACTAGGTGGTTACTTACTTGTTTTAATGTGATTTACTTTAATGAACTTGGTTTTTTTTAATACGAAGAGGTTACAACCTCCGACCTGTGTCACAGATTCCCTTCATGAATATGACAAGATGCCCTGCAACTCAGTATCTAACAGAGTATCAGAGCACAGCAGATATATTATGAACAATAATGAATTGTCTAGAAGAACAAAGAAAGTAAAAACGACAAGTAGAAATGTAGCCCTATCTGGATTTGTCTAGATAAATCCTCTTTTTGAGTTAGATTATATAAACTATCGTTTTTTTTACACATTCATTTAACAACTCTTACAGTTATTTCTATAAATGTTCAATCTACAATTACAACTGTAGATAATTAATTATACTAGAGCATCAACTGAATTTTTAAGAAATCTTTCCTCACCAAGGTAATTATATTTTCTGAAATCTTGAGTTAAGATTCAACAGATAAAAGGCCTACGTAAGGTCAAAACCAGTAAACCGGCAAGTAGAACAGAAATACATTCTTGAATCAATCTTTTTTCCTAAATGTAGTTGCAATTCTGTTAACTTTCGATGTCTGTGTTTTATTGCAGGGGAGCCGTTGGAGACTAGCTGGCGTCTAACTGGCGGTCGATGTTCGCGTATAAAATCTGGCGACCTCATCGTAGACGTTTCATTCTCTTCGAAAACAACGTGTGAACCCTGAGTCTTTCTTTCATTGGGGCAAACTTTTCTGTGATTACTGAAAACAATGAACCCATTGATTATTTGCTAAATGGACGAATCCAACCCAAATTAATCGGATCCATTTAGTTATACTGAGCAGTATAACTATTTGGACTTTTTTTTGTCCATTTTGTTATACGGTATAACTAATAGTATAACTAGTTGGACAAACCCAGATTTATATATTAGTTCCAACTTCCAACAGCGTAATATTTTTGATGTTCGAGAAGTTTGCAAATGGTTGACAGAGATGACTTTATGTCACATCTCAGATGACAATAGCAATTAAGGTAGAATGAAATTGTGCAAATCATGCAATTCTATCTGACTGTTGAAAATTGGAGTAAGGCCTGCCGTGGACTTGCCTTTGTCAAGCCAGTTATTGCCCAATCTCTACCAATGGACATTATGCATTTTGACGAAGCGTATTTGCCATTTCGTAGGCATTTTGAGAATTTGTCATTTACTGTTTTACTTCTTTGGCATTTTGAATATTTGGCGTTTTGAGAGAGACTGAAAGTTGTCTTTAAATTATATGAATACTAGCTACTCTTGTCATGAATTAAACTTAATGCTTTACGTTATTCAAATCGACCTGTTATTAATGGTAATCCTACATATCCATATAAGTAATTAAGTTATTACGTTCATATTGATGAAATCCTATAATTACGACAAATAAAATTACTTCGGTAATTCAATATTTATTTGTGGGACTCTTTTATGTGTAAGTGCCTGTGTACCTAACCTACATCATATTTTGTTGAAGTTTATAACAAAATTTTATATTTACTACCCAAATATTCAGTCATAACTTTTGTCATAAATAAAATCTGTGGACTTAAAATATGTCAATATTTAGATTCAAGCTTTAGATCCTCCGGTCTTAGAAGCTAACATTGAACTGTCTATAGTAAATAAACTTCTAATCGATATAATTGATATGGTCACAAAAAATTGTCTCTTGCATGATTTTTTAAAAATAGGTTTTGTCAATTGATGAGCATTAGGCTACATTTCATAAAATTTAACAAAGAAAACAGAATAAAGATACACTGAAGTCATCAAACATCGATAAAATATGTAAGTAAACACAGAGCTAAGGCCGAGGTAAAAATGGTTATCGTAAAATTACTAGATGGACATTAGGAATCGTAAATTTACCCACTTCTGTTGATTAACGGAGACCGCAGATTAGCTACGATTTATGTACGACATTCACTTGCAAACTTTTTATTATTTCGCTTGTGTCTTCGAGTGACCTACTAACCTAGGTGTGTTTCCATTTTTGACCAGATCCATAAGAAAATTCTCTTTCTCATCGTCTCGCCTTGCTGGTAATAATAGAGAACTGTTGTACGGACAATTTATCATATTATGATAATACAGAATGATGGATTTAATCCAATTTCCTATTCATATTTGAGTAAGCCATGAAATATAGGTCAAAGGGTAAAAGCTAAACGTATAAATACCTGTGTGAAAGGTGACTTTGTAAATAACGTAAAGCGGACTTGCCGTTAAAAGTCAATGAAACGTATATTTGTCAAACAAATAGGAAATTATACACAAGGCCATTTGGTAATAATTATAAATACTGTGTTGTGAGGAATCCAAGGCCGAAGATGACCAAATAGGCCACCAATGCCCAAACAGGTTACATGAAGAGAATAATTAAGAATTACATTTGAAAACAACAAATTACAAAATTATGAAAATGTTATGCATAATTAAGAAAAGAAAGTAGGTACTAATTGGAACAAAGATAAAATACGTAGGCAGCATTGTTGTTACTCTAGACTTGAATGAAAATAATCAATCAAAAATTAATACCTACTATAAAATAAAAGTACATAAACGCGTGAATTTTTTTATTGAAAACACATTATTTTTAATAAATGTGAAATTAAAAGTTTTTTGTTTATTACACTTTTACGGATTTCTATTTCGTAACTGCTTACCATTAATGAAGTTACCTGAATTCAAAACTAAAATATTGCCCTATAATAAATAACAGAAAACTTTTCGACTTTATTATGAATAAGAAACGAATTGGGAGCTATAACATTCAACAAAAATAGCCTTGCTGGGTTCCTACTGAAAAATGGAATATAGGTCGTTCAAAATTAACATGATATCGCTCGGTAGAGCAGTAATGTGCCTCCCTAAATATAGGCTGGTAACATACGCATGGGAAGAAACGCCAAACTTGTACCCTGTCTAATAAAATTGGATATTTCACGCATTATCTTAATGAATTTGATTGTAGTGTACTTTTTATTATTTCTTTACAATATACCTTTATGCAAAAGGTTTTAATTACATGGGCTAATTAAAAGGAAATTTGTGAAGATATGAACAGATTTGTGTCCTGGCAACATATAGTTGCCACGTTGTGTCTAAAATATTATAATACTCTGACAGGAATTAATATATTTTGTGAATCAGACACAAAGTTTTAAATTCAGATTAAGAATTTGATCAGGCCAGGTGGCTTAGATTGTCTCTCGCCAACCTGAAACCTTTTTAATAAGGTTATGATGAACTCGAAGAAAAGTCTAATATAATAGACTAGATTTCTTTTTTCAAATAGGTATGTAGGCAATCTACAATTTAGTCATAGATTTTAGTCATTTTGCTTTATTAATTTTGAAAATTGCTTTTTAGACGATACGATCGTAAACGGTATTAGAAAAAAAAATTGCTCAGTTTTGTCAATGTACTCGGAGCTGTTATTTAAAAGTATCAGTTACTCTTTGATGTTTGTCGCTTCTGGCTGACTGAACATTTGAATAAGGGAGACGACCTGACAGCGGACAGGCGAATAGGTACAATAAAAATACGACGTGAGGAGTTGATTTTCATTTTGCAATGTTACTCTGGGTACAATATCCATACATTTTAGGGCACCAAAATTCTATATTTCAGAAGTATATGTAAATCAAACAACAAAAAACAAAGTTTTTTAACTACATAGTTTTTTAATAATAAGTTAGTTTAGTTTTAGGTTATTTATGATTAATGTCAATAGGTATGTAATATGTTATTTATGATACAATAAAATAAATGAAATGAAAGAAAAAAAAGAAGAAACAAAGTATATTTTGGAATATGATATTATATCATTGAACTATTGCCCTAAGCTTTCCATAGCAACCAATGTGTTAAAAACCGCTACTAAAAATCAATATGTTCAGACTTAAACACTCCACAAATATACATAAAAATGCTGCGGCACTTTGTCATAAGCAGCGTAATGTAGTACCTATTTTACGTTAAAGCACTTCACTATAAGATCCTGTAGTTACCCGCAGACAAAGCCGAGGAGCAAGCAGCTAGTGGCTATATAAATGTATTAACCTTTTCCTGTAACAGAAACCTCGTGAAGATCTAGAGTCACGTGCGCAAGCCATGATATTTTCTTTTATTTCATTTCTTTTCCGACTTGGACGCTATAAAAATGTGGGTTGCGGCCGGGACTGCGCGAAAGTATTTTTTACTGGCACTAAAATGGGCACGATGTTAATTGGCGTGTGATGATCCTATAAAAATAGAATGACGTGAAAAGTATCAGCTATCGTAAAATATTTCGTACGTGTTCTGCATCCCCATTTGCTGTTACGACTCTAGATGTATTAAGAAAAAGAATGAATACGTACCTAATAAAGAAGACTTATAAGAGGAAAGAATGTTATAATTGAGTTGAAAAGTTGCCCTACAAAATATGAGATTTTGCAAGGTATAATTGGGCCTGGTAAGATATTTACAAAAGGAATTAATATAGAAAAATTTACATTAAATTAAAAAGCGATGCTTGTTAAGTATATCAAAGATCCCAGTCGTCATTTAAACGGTTTTATCTTTGCTATAAGTACATTTGAAAATAACTCTAAATCTTTAATTATAAATACAGTAACAAAAATCTGTACAAAAATAAACAATCACTTGATATTCATTTTCGAATGTTAATTGAGATGATCAAGTTGTTACAAAAACCTCAATCATAGAAAAACTTTGAGTATTTCAAAAATGGTAAGTGCTTATATAAAATTACGTAGTAAAATAGAAGCAAGTGCGTTACGAAAGTAACGTTATTCAAGCTCAGTACATTTTATCGAAAGCCAATAAAAATCTGAAGTAGGTACTAGATTCACTTAAATAAAGCTAATTTTAATAAAACTCGACTGGCAGTAAAAAATTTTAGCTAATTTTTTTGCCAATAATATCTACAGAAGCTCCATAAAGCAGAAGGCATAATATTGTAAGAGATTTTTATCTATACCCAGCGAATATCACAGCCGTTGCAAATGCACTTCGGCATTAGGTATATCCATACAATGTTATTTTAAAACCGATCACTAAAAACCTACAGACACTTTTCCTTAAAAAAAATTAACACTAAACTGAATTTATTAGGACAACCGGCACTAATTTAGTTGAAACAAGTACTAATTTAGTTGAAATGCGAACAAAAATGTTAAAGATTCTCGGAAGTGACACGTTATTTTTATGTACGTTCCGACATTTGCCGGTGTTCGATTGTATGTAAATAATAGTTGAATTTGAAATAGTCTTTGTTACTTAATGATGACACTGACATCTAAGGAGTGGTCTCCGTGGATGGATGGGAAGGTTTCATTTCGGAAGGTTTTGCTCTGTCAGTATGAAGAGCGGGCCCGAGAGCGGTACTACCCCCTACGCGGCGGGGTTTCAACTGAATCAACCCCGATTCGATGCCTCCGCCCAACATACAGCGCTTGCTCAACGCTCGAACGAAACAATTTGCTGCCTTATCTTCCTTAAACTAAAGCACATAATGGCTTGTACACCCATTTGTGGTGAAGAGCTTCGTGGTTCAGTTCGTATAAGCGGCCAATACGCATGTCTACGACTCCATATATAAGTTCGTATAGACGGCATAGTTTCCTTGAATATTTGGATTTTCTGGAGTTCAAGGACTTTATGTTGTCTGTTTGAGTTTTTGGGCGCTGAATATCTCTATTAGGCGCTGGGATTTATTGTGAATAATTGTGATGATTTGTGTCAAATTCATAATTTTTTTTGGTGTGCAGCGTGACGTCCGAAAATAGCGACGGTGTTTTTGTCAAATGTAAAATTATGTGCGTTAAATTGGATCGAAGTTACATTTTTGCATTACTTACTAAAAATAAAGCGCAAAATAAAAAATCTTGAGCTACTTGTTCTACTTTTAATTATTTTAACTTAGTCATTTTCGACTTTCGAGTTGTAGGTACACATTTATATTATAATTTCTACCTATGTGGTTAATAATTCCATAGGTACTTTATTATCGAAAACCTTGATGATTAAATACAAATTTGCTCATTAATATTGGAGACCAAGTGAAATTACTTTGAATTTAAAAAGTTATAGCTCGCGAGGAGCGAAGCGACAAACATGTTAGGTTCGTTTAGATCAGATCCAAATTGGCAATATTCAGCTAAATTATAATATTCCGAGTTACCTTATTCCGAGTTTTAATAATGTTTCGGTAAACATGTATTTAAATTTAAACAAAGGTAAGTCGTAAAATAAATTAAAAACAAATTGTGCAGTAAATTACCTACATAAAAATTTACCCCAAAGAAAGAAAAATAATACCGCACAGTTCCCATAACCATTATCGTTCATTACATTTAATACAGAAATGCTCATCTAGCTTTAAGATACCCATAACATCAATCATAATTTGTATCCCCTTATTATGGGCGCTTAAGGGAAGAAGGAAAAATTAAGACAAGGTCAACCAAGGTTCCCTTCTGCAAATATTTAATATACGACCACCCCCGGTGCCTGATCAATATTAATGTATGGGGTTACTTAGATAATTGTTTACTACAAAGGGAACCTTTTACCGCAATGAATATAATATACGTTCATTATATAAAGTTTATCGTCATTTAATTTCATGTTTAATTTTATTATACTAACTTAACTAGAGGTTCAAGTTCTAATATAGCTTTTATGTACCTTGTACTTTATAAGGTTGTATAGCGACTTATAAAGTACAAGGTACATAATACATATTTTACTTTGATGCAAAGTTGTATAGCGACTGGCATCAAAGGAAAAGAATCTGCCAGTACGTTGCTATCTCAGGTTGCTATGCTACACTCTACTGATTGTTAGTGTCACTTTTCAATCGTGAAAATTCAAAAGTCTTGTCATATTCTTACTTAATCTCATTAGGTATCATAAATTAATTCAAATATAAATATATAACTTCATATAAAATGCGTTTGGTGTACGGTGAGTGAGACTCTGTAATTCAAGTGTGTGTTATTGTGTATACCTATTCACCTAATCTGAGCTATTCACTGACTTTCTCATTTCTATCTCTCTGCCTACCTACAAAGCTCAAGGTACGCTTTTCTATCTGTCAAGGTTTAGATGCAAGAGTACTCAATAGTCAGTCTGTTCAAGGCGGATTATAATAAGAACCATTTTTCTCGTAAGTAAATATATTACGAATCAGAGAGGATAGGTACACCTACTTTTCCACTATGCCATTGAGAGAAGGCGTGTGGAAGAAATATATTTCCGTAACTGACCATAAATTATATGCCTCACTTCACTTCGTCCGGATCACGGCATAGATGTAATACGTATAACAGTGCATTAAGACCTTTTTGCAAGGCATGGAATTATTTTCTTGAATTTCACTGAATGAGACCTTCATCCATAAGGGTAATGGGGTTGATTTGGGCGGCTTTTTATATAATAGTTAAAAATATAAATTATTGTACACGTATAATATTTAATCATATAGATAGCAGTTTTCTATTTTCATTGGGATATAAGTAGTACAATGTATCAAGTACCTATACAATTTGTAAGAAAAATATAAAGATCGATTTTTGAACTCATATTACAATAATTTATTTATATTATCATATTGTTTAAATAAACAAAATATCTTTTTGCGCCTACTACTAATTTATCTGCATGGCCCAAAGGTCAGCTGGTAGAGAATGCCATTGGCATTAAGTTCGCCTTTTGTACAAATTAGTGCAATAAAGTTTTAAATAAACAAATAAATATTTTTTTCTAAGCGATTCCTATCAATGAACCGGTTAGATATAAATGTCAGAAAAATATTAAAATCGTTGGTAATATAAATATTGATTGAAATATTGTAAAGTATTATTTCTTAAACTTAAAAAGGCGGCAACTGACAGCTGAAATAACTTTACATAAATAAGTAGATGGTTCATTTTTATTTCGAATATTTATTTTCGTTAACTTTACGTGTCTTCCTACCGCGATACCGAGACATACACCAGCAAGTTTAAATAATTGGCCGGAAAAATCCAGTTGCGGAAAGGAGCATAATTTCTGATTCTTTTGTTTAGTTTGCTGTATGTATGTACCTCCTTTAAAAAACTACTTCAACTTCGTCGATGCATGCCAGCTTGTTTAATTTAAATCCACGAGATATAACGTTACTCTATAAACCAACGCTATGAGATAGCGCATGCAAATGCGCTCTTGTATACCGTCCATTTGGCTCTGTACATAAATTTAAAAATCTCATTCGCTTTCGGGTTGGAATATGCGATTGAAATTCCGCAAATGTGTCTCTAGAAATGACTAAATTATGTGAATGCACTTGAGGATATTTTAGTATATATTTGTTCGCGCTGCAAGGAGAAAGATAGACCAGATTTCAGTAAATGTAACGAAAAATTGTATTGAAGTTGAGGTTTTAATCTTGAATTGAGACCTTCATTATTATCATCATCACATCAGAAGACGTCCATTGTTGGACAAAAGTTTGGGATGTCCTAAAGATCTCCATATTGACCGGTCCAGTTCCCGCGACTTTGATTGGATGTCTTCTGGCGCATGGTCGCCACATTATAATACGATCCACAGTTGATCGGAACCGAAAAGGCTGAATTAAAATAACTTTTGCCTAAAGGGGTATAGTTAATAATGCCAACCACCATGTTTTAAGTATATTTTAGTTAAAATAATATATTTTCTACTGAACTTTACCAGAAAGTTATTTATTTTGATACACATTCTTGAATGCACCAGTGGGTACAAAAGGTTGCCCAAGTCAAAGGTAAATTTTAATAAATAATAAAAAAAACATTTATTCGCTACAGTTTGTTTAAATTCATTAAATATTCAAAATTTGCAACATGTCCGTTGTTGACAGGCTCGTTGTGGCGAGCCGGACGGGGTTTTCCCACAAAAAAGTCACTGAAAGCCGGGGCTTCCTGATTTTCGGAGTAAATTCGGCTTGCGGTTGCAAGTGCCAGGGGTGACTAGCAAACTCCGACACGCCTGCTCGCATTTTAAGTGGAAAACATTTTTACAAACATTACATTTTAGCTGTGGGAGTCACGAATTAAATACATTAGTCAAGTGTCCGTCTGAACTTTTACTCAGCATTGTATAGGTAAAGTGCATACTTAGCAATGGATCGCTGTTGATATTTCTAAATAAACCTGGTGTAATCTTAACATAATTATAGAAGAATCGGTCAATATAGACCGGAAGGTTGCATGTTGTAGCACAGAAAATACTAATTGGCCCGTTATTCCACAAACCTTCATCGGCTATTCTAATCAGGATTTCTTTTTGATTATCACAGTAAAGACTACACTTCAAGGTTTACGAAAATAGAGTTGTAAATCTTTGCATTTCATGGTTTTCATTTCACAGTTGGGTTGAAGCGCATATTCAATTTCGACCCTGACTATATTAAAATATATAATTTACTAAGTACTATTAGTCAAATTTTGGTGGGCAACTTCCATTCACGTCGTTCGTAATTAAACAAATCGTTCAACTTGTCTTTTTAATCAATAAATTCTTAATTAAATTCAATTTTCGGTTCACAGAAATAACTCACAGAGGAATGTTGGACATTGGACAAACACGCCTGTGTCATGAAATAAATAAAATTTCAATCAAAGTTTTTATCGCTGCAGTTTGACATGGCGAAATTAACTTTTGGAGTTTGAACAAAATATTGATTTAGGAACAGAATAGATAGAAATTATGTACATAACTCCACTATTTGCTTCATAACTAATATCACTGCTAGTTATGATTTTCACTTCACTATTTAATAACATAATGTTACTAGCTACTAAATAATAATTTCAATGTAAAACAAGTTCCTACAAAATTAGGATGGTTACATTTAGATTGTACCATAATTTGGTTTTTGGTCTTTAGAACCGCAGAGCGCAACTCGGCATTTTACTTTAGGTACCACCGGTGGTACAAACTGGTGGTACCACGGGAAACGCACCAATTTACGCACTAAGGTAATATTTTTTTGTACAAATACAAATTTATTTATTTTCTCACACAATACAGAATCAATTTAAAACATAAAGTTTGATGATGTATTTTAGAAACCGGTTTTTGTGTGAGACTGGTGCCTATATTGGGATTGGTCCTGTTTTACAGGTCACCAGCCCCCACCCCATGGAAAATGAGTGCATTATGAGGTTCACATAATGTACATTCAACGTGTAACTCATCTATAAATCATAAAGAGTAAATCCATAGCAACATCAAGCTTCTATCATTTAATTTATCATCAAAGGTGTATGAGTGCAGCAAGAACTCATTGAGATACTTTTATTTTGTGTTGAGTTCCTAGAAATTATATTTATATTCTAATACTGCTAACGACTGCTGATTCGAATATTTTATCAAAGCGCAAACACTCTTCTTCTTATAATTTGGCTACGTTTGAAGATTTTTTCATTTCTCCTATTTGATTACCCTTTTTCAGTTGTAAGTAGGAAGGAAATCTGTGATTCATTCCCACAATTTTTTACACTTAATCAGACTTCTAATTTAAAGTACTGTCATTTTAGGATTCTTTCAAAATAGATACCGTCAGATACGGATACCGGATTTTCAGAGACAGTCTGCGGATATTCCTAGTTCGAGGTATTTTTAAAGTACCTACTGAACTTAGTAATTTTATTTTAAGTTAAATATACTTCAATCGATGTATCACGAATGACTTCACGTGCAACTATGTTTCACATTCAATTATTTACGTACAGCCTGTAACTCATGTATGTGACAACCCTGTCGAGTTTATAAGACCACCAGTCATTCTGATGGAACTGTCGTGAGTTGTATTCAATCATATTGAGCTATAACATGTCAAAAATTGCCGCAGAAATGACGTAACACTGTAATAAATTTCCAAATACTCGCACCTGAATTTGCATTCATTGCATTGCATTCGATTTGGAATTATATTGTCTATCCGCTTTGGGAATCGATGCAGACGGGTGGAAACAGACTATCCGTTTACCCAGATCAGTTATTCTCGGAAAGCTTTTAGTCTGGAATATTTAAAGGGTGCTTCCCATTTGCTGATCCGAAATAGATCTGGATATAGAAATTATACGGCGCTGGTGTTTGAGGTTTTCGTACAAAATATTGTGATTCCTTTGTTGTTTGTGTGTATGTAGTAGGTATGTACATAATATTATGAATATTGTATACATATTTAAGTGTTACTAACCAAAAAAACAATAATAGGTAAAATATAAAAATTTAAGATAAATATTTCATAAACAATTTGTAATAAGAATCTGGTTAAATTAATTTAAATAAATCACCGAAAATAAAACCCGACCAAGAGTGTATCGGATCCAGCTGTATTATTCAGTTTTCTCTCCAAAACTCGAAAATGTTAAACAAGCAAGTAAAATCTACGGCGTAGCAAGTAGAAACAAAGGCGAAGCAATTTGAATCTACGGCGTAGCAAGAAAAAATCAAGCCGTAGCAAGTTGAATTTATGGCGTAGCATGTAGAAACGAAGGCGTAGCAAGTTGATTATATGGCGTAGCAAGTGTAATCTACGGCGTAGCATGTAGAAACGAAGCGTTGCAAGTAGATTATATGGCGTAGAAAGTGTAATCTACGGCGTAGCATGTAGAAACGAAGCGTTGCAAGTAGATTATATGGCGTAGAAAGTGTAATCTACGGCGTAGCATGTAGAAACGAAGCGTTGCAAGTAGATTATATGGCGTAGCAAGTGTAATCTACGGCGTAGCAATTAGAAATGCATATTTGCGCAGTTACAACCAATTTAAAACCGTAGTTCCTAAGATATAATATGGATACACTATACCGAATGGTTTTTTTGTTTGCCTGTCTGTACGCCAGATATGTCGAAGTCACATAAGTTATCCTCATTGTTTTTACTTTATTCAGTAAAAAAGCAGTTTGTGACTCTGGTAGCAACATCATTTCAGCCTTTTATCGTCCACTGCTGGACATAGGCCTTCCCCAACGAGCGCCACCACACCCGGTCCTCCGCTCTCCGCATCCAGCTGCTTCCGGCCACCTTCTTTAGGTCGTCGGCCCACCTGGCGGAGGGGCGTCCCACGCTGCGCGTACCGGTCCGCGGTCTCTACTCCAGAACCCGTCTGCCCCAACGGCCGTCGGTTCGGCGACAGATGTGACCTGCCCATTGCCACTTCAGTTTGCTAGTCCTTTCGGCTATATCGGTAACCTTAGTAAAGTTCTCCGTCGGATCTCCTGGTAGCAACAGTGCTGCGATATTCAGTAAAATCCAAAAGCAATATTTTAATGAAGCAACGAAAAACACGACGACCACCGAAATTCCACACGTCGTTGCATTGTTGAATATTCTGCGGCACGCATCTGAATCGACGTCCGGACACAGGAAAGCATTCGTTTTATTACAGAATCGCCCCACCCAAGTGAAACATTCACCCTCGCTTCGAACAAAGAAAAAAAACTAAGCTACCAGGCACGCGAAACTATGCCTTCATTCCATTAACTATAGCTCCATTTCGATTGCAACACAATGACACTTAATACTTTATTCGGATATTAGGGCTATTCAGAAGCAAAATGTAAATAAAATGGCATGCATTAATTGCTAGGTTTTCACAGTTCGTTTATCGGGCAGGCAGTTTTTTTTGTTCAGTTTTAATGTGCCTTATCTTGGAACTGAATAGGGTTTGTTAGTGGGAACTACTTTGAATAAATGATGACTGCATAGATTTTTTTATAATATTGTTCTATTGTTTTGTGAAATCATTTGATGTAACTTTGTAAGTGGCGAGAGAACAGTTATGTACGTACTTAATCAAAATAAAAGTTTACTAAAATGTTCAATCGTTAGGCGGATCTTTTTGTCTTAAGCGAGCTACATTATGTATCTATCATCTGAATACAGGATTCCGAGGTCTACTTAATTATATGTTATCATAGTTAAACATAGACTGTTCTTGATGGGATTTTAATTCATAAGCACGTAATAATAATATTTCCCTTAAAGTTTCCCTTTATTTTATTAACTTTAAAAACATGTTTTATTTTAAAGTTTTGAAAATACATACCAGCAGTAAAAATATTTTTTAAATCGGATGGAACGATTTTGTTCTATTAAAAACATAAACGTTTTGAATGAAATTGAGAAAAGCGGCAGCGCGCAAAATCGCGTGCGATTCCACAGCTTTATTGCGCTTTTATCTCGCTGGTCCCTATCGTTCACGAAGGATAATACCCCAGACTAAAATTTTAAAAGCTTGTTTTCTCAGATTCCTTTGTTTCTATCAGACGGGATTCTATCGGATTTCAAGTCTGTTGTTTGCTTGTTATTTTGATATTTTCACAGACCAAAATTAATTTAAACATTTACTATTAAACCTATGAGTAAACAAAATTCAAATGCACTTTTTACATGCACAGACTTTTTAAGACACAGGTGTTTTTATTACTTAAATACAAGAAAACTCTGTAAGTACTTACTTTAAAAATTATAAATACATAAACACAGCAGATCAATACATATTTTATTTATGGAATTTTATTTATGTATGGGATAGATAAATATGTATGCAGTTTTTATGATTTCCAGTACATGATCACTTCGTTTGAATTACACAACTCAAAATCTATTTAAACTTGATTTAAACAAAACGTGTCCTAAAATTACATTTATCTTTTTGTGCCAATAAAAGATAACACAGCACTTCTGGGAAATATCCCAAGCTGTTCTTACAAGGAGTTTAGGTACGACCAAAAAAATATGTCCGCTTTGTGAACGAGTTTATCTTTCTTCGTTATCTTAAAGCAACATGACCGGCCGGAGGGGAGGCGTTATAGCATTTTCAGATTCAAAATTAGGGGGGGGGTCCACGGAGATAAGCACACTACTTTTACGCTGTCACTACTAAACCTACACATACATACATAATGTTCACGCTATGTCCCTGGCGGGGTAGGCGGATAGAAACGGAACTATCGCGATCCTGACAGACCTCCTTCGCTTCGCTCAGTCTCATCATTCTGCTCTACATACACGCTCGCCGCTTGATGCGAGTGCTCTTTACGACCCGTCGGTGAGCACCCGCTCTATCTGATCCTCGTATGTCAGTCTAGGTCGTCTCCGGCTCCTATTACCAATCACATTGGCTCGATATTTACATCGTCATTCGTTCTTCACTCATTCGCTCAACATACACTTAGGTAATAAATCGACCAACTTTGTGAAACTTGTTGTACACATCAATACAACGCATGACCAGTCGGTCTTGTACCTAAGGCAAAGGGGATCGCCTGAGTACAGCGACTCCCCACCAGTATTGCTTTATGTTAGTCATCACCAAAGATTCACGTCACTAAAGACTATTCGTACAAACGTTATTCTAAAACATAAAAGAAGATCTCCACACAATCGTCCCTGTATAATCCGTTCCAGCATTCACATTTCTTATGCGATTCTCTCATCGACGATTCCGAGATTCTTGTGAAGACTTCATCTAAAGGTCGCTTCATATGGGGTCGTAAATACTTTAGTACTTTTTAAAGTCACAACATGAGTCGTTGTCGAGTTCAATGAACAAATTGGTTCAATGAACAAACTAACTGAATAAACATTTTGATCATTTTACAGTAAATAAAAAACACACCTGTCTGGTAACGAATTAAAATCATGATACCTACATTACACATAAAACTAATCTAATTTTCATCAAACAAAATCTCGTCAATCCATTCGCTAATGTAATTTATTTAAGGTATATTACAAACAGCTACCTAATAAATGGACCGCTTGCTTTCCATTACGCTTCATGACGTTGTATTTCTTACAGAGAAGATTATTTGAGATGATAATCATCACATCGATCGATCATACGTCTACTGCTGGACATAGGCTTTCACCAATGAACCCAATCACATCCGGCATTCGCATCCAGCGGCTTGGGGCCACCTTTTTAAGTTCGAGCGGCGGGGCGGAGATCACTGTGTTGCTGATGATAATCGAAACCCCGTGAGACCCCGCAGTTTTTGGTTCTAATGTTGAACCATGACGTCCGTCCTTTTTACATGCACCTTAAGTAGAAGTTACGTAACGTTCTCGTATTGGGAATCGATGGCGTGCCGCGGCCGCAACGATCGTCGCCGTTCGGCTGGCGCAAACGAATAATTAATCGGTCAACCGCTGTCGATCGCCCCACTTTTAGCAGAATCGCCCGACTTCCCTTAATGTACGTGTCCGATTAAGATTTGTCGCCAGAAATTACTGTTTTATTTGAGACATTAAGTCCACTTAACTTTTTCTTTACGCTTTGGAACGTCGTCTTGACGTTGTTAAATCTTGGTATTCCGAAATGGAAAGTAAAAAGAATGGTAATCTTTAATCCAAACTTTGTAATAGGCATGAAATCCCACGGATTGTGCGAGTGGTTCTTATAATTTTTCTCTTGATTGGCATTTTGTATAAACAATCCCGGTTCATGTTCGATCTGCATACATTTGGAATAACATGGGGATTGAAATTGAATAATAGTTTGAATTTCTGGACTTAAAAATGTTTCTTATGACTTTTAACTTTCTAGTTATTGACAAACAGTATAACGAAAGGCAAACGGAACACTTTTACTCTAATCGTATTAGCGTTTAAAATCAAGTAGGTCAAGCCCAACATGTTTGAAATACTAAAATAGAAACAGAAAAAAAGCAGTAAAAATTAGTAAAACTGCAAGTGCTGTTAGCATGCACATCCAATTTACCTGTATATTTTCCATGACTTTCCAATTAGTTTTTACAGTGACCACAATCTGTGCAATCTGCTCCGATTGGTCGTTACAAGTAACAACATTATTTTTAAAACTCCGTTCAGAATTCAAACAATAATAAAGAAACGAGAAATTCAGAGGAATACAGATATTGTCAGATTGGATACTCACACATTTTATTGGATAAGTGGTAACAGGCAAAATAAGAGGTAATTAAATATGGGCTCGAATATAGTGGCTAAATGGGACTTAGAAGTCATTGCCATAGATGACTATAAGCGCAGCGAGCGGGAGCATAGTGAGCTTTTCCGTGTTCTGTGGTCATTGCATATTATTTGGTTTGACGGGCCGCGGGCCCTTTTATCTCAAGGCACAATTTTACATTTGACAGCTCGAATTTTAATTTCTTACATCTAGTACAGCAGTGCCTACAAATAGGTAAACTTTTGGATAAGAATTATCTTATTAGTCTTTTTTTATATAACTAAGTACCTGATTATTTTTTTAACACCTTATTTCATGTAAAGTGGCCAAATTTAAAGATTATGAATTCTGACTAATTATCAAAGCAAAGCTCGCTATTCTGACCGTTGTGCTACCCACGGTATATCAATATTTCTATAGTAAAAAGTCGCTTATATTTTCTATTCGCTGGTTCACTAGATAATGCGTCAACATACAAAGTTTCATATACCTACCTAACTACTAAGATTGTAGTCGTGACAGTTGAACAAACAACAGATTTTCTATTTTTAAGTGACTGTTCCTACCTTAGACTTTCCTTTATAAGCATTATTATGAAGTAAGAAAGGTTCTCCAAAGCCATTCATCATTTTTTACCCCAGCAAACATTTATTACCCGGCATCCCGGCAAATAAGGAACTCCCGGTAAGCAATCCATTTTACCCTCTTATTGAGAACGTCGCGACACCTTCGAAGCCTTGCAAATTAATAATGACGTTATTAAGGCTGTTTTGCTTTTAGCATTATATTGCGTTACATAGCACTGATATTAATCCCGATTCTGCACTAAAATTATTTACCTGTCACATAGTATTTGACCGACCGATTAAAAGGCGTCCTAGTCGATTACTTAGTCGAGATTGATATTAAATGACCAATTGAGATGCATCGCATTTAATGTCAACCTCAGCAACTAAAACCTAGTACATACCTACTGGAGAGCCGTGGTAGCCTAGTTGGTTGTGCACTCGCCTCACGTTCACGAGGTCGTGGATTCGAACCCGGCCCGTAGAAATGAGTTTTTCGGAACTTTAGGACGGTTTATTATAATACCACAGGTTTTTCGGTGAAAGAATATATCGTGAGGAAACCTGCATACGCCAAAGATTAGAATTTCTATTCTAAGGCGTATGTGAATTTCATCAAAAAAACGGATTGGGGCACCGTTGGTGGACTGGGGTTTTTCAGAATAGATCCCATATGGTCGAAGTGTACTTACTGGAAAATCGCTCGTCATGGCAAGCACAGAAATAATTTCATTTGATGTCAACCTCAAATTCTCATGATACGACTTTATCGCTAACAAACGAAGTTTGGAAAGAATTTATTCCTGAGCTGATAATGATGAGAAGAACACCTTTTTCCAGCAGAGAACGTTGACAGGCTAATAACGAGCAAAGCTCTTAATGCAAAACATCATTTAGATCGGAATTATTCTACCTCACTTTAACAATAATTAATATTTAACAAGGTTGAAAACCAAAACTCAGATTTAATATTTTAACAGCCCTTGAAGTTAATAATTTGTTCAAAACATCAAAGCAATCACAACTCGCTCAAGTAGGTAATTGTCAAAGTTTGAAACATTAATTTAAATACACTGGCACATTGTTTAAAAGTTCTTTGCAATACATACTCTTATCATTTTGAAAGAATCTGGGTTTATAATAATAAATAATAAAACACCAAACCCTCCGATTTTCAGTCCTGTGCCAGGTTGAGCGAGGTAGGAAACATCCTAAGTGGAAAAAATCTTGATAATAAAGTATGCTGTAGAAGGTCGTATGGCTTGGTACCTACCTGTCCCTTTTCAGATTGGAGAGGTAGGAAAGTGGTTGTCCCAATGTCTTGTTTTCAGTAATCTACCTCAATTCGCTGGTGTTATCAAACATTATTAGCAGGTAATTGTGTACAATGCTCGAAATGTTTATGGGACATTCTTCATGTCTCTGTGGTTCGCTGCTTGTTTGTTTTGTTTAATAGGATTCATAATGGTTTCAGCACTTACCACAATCTTCACCAGGGTGCTTTAGCTCCTAAGTCGATAGGACCGCTAAAAGCCTGCCCAATGCCAGAGATATTAATTTAACCATGTCCTATCTTTATTATTAATGATTAAAGTCTCATTGATTAATTAGTAGACTGTGGCATTGAGCAAAGCGAAGTCGTTCGTTCAGTTCGTTTATTTTGTTTTGAGTAAGTTGTCATACTAATGAATTAAATACTAGTAGTTCCGTGAGAACAGTAGACCTCGCCAGCCCTTATAAACCAAACCTAAAAGAAACCAACAAAAGTCAACTTTGGAAACAGAAAAAGTACCTACTAATGTGACAAAAATTAGCACTTTAAAGCTTAATATTTCGCAAACGGATCCCTGAATCGAAAAATGTTTATCACACACCCGCGATATTTTTGAAAGACCCATCCAACGATACCCCACACCATGGATATCACGCGGAAAAAAATAATTTTCCATTTTACGTATGCAGTTCTATGAACATAATTTATTTTTTCAACTTTCTTAAGTCGATCCACTATTACTCAAAAACTAATAGAACCTACTTAGCCGTAATAGTTTTCCTTGTAACTACGTTATACAGTGGTGGACAGCTAATTAGAAACAGATAGCACGACTAAGTATGTTGTAAATGTAATCAATATTTCTACTGCAATTCATCAGAGATCATGGACTATTTATTTCGTCACAATGTACTACATGTTCTTAGTTTTACAACAAACCACATTTTATGATGATCATTTAATATTTAAAATAAAAAAAGCCTGTACATCTCAACAAATACCAATTTCCTTAGTACTGGCCGCTGGACAACTAATTAGAAACAGAGAATGGTTAATGTTATAAAGTTGAAATTTAAAATAAAATGACTCCTTAGCTCAACATTATAGCTCAGTTAGCTGTATATTAGGAGTTTTGTCGCCGTTTTTAAATTATTTCGCCTAATTTTATTGTTAAAATGGGTAAAAGCAAGAGTTGTGATGCATCGACCAGAAAAATTATAGTGAATTTGCATTGCAATCGAAATTGGACGTACAGAAAGATCGCCAATCATTTGGAGTGTGCCGGGAAGATAGTTTTAATGCCATTGCACATTACAAACATCAAGGGACAACGAACAACGTACCTAGAAATTTACGGCCAAGGAAGACCACGTCTCGTGAGGACAGACTTATGATTCGTTTAGCTAAGGCAGACCCTTTAAAAGGCTCAAATGAAATTCGAAAGGAAGTTTTTTGTCGACATGATCTTTGCAACGTATCTGCAAGGCTAGTCCGCAGGCGGCTGCTAGAAGCAAATTTGTTTGGAAGAGTTGCTAGGAAGGTGCCACATCTTACTAGGGAACATAGGGAAATTCAAACAAAAAAACATTCGCTAGAAAGTATAGCAGTTGAACAGTCCGCCAATGGAAAAAAAAAGTTTTCTGACGAAACTAAGATTAATTTGATAAATTCTGATGGCAAAAGGTACCTACTTCGCCCAATCTATAAGGCATTAAATAACAAGTACACAAAAAAGACAGTTAAACATGGCGGTGGAAATGTTAAAGTATGGGGGTGTTTTTCTGGACACGGGGGGTTGGTCCTGTGAGAATGATTGAAGGCATGTTGGATCAGTTTCAGTACAAAAATATATTGGTGATGACGATTCCATACACTGACAAACATTTACCAGTTACTTGGATATTTCAACAGGATAATGATCCGAAGCACACAGCTAATAGTGTTGAAGCATTTTCTTAGAGATCAATTGGTGTCTGTGTTAGAATGGCTAGTAAATAGTCCGGATCTCAATCCAATTGAGAATTTGTGACACACTGTGAAAGAAAACAATGTCAGATGAACGTATCACCAATATTCATGAACTTTAAGACACTTTTGCAGAAGCTTGGAGATGTATTCCTGTGGAAAGGTGTGGAAAATTAATAGAATCAATGCCACTTCGGTGTAGAGCTGTAATCAAAAACAGCGGTTATCCAACCAAGTACTAATCGTCTGTGGATAAAGCATTTGTATTAACTAACCATATTATTTCTTGTTAATATAAAATTTGTTCATGTTTTGTCTAATACTTTTCTGTTTCTAATTAGTTGTCCACCATGATGTACTGTAAAATGTCGACTTCTTGCATAATGTTTCATAAATTATTCTAACACACAAGTGTAGTTTGGTATTTGAACACCCAGTGAATCAACACGATAAAGAGTGGGTACATTAGATATAATATTAGCCCTCTCTGATATTTAAAACATTATTTATTTGATTTATTTGATTGAAACTAAAAGCTATCACACTGTGTTTCTAATTAGCTGTCCACCACTGTATATGCTACTGCCATGAATTTTTTCACATTTCCAGAAGCAACCGTTTAGCTGGCAGGGGGGGGGGACACGTGACTCTAACAAAAATTACCGCTTTAAAGCTTAATATTTCGCCAACGGATCCCTAAATCGAAAAAATGGTATTCACACACCAGCAATATTTTTGAAAGACCTATCCAACGATATCCCACACTATGGGATTCACAAGAAAAAAAAAGTTCACTCCCACTTTGCGAGTATGGTAGGTACTCTAAAAAAAATGTTTTTCAAAATTTTATTCTACTCATTTTGTAGGTTTAATTAATTTATACATATGCCAAATTTTCGTCAAAATCGGTTGAAAAATGCGACCTGTAGAGAATTACAGACAGACAGACAGACAGACAGACAGCCGGACAAGAGCATTTTTGGCCAGTCTCGAAACGTAGACGCTTCGCTCGCTCGGTCAATTAAATAAATGTTAATTAATATTATGCAAGAGTTGTGGCACTGATACACCCAGAGACGCTGGTAGTGCTACCACAACTCTTGTATAAAGAGTGCAAGAATCATTGTGAACATGATAGAGTCATACATACATATTAGAATCTGAGATTGGTATTATAGGTAAGTATGTCTCTGTAAATTTCTTAAAGGTAACATCAAGCTAAATAGTAAATGTATCGTTTTACCTGCGGCATCTGTTCTCGAGGTGTGCAGGCCTAAAACAGAATTTAAAGATACTTTGTATAATGTAACAGCGATCGATATTTAATTTTGTTTTTGCTCCGAGGAAGTAAGATATATTATTATCTTAGGACCAAGGAACGCAAAAAGGTTATAGGAAATATCGAGTACACCGGTTTATATTCTAAATATGAGAAAGGCATTGACAATCTCACCAATTAATAAACCATTATGGACTATAGTTCATAACTTAAAGTACCTCTAGTGAATGCATTATAGCTACGTAAGCAGTCATTATAAAAGCGGAATTGCAATTGCAAGCTGAAATGTAAATGATGGATTGGATGATTTTATTGCGGTATCAGCTTTTGTTTCGCGTGAAAGCAGTGATTTAATTTATGATGATTCCGACGTTTGTGCTTTTCATAAAAAAAATATTGAAGTAAAATTACCCATGGTGTTAGAAAGATACTGATGTACGTAACGGTTTGTCACCTGGGTCTTTTCCTTATTAAACAAAAAATACGGCCATGAAATTTCCCAATGATGATTTCACGATTCTCTAACACCCTTTCTCTAAATACGTACGTGTAACTTTTTTTAGAAAATAAGTTAAGTACCTACCTAACAGGGAAAAACTAAATAAAACTTTGTTCAGAAGTAAACAGACAGACATAATATGTTTTATAAATGTATTCTAATGCCACATTTCACAATTTTCTAATAAGTAACCAATTAAAAATTAAGACTTTATAAAAGCAGATCCAAATAATTCAATCGAACGCTCCTGCGAAAGTTTGAAATCTAAAGCTGTTCTATGAACCGAAGATTTAAATCTCTATCGACTTCACCCAATTAATAGAAACTTAGTAAGTCGATTCCAAGGAACTTGGCTCATTCATATTCATTATGGAAGTTTCATTCGGAAGGACTCTTTTTAATGATTGAAATAAAAATATACCTAACATATTCGTAGTTTTTAGTTTAATGGTAACTAGGCTTCTATATTTAATTGGTTTATTAATGCTTAATTTACTTTATTAAAACTAGTGAACTTCATTCACATTATAAAGTCGTATAATATGTATGTCAATCCGGGATGTAGGTATCACTGGATCGCAATACTTGGCGCTCCGATCTTTCTGCTTACCCCGCCAGGGACATAGCGTGAAGATATGTATCACTGTACCAAGTTTCATCTAAATTTCCGTTCAGCCGTTATACAACCACGCACGCGGCTACCTAGTGTACGTACCATATACACGTGATAAGGCTGTATTCTGTGTGTGTTATCTTGTCAATATAAGCCGATGAGATATTTCTTTGTCTATAAAGACTTTGCTAGTAACTATAATATAATAACCTTATGAGATTTACTATAAATAAGTATTCAAAATGGTTCCGCCTTTTCAAGATTCCGATTCTGCGGACAAAGCAGACTAGGCGTTTGACACTAAGTATTTCTGCACTAGTGCACCGCCTGGCGTAGTGCCAAGTTTGTACAACAGATTTCTGTTGTCTGCCCACATGAATTCGAGTGTGCAAAATATGCTGTGTCTAGACACTACGTTCTCGTGGGCGTGTAAATCGCATACATATTTAACTCAGATATTTACAAGTGTCTATCGTACTGATGTTGAGATCATAGTCCTACTAACCAAGAGTCAATCACATAATTCTTTTATAAAATCGAGTAAGGCAGACGTCCGTATACTTGTCAGTGTCCCTATAGTCGTCACATGATATAAAAATCATTTTAACCTGTTGTCGACTTAGTGTTGCTATCATTTGTTTTAAGTATTAGAAAAAAATTGTTGCCATGAAGAGCTGTTGAAATGTTGGTACAACAGATTATATATGTTTTATATAATATCATTGTGACGACTATAGGGACACTGACGAGTATACCAGCGTCTACCTTACACTTTGACACATTTTGTTTAACATTCTTCTGACGTTCGTCATGTCGTAACAAAAAATAAGACAATTACTACGCGCGTTACGCCTGTAGCGTATTGTTTTACGCTTTTTGCTACGCGTCGTAAACTAAGCAGAGCGCTCAACAAATAATTCGAAAATGTTTCCTTTTTAGAGCAAATAGGGTAAAATGTATGTGAATGTTAAGATGTTGACATGTTTTCCATAGGTATGGGAAAAGCTGTTCATTCTTATTGACACTACTAACAAGAGAAGGTCGGTCGCAAACCCGAACTCTCCAAAATGAAGGATTCTTTAAATGTTTGTAGAGTAGGTGATTCTGATTAGAACTTTATATTTTCAGTGAATTAACTTTGAAAAATGTACCTACCTGGACAACCTACTTCTACTTATTTATTTTTATAACAATAATAAAAGGTATACTTAGATAAAGATTTATTTAATTGTAGAAAGATAAAGTAGTTATTTATAAAATAGCCCAGAATTTTTAAACTTCCATCTAATACCCAAGGAGCTCATATCCTGTCTATTTCACGCCACATAAAAGAGTGTAGTGTCATTTTATATCAAAAGCTAGGTTCATTAAATGTAGTAGTATATGTTCGACATAACTGTGGCAATTTGTTACTGTAATAAAAATATAACGGCTTTTGTCTTAGAAACTGCCAATTCACAATTATTTATTGCAATAATATGCGTGTTCTCAATGGATACTGTCAGGTATATTGGAAAAGTATGAAATTGACTTAAAAATTTCTACAAGTATTATCTACATCAATGATGTTTATTTTTTAATACAGCCAAATTATTCCTTTACAATACTGCGATTGCCCTTTTATATTTATCTTTTTATCCGAGACGTGATTGAAACTTATACATGTGCCAATGTTTTAACCACTTCTAATTTATCCTTTCGAGCAGTTTTGAATTTAATTTAATAAGTACTTACAAGAAAAGCGAACTTAATTGGTTTTACCCTAAACATACTCATAAACAGAAACAAGACAATCACGCAGTAAATAATGTGATGAAGGTGAAAACGCTGAATTGTTAAATTGTTACACAATCACAATCTGAGAGTGACACCCGCCACAAATCTGTACGACAAGTTTAATAAAACAACAATTGCTTTGAAACCGTAGCGAAACCGTAATACGGATTTACATGTGAAAACCTGTTTTATATGTTACGAGCAATACATAGCATAAAGTGATTTAACTTCTAGCCTCACCTGTATGCTAACATCGACAGTGTATAATCACTTATCTACGTCATCGGTGAATGCCACAGACCAGTGACAGGCAGCAGCGCCCACCTCCTACACTACGCCTATTTATTATAGCCAGTGGGTCTGGCTAGCGCCAGTTGCATTCTGTGCTGATAGTACGTCTACGCCTTCTACGATTGCTACGGCTTATGCTACGCTTGCTACGACTTATGCTACGCTTGCTACGGATTATTTATTTTATTTATTTATTTACTATTTGGAAGATTACAACTTTTATCGCGTAGCTATGAAAAGAAACATTTAGATTTATATAAGTCAACTACAATCTTCGCATGCTCGTAACGTTATGCTATGCTCGTAACACTTTAGATACGAGCGATTATTATGGAACTAAGCACTGCACAGTTTTTCGTACAAAAACAACGCGGAAAAAGGATGCACGCTAGGCGTGTCTAGGCTAGAAATTACGATGACGTAGAAGCACTGGTTCCTACGTCGTTGATAATAAATTAAAGAGGCGCT
The DNA here is from genome assembly GCA_949699065.1 of Metalampra italica. Classification (NCBI taxonomy): domain Eukaryota; kingdom Metazoa; phylum Arthropoda; class Insecta; order Lepidoptera; family Oecophoridae; genus Metalampra; species Metalampra italica. Next base: position 5,226,403 of record OX452987.1, read on the forward strand.
ACGCTATTTGCTACACTCGTAGCTAGTTGCTCTATATACACTCTGGAGCTTTGTTGATTTTGCTAAATGAACGTTCATAGCAAATTTAATAGTTTAAAACGGGAGAAGTAGGTCATCAAAGTTTCTCTAGCAATCCGCTTTAAGCTATTTTGTTAGGTACTTGGTCTCTAATTTCAATTGTATAACCGCTTCTGAATTTTATATAAATGAATCTCTGCTGTTTAATTACCAAATCGATTTTAAAAATTGGTACTAAACGCAGGAAATGAAAATAAATATTTCTCAAAGGCTGATTGAACCAGAAACGCCACATTATATTCACAAATCAATATTTTATAAAGATTCGCATTTTTTAGCCTGTTCTTGTTTTCAACCTAAATTATTTTAAACATCAAATAAGTGTAACTTTTTGTATATCTACTGTAACGATGCTTTTAATATCACATATCGGGACTCGTTTATTGCTACGCTTTCAGATTGGACGTTTTTCAGTTTGGACATTTTTCAATTCGAGCATGGTCATTGGAAATTTTTCAGATTGGACATTATAACAGTAAATCGCGTAGACGTCTTTGACAGCACTAACTAGACTAATCCTAGCCATATCGTGTTTTATTATATTGTCTACTAATAATTAAATTAAAATTAAATTAAATCGAATTTATTTCAGGCCGATATAGCCCATAGAAAAGACACATAAAATTGACAAAAGACAAATTGACAAATTGAATTAAAAATACATTGGAGAATACATTAGAAAGTCAGGATGTAATAGCATTAATAATATTAAACATGTCATACACTATAGCAGGTGTACTTAAAGACTGCATATAGCAATTTTACAACTGTCATAGACAGCCCTTAGTACACCATTGTCAGATTTTCTTATTCGGTCCATGAAGGAGGCATGCCTCTTCCTCATAACGGCATAAAAATCATCAACCCTGTTCTCGGCGAACATACCAGACGCGCTACACCTCCAGGGCAGGCCGAGCATGCACCTGAAGGCGTTGTTGTACTGCACACGCAGCGCGTGGTATGCGCGCGTGGTATAATACGAAATGCAAGCTTTTTCCTTTGTTGTTCGCAATCTTTGTACTTTTCTGCAAATTTTAAATTGATTTTGCGATATTCAAATAGCAAATTAAAGAAGGTAATTTATGTGCGTCAGTGGCCCTGGGGATAGAGCGTCAGTGGCCCTGGGGATAAGACGCGGCCTATCATATCGAAAGGTCCGGAGTTCGATCCCCGGTTGGGTCATGTACCAATGGGTTTTTCTCGAAACTTAAGTACATTTACTGACTGCTCTCAAACGGTGAAGGAAAACATCGTGAGGAAACCTGCATACGCCGAAGAAGAAATTCTTAGGCGCATATATGTGAAGTCTACCAACCCGCACTGGGCTAGCGTGGTGGACTATAGCCCGAACACCCTCGTTGAGGGTGGCTCAGGCCTACCCTAGGCCTGAGCCCCAGCAGTGGGGAGATTAATAGGCTGTTGATGATGATTTATGACAGTTAAGAATTCCAAGGGATTGTTCTTACTTATTATATTTATCTGCAGTGCTAATGGAGCCAGGTAGGTATGACGTTTACTTTATTCTTGAATTTAGGAGAAACGGCAGCTTTTTGTGTCCTTGCATTATCAGCTAAGGGATTAAGAAGAAGGGACTACAATCGAAATCTGTCTTAAGGGTTTTTGTTGCAATGGACCCCTTAAAATAACGGACAGTAAGTAAGAGCGCACTACACGATGAATTTGTAAGTTTTGTGAATAATTCAATTCGCAAAAAAGGATTCGAAGAGTTATACCGCGACAGTTTTAAGTTGTGGAAGCGGACTCAATGCAAATTTTATTCAAAACGAGCCATCTATGCAAACAGTGGAATAATTAGTAAGAAAATTTCTTCCATTTATCCAAGTCCATGAATTTAAATTTTCAATAAATTACATTGCTACTTACATCAGTATGAAACCAGGGTTTCGGAGTTAAGATTAGACTAGGAGGAAAATTGTCTGTAAATTTTAATTCTTGTCTCCTTGTCTGTGCAGCATTTGTTATAATTACAAGCTGTAGAATAAATTAGGGTTCAACTGTTAGAAGGCTGTGGTAATTTAATTAGACACAGTTACTTCTAAACTAAATACAAGTTGGCCAAGAGCGTGTCGGGACACGCGCAGGGTAGGGTTCAGTAGTCAGTACGCTGTCCTCTTCAGGTTAAAAGATAAGTTATTTTTGTAGTTCATTTAAGTCATTAGTATGGAGTTCTTTTGACTGACTTAAGTACTGGTGCCTACTTATAACCATATCAAATTTCAACTTTGTAGACCTACTAAAGTCTGCGAGTAAAATACCGGACAGACGGATATGGCAAAACTATAAGGGTTCCTTGTGGGCTTCAGAACCCTAATTAAAATTGGTGGTTCACCAATACAGTTAGATGGGATAAGTCTAGATCGATAATTTACACGAAAACATGACAAAATGTGAACGAAGGCAGATTATCACTATAAGATACTTATCTCTTGTCTAGTGGGGATTTTTCTGTAAAAATTCCGAGTCTTGATGCGGTATTCTTGAACTTTCAAATTCAATAAAAAACTAAACGAAAATACATTTCAAGTTAACATTTTTATAATTAACACTATACTCACTAAGCTATAATAGTCATCGTTTCTTTAAATAACAATGGCTCTCTAATTCAGTAATTAAGAACATTACAGCTATCAACGGTTGACATTTAAAACTTCGTTAAAGGAGCTTCCAGTCTATCATCGAGTTACATAAATAAATAGTCAAGTCGTTAATGGTGAAAGCCCCGAGCCTCATGCAACCGGAAAGGCTTTCAAATCACGAGAATGGATACTTTGTCTATGGATCCGTTGTTCGCTCGCCTGTGTACTCTTATTACGTTTATGAATGGGATGGCTTTGTGTACATTTATTTACAGAAGCATTATTTTTAAAATGCCTACAACCCATTTTCACAAGGTTTTTTGGAATCGTAAATAGTTAAGCGGGGAAAAATTATAAGCCGCACTAAAAATGTATGGTAATGTTTTTGTGAATATCAACACTTGGACATTTTGGGAGTTGGATCAATTTCCGACAAATTTGGACATTCTGGGACTGGTCGGTAAAACGTATGCTAATTCCTATTTTCATTCAACCATAACCATATCTAATCTATGAGTTTCACGACAAAGTCTTACATTTTATTTTAAACTTAACGCTCAGGCAAAAGGCCTCTGCAACAAAAAAAATCAAAATCATGTACTTAAGAGATCCATGATGTGATATTTTTGTAATATCACAGTTGCGTCGCAGTTACGATGGGCCTTATTCATCTATGCATCAAAAATGCATTCTTAAATTTTCAAATGCGTAAAAATAGGCTAGACAATATTCACAGTAAATTTTTCATGCAGGAAAGAAACAGAAATACTTTTTTATAATGTTTAATTAAAACAATCTACTATTTTACTCTAACATGATTTAAAACGTCTAGTCACTGAAAAGATCCAGTGGTTGCCCGCCCAATCTATGTCAGCTTCTCTTTATATAGAAAACAAAATATAACACTACTCAATCTAAATGAAATATAAATAAAAACGAAACACTAGCACCAACAAAATTATATTCTTGCATGTCAAACGGCCGTAAACCCTCAATTACATTAGAGCTATTTGATTTTTATAACATTAAAAAGATGTTTTGGGAAGCGAGTGAACCCACAAACGTTTGCTAGTCTAACGATAATGCAGAGGAACATTAGTGTACACTTAACTACTATCCGTCACAAACCGTTAGCTGCCACAGCACTGTATAATAGCTAAGAGTATGTATATTGTAGAACAGAGGTGACCAAATAGGGCCCGCGAAGCCTTGCGACCCGTGTCCGATCTAATTTTTTGTGTACGAGCTTATTCTTAGGGGGCCAGGAATATGCCACTTCCATCCTTTTTTGCCAAACCCCTGGTAAACAGTGCCCCAATCGGTTGTTTAGTGAACTTCACATACGCATAGTAAAGAAATTCTGATCTTTAGCGTATGCAGGTTTCCTCACGATGTCATAATATTCTTTTCTCATAGCTACAAAACATTTAACCAATTGTAATGGGGTTGAAAATATATAATAGTAACATAATTAATTTACTGATTCTTTAATATCATGATAGAATTTTATATTAGGATACAAAATAAACCAGAAGGGGCGTGATTCATAATAATTATGATAATTCATAATAATCATACAATTATTGTATCCGCTTTGTGACCAAGAATAAAACGAACGTCCCGCACCTCCACACATTTGAACGAGCTGCTTCAAAGTCTTGCGGGAATCCCATTTCTAAACTTTGACCCGCTGTCCAAAAAGGTTGGTCGCCAATGTTCTGGAAACTAATTTCATTCCTTTGTTTGCCCGGGCTATTTTCACGTCCATGAAAAGTAACTGCCTGGTAGTGGCGTTGTCTGCTACAATAAGCGGTTCACTCGTTGCGACTTCTAAACTTTTGACTATGGTTTTAGAGAATTTAACATAAAATGTTTAATTAGATATTTAGCAATGGGTTTTTGCATCCAACTAGCCAAAATTCAGAAGGCATTTACGGTGTTTCTTTTACCTACAAATGTTATAATTTTGAGTACTAGGTCATCTGCCTACTGAGCCTAAGGTCGTGGGTTCGATTCCCACCCGGGACCAACATTCGTGTGATGAGCATAACTGCGTTGGTTTTCGGATTCTGGGTGTTTGTATCTATTTAAAAGTTTTTATATATGTTTATCAGTTATTGAGTACCCATTTACAAGCTTCGGCTTAGTTTGGGACTAAACAGCCGTGTGTGGATTTGTCCAAACATTATTATATTCTTATTATTTTATTCCTAAATTAATTTAATTTAAGAGCCACTCGATCGATTTTGATAAAAAAACAGATAGCGAATTATAAAAAAAAATAATGTTCATACAACAATCTACATATACAAGCAAACCCGCGGTAATATAGTATACCTTTGTAAAGCTTACACATCGCGCATACCAACCAATTTAATATTTAATCAAAAGGATGCATATACAAAATAAATTTCTAATTATACCTACCATTTTCCCAGAGACGGGGTGGGGTACATACCTCTACATAATAGCTATCTACCGTTTATTTATTTACAAATTTTGTGAAGTTAGCCTTCTGTAGAAACGGCGGGGTTTCGATTGCCATTCTCTGATGTTGTTTATTTTCATTGCGAAATAAGGAATTTAATTTCAATAAACCACTCGCGTCTTATTAGACTCGTTAAGACATTCCAATTCCAAATCGCTACTATTTTACATTTTGGACGTATTTAGGCTGGTGACTTGATTTGATTATTTCCAATTACATTCCAATAATACCTACCAAAGTATTTTTAAAGAATTCCTCAGAAGGAATAGATTGAAAAGGTTTAGATTTAATGACCTCTAAATATTTTAATTACAATTAAAGTACGAAATTAACGCAATTGTAAAGTTACCTGTACCTGTTACCGGTACCTGAATTAGTTTTTTTTTATTGCTACGGGGGCAACAAGCAGGCGGGCCTCCTGATGTTAAGAGGTCACCGCCGCCTATAGACGCCTGCAACACCCGGGGGGAGCTGGTGCGTTGCCGGCCTTGGTTGAAGGGCTCTTTTGAGTCTCTTCTTGAAGGACGTAATTCTTTGAGTTCCAAATTCGAGTTAAAACCGTATCGAATTCCAATGTGAATCAAATTATTCAAACTCTATTGTTAAGGAAATATCCTTAACTTTGATCAAATCATGTAATCTTCTGTATTAAGTACCTACCTATTTTAGTTGAGTAAACTACTCTGTAATGATTCATAACTTCAGGAACAACTCTAACCGTCTTTACACTCAATCCATCATGTTGATTAATCTGATGAAACTTTCACGGTGATGGTATCATTCTGAGCCCCGCTTATTTACCTTCTCATATGGGAAAGGGGCACTCAGATACCTGTTATATAATCTGTAGTCGTACGTCTGAAGCGAGGATAGCAATCATATCTCCGATATTATTTAGTGGCAGGTAGAATGATTCTCTTCGCAAAATTAGTGAGTTCACACGTTTCTCATTATAGTACGGAAGATATCTAGATCGTATTACCAAAATGATCAAACTTAGATATTTAATTGCTATGTGATTTTTTTTATGAATAAGTGTAAGGCGGCATAATCGTTTTAAATAAAATTAAACAATAAATATATTTTTTTACTTGTAAAAGCGGTAAATTCGAAAATTACTTTTTATTATAAATATTTTTTATTATTAAAACAGATACCTTTAAGTATGTATAATATATTTCTATCTATATATAGTTATCTATATATGGTTGCTTTTAGATTCCAAAAATAGAATTGAAAAATGATTTTTCCCAACTTTACCGCATGCATGAGACTAGAATGGTAAAAATAAATTATTCACAGCCGGTTCACAGAATCGTCGTAATATGGACGGAAAAAAATTGTGCCAGTAGTGGCTCGTAATCGTGAAAGTTAATAGCGGCAGTGCAAATAGCCTTGTCGCTTCGTTTAATATTTGTCTTTTGACGTTCAACTATAACCTTTCAATTTAAAAAAAAAACTAGCTTCGTCCGTGAGAACATAAAAAACCCAGGATTTACAGTAAAGTATGATAGCTAGACCGATAGAAAATTGTTTACGCATAAATGTATTAAAATAAATTGTTTTGTCTTTATGAACGAAGAATACGGAATAAAAAGCACAGCTTTTATTAAATTTCCACAAAATCATTGCATTCATTATCCTACTAATATTAATAAAGGCAAACGTTTATAGGATGTTTGTTACTCTTTCACGATGTCACGGCTGAACGGATTTTTATAAAACTTGGTACAGTGATAGCTTATATCCTGGAATAACATATGGGCTACATTTTACCGCAGTAAACTATTCCCGCGGGAAAAAACTTATTCCACGCGGGGAAAGCCGCGGGCAACATTTATAAGGCATTTTCATGTAGATAAAAACCAACGGTGTTGTGCGGCATAAAATCGAAGTCTAGTAGATAAAAGTAAACTGAAAAACTTAGCCATAAAGTTTATCAAGATGATATCAAGTTACTTAATTCGCTCAAACGAAAACTGGAGCCGACAGAACCATTTACGTTGATGTGCCATCTCATTGACAAAATAGAGGGGCCTTGGTGTATATTTTACGTTCGCGGCCTTGACGAGTTCGCCTTGACTTACATACGGTCACGCCTTCGACTTTATTTTTGTATTGACTTTGTTAATCCTTGGCAACATTGTTAAAAATAATGAACATTAGGTGCTAGGCTTTACCCGGAATTAAAAAGATTGTTATTTTTAGGATAGCCGTGAAAACACCACCAAAAAACATACACCTTTCGGAGATAAAGTGCCGTAAGTAAAAAAGTTAAAAGATAAGTAAGTATTTGACAAAGGAGGACCGGGCGTTCACTGGGGAAGGTGGATGTCCAGCAGTGGACGTCGAGCGACTGATAGGGTGAGACGAGTAGACGGAACAAAATATTGCTTAAACAACCAAAACCCAAAATGTCAAACAGGCAATTTGTGAAAACGAATTCACGCGTCTGTAGAAAGGCCTACTCACAATATACAGAACAATTTATGTTGATCTCGGCACATAGATAAGCATTTTGCGAAATCCCTGGAATATATTTGTATTATACAACGCCCTGTTAGCTTTGTGCAAAGCGTGATGCTGTTACACATTTTCTCTGCTCTTCTAGTTTTAGAATTGAATTTTGTAAATGTTGCAGATTTTGCTTAATTTTTTAATCTTGTTTCTCCTGACTGTAACTAAACAGATTACACCCTCTATAAAAAGTTTACCAGAGGCAGTAGGTATACTAAACTAATTGTAAGTAGGTAAACTGTATGATTATCAAATTATTTTTTTCTGTTGTCGTTTATTCTGAATGGTAAAACCTTAAAATTGGTAAAAGTGGTAGTAAGTACCCTAAAATTTGCTGACAAGAACCTGTTACTAATTTTTCAGCTATTTTTGTCTACAATCGAATATTGTAAATATATTGCAGATTTTGCTGTTATTGTTTTTTTTTCCATTGTAACTAAACTAAATAGATGTTAGGACAGTCTAAACATTACTTTATACAGTCATTACATTTTTAGGTAATGTTTTCAATTTTTTATGTTTTACTATTGTATCCCACGGCGAGCGTGTATGAAGAGAATGATGAGAATGAGCGAAGCGAAAGAGGTGTGTCAGGATCGCGATACTTGGCGCTCCGTTCTTTCTGCCTACCCCGCCAGGGACATAGCGTGAAGATATGTATGTATGTATGTATGTACTATTGTATTAAATAAAAAATTTGTATAATTCTAGTGAATAATCATAAAACTCGTACAACTATGAATACGTGCACCATGAATGCAAAGAAATGAAATGAAGAAAAAACCTTTTTCCTTTAGATTTTAGTACAGGCATTCGGCCAATTAAAAATATTAATTCAATTTCAAAACATCATTCTTTTGATTCCTATTTCAAAACTTAAGATGTATTTTATGTGGACGAAGCCCTATGTTTTCTGAAGTTCTAAGTTAATCTATTTCATCTACTACAATCTATCAAAAGGCTCTATAATTTTATATCAGTTATGTATCTCTAAACTACAATAAAGTCAGTGTTCAACAGTTTCCGTTTGATTCACAACTCCAGACCTACAGAACCCTAATAAAGACCCCGGAACAAACACACCCACTCAAGCATTTACGCGGCACAATAATCGAACCCGTAATAATCACTGACGCCGACCCTGACAGGAATAATTACCTATTGATCCATCTGACCTTACGTAAAGTAAGTCACAAATTATGTGGCGTCAAAGTTATGTATCACAAATCAATAATCTATTTACACAATACGCCATGATTTATGTAGGTATATGATGATACAGCGGTATCGCAGTTCCGTGGTATCACTGTCATTAGTCTTGCAGAGTAATGCCTCTGTGACAAGACTAGTATAGGTAGTGATTTCAACTACCGCCTGCAGTGAGATAAACTGTTTATTAGTTTTAACTATATTCGAATCGTCAGAGCTTTCACAAACGGAAAATAGACAATATAATGTTTGTTAACAACATAATTATCCTTTCGGCAGCGTACATACATACGTAACTGAGTTTCTTAACTGGTTACGGCAGAAGAATATGCTATTCTTTAATGTAACTGGTTACAGAGTGAGAATCTGGTAATTATTTCGTAACTATAAAATAATTAATACAAGTTAACTGATTCGCACGATCGTCACTTTCCCTTTACTTTAAATACGATACGATATTTTAGGCGGGGACCCCCTTTATCTCAAAGCAAGAACGGGTTACCATTAAAAATAGGAATTCCTCTACCGAAACCAATTTCCATTCTCCAGCCGCAACCAGTTACGAAATTCAGTTACGTACGCGGCTGATAGGAAAGTTTATTGTACAATTATAAGCTAGGGGTCGCAATACTGGTACCATTTTTCAATACCGGTATTTTCGGTATTGAGTCTAAGTTAATACCGGGATTCCGGTATTTTCGGTATTTTCGATATTTGGTCAAATAATATTTATTTTTTGAGTTTGAGAGCGAGTCAAAAGTTATTGATGAAGTTGAAGAGTTACATTACAGGTAGTAATACAATAAAAGAGGATTTTGGAAAAAATCACTGTTTAGTACCATTGAAAACGCTCAATAAAATAAAAATTCTTGCCGTAAATCACAGTTACCCTAAAAACAGAGAGAGAGATCAGAAATTTGATCACAACAAGTAAGAAATCACAATAATTTGTAATAAAACTAAAGTAAGTTAAAATGAATTCAGCAGATCACACACACTAATAATCACAATAATTTGCAGTTAAACTAAAGCAAGATAAATCTATACTACTTATACGTAAAATAAAGCAGCTTTCGATCGATCTACTTCATTATATTCACCTTTATTAACATTCATCAGCACAACAAATTATTATTTGCATTTTAGTTTAACTGAATTTTTGAATAAAAGCTTGTTTTTAGAAAAGATATTTTCATTATTTATTTATTTTCAACTTTTTACTCTTGTTAAGAAGTTTATTTAGTTTAAATTCCTCTAAATCAAAAAATTATTTAGATATTACAATGTTTTATAACAGAGTTCCTTTAAATAACCAGAATGTTTGCCAAGAACAAAACAAATGACCCCAAACTCAATAGGGATGCGTGGTTTTATTACAGAGTTTCTTTGGACAAAACAAATGAGTCTAAACTCGATGGGTTTGACTTGGTTAGTTTAGGAGTTCCTGTGGCTCCATCATCAGACCCTGGACACTATCTACGATCAGAGCACTTGTCAAGACAAATTAATCGAGCTCAAACTCGATTGGTTTGCACGGTTTTATTACAGAGTTCCTGTGGCCACCTTCCGGCTCCATCATCAGACCCTGGACACCGTCTACGATCATACTTGTCAAGACAAATTAAACGAGCTCAAACTCGATTGGTTTGCATGGTTTTATTACAGAGTTCCTGTGGCCACCTTCCGGCTCCTTCATCAGACCCTGGACACCGTCTACGATCAGAGTACTTGTCAAGACAAATTAAACGAGCTCAAACTCGATTGGTTTGCATGGTTTTATTACAAAGTTCCTGTGGTCACCTTCCGGCTCTATCATCAGACCCTGGACACCGTCTACGATCAGAGTACTTGTCAGGACAAATCAAACGAGCCCAAACTCGATGGGTTTGCATAGTTTTATTACAGAGTTCCTGAGGCCACTTTCCGGCTCCATCATCAGACCCTGAACACCGTCTACGATCAGAGTACTTGTCAAGACAAATGAAACGAGCCCAAACTCAATTGGTTTGCATGGTTTTATTACAGAGTTTCTGTGGCTACGTTCCGGCTCCATCATCAGACCCTGGACACCGTCTACGATCAGAGTACTTGTCAAGACAAATCAAACGAGCCCAAACTCGATTGGTTTGCATGGTTTTATTATAGAGTTCCTGTGGCCACCTTCCGGCTCCATCATCAGACCCTGGACACCGTCTACGATCAGAGTACTTGTCAAGACAAATCAAACGAGCCCAAACTCGATGGGTTTGCATGGTTTATTACAGAGTTCCTGTAGCTACCTTCCAGCTCCATCATCATTCCCTGGACACCGTCTACGATCAGAGTACTTGTCAAGACAAATGAAACGAGCCCAAACTCAATTGGTTTGGATGGTTTTATTACAGAGTTTCTGTGGCCACGTTCCGGCTCCATCATCAGACCCTGGACACCGTCTACGATCAGAGTACTTGTCAAGACAAATCAAAGGGAAAGTGGGTCAAAAATTACTTGCAAGATTTGACCCATACTAACAAAACAAGGCAAGTTAAATAAAATGAGAGGAGTATCAATCAAGTATCACTTAATTTCAACCGCAAATGATTACAGAAATAGCCCGATGCAGAGAACGCTCTCTCTGCCTCTACACTTGTTTGAGGAATGCTTTTCAGAGTCGTATGTAATGAATACCGAAAATATCGAAAATCCCGGTATTCGATAATTCAATACCGGGATTAAAATGGCTTCTTGTCCATCCGGTATCCCGGTATTTTCGGTATCCGGGATCCCGGTTTGCGACCCCTATTATAAGCCCTAATGAACGTGATTATTATCCAACATATTCACATGATTTTCCAAGCTCCAACTAACAATACCATCAACGCAAACGTGTAATAAAGTTGGGGACCTTAATAAGCAATTTCCCAGATAAATTTAAACGATAACCAACCAATATCGTATTCCGATCACAGCGCATTAGCTCAATGTAATGGAACATATTGTGTGGTCGCATCCATGCTATAATTTATATGACATGGTTCTGTATGGGAGAGCTATTGTGGCAAATTGGAACCCAGCCATAATCAACGCGGACCTCTGATACCGACGCTCAACAAATTCACTGGAAGTAACCAGCAATAAAAATGAATTGTTTTATTATGGTAAAAGCTGTACGTAGCTGGCGAAGTTATCTGACAAGGATTGATTCTTTCACATTGATCCTTATATTGCAGTCAAAGCCCGAAGCCAAGTCAAAATTAGGTTTTAATTGGTTTAAATATCACATCAAGGTTCGCTATTCGTAGTGTCATTCTGGTACCAAAATATTTTGCCGTTTTTCACTTAGCGGCGGATAATTTGCAGTACAGCCTAGCTCTTTCTTTAGTTGGGTTCAAAAATTTCAACCTAATCTAACCCGCCGGCGCCGATTCGATTTCAGTCTTCGACGGGCGCTCTTAGGTTTGAATGGATTTCGGACTTGACTATAACATTATACTTGATAGCTGTAGAAGGACTAAACTAACGTCAAGTAAGTTTAAATAATAGTAAGTAGACTAGGGCTAAATGAAAGCGGTTAGGAAGATCGTTAACATTGACTCCGATTAGCAGTTTTAAATTCCAAAAGGTTTGTTAGTGTTATTGGTCATGCAAAATTTAATGTAGGTATATGATAATATGATAAAGATGACTAACGTCAAGTAAGTTTTAATAATAGTAAGTAGACTAGGTCTAAATGAAAGCGGTTTAAAAGAAAGTGGTTTAAAATGCACCAAATAACGAAACACCATTTCCATTGTGAATACTGTCATGATTTTTATTACTGCCTATCTAACAAATTCTGAATACCTGAATCTTATACTTGGCAATCTTGTGACTCGACCTCGAAATTGCACTCTAGGGAGCCATAATCTGGGCCACGTTCCACCATTCTGGCACATTAATCTAACCGAAGCTCTAGGAAAGCACTAAAATGCACCTTTGCTGTCTTAAGCAACTGGTTGCCAGCAAATTAATTAATTGTAATGTCCTCTCCTTTTAAGTTTCATGCAAATCTGTGATTTATTTCAATTTCTATAGAAATGGTTTTTGTTTTTAACGTAAACCACTTATTATCAAAGATTACATATTGTGATATAGGACTCATTGAATACTTTGTGAAATATACATTTTCCATTTTTATGTCCCATAATGATTGAAATATAAAATTTTATGCCCTTGGCGGCATCAGTGAAAAGCTCGTAAAGTAAGAAATAATAATAAATCTGCTAAATGTAGTGTCGTTTAAAATCAATTATACCAAGTTTTAGGGTACCGTAGACCGACAAGGACCCCTTATAAAATCGTCCAGTTCATTCGCTCGTCATATTAATAAATAGTCTGACACAACTTCTACAATCAATAACCGAAATGTATAAAATATATGGCGCAAGAATTTTTTGATATAGATCTCAATTTAAAGGCAATAAAATGGTATAAATTTACCTCTCAGGGGTAACCTTCTACGTAAAGAGTGCATGAATTTTTTTAACACAAACTTTCATGAGAAAAAATGCTGATTTTTGTAGTGGTCTTTTTATGGGACGACAATATTATGTTTTATCAGCCGTACCATTTTGGACATAATACATCCCGCCAATTTGTTTTTTCTCAACTACCTATCTAGAAACGTGTAATTTTAACCCACTTAGGTGGACCATAGTGGGAACTCTCATTGAAAATTATTTCGGGTGATGAACTCTTTTTGAGTTATGGAGGAAAACTGTAAAATACGGAACCCTACGCTATTTGTGGTCTGACAGAGACTTGCCTGTTTTAATGATTCAAATTGGCAGACATTATTAGCATCAACTGATCAAAACAAAGTGAATAAGCGCCCTAGAAACACAACTTGGTTCGGATTAATAAAACTTTAAATTGCATTAACTAACCTAGATATCAAATGTCGGATTACGCCAACCAAATTGAATTTAGTTGGTGCATCGTGAAGCTTAAATGCACAACGCTGCTCCGTGGTCGAGTGTAATTATCTTCATATTAGCTCAAACCGCATCGGATCCAGTTCATAGAGACCGAATTTAATCAGTTAATAATTAGTATTTTAAAGATTACTAATGGTTGCTTTATTTATACTAACTGTCAGATGCTCTTGTGATGTTCGGTTTCTAGATTGCGTCTACAGATCCATGGTACCGTCTCCGTTACTTAGTCAAGACATAGGTATCTACCTAACAATTATAACGAAACATAAAAGAGATCAAAATTTAAAACTACTTTTGAATTAAGCAATAACAGAGGAATGAGAATGATTTTCGATTAAAATGAGTACACACAATTTGTGCTACAGAAAAACAGGTTACAGGTTTTACAGGTTTTTAAAAACCAGTGCAATTTTATTTAGATCCAAACTAGATCGAATGCAAAAAAGGAATCACAGATAAACGTGAAAATATTGACTCGTGAGTTTTTTGTTTAAAGAAGATCGTTAACATTGACTACGATTAGCAGTTTTAAATTCCAATATATTTGTTAGTGTTCTTGGTCATGCAAAATTTAATTTTTGAAAATTTTCGCAACTGAACACTTAAGTCATTGTTCAGACAATTTGTAGGTAATATTGTTAAAATAATGAACAGTATTTTATGACCCTTGAGTTCTCTTGAATTTAATGAACTAAGGGATCGGGAGCTCTTACACTGAAAGGTCAGAATCAGAATATACGAGTGCCGCGTGTTGTAAGGAAATAAAAGGGAAACACCCAAACTAATTTATGACCCCTCTATAAAAAAAACAAAGCAAATACTAGAAATGGTATAAGAAGGAAAGTGTTTAGACGATACTAACTTGATTCAAAGCTTTTCCGTGTAGACAAAATTTTTCAGATTGTATGTACACAAATTTAACCTGGATGTATTTATGACGTAAATAAAATTCTATAAGAAATTCTATAAAGAGCGTCAGTGGCCCCTGGGGATAAGACGCGGCCTATCATATCGAAAGGTCCGGAGTTCGATCCCCGGTTGGGTCATGTACCAATGGGTTTTTCTCGAAACTTAAGTACATTTACTGACTGCTCTCAAACGGTGAAGGAAAACATCGTGAGGAAACCTGCATACGCCGAAGAAGAAATTCTTAGGCGCATGTGAAGTCTACCAACCCGCACTGGGCTAGCGTGGTGGACTATAGCCCGAACACCCTCGTTGAGAGGGTAGGCCTGAGCCCCAGCAGTGGGGAGATGAATAGGCTATAAGAATGATGACACTGAATTAAGCGAAAGAGGTGTGTCAGGATCACGATACTTGGCGCTCCGTTCTTTTTGCCTACCCCGCCGGGGACATAGCGTGAAGATATGTATGTATGTAAAATTGTATATTGTTTTTATAGGCCGTAATCTTGCCGTAATTCAAATAGAACGTATTTCCTTTCGGACGTATTTTTTACTTTGGACCAACTACAATTTTTATTTATTTTATTTTTGTCAATAATTTATATTACCTACTTATTTATTGTGTGTATTAAATATGTGACTGTTTAAGTCCGAAAGAACTGAGAATTATTTTATACTAGCTGTTTCCCGCGGCCTCGCCTGCGTGGATAAGTTTTTCTCGCGGGAACAAATCACCACGGTAATAAGTAGCTTAAAGATTATTCCAGGACATAAGCTGTCACTGTACCAAGTTTCATCAAAATCCGTTCAGCCGTTACAGCGTGTAAGAGTAACAAACATCCAAACATCCTCACAAACATCCTTACAAACTTTATACTTAAACTAACTTTATAAAAGTAGTAGAATTTTTGTGATATTTTGTCAACACCAAAAAATGAAAAATCACAGGGTGTCATCTATATATTTACATCCCAAAACTATAAGAGCTAAGTCAGGCAAAAGTTGGTTTACTCTGAGAGCCGCGATAATTCAGGGAACAACGTTGTCGCCAAATTTTCTTTGTCCCAACACGTAAAGAAATAGACGAAAAATATTGCCACCCTGGGAATAATGATTGGGCACGAAACCAGACTGCCGTTTCATGAAAGACGGGCAGGCTTCCAAGAGCTGATTGTATGTTTTATTGTAGACGTGTTGCCAAGACTGGAAGGGTTCAAATAAATACATACCTACCTATATCAATAACAATAAACGTATCAGTATACTGTAGTAGGTAGGTACATAAACAATTTTATATTTTAGCATTTTGTGTAAGAACGAAATATTGATTGATACAACGCTTAACATATTAGTGAGAGTTAACAAAATGTGTAAATATTTATGGACTAACTGGAATGGAATAACCATACTTACTTCTTTTCAACCGACGAAAAAAAAGGAGGTTCTCAATTCGACCCGTATATTTTTTTATGTATGACCACGCATAACTTTTTACAGAGCAGTCCGATTTTGATAATTCTTTTTCTATTAGATAGGGTCTACTTCGAAGTTGGTCCCATTTAAATTTGAAGAAAAAAATTCTACCCTAAGGGTAGAAAATTAGGGGATGACTGATTAAATTCCTACTAAATTTTCATATTTGAACCAATTCTGTTGAAACTAGGGACAAATAAGTAGTTCTAATGACCCTACAATATGACGGAGACCTGAACTTGATCTGATGACGGAGACGGAAGACAGTTGAGGGAACTCTTCAACGGTGTACAGCAGCTAACTCGTGTTTGGGCTTATTCATTCATCTTAATAAGAACTTTAAACCTAACTTATGATTTATTCGATTACGACTACCATCTATGGGTGAAGATGGAGACGGAAGGCTGTCGAGGGAATGAATTAGTATATTTTAGTCACAAAAAAGTAAAAAATAAAAACTTTTTAACAAAAAAATTAAACCGTCGAAAAAAAGAAACTGAAAAGCGAAAAATAATAACAAGTTACCTCGTTAGTCTATAACTACGCTCCTACGCTAATGTAAACCTAAGTAATTTTGAGTCGGCGCCTAACAAACAAGCAAATTAATTAAAGTTGATACGTAAAGTGAAATGATGGCAGCCAAGTTTACGTAAAGTGGAATGATACAAGCAATCAATGAGAAGATCATCAAATTAAAGTACGAAAAACGTAATAGTAAGTAATAAAAATAAAAGAAATTAATTTGTATGTGTGTTGGGCGCCGACTCAAAATTACTTAGGTTTACATAAATGTAGGAGCGTAGTTATAGACTAACAAGGTAACTTGTTATTATTTTTCGCTTTTCAGTTTCTTTTTTTCGACGGTTTGATTTTTTTGTTAATTAGTTCTACATACCTACTTAATGTCGAGTAAGTTTGAGTCATAAACATAGTATAGAATCGTATACCTACTTATTGCATTACAAAAAAGGTAAGTACCTACCTAACTTAAAACAGAAACGATAGAAGCTGAACCAGTTCTTTAATAATGCACAATGCTGCCAACAGAATAAGTCTATGAAAACTTTATGCCTCCTATCGCAGAATAAAATATACAAAGGTTTTAAATTATGCACCGATACCGGAACTATAAAAAGAAACCCAATAAGAACTTCTGTTGATACCAAACAATTCACTTACCTACTTGGTATATTTCTGCTCAGTGTTCCGTCCATTAGGGAAAAACAACGTTGGTATTTTGTTACCTACTTACTTACCGAAACTAACCCACGGAAAAATAAAATACAAAACATGTTGACTAGAGAAGTACGATATAAGTCAAGGCTAACGGCTCTTTTATTCTTGAAACTGAATAATTATAACAAGTAGGTACCTAACCATACAAAGTAAGTGTTAACATTCAAAACGCAACTCGAGGGTTAAGTAGGGCAACCCTCGTTTTGTCTAGTGTATTCATACTAAATTTAATTCTTAGCTAGAAAGTTAATTAATTAAATCATGAAAGCCTGGCTTTTACGTTTTATCAGTTAGTAAACAAAAGGCACATGGAAAAGAAAATTAAGATTAACATAAAATATCATTTAACAGCACTAACATTAAAAAAGACTGATACTAACTAGTAAAGAAAGGAAATATAAAATATGGAAAAGGACCCCTCCTCCTCAAAACAATTTTCATCAATGTTTCTACGCTGCATCCTTTTCACCTTTATGCCTAAATTCCTCACGTGTATTCCCATTATGAAACCACGTAAAAGAGCAAACACCGCATAAACAATGTCTCTGACCCACGTCACAGGATAACAACACGCGGAACAAAATAAAAATATTTAGCTACAAAAAATATAGGTATCTAACTGATAAAGAACCTTGAGTTACCAGTTTAATATGCGACACTAAAATGAACCCTGAGTAAAGTACCTCCTCAATGCTCTCCTAAGTAAGTAGGCAAATAGAATGGAATTGTTTGTCTGGCCCACCGCCAAGGGATCGTTATTGTCTTTCATCGTTACATTTCCAGATTACGTGGCGAATCTTCTTGAGCTAGAGAAACTTCATTCAACCTACGTCCATAGGATCAAACAAGGATGTAAACTGATGATTTTGCAGCGCAGTGAAGCGAAGGAAATAAATGAAGTTCTCACAGTGGTTGGATAGGGGCGTTTGTCTTTCATAAGGATAATAAATGATGCATTGCCACGGTGCAGAATAATGTCCAATAACACGGTTGCTTACTTTGCATAGCAGAGGATTTTGACACTGCTTCAATCCAGAAAGACAGCCTCGCAAGCACTCTAAAGGCCACATATTTGGAGCAAGCCTTACAATTTTAGGAGAATGTTTCTCTAACACCATCCTCAATATTAATGAGGAAGATTAGAATAAATCCACGCGTGCATGAGTATTTATTGGGTAATACATTCAGAGATAAAACTCAACCTCTAAATCTTCTCGTTCCAATTCGGAATACGAAAATAAATGCTGAAGTATTACGTCTTCATCTAAAGACAGACGAAAAGCATAAAGTAACAGCTAAGTTCTAGGCAAATTACATTACGTTCTATAGAAACAAACCGTCACCTAAATGAAAAGCAACATTTCAGTGCAATCTAGTCATCGATCTAAGTGCATAGCGCTATATCCATCAATGTGAATGAGTGGATAGCTAATGGTTGTGTATGTAGGTGCTGTGTATTTATTTGCTTGAGTAGGTAATGGGTTCCCAAAGCGATGACAAAACGTTTTCTTAACCTGCAAGTGTTGAAAATGATGTGGTAGTTGTTTATCTAAATGTCGAATATAAAAAAATGAGATCGTTCCTGTACACCTGTCGAAAGAATATCGACATACATTTTCGACATCGAAAGCCAATTTGTCAAGTTGCCAATGAGTGCTCAGTGATACGATGACAATTTTTGTTCAAACGTAGTGATGCAGAAAACGATTTGTTCGTGAGAAGCGATTTCTGTGCGGGGAAAAGATGTCAAGGGCGTGGGAGGAAGGCTATCGGTGGTCATTAGACGAAGCTATTGGAACGACACATTCGCCAACTAACAAATTACTCTGATGATAATGCCACAGATACCGTCTGTTCGACTGTACAACCTGACACGGAGGGTGATGGTGTTTAGATAGGATTCCAAAACTAGGAAGCTAGTACTTTAATTAATACTGAGTGTATGTAAAGTTATTTATGTCTAGTAATAAAAGCAATGAAACCACAAAATGTAAACACCAAAATAGTATTTCTCATTTTTGAGACAATACTGATTTTCTTATTGAAAATTAAAATTTTGAAACTGATTTTAAAATTTACGTACACTCTGTCTTTAAGTATATTAAAATATTAAATAAGATGTTAATTAAATTAATATTCAATTATTTATTTATGAAACCATGCTTTAAGGAAATCTATTTTTTTTAATTCTAAATTACTAATCTAGTTCTCTACTTCTAATTTTATTTATGTTGATATTAAAAATAGTTACCTACATTAGTATTCAAATTCTATTCTTATAATAATTCAATGATAATAATACCAATTTTTTCAGCATAATTTACTGGATGAACAATGTTCACAAGATATGATTAATAAAGTTAATTATCGCAGGAGATTGTACAGTCGATGGCAGTATTCGGCGGTGCATAATCCAATAATTTGAAGCCCACCGTTCTAACGTAGGTAACAGTGTCTCCCGTGGCTTCAGTGAATGCTCGCCTCAGTCGGGCACGGCGGGTCTGCGACAGGGTTTGCGGACAGAGGAGCAGCCCCGCCTGCAGGTTAAAAACATAAATCAAATCAAACTTTCTTGATTTGATTCAATGGGGTTCCGGAACTTCAGAATGGAGAACCCTCCTCAACCCTTACATAGCACTTACACGCCAACTGTAAAGTGAATCAATGTCAGTTTGAATATCTTGGAACTTGAGATGGATGTAGTAAGCTTGTTAGTGAACTATAATACAGTTTTGAAAGGTTCTATCTATTTTATTTGTAAATCTACATCCAAACGAATTTGCTTACCAGAGTTGTTTAACAAATTCTTTACTACCTTACATTACATACTAACCAAAAAACCTACTTTAAAAACCATAAGTATTTCTACTGTTTACTTGAAGACCTAGATACAACAATGTTACTAGGCATTAGTTGGCACACTTTAAAATTGCCTTAACACTAAGAACAAGGCGCAGTGCCAAGAATCAAGTAAAACCTCCGTCGGTTGCGAATATGGACATTAAGAAGCTACTCATTTCGTCGTGTAATATGATTTTCCATCGATATAATGCATTGTGTGTAGGTAAGTAATGACGAAACGAAATTACTTTTACAATTGTATGTGGTATAAAAAGTCCTAATTACTTAAGAAAATGTCAATGGAAATTGATATTCCCCTTGCTCCTAAATAGATGGACAGAGCTGCTTCGACAATTACACAGCCATTTTCGTCAAGCAATTTGGTTCACGGTCTAATTAGACTCGGCCATTTTCAAAGTGCTTGTAGAGCAGTTTTCTCTCTCGTTTTCCTTTTTACAGAAACTCAGTTGTCGCCGAAACTTTTTACAGTCCTAAATTACTTCCCCTATCTGTCTTCCTCGGATTACTTTTTGCATCTAAGCTTATTTCAGACAAGTTAATCATATTGGATTTCACGCGAATCTTCGCTTTGTGGAAATATTTTTAAGAATGAAATTCTGCTCGATCCGTTTATTATTTCGCGTTTAAGTAAGCAATTTTAGTATGTCTACATTAGCTGGAACTACATACAGTTAAGCATGCGACATAGTTTGTAGATGGTATCTATCTACCTACCATCTATAATCTTTTGAAGAAGGTATTAGTGGCGCCACCTACCAGAACGTTAGACTTACCTGCTTGAAGGGTCGCATTCCGCCGTTGATTCGCAGCGAATCCGCTGCAATGCCAGCAATTCCATCCCCAGGTTCTCTGAGTTGTCGCAACGAGGCGCTGGGGTGGTGGTGGGCGTGGTGAGGGCAATGCGCCGCACATGCGCTAGACTCCGGCTGCGAACTCTGTCGGATGATTCTAGTACTTGATGCCGGTATCAGCAAGGCTGGCGGTTGAATAACAGGACAAGTACTGACCGCGTGGAGCGAACTACACCCACAAGGGTAGTGCAAAGCTGAGCGCACACTTTCTCTGGAAACAGATCGCGCTAGCTGTAACGCCGATATGGGCTGTGTTGACTGCCGCCTTTCGCATACGCGACATCTAGCGTATGTATGTGGCACTAATTGACAAGCGGTCACTGACCCTCTGTGCGAGCAGGTTGCAATAGGTGAAACAAGCGTTTGCGGGCGGTCTGCTTGATCTCTACATTGCAGCTCTATATCTGGCACGCTTCTCGCAGACCCATCTTCCATTCTTAAGGAAGTCGCACTTTCTTCGCTTCCAGGGCCACCTGATAGCTGTGGTCTTAGATGAGTTGTGCAGTCTTGTCTTTGCAGTACTGGTTTGACTGTTCTGTTTTCTGAAGGGACTATGACGGTAACTGAGGGACCTGATACAAGAAGGCTGGCTGTTTCGTCGCTACTACCATAACCTGAATTGGTGATAGCCTCTGTGCTATCTGTGGTTGGTCCTGACATATTGAACTATCTGAAACAAATGAGACAATTTTTAGCAAATAAGTTTTTAATTGATTCTCCTATTGAAGTGTATGATGTGTAAATTAAACCACCTCCTGCCAACAAGCTAAGCTGTCGCTCATAAACAAAACCCTAATAAAAGTATGATTGAAAACAATATACCGACAGAAAAAAATGGGTCGTAATAAGAGCCTTAAAATTTAGCTGTCTCAGACATTTTACTCAGATACAACATTACGATTTACGACGTTACATAAATGGCTTAAAGTGTATTTACTAAATTAAATTACCCATTATTATTATCATAAACTGTCATTGTAGAAATTATATACAGACACTGGCTAGTTTAATAAGATAAGTTAACCGAAATATTTATTTGCCACAAAAACAGCACACATGAAAAACAACTGCATTCTTGCCAAAAGTAAAATAATTTTAAACGCGTGAACACCTAGGAAAAACTGTATTATTTTCGGTCAAAGATAAATATTTCCTTCAGTCCACGCAAGGATTACCGAAGCTTTTCCGTAACTCTGAAGGATTTTCAAATATAACGAACGAGCTGGATATATAAAATTTATTGCATGTCCCACTGAGATCTAAAGGATACTGTGTTAATAAAATAAAAGTGGATAAATAATATTTTGCTTGTTTATAACCTTCGGAAAAAATATTTTACGAGAGCTTACTGTGGAATTAGCTCCACAACAATAAAAGGTGATAAATACAAAAAATTCGTCAGAAAGGGTTCAGTCGGATCTGAACTATACTTACACATATTTACACTAAACTATTAAATAGAGAAAACTCGGGAAGGGTCTAGCTATCTGAACGAAACTGATAGTAATACATAATTTAGAAGATTCAAGGTCGTGGAGAAAATAGTCAATATTAGACTTGTGCAGGAAAATATACAGAAAAGAAATCTCCTAATTAGCACTGGGTAGTGCCAAGCAGTAGGACCACGGTAAGGGTATTTTGCGGAATTGAACGGAATCTTTACTTTAGTTGCCAGAGGTAATAAGGTATCTGAATGAAAATCAACACACGCTGTCAACAATTTTTAATTGCAGACTCGGTCTTACTTTCGTTAGCTGCTGACCATTTTGTGCCCCATTTCTAGCTTTGTATCTTTTTTCTGATGAGAAGTGTCTACGAAAATTGATATACACGATGCGCCACTGCCTCTGGGGTCTCGAGAATTCACTTTTCTCGACTCGGCATTGTTTCCTGTCTCGAATAAGAATTGAATTTTCCATTTCTCTTCAGTCTAGTGGAAACTAGGTAGTTCACAGGATAAACGTGTCAAACTTTACCTTTGGGATTTAATTTGTATTCCGTATCGAGCCAATATATATATCCTTTAACATTTTCTATTCTACAAATGTCAGAATAGCAAGCTGAAATACTGACCCTTCACTTACTCTACTGAGGTGGGACCAACAAAGGGTTCATCTAGTTTTTATTATTATTATTATTTTTAAAGCTTTCCTCTCACCGGAGTTCAAGCACTTTCGCGACGCAACTTTTGATGGATTGTCTATGAACGTGATGTGACCACACTGGCCGGCGTCAAACGCACGGCTATTGCGTCATTGCAGCGTATTTCAAGATGGGCGCATGGAGATAAAATTAAAATAGCCACCTAGGGAATTTTGTAAATCGAAAAAATATATAAAAAAAAACAATATTTATCTCTTGAGATGCGCCAGCATATTTTAAGCTGAGGTGTACGCGTCAAAAACCGTCGGAACAGGCGCATTACGACGCGGTTGCCACTACTGCGTCAGCATATTTTAAGCTTCGGTTAGTAGGAGGCTTAACTTCATCGAAGCAGGAAAACATTTAAAAAAAAAAATACTATGTTTAAAACTCGACTAAATCAATCAGCAGCATCTGATATCATGATCTGCTTGGACTAAAATATAATTGGTTTAAAATGGTCCAAATGACATGACCTCAAAGGTTTGCATCGACCTTCCTAATACCCTGTTATCCGCCTGTTATAGGAGAATCTCCAGAGATTGTTGTAAATAGAGAGACTGTGGCAAATTGGAATGAATTTATTATGAAACAGCGGAGCTCGCAGCTTTGCGCTAGGTCTCTCCGATATCCCGAAGGTATGCTAACGTTATCCTTTTCTGGTTAAAAAATGGTCAGTAACTTACACCTGGAACAGAGACTCATAGTGTGCGAGTACCTACAACACAATGTGCTCTGTACTAGTAACAATAGAAGTAAAAAATTATGGAATTGTCCAATATTAAAACTCAGAACGCATTGTACTATCATTATTTAAATTTAAACTTTATGATAAACGTCTCATAGTTATGTCACAGAAGAAATTGCAGGGATTTTACTACCCACGCTTTTATACTAACTACTCTTACCCACAGTTGCATGCGGGGTAAAACGGCGCAATTTGGCTTAATGTGGGCTTAATATTCAGGTTATTGAGAGTTATCTGTGTTCTTTTCAAACCCTTTTCCATCATTTCAATATCGTAGGGCTGAAGTTATGATCAAGAGCTGTATTTTGGGAAGACGCGGTTATAAATAAATATAATAGTTATTATAAATAAATAAAATCTTATTTTAATAAAATTCTTAACAAACAGTTGTTACTAATTATTTGGCTGTATTTATGACATTAGTTACATCACTAAGCTAAAAACATTTAGGAGAAGAATTTTTCCCTTCCTTCATTACATGTAGTAGTGTAGGTTAGTAAGTATAGTCAGGTAGTTAGTAATAATTACACTTATGTTACCCGTGTCACAGTTTGTTAAAGGGACCGATGTGTTTCCTGATCTTGTTGGTACGTATTCCATCCCTTCTCCCTATTTTAATGTCAAAGATAGAGTAGAATGGGGCAAAAGTTACGTCTAGATAAAGTGAGGTTAGTGTGGGTTAGAATGTTTTGATGTAGGAGATGTCCAACTCCATGGGTAGTTTTGGGGTAACTTATGTCTGTAAATATACCTGATTTGTTATATAATTGTTACATCTATATCATTATATTATATACAAATACAGCAGTAAATGTATTGACAATAGTAAGTAAGTACTATTTACTGTAATAATGTCCAATCTGAAAAATGTCCAACGACCATGCTCGAACTGAAAAAGTCCAATCTGAAAATTGTATAAAATATCCCATTCCAACCTAGGGACTTCGTTATCCTGGTTCATTATGTCTAATTCTAAAAAAAGTCCAACGAGTGCAAAACGTCCGGTCCCCCAGAATGGCATTTTGCCGGAATGACCAAATTCTCAAAATGTCAATTTCCCAGAAAGTTCCAATCCGAAGAAACCCAATTTTAGGTATAATCATAAAAGTTGCAGTGCATATTTCAATTAATATTACTGTAAGTATGAGGTTATAGATTATAGAAAATGAGACGTAGATTATTACAAAATGAATATTTGGTTGATACTTACTGTGTTCTCTGTATTCTTTGTATTTTTATAGACCCCGAAGTATACGATTAACTTAATTTAGGTGCCTACCTATCGCTCTACTTGATTATACATGCAGTGATTAGATTTCTTCAAATAAAACGTTGATACTAATCAAGTTAATTATGAACTTATGATGTGCCTACTTAAATCTTTAAAAAAATAAGATATGTAAGTATAAGTTAATAATATGTACATGAATTATAACCTATGGTTGATACAAATCTACTAATATAGGTACGGAAGTAGCACAATATAAAAACTTATCTGAGTAATATTAAGTATATATTTTTATTTTATAGAAGACTCAGGTACCTACATATTAATACTAAAACCAAATCAGCAAAGTACTTACTCGTTATTCGTCGATATTAAAATGAGTTTAAAACTCAAAATAAATCTCTGAGTAAAAGCTTCAACCGCATAATTTATAATGAGAAGCAAAAAGCGGTTACCTGTAAGTTATTTTGATATCCTATTTATAGCTACGTTCGACCTATTTACGTGAGTATAAAAATAAATTCTCTTTCATTCACCTGGTGCTTCACCTCATTCCATGATCTCGTACAATTTACATAGAGTGGAGTGTAAAATAAACGGTACGGCCCCACCGCACAACTTTTCCAATAATCGACTTAACATTTTAGCCGTAAAAAACGTGTTCTGGGAAATTTATGTTTTTTTTTCATAAAGTACATCTAGAACAAATGCCGTATAGTAAAGACTAACTCACATCTCAGGTTCAACGCATTAGTTTAACTGAGACCGTAAAACAGAAGTCAAACATCTTTGTTTTGCTCTTAACCCTACAGTGCCAGCATTTCCTAATGCACTCGCATTAGACGAAGTGTGGGTGGGAAAGGGAGGCGAGATGTTGCACACCCTAGGTCGTTTGTATGACTTTAGACTCAACATTCCTACTTTATGTTCGCCAGAATTCGCATTTGTACGGAAGATTTTCATGTCAAGATGACTCTTGTTGGTAATTTTTTACTTTCGAACGACTATTCTATTCTAGATCCATCAATGACTACGTTAATCTTTTTGGTAGACTAATAGGTACAATTTTTACAACCGATGACGATATTAATGTTTGAATTTTTTTTTGTTTTCAAAATACCCATATTACAATATCAACACAGCTTACTGGATTATATGGTATATACATAATTTTAAGGTAATAAATAATTGAGATTTGTTATAAGTATTAATAATTCATTAAATTCAATAATGCTAAGGCCGAAGCAATTACTTGACAAAACTTCTCTTCAACAGAAACTTAATAAAGTTCCAGCAATCTTGGCTGAAATGTTAAAATGACTCAAAGTGAAAGCATTCATGCCCTTTTCGTCAAAGTAAAACTCATTTTATATTTATTTGTCACGTTTCCATCTACTTCCTTTTCACGGTTTACAAAGTCAACGAAACTACGGACAAACGAATACGTTATAAAAATATATAATTATAGAGCGAAAACACTTTTTAAACCCATCTTTTCAAAATTTAATCATGAAAGTTTTAATAAGTGTTTGTAAGTATGAACATTGCGATCTGAAAGAATTAATAATTAGAGTTGGCAAATCAAAAAACTTAAGGTAGGCCACTTGTATCTTGCTTGTATATTTAAAAATTATCTCGCAATTTTATATTATTAAGTATCACTGTTGGCAGGCAAAAGTCACTAAGTTTTTTTTTTACAAACTGGATTGACTACAGCTACATAGATTTATAGAGTAATTTCCTTATGTGAAAAAAGTCTAACTGCTTCTAGTTAAATTACCTAACTAAAATAAAAATGTCATATTTTGTAATGTTCCTATATTTTAACAGATTGTAGTACTTAGTCAATTTACGTAACTACCTTTACCCTACCTACTTATTTATTGAGAAAATGTTCAAAGAATACAGACCTTTTAATCGTCCCAAAGTATTATCGCCAACCGTATAATAAGTGTTCTTCGTGGCAACAAATCGCTAAAAGATTTCGAGGAAACTGCGTGACTGAACACAATATAAATAAAGTCAAATGGATTGTGAAATCCTTGTCTTTACAGAACAAATAAATTGAAAAACTTTTAAATGTAAACAATTCGACAGAAACAGAATCAAATAATGATAATGTAAAAGACGGAATGATAATTTATTTGTTGATAATAATAAAAAAACTGACCTTTGTCCAGCAGTGGACGTCTGCAGGCTGATATGATGATGAATTTTTTTAAAGTCTAATAGAATAAGTAGGAGCTATCTAAACTAAAATACTTAATTATTTACTGGCATGTAACAGCATGTAGCAGCAGCAGCACAGACAGATTTTAACAATAAGTATATATTACAATGTAACATATACCTACATATACACACATAGATACAGTTTGTGTGTGTTTGTATTTATTTATTTACTCTTTGGAAAACTAACAGGACAAATTACAACATTAATACTAAACAACACAATAGAATAAACAGATGCCAATAATAAGTTTTCACATATGGATAAAAAATATAGGTAACTAACAAACATTGCAAAACAAATACGGACCATACACAGCTAAGAGATAGAACGAGAAGAAACTATATAGACAAGAAACAAATAAAATAAACATAATCTAGTAACTGAACCAAAAAATATGCTTAATAGTAGGTGAGAATATATAAAAATATATTTAATTGACAGTGCATTGCCGGTGCTACAAACCAAAGAAGTCCAATGTCATAGTTCGCTTGACTTTGGTGGCGCTCGTGCAGAATATGTCGATATTACGATCAACACTTAGCCTGTTAATATGTTAGGGCAAGGTTATTTACATATTTTGTTTAACTCTACTGTGACTCGAACTAAGATTCCCTGATGCAGCCTACGCGGCGCGCGGCGCTCACTGTTGGACATTTTGACACAATTTTGACAGCCAATACAGTGTAGTTCAGGGAAGGTGAAACGGATTCTACGGAATGAGTGTCACAAATAGATAATGTGGATTCGCAACTTTACTGTGATTGACAACAAATGAAGGGTTAACAACGACAGGACAACAAAAGCACACTTTACATCAAGAATATTACAAATTATAAATGACTATTTTTCTAAGTGTTGTAGATTTTGTAAAAATAAATATAATAACAGCCATTACTAGATTACATAGAGCACTATTTACACAGAAACAGTTTATGTTTGGAAAGGACCGAAGCTTCTCGAAGGTTGCTATTATAATGTCAGATGTAGGTACATCAGGACCAAAATAGCCACCTTTCATGTACATTTCCGGTCGATTGCAAAAGGCCGAGATGATGATGCTTCCCTTTTACGTAGGTACAGTCGTGGAAAGACTTTCCGCGACGGAAGGAAGAAACACTGTGTTGTTAGGAGGATGTTAAATAAACGCATACACGAGATCGAAAAGTATTAGCGCTGTTACACATTTTATACTCGTAGAAAAGATAATAAACAATACTCGTCTATTTAATTACCAAATGGAAAAGGACACATTATTTTCGTGTCAGCTCCTATTAGAATTAGTTTACTCGTAACTTATCGGCATTATTTATATTAGATCTTTACTCTTATTTAGGTAATTATTATCAGCTCGTTAAATATGTTAGATACGTGTACAATAATCAAGGCGGATTATAGGTATTTATTATGTAGGTATAAGATAGCAGTAACAACGTGCATTTATTATATCAATATCTACTGTCATGTTATATTACATTACATCTTCACGCTTTGTCCTTGACGGGGTAGGCAGAAAGAACAGAACACCAAGTATCGCGACTTTAGGTCCAGACACACCCGTTTCGAGTCGCTCATTCTCCTCATTTACATCGCGTCTTAATTTTTATAGTCTTTAAGATTTTCGTGTGAGCGTCTCTCTGATTTATACCAGTTAGTAATAAAACTAGGTTCCTCCTCTGGAGTGTGAAAGATGAGTTAATTTACTTCAACTGAGTCCAATTTACTATTTTCTTTTTTTGATCGGACATTTTTCATTTTAATATTAGTTTTAATGCGGGGACTATTAGGAAACTCCTTTAAATAGTACCACCACCTAACGATAGTGGCTACTAGCTCCCCTGAACTTGTGCGTTTGTGATTTTTTTATGAAACGTACAGACAGCCCTACTAAACTATCCTATGATGATAAGCGGTCACTGACCTCCATAAATCTGCAGCATTTGGGCAAGAATCCAAAGGCAACAAGTGCGTTGCCACACTGTAGACTGGAATAAAATGGATACGCGTGACGGTCTAAATTAATTGATAAAAGTCAAACAGAAAGGTTTCCCTTGTAATATGTCAACCTAGCTTTAAATAAAGACGTATGAATATGTACAAGTACAAGGAACACTTCACAGGGCGTCGTATATTGTTTCACGGCGGAAATATACAACACACAAATCTTTACACCTTGTCACGAACGAAAAGCCTAATAAAGACCTCGGGCTTTTACACGATAAACATGAATTACACGTTTACAGCTGATGGGATTTACGATTTGAGATATCAAGTTGTTACTTTATCCTAGATTCAGTTTATGTTATAACATTTATCATATATATTTACCTAAGTATTTCTCGTATGAGACTTATGTTTTCTCTCTCCATACTTAAAGTGTTAGCACGAAATTTGCATAGTTATTCTCCTATGGGGTTGCCCTGCCCTATCATACTCCATTCACATAACCTATTAAAGACAATGGGAGTAATACAGTGACATTCAGTACGTAAATGTTTTATCTGTTCTGATTGCTTATATATTTCAGGATTTGTACCAGAAAATAGACCAGCTCTTTGAGGGTGCCCTTAAATACTATCGCAACTGTGGTTCTACAACCCATCATAGTTATATAATTTAAGTTAATATAAAGTTAATCATTCCGTCGACCATTTTGTATGAGCAGTTACAATTTTTTCGGGCTCGAAAAAGTTGTTGAAATTGATGTTAAAGTTGTAACTTGTAACTAACAGAACGCGCTCACTCTAGACTTGCATAAGTAAGACGTCAAAGACTTACTTTAGTCTTGAGTTACTAAGTATTATTGGCATGCTGAAGCCACACTATGTACCGTACCTAGCTTAACTTAGAATGTCTTTATTCGTGATATTACAATTTACATACAAAATGCCTTGCCTCGTCTAAATAAACAGCGACAATATTTGCTCAGAATATCGTGATAAATGAGATGGTTTGTATTCCATACAGATTGTTTGTATTCTGCACTGTATGTACGAAGAATACAATATATTTTGTATGTAGCAGCAATATTCTGCCAATAAGTAGGTAGATATTTTGCATGTAAGCGGAGATATTGGAAATTGGCAAACATAAATGTGAAAGAGCATAAAAGATTTATTGATTTGCAGTGGCTTACCGTGGCAGTATGATTTTTTACCCTTTTTATTTGAATCCTGTGATCAAAAATTAAAGCTTTTTTTATTTGACACTGCTATGTGTTTCCTACGTTTATGTTTTCCAACAAACTTTTACCTCTATAATTTTTGTGCCTTTTTTGAAACCATTAAGTACTATTCCATCCCATCCCATCCCACTACTAGAAATATTATGTGAAAATTTAAATGTTTGAGAGGATGGATGTTTCATGCTCAATCATGCTATAACGGCTGAACGAATTTTAATGAAACTTGGTACGGTGACAGCTTACTACCTTACTTATTATAAAGAACTGTTGTAAAATTTTACTACACGGAAATGAATTCAGTTCGAAATGATTGCTTTGCTCAACTGCAGATAGCACTGTAGAAGTCATTATGGGGCTTAACAAACCCATACGATCTATAGATAGCACTGAGTACACATATTTGTTTGGATAATCCGCTTAGCTCACCACAAAGCCCCTTCACATGTACCGAAGATCCGATACCGCGTGGAGGAATCACGTAGTGCATCCAACCATGAGATCTTGACAATATCCGATACACGCTGCAAGATACTTCCTGATAATATACTATGTACAGCCTCCATGAATATTTCGCCCTGAATGTTCAATGACATGAAAAACTTTCAAAATTTAGCGGAGTGTGAAACATACGCTTTCGCTAAATATTATATTTAGTTAACTTGTCAATGTTAATAGGATATCGAAAAATAGGTTTTTAAATGTAAAAATAAATAAATTAATGAGTGAGCCGATAGTGAAGGCTGCTTTCATTTTATAATGTAATTTAATTAAATAGGAGAAGCAACGGCATAATTAAAATTAATTAATCTCGAAAGGTTGTATCCATAAAAAATCCTTTGGTAAGGAGCTTAATATTTAATCAATACCCCACTCATCGTTGTATCAAAAATGGCCGCCGATGGTAGAACGATGAAAACTGTGCCGAGGCCGGTCACGCGATTCGACTATTAAATTGACATGAAGTATCATATAATAACTAAACGAATGTTATTGTTCCACACTCAATGCTTGTCAGTACACCTCTTATTGGGTTGTATGAAGGGCGACAAGTACTAAACATTAGGGAAGTGCAGACGAAAGCTGACGAGAAAGCTATTTAGACAGAAAAAATCCGAACTAACACAGCATATTTTTCAAGGAACAAAGTACCTTTCTAAATATTCAACACCATTTTAGTGTATCAAGTACTTAATCTTTTCTATTCTATCATTTTAAAAACTAAAAAGTTCAGGTTCTATAAACTAATAATATCAGTAAATTGACGCAAAATAATAAATCTAAAGCATGGTTTGAAACTAAACCATTGCGATTACCGTTACGAACTTCCTCCATATTATGAACTTTCGAACTTCAGTAAAGCCCGCTCAATTAAATTAGTTTGAGTTTATTTTAATCCGTTGATTGGCTCGGTATTAAATTCCCTTTAACGTCTAGTTTATTTTGAAATGCAGGCAGTAGTATTACGAGCGTGAACCAAACAGGCTCCGAATACAATGGTCCGACAGAAAGTCAAGTCGTCGAAGACTAAGTAACAATTACCTGGTACTCATTTTGATATTTGGATGGACCATTGAATGTTCTGCGTATGCGGCTAATAGTTGCTTCGCGGCGGACCTTTATGATTGACATAGGTACTGTAACTTTTATTATAAGTTATGAAACAATATAGACCGAAAATCTGGGCGCAGCGTTGCTCTTTGCTATATAAAAGGCGGATAAAAGCGAATACAAAGATTTGTATATGCCCTGACAATTTGTTACTAAATAACACTGGGCTGCAATGAATCCGAGTCAGGGGCCTTTTTCATACAAACAAGGTCACTTTGTAGTGCCTTTAGAGCTCCGTCAGTTAACCATTTGCATGACATCTGATGGCTGTGGCATTCATTGCAGCCGAGTTTAGTTAGTTTGAGAAGATGGCTCAATTAAAGAAAAATGTAGTCACGGTAACATAGTCCATATGATGGTATGGAGCACTTAATGTCATAATAATATATCCATTACACATAGCCCTATAAAAATAAGTGCTATTTTACACTGTAGGTAGACTCATAAAATGCACTTGCTTTACGAGTGCAATAATGCTCTCAATCGTAAAACATGTCTACCAGAAAACTGTTTCCACATTTTATTTCTATCTCAACAAATACGGCTACTACTTACGGATTCCACGAATAAATATGGACGGATAATTTAATACCAGTGTATGGACGGAGCTGAAATACTTTGTCCGCATAATGTCTTATGCGATTATTTTTTCACTAGCATACCCCGTTATCAAGCGTTATCAAGCCATTTTATTTGTAAAAATTGTTCAGTTTCATTGGCTGAGTCACACCTAGTAAAAAAATCTTTTAATTTTTATGCAAGGCAAAGGTAAACTTATTAGGAGTTCACGAAATTGATGAATTGCATTACTGCCTCATTCGAGTCGCAAGCAAATTTAATATTTTTTACATATTAGATTTAAAGAATAAAACAAGTTGTATTTAGTAGAGCGTCATTGGGGTAGGGGATAAGACGCGGCCTATCATATCGAAAGGTCCGGAGTTCGATCCCCAGCTGGGCCATGTACCAATGGTTTTTTTCTCGAAACTTAAGTACATTTACTGACTGCTCTCAAACGGTGAAGGAAAACATCGTGAGGAAACCTGCATACGCCGAAGAAGAAATTCTTAGGCGCATGTGAAGTCCACCAACCCGCACTGGGCTAGCCTGGTGGAATATAGCCCGAACGCCCTCGTTAAGAGGGTAGGCCTGAGCTCCAGCAGTGGGGACATTAATAAGCTGTTGATGATGAAGTTCTATTTTTAAAATATAGTTGCTCTACAATCGGAGAGCTATGTTGTATATTTTTTCAACTCAGAGTAGAGCGTTGGTAAAATCCTTGATATTAAAACAAAAAAGCATAAAATCTAACGTAACTAATATAAATGCAAATAGAAATAAATGATACAGCAAACCCTGGTCTGCACTACGCTTGATTACTGGCTAAGATACAAATTTGCATTTCAAAACGGGCTGCACACTATTATTATAATATTCTACGCAGTAGCGTCATCGTACAATATTAGTGTTAAATCGATAATATTACACTATCTACTCGTATGTTTTGAAGTACCTACATAATATAAGTAGGTATATAAGTGAAGTGATGCTACTCAGTTCAGCGCATAAAATTATAGATTTTGTTAGTTAACTTTGAAGATTTTTCTTCGAGGACATCCAACGAAGAATGAAAAGTTCAACGACATAGCCCAAAAATAGTTAAAAAGACAATATAAGTACATCACGTGAAGTGTTAGGAATCATTATTGATTAAAAAGTGCCTATTTAGATTACCTGTATTTCATCCTTCCTAATAGATATAATATGTAGTGGCAATTTGTTGCAACCCCTTGCCTGCTTTGCCATTAGCTGCGCCTTCTGCGTGAATGGCAATAGCATTTAAACATAATAGAACATTTTGAGAAAATTCCATAATATGAGACTGTAAGTCTAATTTTAGCTTTTATATTCAATATCAAGTCACGACACGGTCGACCCTAATCACATCATCAAACATCATATTATTAATATAACGTAATTCATAGCCATGGCTGCTAAGCTTCATTAACAATACAGTCTGTTATGTATGATAATAGACTATGGATTACAGTCAAGTTGCAACCAGGGAATTCATATCCGAAACGGGGCTGACAACCGACTTCCCGGCAACGAGCAACCTGCAACCGAGCTGCTGTCAGCCAGAACCCATTACCTCAAGCTTTACTTCAAGGAATTGAGATGAACTGACGGCCTACGGGAATTGCATAAAAATCCCGCTTTCGTGGAGTCCGGCTTAGAAATAAGAATCCTCCAATGGTTTGTTACAGGGTAATAACTTTTGTTTGAAGCGAATCAAATCGATAGCAGCTACCTTATTATTAGTCAAATGTCAAAAACAACGCCTTTCTAAAGTTTATCAATTACAAGCAGAGTAATGAGCTATTTTCATGTTAGTACCTAATTGACCGAGCGAGCGAAGCGAGCGAAGCGTCTACGTTTCGAGACTGGCCAAAAATGCTCTTGTCCGGCTGTCTGTCTGTCTGTCTGTCTGTCTGTAATTCTCTACAGGTCGCATTTTTCAACCGATTTTGACGAAAATTTGGCATATGTATAAATTAATTAAACCTACAAAATGAGTAGAATAAAATTTTGAAAAACATTTTTTTTAGAGTACCTACCATACTCGCAAAGTGGGAGTGAACTTTTTTTTTCTTGTGAATCCCATAGTGTGGGATATCGTTGGATAGGTCTTTCAAAAATATTGCTGGTGTGTGAATACCATTTTTTCGATTTAGGGATCCGTTGGCGAAATATTAAGCTTTAAAGCGGTAATTTTTGTTAGAGTCACGTGTCCCCCCCCTGCCAGCTAAACGGTTGCTTCTGGAAATGTGAAAAAATTCATGGCAGTAGCATATATAACGTAGTTACAAGGAAAACTATTACGGCTAAGTAGGTTCTATTAGTTTTTGAGTTATAGTGGATCGACTTAAGAAAGTTGAAAAAATAAATTATGTTCATAGAACTGCATACGTAAAATGGAAAATTATTTTTTTCCGCGTGATATCCATGGTGTGGGGTATCGTTGGATGGGTCTTTCAAAAATATCGCGGGTGTGTGATAAACATTTTTCGATTCAGGGATCCGTTTGCAAAATATTAAGCTTTAAAGTGCTAATTTTTGTCACTTTAGTAGGTACTTTTTCTGTTTCCAAAGTTGACTTTTGTTGGTTTCTTTTAGGTTTGGTTTATAAGGGCTGGCGAGGTCTACTGTTCTCACGGAACTACTAGTTTATTTTAGTTGCTATTGACTATAGAACCTTATTGACAAAGCACTCTAACACAGAAAATAATAAATTGGGTACTTTCAGTGTCTATACTCTTCATGGTGCATTACATTATTATTATTATTCTACATGCTTTCATTTCATAAAATAATCCTAGTGCTTTTTCACTCAGTGGTGCATCTGACCACGGTTTATTTTGAGTACAGGTACGGTTGTCGCGTTCATACAAATGCAAATCTATTTTCGGTGGAAGTGCGATGCACTTTGTGAAGAAGTACTGAACCACTGACTCAGTGGTAAAAATATCCGGATCAAAACACTGCGGAAGACGAAACTATTTTCAGAACGGATTCTTAGATCGATAGTGCAGTATCCGAGATTTTTATGCGAGTCTGCAATGCTAATGAAATCTGTGTGTACGTAGACGATATTATACTTGTTTTCGGTACCTAAAAACTTATAAGGAATTATAATTTAACACTGAATTATAAATCTTTATTGTCAAAGTTTGAAGTGGCCTATCAAACAAGTGTCTAATTTTTTTCTCATTTCGCATTATTAAGGTCCGTAATAAATCAAAAGTCCAAGTGCTGTAAGTTTAATAAGTCATTTTGTAGAATTTCACTGTACGACAAAATTTCATTATATCAACGCTAATTTTATTTTATTACATGAGATTCCTTAAGCAAAACATGAAATAAATTCCTGTAAAATAAAAATTCTTAAGTAGGTATCGTAGCTATACGAGCCAAACAGTCCACGTACCTACGCGTAGGTACGTGGACTGTTTGGCTTTGTACCATTGCCACTCCCTCCAGCTCCGCAAAAAAAGAAAATCCATATTTCACAAAATATTTGTGTAAAGTTTACACTCTAAACATAGTTCTGTTTTGTTATTATGAAACTTAAAGTAAATTCTCAGAATTATTATTATAATACAATATAATATATTATAATTAAAAATTTCATAATTATCTTAAACTGTCCTATGTACCTACAATTAATAATACATCCATGTTTTTAATTTACTAAACAAATAAAATAAATCGAAGAAAGTTGTAAAATTACAAAACAGGAAGTAAGAATTTGTAAGCAAGAGTCGTTCTATCTAAAATTAAATAGGTATATATATTTTAAACGGAATCGATGTAAATGGAAGAGAATAAGTGTTGTAATACATACTGCATGAAACTTTTATTTTACAACTTTCAGAACAAGTAAAAACTATTCGACCTTTGATAAAATCTCTCGTAAGTAGGTACTCTGTTAGTTCGGTCGGATATCCTTTCGTAACTTTCTGTATGTCTTTTTGACTCAGTTCTTTTTATTCATAAGGGATGGGATCTTCTTCCATGTTTAGATTATTCGTCTTATTCCTAAAGTGGTAACATTAGTGAAGGTATTTTGGTTGATGTGTTGGCAATCAACTAGTCATATTTAGCTCTGTCACACTAGAGTTTCCTGTCCACTCCCACTGTGCTTAGCTAACTGTTCGTTTATTATTTTTTGTCATTTCAGAATTATTATTTTTTTATATTAATTTATTTAACAGTTTATAAACTATTATATTTGTGATTACTAACTACTACTACTTACTTACAACTATGTATATACTTATAGGTTTTACAAGAATATATAGGTAAATATTATAAGTAGGTATTCTCTCCCTCAACTTTATAACCTCGTAAGCCATAAAGAGGGCAAACAAGCAAGTACCCAATTACTAAAACAAACGAGTCACCGCTTTCATTGTCGCACGGAATACTGTTGGGATTTATTGTCCGGCCAACAAAGACTGCATAGATATTTCTTCACTTTGCACTGTCCATGACAACCTTTAGCATAATATGTCAGTTACCTATGTAGATAAGATTTAAATTATATCTTTCAGCTTTCTCAAAACGTTCTATTCGAAGTCGTTAGATAGTTTTAAACACGCAATAGTTTGAATTGTACAATCTCAATAATATCTAAATATTAACACCACATGTGACACTGCCCTTAAGTTTAATTAAGGGCGTGTACACTAATTGAACACGGTGTACTAATTGAACAACAAGATGGCGTAGCATTTAGCTAATAATTAAGCATTTAAATGCAATACTGTTCGCAACCAATGTCAGACTGTTAACGTATATTGGATTATTCCTGTATAATCGAAATGTAGATAGATACTAAAATGTATGTATTTTTAAGTTAATCAATAAAGTTTTTATACTATCTTGAGTAAGGAGTTTTTTATAAACAAATATTTTATCTAGCTACTATGTCTAGCTACTAGCCACTATGTCTCAGCGACTCTTACATAAAATACCTAATAAAAGAAGAATAAGAATTTGGCTAGAAAGTTATTATTCTGTTCTAATATGATTTTTTTTGTTATTTTATTGGATATATTTTTAGATTGGATAGATTTATCGGACTTTCAGGTAGTAGAAAAAGTATCGTTCATATCGAGTACAAAATGGCTTATCTCACCCTCGGAATAGAAGCTTTCGACATTAACCTTTGGCTCACGTCCAAACTAGCTTCCTCCCTCGGGTAAGAAAAAGCGTCATTTTGTACTCGGTACGAAATATACTATTTTATTTCACCTTAACGAAAACAATAGAAAACAAAAAATCTGTTTGGGAACGCTTTTCCATTCGGTATACTTACCTTTAGAATAATACAATTATCTATAGAAAAATAATAATAAAAATCTTTAATAATGTTCTCACTCACAAATAACTTTTGATGTTTTCGGATTCTTGTGATAAACAATAGACAGTTTAACTTTGAAAGTTTTTTAGAGTGAGTTTTTTACTTGAAGACATGTTTTTTAACTTTTTATACATTATAAACAGTTTTTTATGCTTTTTTACTAATCTATGTAACAACATCAAATTTGAACAAAATTAAACGAGTAAAATTGATAATATAATGCTAATACTGTCTGATGGTAAGCCAAAGCGATAACCCTTTTAATTCACTTAGTGAATAAACAGGTAAATGTAGTAATTTAATTAAAACTTGGGCCTCACGCACACACCCCGTGGATTATAGGCTTAAACGTATTGCTCAAATAAATTGTTTGCATATTAACCTGGGTACTAAGCAAGTTTGTTTATTAACGTAAGCAATTATTGTATCAATCTAACATTAAGATAAACATGGTATTATTTTCGACATTTTTCATCATAATTTAAAAAACTGCGTCATATAAAAATTAAAAACAATTTTAGAATACAAATGAAGCCCTTTCATAATGATAGAGACACCCCACTCAAAAATTTCGACTACCCTTTCGGCCCCTTTTGCAATTAAAATAAAATTAATAAATATTATAAAACTTATTAATGATAAACTCCTCACACAGTATTTTGGACATTTTCTTTCAATATTCAATCTAAACCCAATTCACAGGGTAGATAAAACTTCTCATTAAGGTCCCCCCGACAGGTGATGCTATCGACAATATTACGGAAATAGGCTATCAGTCGAAAATTGAGTTGCGTTTCAAACTCATAATCGGAACGTTTCTGTTGGATTTAAATTACCTGTCCGCCTTTCACCAGACATGGTGAAATTAGTTTTCGACGTCTCACGTAAATTGAATAATTTTCATCATCTTCTCAATCATCAGTATGTTTACGTTCGCTGGATATAATGCCAAACTGGCAGATTATATCGACCTTAGCCGGCACTTTCGATGCTCTCCGTCATCGATGAAAAGCGAAAAGCTCTACCTAGTGTCAATTTAATTATTATACCGCTATTTTGGCTAGCTATATGGGACACTTATTGCTGTACTTTTGCTTTACCTACATCATTACCTCCATTGCTTATAATTAAAGTAATATTGATATAAACAGAGCGTTTTACATATAATTACACAAATTGACGAAGGTTAATGTAATAACCAAGAAAATCAGACAACTTTCAGAAAAATATAGTTTGTAGTATAGTGGAGTAAGTAACATTAGGTACATTCATATACATAAAGATACACACTGACTACATATATTATTTTATAACATATTTGCTCGTAAAGGGTCACTTATTTTACCAATTTCAATATCGTTTTGTATCTCATTACGCACTTGTGCGTTATTGTAAAGTAAAACGCACTTGTGCGGTAATATAAAGTAAAACGCACTGTTAATCAAGATGCTCCGTCTAAAAACTAACGATTAGCAATAGTACATTACTGCCGCGGCCCGCAACAGAGGCATTGATGGATGAGCGTGTGAATGTGGGCCGAGGCGAAGCCGAGGCACACATACGTGAGTCCATCAATGCCTGGTTGGGGCCAAGGCTTGTATAGTGCTTTTCTCAAATAATGCGCGGAAATCCAAAAAAATCAAAAGTTTTATTAAAATTGTGAACCGTCTGAACTGAACGATCACGACTTAGGGTTGTTACAATACTTTGGGCAAATCAAAATACTTTTGGACATATCTCCGGAACGGCTAGTGCTAGAACCATGTTCATGTACTCAAATGAAAGGGCTCGACGAGATCTATCTAAATATAATATAAAAAGAACACCCTGTATATTCATATAAAATTGTATATACAGGCTGTTTTTATTTTTTATTATATTCAACTATATCTCGTCGAGACCTTTCATTTGAGTACAAACACGAGGGGTCTAGCACTAGCCGTTCCGGAGATATGGCCAAATGAAAAAAAAACACTCTTTTGGCCATATCTCCGGAACGGCTGGTGCTAGACCCTTGTTCATGGTACTCAAATGAAAGTGCTCGACGAGATCTATCTGAATATAATATATAAAAAAAACACACTGTATATATAATTTTTTATTAAACAATTTCCGCGCATTATTTGAGAAAAGTGCTGTACAAGCCTGCAATCAATGTAATTTCATGCGCTTTTTCTTTTCGCTTTATTTTATTTATTAGAAAGTGTCGTCAATTAGGGATTATAACTGCTTTAACAAGTAATTAAATATTTATTCGTTTTTCGAGTTTTATTTATTTCCTCGCAAATATGTTATAAAACGTCGTATGACATACGTGCGCTTTGAAAATTACAGCCTCTGCTTCTTTCTTATGGCCCTCGCCTACGGCTCGGGCTAACAAAATCGCCTCGGCTGTAATTTTCAACTTACCGCACTTATATCATAATGTACTATTACATTAATGATGTAGCATGAATATATAACTTTGGGTCAATAAATTACCGTACAAAGGTCAACATTTCATTTTTATTCAAAATTTGACAACTTAATTGCTAGATTTTCGTGATAATATTCAACTGCATTATGCCGTTTAGTCGTATTTCTATTGAAGAAACAATTTTCGTGTCGAGAAACCTCGCATGCTATTATAATACGACGTTACTCGTCTGTAAAGTAGGTATTTCTTTTGTTGTTGTAGAAGTAGCGCCTAAAAGCGAAATGTCAAATGCTTTGTGGAGATATTCGTCGCATAAACTCGTAGTTCCAAAAGGTATGTATGATAATTTTCCAAGCTGAAAGTAATTAAGAGAAATTGAGGCAAAACCGGGTTCCATGATTTTATATTTATTAATACAGCCTTCGTTCTGATGACGTCGTCGTCATGTTTACATTTTAGACCTATCCGTATATTCATAGAAGTGTTAAAATACCTCAAGAAACTAGAAAAACATTATGAACTTATTATTCCAATAACTGACAGGACATAGTGAAATTAAGTTCATAATGTTTTTCTAGTTTGTTGAGATAACTTCACTTTTATCAATATACGGATAGGTCTAAAATGTAAGCTTCATGTCATCAGAACGAAGACTATATTTAATTTATATAAAATCATGGAACCCGGTTTTGCCTCACCTTCTCTTAATTACTTTCAGCTTGGAAAATTATGAAAATATTCCAATCATACCAGCCAGAGTTTGCTTATCTAATTAGTCTATTTTCAAAGCGACTCAGCGGGACGTTTTCTAAATAATCCAATTAAAATCTTAAGGTTCAGTGCCGTGATAAAGCTATTTTGAAGAAGGAAAAATGTAATGTGATCCTCCTCCAAAATCCACCCTCCAAAATTTTACAAAAGAAGTAATTTCAAAAGCATTAGTAAAGTTACAAATATAGTAATAAACTACTTTTAAATGAATTAGTAATTGGATACGAAAATATTTTTCTATAAAAAATTAAAATTTTTAATCTTTTTTCAAAACGATTCAAACAAATTCTGTCGGTATACCCGTATACACAATTACACGCTTCAATGTCTAAATGTATTTACAGTTTTGTGAACTACTAATCAAGGTCTCCATAAACCTAGCTTCAATACCAAATTATAATTTCAGAGCTCTAGAATAAAGCAAATATATCAATTAATGTTCTGCTTCTGATAAGTTACCGGGTGGGAGGAGCAAAATTCGTCTAGTTTGTAATACGTGTAGTCTTTAGGCTGCAGGTTTATAGGCGACAGCGACCGCTCGCTGCCTAGGGATAAGTTCAGACCAAGATGAAATTTGCCCTAGCACTTTTTGACATCATTGTAAATATTATCACTATATCCTATAGAACAAAATCGTATGAATGGCCTCGAGGGCAAATTTCCGCTTGGTCTGAACCGACTCTGAGGTCCTCTTTCACCGCTTGCTGATATTGTTACAGATAGTAATCTGACAGATAAACTAATCTAACCAGGATCTGTCTGATAATATTTTCGTATTTCATACTTAGGGCTTCTTACACCAGTTGCTGATAAAGCCCCAGATACCCTATATGCAGGTTATCTACCAGATATCCGTTTTTTTCGGTTTCACAGGTATCTGATTGTCTTATCTGTCCGATAAACCGCCTTATAAACTTACAGCCAGATCAAGGGGCTGTCATTTCTTTATCTGTCGGATATGGATTGTTTTTTTTCGAATTTAACGCGGTAATACTTCAGTTTTGTGTTAACTTTTTATGATATATGGATTTATCACTGTTTCATTTATAAATAGTGCATTACTGCCGCGGCCCGCAACAGAGGCATTGATGGATGAGCGTGTGAATGTAGGCCGAGGCGAAGCCGAGGCACACATACGTGAGTCCATCAATGCCTGGTTGGGGTCAAGGCTTGTATAATGCTATTCTCAAATAATGCGCGGAAATCCAAAAAATATCAAGTTTTATTAAAATTGTGAACCGTCTGAACTGAACGATCACGAGTTAGGGTTGTCACAATACTATCGGCAAATCAAAATACTTTTGGCCATATCTCCGGAACGGCTAGTGCTAGAACCATGTTCATGTACTCAAATGAAAGGGCTCGACGAGATCTATTGAATATAATATTTAAAAAAAACACCCTGTATATTCATATAAAATTGTATATACAGGGTGCTTTTATTTTATATTATATTCAACTAGATCTCGTCGAGACCTTTCATTTGAGTACAAACACGAGGAGTCTAGCACTAGCCGTTCCGGAGATATGGCAAAAAATGGTACTCAAATGAAAGGGCTCGATGAGATCTATCTGAATATAATATAAAAATAAACACCATGTATATATAATTTTTTTATTAAACAATTTCCGCGCATTATTTGAGAAAAGTGCTATACAAGCCTGCAATCAATGTAATTTCATGCATCATTCGAAATTGAAATAAAACTTTTGCTATGTTACTTCCGTGGTTGCCATGGTTACACGACAGATATGAATTAATATGGTCATTATTTGACCGCTAGGCACGACAGATATGGATTTTCATTCAAATTATTTGCCCGCCTGCTCTCATTTATTTGACCAGTACAGCATTGACAATTTAACTCGAAGAAGGTTGTCAAAATAATGTGCACATTTCCATGCATGTTTGAGAAAAAATAATAAACGTTGAACCACAGACGATGAGAACAGAAGTCTGCTTAGCTTCGTTATACGCAATAAACGTGGTTACTTTTTATTTTATTTTAAAGGATAAATTACAAAAAACGGACTCATAAATGTGTTTTCTGTATTTTATACATAAATACATAATTTATTGGTATTTATGAATACTTTTTTTAAATAAAATTTAAGTTATTAATTTATAAATATGATACTTTTCGATGCTCAAAAATGCTTAAATAGAAACGCAACAATGAATTGAACTGAAGAATGAACTGAATGAACGGAATGTTCCGACTCCCCGGTAAATCGCTGACAGTT
This sequence comes from Metalampra italica, assembly GCA_949699065.1. NCBI lineage: Eukaryota > Metazoa > Arthropoda > Insecta > Lepidoptera > Oecophoridae > Metalampra > Metalampra italica. Next base: position 5,270,071 of record OX452987.1, read on the forward strand.
TAGCTGCCCGATTTTTTAACAGAGACTTGAGTGGTGAAAACGGAAAATATTATCCGACAGCTTTATCCGATAGATTACGTTATCTGTCCGTTTTCTATCTGTAACAATATCAGCAACCGGTGTAAGAAGCCCTTAGTCTCTGATAAAATATCTCACAGATAAAAAAATACGTGACATTTGATCTTGCTGTTAGTTTATCTCATAGATAAGGCAATCTGATACCTGTGAAACAAGAAGTATAGGCTATATGTCAGATAACCAGCAGATAATGTATCTGGGACTTTATCAGCAATGGGTGAAAGAAGCCATTAGTATCCTGTCCGGTTACCATTCCAGACCAAAAAAGATAATACTTCCAGTTTAATAACAAGCTTCCCAATTTGCTGCGGCGACCTCGATCAATTCCCGATGCGTCCGGATGGTTGCCATGGTGATAGTTTTTGTTATTTGACCTCAACGCACTGATAAACAGGCGAAAAATAAAAGCTTGCGATAACAAAGCAGTTTGCTTTGCGATTCTCCGTTTTCTATCAATTCCCTCTCATCATTGCAACTCACCTTTGAAAACTCAGCAGATTCAGCAATCTACAAAATACTGGGCATGTAAATGAGACATTTTCCCTCATCAATATTTCAAGGCACCATTCACACGGGCGGCGCCGGCGCCATTGTGTCCGCAAATGTATGCTAATATTGGTATGTCAGTTTATCCAGTTCACAGTGAAAAGGCTTTACCAAATAATTTACAATCACGGTAAATGCCTGCTTTTTGAATGAAAATAGGATTTAGTTTCCGATCGAATAAAATGATATTTTATTGAATCAGATAGAGATGCACTTTTTTTTAGAAGAATTAAAAGTTAGTTTTCTTCTTTATGGAGTTCCGTACTTGAAAAGAAAAAACGAAACCCTTATAGGAGGAGGAGGACTTTGTTGTCCGTCTGAAGGACTCTGTTTGTCAATACCTTTTTTCACAGGAAGGGGTAGAGATATCAAGTTGAAATTAATAACATCAACCCCTTGGGGGTGTAAAACATTCAAGCTTCTAAGTCAGCGTAATCAAAAGATACGGCCATTTATGACCATATTGTTCCTTGAATAAATCAAAACCTTTAAGGTTCTTCCCGTTGACCTTCTTTATTCCTCCGAAACCTAGAATCATGAAAATTGGCTAGAAGCAAGGTCTCACAACATAAAGGAAAACATCTGAAAATCGTTTTTATTTTTTTTATTTGCTATGACAAACTTACACGGACAATGTGATTGATTATCAATAAGTTACATAAAGTTACAAGTTAATGTATTTATTGAAGTTTGTACGGAACTCTCAGGATGTCCTACTCGCACTTAACCTTTTTTTACTTTTTTAACATCATTGATCATTATTTGACCTTCATTTTTAACATTATTAAACATTTTATGTATGAATATTTAGGTAGTGATAATACATTAAATGACTGACCATACAATGGCGACCGGCTCGCCTTTGAACCTGTCCAGAGCATTTTGTTAATTTACTTTTATTAAACAAGAAATAAATATGTAGGTAAGTATATAATTTCATTCTAACTTAAATAAGTCAAGCAAAAGTTAAGAACTCTCAATGGAGTTTAAATTAAAAGACGTATTTTATAACAAAAAGGTTGCTTTCAATTTTCTCTTTCTCGTTACTGGTATTTAATATGATCTTTCTTTATTTCCCTTAATTTATCTTTGTTTGTAATGTTAGCTTCATTATTTATTTAAACTTTATTGTACAAAAGGCGAACTTAACGCCGGAGGCATTCTCTACCAGTTAAGTTAACCTTTGGGTCGTGCTGATAGATCGTGGTAGGTGCGATGACAGTAACATAACTAAAAGACATTTGAAAATACTTATAAGCTTCTTATTAGTATGTATTCTTATTGTATGTTGAAAGCAAGAGTTTGTTTTTTGTTTGTCATACTGCGCTCTTGACTATAGTAGCTATTATGTAATCTGTGACCATAGAAACTTCCTGAAAAAAGTGTCTTGACAGATAGACGAACGAACAACAAAGTGATGCTATAAGAGTTAGTTTTTTTCCTTTTGAGGTACGGAACCCCAGAAATGACATTGAAGCATAGAATAAGAATATTATTATTATTTATTTTATTTTAAATGGAAAGGCAGCTTATAGCTGATGCTTCCATACCAGCAGTCGACTTGCTTTCATAATTTATATTAATTTATTGCGTCTTTTTAGATAATAAAAACAGCTCTAATTGCAATCCTGTGCGGCCTATATAAACCTATAATTCATTATACAGGCTGCCAGCGGCGACATTCATAGCATACAGATGCACTAAGATAGTACCGGTACAACAGTTATCATTACTAGCGTGAGATATCATTTATTTAGGTAATTGCTGTTTTGTTGCCTGTCAAATTTTACATTTCCCTTGACAGCTCAGAGTTACAATGAAACGCTCCCACTACTATATTTAAACTGAAAAGTTTTTTTTATTTTTTAATGAGGCTTATGATTCAAGGAAGTCAATGCCAGCCTCGTAAAGATACACTGCTTGCCATGTTACTCAACCTCAGTCTAAGTTTGGAAGTTTGTGAGTGAACATTAACATTTGTGGTAAAATAATATAAATAAAATGAGCAACGATAGAATCTGAAGGATTATTTGTAAAGCCACTCTGTTTTTCTGTACCTATACTTATATTTTGAACCCTTTATAATTTTTTGTTGTAATTGGCTAATGTTTATTTTACGTTATATTGTACTTTTAAAAATACTGTAGATAATAATCAGCACACAAACCTCGCTGTTGAGATTATTTCTTTATCCCGCTAATATTTTTACCTATAATAGTTTGGATATTCAATCACGCTATAACGGATGAAATTTGATACTCACAGTAATAGCTTAAGTCCTAGATTAACTTAAAGGACTTTATACCGTGGACCAAGTCGCGCGGCGTCAGCTAGTTGTTACATAAAACAGTTGGAAATTCCCACCCGAATCCCTTACCTCATCAATTTTGAAACCGAACTTAATTTTCATGTCTTGTGGGGCTCAATTTAATAACACAAAGCTGTAAGGCTCATAAAGTTTAAATTATTTAATATTCATCAGGCTTGATTGATTCATGTTTGCAATTTTATTCGGAACTTTTGGGTTGTTGCGAGCCCTTATTGTTTTAATTTGAACAGAACAATATTCCGTTCTGCGGTGATTCCCATGACGACAATTCCAGTTTACAACCTGTCTGTATGTATTAATTATTTTGCCGAACATTTCCTGTGACCAACATTATTTACAGTCGAACAGAGATTTATTATTACTAGGTACTATTCAATTTAATCGTAATATGGCGCTGTTATTTTCCGTAATAAAGTAAGGAGGACAAAATTCATAGTCCAATCCAATCTAGTGCAGAAACTAGAAGAGGAGTAGGGTTCGCAAAAAAACTACATATGTTAGTTGAAATCAAAACCAAAGGTGTCTTCTTAAGTACAAGTGCCAAAGCAACTTATTTAAAAATCACACGAGCGTAGTAATAAATTTTCATTAGAGCGATTTTATGGACGGTTACCTGAAAAATGCTTCCTATAACATTACAATGTTTTAAAAGGCGTCAACTTAGTTACGATACGCTTTAATGCGATCGTGATCTCAGAAGCAATTTGGTTTAATCGCTCTCATATATCACTGGAGTAGTATCGTTAAACAGTTCACCGGGAAATGAGCCGGCTCTAAAATTAATCACTGATCGCGTATAATTATGTACTATACGATGTAAGCAAAATACCTGCTGTTTTGAACGGCAGGTATTTTGCTTTTAATATGAGGTTTTACTAAAAGCTCGACTCAGATGGCGTCACTATATTAACTTATATGTATAGTAAACACTGTGGTGCTTTCCTTAGAAGTTATCATGTCTTCTGAACGGGCAGGAATACATTTGATTTTTTTTAAAAGTTTTCTGACGATGTTGTATTATATTTTCTTCATAACAATATAATATTACGAGAGTGTCTAAAATCTTTTAGAAAGTGTGTTTGTTACTGTACATCAGAGTCGTTTGTAGCGATAAGGTAGACAGAGTAAAGAGAAGTCGGAACATATCCTTTTTTTTCATATCTAGACATACATTATTATGAACTGTGATTAAACGTGTCAAAATTAATAAAAACTTTACGAGTATTAGTCGTTGAAGTATGTAGGTACTATTATCGTGTACAAATTATTAAATTTCACCTGAAATAATACCGCAAATCTAGATCATTTTAACATTCACAATAAAATTCAACATCCTCTTTTTCATCCTTTGTCAAATTTTGCGGAGACGGGTTAAGGATGGAATTAGCTAAAAGGGTCGAAACGGGCTTCGACGATTCCCTTTTGGGACCGTTAGTCATAAATTCGCTGCTTATTATCATAATGATTATATATAACGTCGATGAGATCCAACAAAGTAGCAGCATTGTGGCGACTGAGCCGATATTTTTTAAACTTACATTACTACAGTGATGCCTTACTAAATCATTTTATCGAGTGCCTATTCCGTTTTCTTAACAGAAGTTTTGTCTTCAGAATCGATAGAAAGACTACTCGTCTATCCTCAAATAATTAAAAAATATATTATGCTTAAAATTCTGAAATAAATAAATAAAATATTTTTTCTTTCTGAATTTTTTAAAGTAACTTTCGAAGCGAAGAATCATTATGACGTCATAAGTCTGACAATGGATCAAACAGGAAATCTGGGCTATTTTATTATTATTTGTCTTATGGTCGTTATTCCAACCTCGAACCATACCCGGCGTTCATGTTACGTAAACCGTAAACGTGTCATGTATAATTTCTCACTTACCTCTATTGGTTACCAAATCTACTATTTAGCCCTATTTTGGATATTTCTCATGGGCAACACTGTTCCTATTACGATTACCTACTTTATGGTTCACAGACAATGTAATCAATTACGTTAACAGCATTCTTCGCTTCGGAAACATCACTCAAGATCGGCATTTCATTAGCTAGCGCTAATAGTAGCTCATTTGAAATGTTTGAAAATGATCTCACTTTACCTTTTAGCACGCAGATTTGACTTTGATATGAGAATATTAAGAAGAATTTACATTTATGTGCAAAATATAATAGATTTGTTTGTGTTTGCAGACGACTGTTAAGATTCACTACCTATATACATCTGTGAACGCGAACTTATAAAGGTATATGCCCCACAGCGAGCATGATGCATAAATTTCCAATTTTGAGGTTCATTGGTTTACTCCAGTGTATCGAGATCGCAGGCATTGGTGTGTGGTGAATGAGAGATTTATTTTCAAGACCCTTTTATACCGGTCCATCGAATATGAAGTATCTACGGAGCTTTTGAATAATATCCGAACTAATAAAATATGAAATGGTAATAGTAGGTACTTATATGTATTGTTATGTTTGCAAACTGTTTGAATACATAAAGGGATTTTCAATCTCGCATAATGAATCACTAGTGCTGTTTAGGGATCCGTAGTTCGACAAGGAACCCTTATAAGATCGGACAAAAAGCTTCGCTCCGTATATCCGCTTCAGCTATCACGAAAGCCATAATATACTCGTATCAGAAACTTTTTCATCATTAGCCGCGGCACCGTGACCACAGAATAGATAAAAGTACTGTAAAGAGGTGTTAATACCCTCGTACATCCTCTTTTCATCCACCTTCAGGTGTTCAGGTCCTATTGGCATTGGCCATATTAAAGAAAATATTTAGAGAAAGAGACCTCAGTATTAAATTAATCGCAAGGGGCATATATACCTATGTTATTAAGCCTCCTGAAGGCTATTTATATACCTACTTAGTCTCAGCTCGGTGACAAATTGTTCAATACTGAGTAAGTAAGTAATATTTAATGGGTAAAACATGGTTGTTTACAGATGTTCCGTATCTGTGTTCTGTATCCTACACTATACTTGTGTTTTCTTCCTGTACAATACAAATTTGTATGTAAAATGTTTTTAAAACATCTATGTAAGTACAACAAATAATCACAGTCAAACAATCAACCATGCGGGCGTGGTGCCGTATCGACCGACATTACAGTGCAACTATAAATAATTCATGCTCGCTCACGCGGGAAACAGCTGCAAGTCAAATTGAGATTTTTATTGCTTATATTTACCACACGTTTACGAGTATGCAGGTGACTTCATCGTATTGTAATTTCAGCTGTAAGCTCTAATATCTGGCGAAAGTCGCAAGGTCTCAAAGTCCCAATATAATCAAAAGAAAAGATACAATCGAACATAGTCTTCGGTTTCTTCGCGTTCTTCGAACTTCATAGAATAGTTATTTCGAGCAAAATGAAGTGTCGATCAATTTTTCAATTCAATTTGAATTATCGGTAATTAATTGAAACATCTGTCATGGTTGCGTCCGTTGTGTGTGATTTTTCAGATTGGACATTTTTAGATTGAATATTTTAAAGATTGGACGTTTTCAGATTGGACATTTTTCAGATTGGACGTTTTTCATCGATTGGACATTTTTTTAGATTGGACATTATTACAGTAAATCATTCAGACTTTGTTGGAAAACGTAAGCGTTTTTTCAATCAAATGGACTTGATGAAGTCATAAAAAAAAGAAAATTTTGATTAACGAAAATGTAATATTACAGAAATATGCTATGATGAATAAGTTGTAATGTCAGATTGTTTGAATGATAAAAATCATATCGCTTCATTTTAAAGAAATCAACATTTCTTTCTTTACGGTTGAGCAGTTACAATAAAATGAATGTTCTTTTTACGGCTATCCCAAAATCCTGAAATTTATCTTGTTCCATTCATCCTTTTTTATTTCCTCTCACGCAAATAAAGTTAAATTCGTCTTACAATGGAAGACAATGACATTTTGATTGTATTCTCAAATAATAGGGTTTCATTTGGAACTGAAACAAAATTGATGTCTGGTTTATGTGAAGTTTTATTAGAATTACAGAGATTGGTTTGAATGAATTCGTTATACTTACACCCAAACCAGTCTGTGTAATTCGAATAATTTATAATTTATCTGTACTTGTATTTATGACGACATTTTTTTTATTGGTTCTGCCTAAATTTGCTGGGAGCTTTGGATGCGTCAAGCCTCATCCCCAAAAGACGCACTAGAGGCTTTTGTATTTCGTCATTTTAAAGCGTATTATATTTTAAGTAGTGTTCTCCGAAATCACAAGTCAATGTATTTTATCATAAGAGTACACTGGGTTCATTTATGCACGTCAATTTTTATCTACTACCGCTTCCTAGGTGTTGGCGCTGCAAAAATTCATTAACTTCCGAAACCTCCACTCTGTTTTCATCACATGACTTGTTAGTCACAACTCACAATGCCTATTGGCATCATGTCATGGATTCTTCCGTATATCCATCTAACATATATCATATTCTATAGTAACTATTCCTTAGCAGTCCGCTTAATACGTGAGGAAGCTGAATTTTATCACTTTATTCTTTACTGGGTTTTTGGCCACTTGGATCGCTTTAAAAGAAGAGTTTATTAGATGAGATAAGATTTGAAATAAAAGTTTTCGTCAAACTTCTATCGAGAAAATTCGAACAAAGTAAGGTACTCGATCGTACCTAGTAGAACTATTGACATTTCTAAAGAAAGAAACGATTGTGTTCTATTTTAGTTCTACGAGTATAAGCGAAATCTATTCTGTTTATTTCGATGCCACAAAACTTACAGTGCGTGAAAGGTCACCTAAATATCATACTACGTCACGTCGCAATCGTACTGTATAAACACAGTACCCTACTATTATGATTCCTATCAAAATTTGGTTTATTTATTTCTCTTTACAAACGTTGTTATTATTTATGACTTACACCCGGAAATGTTGGTTGTGCATCTGTAATTAAAATAGATTTAAATAATGCTGAAAAAGTCTATAACCAATGATTCGTAGATGTTGGACCTAGGGCGTCGCTGGTCTCGTAGAAATCTCACATAATTACCACGCATGATAGGATAGAAGGTAGGCAAATGTAGGTAAGTCTTATCTGTGTTGTATTGCCAACCCATCCAGAGCAATTGGACCTAGCTAATTTGGTTGGTTTTACAGACATTATTCAATAATGACTAATGATTAAGACCAGCAGTTAAGGTGGGACTAGATGCGATACTATGCTATTTAAGCTTTTATGCTTGAAAATTGATATTCTTACGCAGTAAATTTATCTTCCTATTGTTAAATTTCTTTAGAACATCCTCTTTATTCCTAAACATGGCAGGTACCTTGTCATTTTGCAAATGTTGCCAGTGAAGTCAATTCGCATGGCTTTTAGTCGGACAGGTCATTAATCTTACTTTTCTTGATGGGATAGCCCTAATGCATTACGATATCTTTTGCCACAGATCATAAGAAGTCAAAGTATTAATCAAATAACAGGGCTTATGAAACTGGGTACCTACATTCTTATCTTATAAGAGATATTCAATTAATGTTACCTATTTGGTTTCCTAACTACGGTTACATAAATACTTTGTTTATAAGGTTGGTATTGTATTAGTAAGTACGTATGTGTATACAAATTCTGTTGAATCATTTCTTCATCATCTCATCAGCCCCCTTTACTTCTAGCCATTTTACTTTTCTGTTCTTTTTCATATACCATTACCTAACCAATATGAAATGGTACCCTTCAGTCCGTCACTCTGTATCTTCTGAATAAGTCTTTAAAAAATTATTTCAGTACCTACCGTATGAGTTACTGAAGTTTTATACAAGGTTTTCATTTCAGTTTTCATTTGAATCATTTCAATAACGAAATAATTTTGCTCCCAAATATTTTTATTGCAATATTTCTCTCTAGTTTGGTATATCAGAAAGCAATTCTACAGAGACACCACTAGGGAACTGAGAATTACATGGAAGATGGATTCGACCTATTTGTGTCGGAACTAAAGCCCCTGAGAGTTCCAAGATATGTTGTTACTGTTACAACATTGTAAAAGTTAGATAACTCAACCGAGCGCTAGGATGCACTGGACTGCGATGATGGAATAAACAATAACTCAGTGGACCTTTTTCTAGAATATTGTCCTCTATTCAGATCCAGTAGACTTGTTAATAAACATGTTGTTACCTATTTCATGAGCATATATATTTTTCGTAGGAGAAATATATAATACATATTTCCCAAATACTGTCAGTCAAAGCGACACATCCGTCTCACATAATAACATCTATTAGGTTACGTGCTAGCTATCTGTAGTTAGTGTAGTAGAGTCTAGCTAATAGTAGAACACTCCGTTCACCGTAGAGTATTTGTTTTAAGAATAAATATTTTTGATTTCTGGTTACTTATCGCTCGTCATACAAAAGTGTCACTGTCAGTGACTGGTGCTACAGTAGTAATGTAGTGGTATTACCATTACTTAGTAAAGAACGTTTTATTTATTCATTAGTTGCTAGAAAACGCCCCGCGGCTTCGTCCACGTTTTAAAGTATCGTATTTTATTGTGATGCTAGAATATACGCTATAAGTATATGAAGTTTCGTCAAAATTTGTATAGTGTGATTGAGCAACAAAGATGCAAAATGTATATCTAGTGGTGGGTGGGATGAAATTAATATTCGTCGTAAGATATTCTTTGAGTACTTACACAAAGTGAAACTTACTATTATATTCCAAATTTTTGGAATTAACCTCGTCTTGATGTTCTAGTCGTCTCGATTCTTTTCTGCATTCCTTGTCGTCTGACCATATATTTTCGGTCTGCCCGTTCCACCATTGACTTCGCACGAGAATGCACATGATCTATCTTTTGTCATCGCTATTTCAATTGGGACCCGCTTAGAACTATGTCAGGACCTTCGCCTTCTGTTGGATACTAATATATAATGGTACTTCTATTTTTACAGCAAGTCTATGCCTCGACAATGCTTATTTATGTATTTTTTATGAAATATATAGGTACCTACACACTTATTACCTTACATTACTAAGTACCTACACAGCTCTATATAACACCTTGGAAGCGGTGGTAGATAAAAAATTTACGTTGTATAAATGTACCCAGTGTACTTACATGCAATAAAATAATTTAGACTTTGACTATTATTGAAATGAGATTACTATAGATAACGTCGAATATACAGTACATTTTTCAACAAGAATCTTTCTGATATTTATGCGGTCATTAAAACTCGGTACCTACTACATTTTATAATGCTCAACTCTTGGGAAAATATCCTGAATTTGCTAGAGGTTTCATTTAAAATGTACAATTTAATTAAAATTTAAAGTTCATAATTTTAATTTCTTACCTACATGTTTTTACTTATGTTTCCATTGCGGTTATGACTGGCATCATCATGTCATGAATGACATCGATGTATACAAGATACATCACGTAATTACGCTAGAATAACAATGCTAAAGATTAAAAAAAACCGGACAAGTGCGAGTCTGACTCGCGCACCGAGGGTTCCGTACAAACTTGTAGGTACGGTCGACCGCACGTCTGTGGAAACAAAACCAGTATAAACTGGTCTCTCCTAGTATTGAAACTCCCTAATAGGCTAGGCCAGCTCAAAGTCAATGTGTTACCACTGACGTGCGGTCGACTGTACCTATATAAATTAGTTCGTCGTTCACGGGAATCGAGTCAATGTCAAAATATTTTATTGCATTATGAGTAATTTATACACGTTATATTGTATCTACCACTGCTTCCAATATACAGGATGGAAATTTCAGACGCCACCTGGAGGCAAAGTAGGTACCCTAAATATAACACATTCCAAATTTTACTAAAAGGAAACATTCTTTTATTTTCAAAATTAAGTAAAACTGCATTCAAACATTTTAAAGAACCCACGAGTCTGAGTCGGGAATCGAATCGGACAATAATGTGGAAAAAATACTTGCTATGTATCTTTATGATACGATCGAAAAGGTTATTCATCAGAATAACTTTTCCTCCATGTGGCGTCTGAAATTTCCACACTGTACATAGGTCTCGAGAAGTCTCGAAGATTTTTCTTGAAAATAAAAGTCCTCTAAGTATACCTATTTATTAAATTCGACCCAGATTTGTAAATGGTGACTAAAAAAATGAATAGTGCCAAATTGTATATTAAAATTTAAAAAAACATTATCTATAATTGTGTTAGTTCTTGTAGTGTTAGTACTAATATTAATGGTAACATATGCCATGCATTCTATTGCAGTATTGGTTATACCACGTTATACATCGTTGCCACCTTTTTAGATTCAAAACCTTTCTCTTTAAATTTCGAACTGGCACGACAAAAAGTATGCGCCAATAAATGAATTTAAAAAATAAGCAGAAATAAATTGACCAATAACAAGTCAAACAAGTCCTGTCACGTCAAATGCTAAATCACGTGTTTACGATAATTGTCAAATGTTATTCATTTTTTAAGTGATTTTATTTCCAGACTTATCTAAACCTTTAGTATAATTTGTAAAACCTTACGAAATTATTTAATATAGATCTGTAATGATGAAATTTCTAGACGATAGAGAATTCTTTCAACATTTATTAACGTCATTGTACTAACTTATAACGGTAGCTTGCTCATACGCAAAGTTAAGTTTGTTGGTACTTTTGTACAAATAAATTTTTGTGATGTAAATACAAATTTACGGTTTTCGGATTTTATCCTTTACTTGTGTGCTATAAGACCTTGCTTCTTGCCAAATTTCAAGATTTTAGGTGAACGGGAAGTACCCCATAGGTTTTGGTTACATCAGCAATATCTTTTAACTGCGATGACTTAGAAGTCTGATTTTTTCACGACACCAAGGGACTGCAGACCTGAGTATTTGATATTAATTTCAACTTGATACCTCCACGCGTTCCTGAGAAAAATGGTCTTGACAGACGGACAGACAGACGGACAACCGAGTGATCCTATAAGGGTTCCTTTTTTCCTCTTTTGAGGTTCGGAACCCTAAAAACACACTGCAAATAGGTATCTAAAATGAGGCTATATTCGTAGAATGTGAGTGTTCATTCTCTACGTCCTCATAAAGAAGAGATCTCAAAAAGTCTCGAGAACTCTTTACCGAGGTGAAAGTATTTTTTATATTTTCTCATGGGCAAGATGAATGATCTTTCACGCCCTCATTTCTCTACACTTTTTCTCCTGAAGTCCTTTTGGAAATAATAACTGGGCGACCCAGAAGTTTCATAGGTACATACTACCTACTCATTTGTAAGGAAATTTAAAACATGTGAAAAATATCAAAAATTGAAAATGTAAATGAATGAATTTTTAGACAGCTTTATGATTATGTCATCAACTACATTTACTATAGGTACTTATTCAAATAGGTAGTTATACATGTATAGTAAACTTGCCTTCAGATCGTAATTTCGTCATCGGAACTACAATAAGTCTGCTAGTTTTGAAGATTTGCATTTATGAAAGAGGTTTTACTTGTATACTTACTAAGTTAAAGTAAGTTGTACAACTCATACTAAGGTAAAGTATATTAAAAGTTTGCATTAATCTGTAATTCTGAAGAAGTTGTTGATGCCAGACAAAGTTAGAGATGCATCATTTATCATTCTCGTATACATGCATGTCGATATCATCAAACCACGCTTTCCGCTCCTCGCCTCGATTACCTGCGGAAATTCTATATTTTCTCAGAGAAACTTCAGTATATAAAATACCTGTATATTTTCCGCCAAATTGTAAAGGAGTAGGTACATATTTGGGAATAATTTGCGTGAGATCTGAGGTGCCCGACCAGAGAACGGATGGAGGAGGTCCAGAATGACAAACATATACTTCTCTGATCAGGCAAGCCGTTCACACAGACCGGTCACACAGCCGTTCAAACAATTCTGAATCCTTTAGAATATCCACATATTTTGATGTCATTTTCACGTTTTTAAATAGGTAATTAAACTATAATCGACTAGCATTATAAGGGTTCTTGAGAGCCGTTTAAATATTTCTGCGGTTCCATTACATTTTTACAGTGATCCGAGAGGAACACGATATTAATACCACTTTTATCTAAATGAGAGTTAACATAAAATTAATAAAACGGATATTTAGATCAAAGTGGTATCAATAGTGTGTTCCTCTCGGATCTCTGTAAAAATGTAATGGAACCGCAGAAATATTTTAACGGCTCTCAAGAACCCTTATAATGCTAGTCGATTAAAGTTACTTAATTATGAGGCGTAATTAAAATACTTTTGCAAGTCGACTCCGAAACCATTGAAGCTATTTTAATTAAAAACAGCGCAGAGATTGAAATAAACTTAATAATACCGTAGTAGTAGGTATAACGTACACGAGGGAGAAACAATGTATCGCCAGTATCTGCCCTTTTCATCCTGTCGATTCCGCCTCCCTTTTTGAAGGATCCCTGTCCTATTACAGTGCTGGTAACTCCTGAACCTGTCCTGTCGATCGTGAGTTCTAAGACAGATCTGACCTACCCACCTACCACGTCAGGTTTTAGGTATTAAATCTCCAGATATGTCGGTGCACTTTAGTTCATCTAAGAAGCAAAGCAACGCGGAGGGCCGATTCTACGAAATGACATATACAAGACGATGAGTTAAGACTGGTACCGGTATGTACGATGGGTTATGAACATACCCCGTTATCAAGCGGGCAGTTTAGTGGCTACCTAACATTAGTGATGTGCAATACAAACAATCGAAGTCTCGACGTTGTAGCTATGTATGGGTCAAAGAATTGCGAAGCTTAAGTGGCTGGGCAAATCGCTCTTAGAACTGACGGCCGTTGGGATAGAAAGGTTCTCGAGTGGCGACCACGTATCGGAAGACGCAGTGTAGTACTCCCACGAGGTGGACCGACGATCTGGTGAAGGTCGCGGGACCCAGCTGGATGAGGTTAACGCAGGACCGGTCGTCGTGAAGATCCTTGGGGCAGGCCTTTGTCCAGCAGTGGACGTCTACAGGCTGATATGATGATGATGATGGGAACTCCAAAATGTTATTTTTGAAAATTGTTCAGTTTCATTGGCTGGCGTTTAACTTATGAATGTGTTGTTCGATATTCAACGTGTGTGTTTCGTAGTGACAGTGTTAAAGGCACAGCCGTGTGCGCAGATCCCCCCGCGAGAAATGACAGACTGTTTTGCATGTAAAGAAAACGCTAGAGCTTGTGACCGTAAATGAGAAAGATTCTATTCCGGTATTACAAAACATCTACTTTATACAGGAGGAGTAACTGTCTACTGTAGAAAGGTGACGTGTAACCAGATGTTTTATTACGAATCGTGTTAAAATAAAAATAGAATCTGCGGATGTGTGCAGGCACGGAAAATAAGACTCAATCTATTCCGAGACGTTAGCCGTGTAATAAAACTAGAAATAGCGTTCGACTGATTTGTGATCGATGCATCAATTATCTCAGAGAGAAGTTTTTAATTCAATAGGAGGGTGTACGAGTAGGGAGCATGTCAACATCAAATGCTCAAATAAAAAACATATCAACAGACTATTAAATGTTACCACTGTTTGTGTCTCAGCCTCCCTCTAATAGTCCACGCTTAGCCCAGTGCAGGTTTGTGAACTTCACATGCGTCTAAGTATTCCTTCTTCGCCGTAAGAATTCTGGTTTCCTCACGACGTTTTTTGTACGGTTAAAGAGCAGTCAGTAAGAAAAAACCCAAGAAGTTTCAAATCTCTTTGATGGCGCGCGCGCTCCCTGTGGAGATCGCATCTTGCATATTTAGTATGGGAACGGGTGGTGCCATTTACAGGGGGGGGGGGTGCGGACAAAGGAAGCGGAGTAGCGGGAGGAGGTGGAAGTACAGTCACTATTGAATTTGAAAATGAGAATGTGTGAGTGAGTCATAATTTTGTGATTATTTTGACACGATTTTGACACCCATAGAATGCTTTTATTACTGATCCATATGGAAAAACCTATCGGCACCATCGAACTTTCCCGCTACGCTACCGACCCTGATATATGACATACAATTCGGCCCCCAAACAGGTACTTACGGGAACTGTAATAATCTGTAATACCTATTGTAATATTACTCGTAAGATTATTTATCATTTTCCTGGCGCGTTACACTAGAAGGGAGGACGGGAAAGGGAAGGTGGAGAGGGAGTGCAAGGAACTATGGGAGTTTTGTAAATTTATTTGTATTATCGAAGTAGTACAGCTCAATAGTCTGTGTAGTTAACTTTTAACGCGAATGAAGTCGCGAGCGTTGGCTAGTATAGGTACATATTTTAAAACATAAACTCTGCTTGTAATTATGCTGCGAGTAAATTTTCCGCTGCAATATCAGGTTACGCCGAGAGTAATGAACCTGCTTTCAGGGAAACAACCGGCATCCACTCCAGCTGTTCATTAGAACGCATCATATGTCAGTGCCGCAGCACTGAAGGGTTAACTGGATAAATAAAAAACAGGAATATTTCCCAAGACATATAAAAAATGTTTGCCATTGCGTATAACGAACGCCTCTGACAAGTAGCAGTGAGATATTATAGTAATTATTATTATAGTAAGTATAGTTATTGAAAAGCATATTACAATTTTCTAGATCTAAACCTGCCTGGAAACGTACTATTGTCTTCTATAGGTTTTGCATTTTGTAGTCATACGAATAGAAATATATTATTAGGTACAAATACTGGGTTTAACGAATCGTAACGAATAGCTCTATAAAATGCTCTAAAAAGTGACAGCATTAAATAATCATAAGTTAAAATAAAATCTTTTTTAGGAATCTTTATTTATCCTAACAAAAAGATATATTACTATCTACTAATAAATATAGGTAATAGAAAACCAAACATTTCAATGCTGAAAATAAAACCTACTTTTAGTATATTTACGCGTTAAATAAAGTAAAAGGTCAATTAAAAGTAAGCTTACACTTAAGGGCTTCTTTAAAACTCTTTCAATCTTATGTAGTACTCAACTGCTTGAAAGGCTCATAAAAGTTATTGGCGATTGTTACTAAGAGCCAGTCATTTGAGAAATTTGTAAGAAAGAGAAAAAGAATTACCAAGGCATTAACTGGTTTGAAGCAGTCAGCATTTTTAAAGGTTTCTTCGAAAAAAACCATAATTTCAGTTTATTATTTTTGAAATTAATGACCAGCACTTTGAGACTAAAATCCGAAACAAGGTGATGGCCTTCTGTCTATCTGTATGTATACGCTAATCTCCGAAACTACTGAACAGAGTTTCATGCGGTTTTCACAGGTAGATTATGCAAAGCACAGCTTGGGGCATAAATATTAAAATACAATAAATGAAGTCCACAATACACAAACGGGTTAGTATAACACAACTGTACTTACACAAAGTACATAATATTATGTCCCAGTGGGAAATCACCCACGATGTTGTCAGACGATCGAGGCAAGTGCCTGGGGCCAAGAAACCAGGCGGTCGATCTACACGCGTGGATTGTAAAACAAATGAATTCGTGGCTAATAGGGAAAGCACTCGAAATCTAAATTCGTTACGTGGTGAATTTGAATATCAAACAGTTGGATGATTTCCATGAATGTATATTACTTTGTCATTATCATAAATTTTGCCTTACCATTATTATTCCTAGATCGATAAACATGTTGGATTGATCGTTGAATTTACTGAGTGTACTCAAACCGGCATCGCAACTGAGTTCCGAAAAAATTTTGATTACCTATCTTAGAAATTACATAATCTTATAAATATTTATGACATCTACTACTGTACCAGAGTGAACGATCTCTGAGAGACTGTACTGTCTCGTATACCAATTTTGGGAGGTTTTACTTTCAGGTCGTTTTGCTTTTAGGACGTTCTGATACGAAAGCATACAAGTTAAGTAAATATAATATTCCTATTGAACTAAATGTCAATATTATACTGATTCAATCAATTTTAACCTAGGGGTACTTTTAGCATGTAAAACATATGTTTTGTTTTCTATTCAATGGTCGGTCTTTTTCAGAAATCCTGAAAAGGAGAAAGAAATCACAGCAAATGAGATACAATAGCTGATAGAGATTTACGGTCCCAAACATTTCAATGTCAGATGGAACAATCTTTTCAATTGTACTCGTCCATTAAGCCAAAATTGCACCCTATAAAGCACCCTTTATTGAGTGGGCTGCGCTGGTTCAACCACGGTCAACTACTTCGCCTGTCGTTTGAAGCACATAATTTCTCTTTTATTAAGCACTGTGTAAAACATTTTGTTTTTGTGTTGGGCGGCCATGAATATGCGATTTAATTGCGGCTATTAACCTACCGCAAAATGCCGCGACGGTATTTAAATGGGGTATTAGACCATTGTTAGATGTGCTGTGTTAAAAACGGTAGTAACAATACTTCATTCATTATATACGATTATAATCGACTCGGCATTTGCCTGATTTGGGTGTTTGACTCGATAATACTTTTTAAGAACCATTTTAACTATGTGCGCTTTTATCTATCTTTTGACAATTTGCGATCCGTTTGTCATTTCGTGCATTTGATCTGAAAGATTTGACTGCCACTGGGACAAGACAATGGTATATTTTACCTTTTTTACTTCAGACCAAAGAGATCAGATTTATGATCTGTGGTGTTGTGGTATCATGAAATAGTAATTTTGATTATGGCGGGTTTAGTTGATCTGGAGCCTTTATTCGTGGCTAACGCGAAATCTACTGGACCGGTCATTGCAAATCTAGATGCAATGTTGGTATGCACTTGTAAAATGCTTGTCTTCCATCTGGTCACAGAGTATATATTCCAATCTGGTATTTACTTTTACTTACCTACATACTTTTACTGTACTGTACTTTGCCTGTAGTATATAGTATTTGATGAGAAAATTAAGGATATTTCAGGAGAACAAAAAAACGTATTTACAGAATCCACACATTGTGTACAACTGCTGATCTTTTTCCGTTACGGACTTTCAGTTAAACATTTAAGTAAGTATCTTCCAAAAGTCGTGAAACAAAAGTCAAAAGTGGGTAAACAAGAAGGCCCACAATTTCCGACATTTTGTCGGTCGGAGCGTCCCACCAGTATTTGTGTTTGTATAAAGTCTTTATCATTCGCTCGTTAAGGTACGCACACGTGGAAAAGTTCACCTAATTTCATCGCGACATGACAAATTGCTTTTCCGCCTACACTAGCATGCCAGGAGATAACCCACATTAGTTATGTACATTATTTATTCAGGTCTACATTTACGGATAAACAATCTAGTAGTTTAGAATTTGATTATTTCTATAAACTCATTTCGAAACACAACAAAAGATTATCAGCAGAAAGTGTACGCTGGTGGGGTTGTATTCGGCCGCACGTCAGTGGAAACACTTTGACCTTGAGCTGACCTAGCCTATTATGGAGTTTCAATACTATGAGAGACCCGTTTATACTGGTTTTGTTTCGACTGAAGTGCGGTCGACCGTACCATAAAAAGGTTTATATCAACACGCTTCGCGGGCGGATTGTAAATCGCAGTATACAAGGAGTTATACACAGATGATGATTCTGCTCTTCACATGGATTTATTCTATAGTCTTCTTGTACGGCATCCATAGGAAGATAACGGCGACGCAAAGACCAGAAGCGACCGACGCACCCACAAATGAGAGAAATATCTAATGGCTCTGAGAAAATATTTGCGTCCAGCAAAAATACAATAGCCGTAAGTAAGTATGTATTTAAAAGTATATGGGCACTACATAATAGGTACAAATTAGATGCGCCAAATGATTTCTACTATTATTGTTTCACTTATTTGCAGTTTGAATTTTGGCTTACTTAGTCGCAGAACACTTTCATAGATTATTACTATTATAGTCACGATCAATCCTCCGCTAGTCTCTGAGTGACAGTAGTGATTGAGTGGTTCCTTTCTTTATACAAAACTGATCAATTCCATTGTCCGTTCAAACATCTCACAAAATTCTACCCACAACAGTACCGCAATTCGACTGTCAGTTGTACTACCGTTGAAGTTTAGTTTAAGATTGACGCCGCAATAGTTAATGGGTGAGTATGTAAGTTAATAAGTAACTACCTAAGTAATTCGTTCATTTCAAAGCCAATGAAACAAAAACAATTAAGTTGTACATTTTAAATTAGCAACACATGCTTGAAGTTAATTACATCCCTACGAATATATTTATCGAGAAACCCGCTCACTAACTCTATGTAACAAATTACCATGGTTTTACCTATAGGTGCCTAACCTCTGCAAAGCAAGCTTAGGCTAAACCAGCCACGGTCTTAAAGGCTCATGCATTTTTCATTGGTACTTTCCGTTGGTGAGTGGGGTTGAATTTTAATTTTTGCCTTTGAAGGTTATACAGGATGTGCCATGGCTATGGCACACGGAGGGAAGTAGGTACCTACTTACTTGAAGTATTGAATATTGGAAATTTTACTTAATCCGTTTCTATTACCTACTAGCTCTGACAGGTGATTTTTGTGAAATCTTTGAACGGTTACAGGGGCTCATTACCGGATATTAACCAACCTTTAGGAATTAAAAAGTATGTGCTAGGAGTTTTGTATTAAAATAAAAGTAGAAAAAAAACGAAATTCCTAGATTGATGTTAAACGTATTCAATACTGAAATGAAAATGATCGTTATTCACAAGACATAGATAGAAAGCCTCAGAAGATAGGGTATTCTCTTACATTGCATAGTCGAAATCTATGGTCGGTGCGTGTATGAGTATCATACATATCCACAAAGCTATAATTAAACCTCAAACACCAGTATTATATACCATGTACAGTATTTTTCACTAAAACAGTAACCAATGACATGCAATCAGTCGTTATTTGTGGACTGGACTGAGCAAAACAATGTACGAGTAGTTAACTACCATTGGTAGAAGTACTTGGTTTTCTAGGACCATTCACAGTGATAATAACATACCTATTCCTATTTTTGTTTTCACCTAAGCAGATTAAAATATCTAGATGATACGCCAATATTCTGTATTCAATCGTAGGAACGAGTTATTTTTCTAAAACGGCTCTAATTGAATATGACGCGTGACCCCGGCCGGTCCGTAAACACTGACTGGTATTGATCAAACGTTACCGTATCGATTGCTTCGCCCTTTGAACACACGCGTATGTTAAACCCACATGTTTCTAACTTTAAATGTCTCGTTTGTATGAATGTATTTTTTATCACATAAGTTATGAATTGGTTACGTGTTTTTCATAGTTCGCGATCATAGATGTTCATTTTATACGCATAGTATCAAAATAAGTTGCTTCTTATTTTCCATTCAAACGGATATGCTGACGATGGGGCTTTTTAACCACGAAACGGTCCACTTTAGAGATGAATGGCGCAAAAGGACCAAAAGGGTCTATCTCAAATATATCCCATCAGGAGAGTGATTTATTTCTTTAAGTTTCAATGCGAGCAGCATATGAACATATTGTTACGGCATTGTATTCGGCAGTAGGGTGGTTCCTCATAAGAGAGCTCACTCACACACTAGAGATATTCTAGCCTAGAGACTGTAACAAGTGTCATAACACTTGACCGCTATATGCTGAGGAGAGAAAATATGTCCATCCCTAGCAAAAAACTATAATGCTCTTACTAACACTGATGGTTTAATTATTATGAACCCTATTGACACTGTAGAAAAGACAATGTCGTAAATTGTGTCAGTAGCTTGTAGTTGAAACTACAATTACATTAAAATTATAACTACCTACCATTGCTACATGTTATAGATATACCAAGTTATCTGTGAAGAGGCAGTATCAGGAACTACGCAGAATGTCATTCGGCCGTCAATGCCGGGCATGGAACGATGGCAAAGCCACCCTTCAGTTCACAGATAACTTGGTAAGTCTATACTAATGCAAACTTGTAGTTTAAAGTAAAAAAAGTAGTTTGCAACAAAATACATATTGTAGCTATAGTTTGTAGTTAAGTTTTGTACACTGATTGAATCTAGATATAGTCACAACTGGACATAATAAAAAAGAGCCATCCATTACTAATTAATTAGGGACTCGATCTCTCTACTTGACAGGACAATAACTCTACTCTACATCGTGCCATTCTTTCATCCTATCCATTTGTCCTACATACGATTAATTGAGTTACTGACCGTCTCGTCGGCTCTCAGCTGACCTGTGAATAGATTGCCTTATATGAATGGATCTATTCACTTCGTTATGTGATTTAATGTATACTGATACATTATGATGAGGGGATCTTTTCTTTGCACGTCACATTTTGTAGTTAAATTTATAAGTAATAACCAATCTTTTGGCAAACAAAGTAGATTTCGGCCTAGGTATATAAATAAGCTTTGGAACTAAGTTAAATATACTAAAGGCATGCTTTTCGGAGAACTTTTGTAGCCTACGTCCTAAAAACTAGTTATATTTCTTCTAGGTATTTCTAAAAAGATTAAATAAATTCTCTACCCAAAGGTTGTCTGGAAGAAATCGCTCTTAGCGATAAGACCGCCTAGATGTACATTACTGTATCTGTTTTTGTTTTTTTGTCTGTAATTTTTAAACGTGCAATAAAGTGTATTGAATTGAATTGAAAAGATAATTTAGATTGGTAAATCTAAACTTCCATTACTGAAACTATATTAGTAATTTGAGTCTTCTATTGTTCCTTACATATTTAATAAATCGTACGGCGAATACCAATACTTCCACGAAGCCTCTAATAATGAAAGGCATGAAGTCATGTTCGAGAGCACAAACTTGAACTGTTTATGAAATAGTAACCCTAATAATGAAGTTTAGTCATTGTTAACTACGCATTAATCGATTGCTACGACAATGATAATTTATTTACAAGCCCACTTGTTTCACGAAACACGTTGCTTTTCGGATTTTTATCGTGACTATTAGATACAAGTTTGTTCTCGTAGTTCCTTTGAGGAGATTTGGCGTAGAACGAACGATACCGGTGTATCCAAAATACTGGGATACTGAAGTGACAATGAATAGGTCAAATCCGTCGCAGGCTCAATGGTCATTGTAGCAGAAGAGTGGTGCTGTAGGCCAAGATGGGACAACCATGTAAGATGGAGTCATTTTTATGTAATCTATTGTCCACTTAAACTCAACAGAGAATCTCGAAAAACTTATAGGGTTTAGTCAACTAACAAAATATAAACAAACCATGACCTTCTGGGTTGAGAACTTCTGACCTAGTTTCATTACTGTGCAGTGCGATGTCTAGATTACAAGGAATTAATTTTTTTCTTACACCTATCTTTATAGGTATACTGTACCTGCCTATTACATGCATACACAACACACACACATTGAAGAATAAAAGTTTCGTCTGCGACTTTCATGGCAGCACAGAATGACGATAGGAGAACGAAGTACATTTCTAGGGTTGAAAATTATAAAATGTCAACTTTTACAAAATAAATTTAATATTAAATATTGGTACATACCCCAACAAGGTATTTTTGCAAATTTTATATAAAATTTAAGCATTACTGCTTAAAGACACGTAACCAAAATGTTTTAATTAGCAGAATTCAATTTTCAATAATAATACTTATATTCTTCTTGAAAATTTAACTTTAATCTAGTAATACTATACCATCAATATACTAGGTAACGCTTTAACAAAAACTTTCATCTGATAAAATACCCACTCCCAGTAATTTATGATCCAAGTAAACTTACAACAGTCACAAATCTTTTTAAACAACACAATCGTCTAATAAAATCAGACTTTTATTTGTTGGCTTGAAGATGGACTGTGATTTATTGTGAACAGAACAATCCCAGAACTAGACGATTTCGGTCTAATATGATTTAATAAGAAACATGAAATAATAAAAAAATTAACAAAAAAATAAAACCGACTTCAAAAACACAAAAAGGCTCTAAAAAGCGTAAAATATTTTTTATTTATTTTAATCCAAAAGACAGAAGCCTGTTACCTATTTTATTATAATTTTTGCTATGTACTGATCTGTTTGAAGTCGGTGCCAAGCCGGTAGTAGGGCTAAGTCTAGCGCGCGATTCCATTGTTAATTTAGCTGTTCATGTTGCTAAGTTTTATTGTGTGTTGGGCTCACGGAGGAAATTCGTTGGGCTTGACACCGACTTCAAACAGATCAGTACATAGCACATAATTATAATAATAATATTTTAGTTAAAATAATAGGTAACAGGCTTCTGTCTTTTGGATTAAAAATATATATAATGAGTTAAAATTAATATTAAAATAAATATAAATTTAAAACTGTGGAAGTGTGTATAAATTAAATTAAATTAAATCGTATTTATTTCAGGCCGATATAGCCCATAGAAACGACACATAAAATTGACAAAAGACAAATTGAATTAAATTAAATTAAAAATACATTAGGAAATACATTAGAAAGTCAGGATGTAATAGCATTAATAATATTAAACATGTCATTAGTAAAAAACAAGCCAATGTATCTAGGTACATAATGCTATCAAGACTAAATTTAAATACCTATCCAAAATATTTTATTTTAAGTAGCTGGTAGAATTTATTCAATTGTATATGTTTTTTAACTTAACTGACCGAATGAAAACTTTTTAACAAGATAATGTTTAATAACAGTTTTTTTACAAAAATAGGCACACTTTATGGAATTTAATCACTTTTATCTTTCCAATATAGCTAGTCTTTTTCGCTGTCTATACTTTCTTTTTCTCATAGTCTATGATTGAAGACATTTCTTTTATTAGATCGAGCTATTGGCACGACTGTTTGAGCAGACACTTTGAACGGATTCTATTTCGTTTGTTTTGGACCTTTTGAACGTATCTATAAGCCTGCGTCAGTTTCTTGAAAGTACTTTCCTTGTACAAGTGCTTGACATAGTACCTGTTCGAGAATTTGAACCTTATATTAAAGAGATTCGCATGAAATCTCCTATCAACTACTCTACATGATTTTTACTTTTACTCTATTTTCAAATTTCAATTCAAATTTCAATTCAAATTTATTTAATTATTTATGATGAAAAGTTCTCTACTTTTAAGTGTCAAAAAACATTCCACTCCTTGGTAACTAACTCCCACGTTGGACCCCTTGACCTCATGAATGTAAGGCGATGTGTCTCTAAGATGACCAAATTGATACCGTGTAATAAACTATACCTACTTAAGCCGCACTTACCCTCGTTCAATTTCTAACACAGCCTATAAGGTACATGACAAAATAAATTGTACAAAAATAATGCTCTTCTTTCACTTTTCTTAATACTTTTCCCAAAAAGGTTAGAACCAACCCCATTTCCTGCTCCATTTGTCTTCATCACACCAAAATGAGATTACTGGCCACGTTGTGTGGGGCCATTACCTTGGGCAATGTGGGGGCAACCGCACCACGAAATGAAACTAATGCAAGTCTTAGTGACTGGGTACAAGTGTTTAAGTAGGAACAGAGTAAACATATTAATTAGGTGCACATCATCAGACAAGCAACGACAGATAAACAGGTTTAATTTTATTTTTAATGTTTTTTTCTTAGTGATAAATTTCTTATCACCCAGGCCCAATAATACCCCAATTAAATTATACATTCCTAGACTATTTAAAAACTCGCCTGAGACAAAATCTATCAGAATTGAATTTTCTCAATATAAGAACATAATTTTTTTTTGTCATTAATCTACAGTTTAAAAAAATTTACTTCATAAATATACATAGGTGTAAATTAAGCCTCGCTGTCACGGGAGCTCGAAATACGCAGCAGAGCTGCGTCGCGTTTTTATCGCGTACCTTCCATATACGCTGACGCATGTCATTAAATTCTCTTGAAAGAAAATATTCTATTTTCATTTAATTATTAACCATTCAGATTCAATTCAAATCAGGTCAATTTTATTCTTAACTATGGTGAATATGAATAGTTTAGCGACGTTCGTGTAGGTAGGTCAACCAATACCAATACTCAAACCCAATATTATTTTAAAGGCTTATAGAAGAAAATTACATACAAAAATAGTACAATGGCCTGGTTATTACCCCTCGGTTTTCATAATATATTTAACTTTTAACTACACCTGCTATCTCTCATAGAGTATGGCCTATGTTGGAAACACAAGTATTTCTCTTACGAGAGTGTTGTTTTATTAAGTGTTCAATAATTATTAAAATCCACAACTCCTTTTCAGGCATTCGGTGGTGTAGTGGGCAGACATATCCTGTCATGTCGAGAGATCCGAGTTCAATCTCCGGTTCTTTCTCGAAACTTACGTAAGTAGTTAGTTCGTTGCCTACATTTTTCTGTTCTCAAGCAGTGAACGAAAACATCGGGAGGAAACCAGCATACACCGAAGAAGGAATTCTTAGGCGCATGTGAAGTCCACCAAACCGCACTGGGCTAGCATGGTGGACTATAGCCTGTGCGCCTTTATTGAAAGAGTTAGGCCTGTGCCCCAACAGTGGGGACGTATTAATACGCTGTTGATTTGATTTTTCAGGTCATTTACACACTTTCCATCGAGCCACTAGATCTCACTGAAATATAATAATAGAAGAGAGAGCAATAGCACCATAAATTCAGGGGTTATAATGTGCATTTATGAGGGAGATATAGTGCTAACTAACACTATAAAAGAGGGGTTAACATATGGTTATCTTAATAACTTACCCGCTAAAACTATTTTTATGTTCTCGTCTATGAAACGACTATAGCCACTAAAGTGATACTCTATACTTGATTCGTCTCATAAACTATGAGTGGAGATATAGCTTATCTATAACCTATCTATCACTTATCCAAAAGCTGAATATAGCAGAAAGTGAATCGATTATTTATTGATGAGTAATGTACCTCCCCTTTCGTACACTTGAATTGATCTGACATTAATTTTTATTCAACAACTTTAAATTTAAGTTAGGGTTCAGTATACTATATCAAATAATCGGCTAAATCGACGTTAGATATAAGTATATAGGCGCTCAGAACTGGCCCAACGACTTAAAACCGTTCTAAGCCCGCACCATTCGCGATAAAAGACAAAGCGAACGGCACACACTTCTCGTTAAGTATTTGTTTTACTTGAAGTATCTCTTCCTTGTCTACAATTTTATCATGAAATAGATAATATATATTCGAAATTACCAGAAACCTTAGTAGATTGTAGTATTAATTAGCTTGCAGCTCTCCAGCGAACTTAACTGCCTTACTTAACTTAACTGACTTAACTACCTAATCTCTAAGTTCAAAATTTAATGCGCACAAGACCGCCTATAATCAAATTATCTACACGACCACCTTTCGAGGGTGTCTAAACTGTAATAAACTTACATGATTGCCCTAATGGGAAAATAGGTAAGTGCTTATATTACATGTGCTTATATTAGATGGCTTGTCTTAAAGAGAAAAGTTTCAATTCTGCTCATGTGCGAGTTATACGATTTGCGTTTTCGATAAAAGTCGATTTTATCTCTTTCAGTGGAAAATCTATTCACCAAATGCTTTTTATATTTCCTTCAATATACTAAAATCCAAATGTCCTGTTGGTTTCGATCAAGTCTAGAAGTACCTACTAAAGCTTGTTCTGTTGAAATGGCCCGATATTAGACGATGTTTCATACAGTTTCAATATAACACTGTCTAATTGAAAATAGTTGGATCTGTTCGTGGAATCCATTCTGATCCAGATCCACTAACGTAGCTATGATACAAACGTGCAATTCTGAACCTCAAGAGCAATATCAGTCAGATTTTAGTCACAAGGAGTGCTACGAATTCAGAATAAGGACCACTATAACCTTACCCTTAAAGGTGTTAAAGGCCAGGTTTCTTACCCGCTTTATTGCAGGCCTTGGCATTTACGGTTAACATTAAAATAGCCTGAGTAGGGGAAGTGACGTTTGTATTCGACCACCTGGGTTGTTGACCGACAGCTGTGAAATTACATTGCACTATTGATGAAACTTCAACTAAATAAAATTCTATTGCCCTTTATTAATGTAGGTAGGTACTAGGTATAGATTTTATATTTTATAAAAAAATCCGGATTATTCTCAGCCAATTAACGGAGTAATTATAATTCAACATCAAACCTCGGCTTTAATTACACCAAATTATAATTAACACCTTAAACCTAAATTATATACAAAATACAATCTCCTTAATACCTGGTAACATTCTAATTATAACATTTCTACTAAAATTAATCGCTTTTGTTTCCCATTACCCAAATGCCTTGAAAAAGTTAAATTTTCCTTTGGAAAAGGATGAAGCAGGTTTTCATAAAAGCGAAAGATATTGTTGCTACACAAAGTATTGGGATTTAAATAAGAAGAAGAGTACTGCAGGAGAGAATCTTTGAACCAAAACCAGTTATAATGAAATGAATGAAAGTTTTAATATTATTTTATTTAAATTAAAGATAAGTTAGATTTAGATTCATAATAATGGATCATATAATAATACACTTTTTAAGCTATGCTACTAATTAAAAAT
The DNA here is from genome assembly GCA_949699065.1 of Metalampra italica. NCBI lineage: Eukaryota > Metazoa > Arthropoda > Insecta > Lepidoptera > Oecophoridae > Metalampra > Metalampra italica. Next base: position 5,297,532 of record OX452987.1, read on the forward strand.
ATCGGCTAGAGTGGAGCAGTAATTATTTGAGTTCTTCCAAATATATTTTTTTTCAATTAGTAATGTCGGATTTGGAGTACCTATATATTGTTTTGATCTCATAAACTTCTAGTTGTGCATTTACGTGCCGACAACTCTATAAAAATTGCAGCGCCTCTGCCATGTTGTGTACGTATCAGTTCAAACAGACAACTGGCTTTATTGTAAACGTGCCCAGGCCTTATGGGAAGCTGGGAAATAAGCCTGCAAGGGTCGCAGTGTCAAGTGCGCCTCCAAGGGCCAATATTTCATACAAATATGCGAACTACGTGAATAAGGGTTCGGTAATTCAACGACTCGCTAGATATCTGTATACGCCTCAATGAGTTTCTGATGTAGGAGTGTATGTTTGTCTTATCTTTAACTTCAGCTGTCAGCCAAGTTAAGAAATTTCAGCAAATTTACTTTAATTTTATCCATGTACCCGTAAGAACATTAGATTCATTAGGTTTGGAATGTGAAAATGGGAACCACTTTGTCGACGACTTTCGCAAATTTGAAAGTGTCCTTGGATGTTTTTGGTAGAAAGAATATGGAGAGTGTAAACGTTGCTTGATCTGGTACAAACAGTTTTAATACAGACTTCGCCAGAAATATTTTAGAGAGATTGGAAATAGTAAGGGCTTGTCTCTTTAAAAAAAAACTTACAGAGTTCTTTATAATGTTGTTGGGAGTCATTATGAGCAAAATAAATTACTAAAAGGTAATACAAGGGATATAATCTTGTTTCTCTGGTACATCATCGTCATTTATACACCAATTGATAATTGGTAATATACCAATTATTTTGAATATACGTTATATATACAAATTGTATACCGAACAGAATGCTACTTTCATAAAAAATTACCAGGTACTTACCTATTAAAGTTTTTAACTTTTGCATAGGTATACTATATACATACATCAATACACAATTAATTCACGAACAGTCAATTTTCACATATATTGATTTTGTTCAATATTTTACTCTCCTAAATGAAAATTCAAAAAAAATTCAATCATGTACTTACCTACTTAATGAAAAACAACACTAAAATATTCATCAAATATGGTAAAAGGAGCGTTTTTAAGTATCACCACTGCGCTATAATCATCATTTAACTTAGTTCTGACCATTTTGGGTGATCCTGTAGCCATTTAATGTACCTTGTTAATTGATATTGCCAGATTCTAAGTAATTGGTTGCAGTATTATAAACTCCGCATGACATTAACACAGCTGAGTTCATACATTATTTACATAAAGTTGGGGAGGTGGGTATGTTGACTTACCTGTCGCGGGTAATTAGAAAATCAATAACAATTTAGTTTTCGTTGTCGTCGGGTGAAACTTCTACTTGTTCTATGAACTGGGTACCCTAGTAACCACTAGTATGCCACTAATCACTTTTACACTTTGGTTCCTAAGTTAATCTCTATGTCATCAATCCAAAACTTTGGTCCTCGCACCAGTAAGTACTTTACAAAATATATTTACAGAATTTGAATGTTACTACACGATATGAATTTATTTTGATATAGTTTAGATATTAGAGGTTTCTAGAATAAGTCACTTGATTGGACCAACGGGTTGTTTTCTAAGTGCAAGAAAATATTACATACAGACGTGATTTATTTATGAGTTTGGCTTATATGTGGAATTATTGCAATCTAATATGTACATTAAACACGACCGAAATAAACTTTATTACATGGAATCCATCACAAACACCATCCACTTCGATCGAATGTCATAAAAATTAATTACTGTACAATAAAAGTTAATTAGCGTCGAGTGACGTCCAAAATGTACATAACGCTAGTTACGGCTACATCTAAGCACAAAATAAATTTACGCTCGAACTGAAGCGATGTTTTAAAATTTTCGCGGCAAGACGCTAAGCGGCATAACTACACACCCGCTCGCCTTGCCGCTTAGACGCGGACTAAACTGAAAGCTTGTCTGAATTCTGAACTGTTCGGAAAAGCTTCCCATATTTTCACCTTTACCGTAGGTACGTGTGAATGAGACAGCTGCATAATTCGTAGGTTAGTCGCGAAATGCCATGCTTGACTGGCATTTATCAGAAGGAAATGCGAATGTGCTCGTATCAAAATAAACATGCGAGAAAACGTCTGGCTTTGGTAGGTCAAATGCAAATTTAATGCAGCCCTCAATAATACCCTCCCTATAATACCTAACATGGATAATATCTGGTAGAAAGATATATGAAATATTAGATGGCTAGGTCAGTACAACCATCATGGTAAAATGAAATAAAATGAAAGTTAAGAAATCGGGAAATATAATTAATGACTGTTTAAATTCACATTGTATTTGATAAAATATTATATATACAATAGAAAACATTAATTTTAATGACCAGTACCTACCTGCTTACTTAACAAAATCAAAGCTTGATTTCCGGCACCTATAAACTTCATTCTATCTCTATTTAAGTAGAATTTGCCTTGCAATCATATAGATCTTCGTGTTTTCTAGATGTGTACACCATACGACAAAGCGCATTGCTGTGTTTGCAGCAATGCCTAGATTTTTTTGATATTTACAGCCAATGAGAACAAAAAACAACATTCAAACTATATTCTCATACAACATGCAGGTTCGACTTAAAAGGGCAAACAAGACATAACCTAATACTATTACTGCTATAAGCCTTACAATTGTATTAGCCACACATGTTTCAAGTTTCTGTCTTTTAAAGAGTATACAAGTAGTAAGGTAATCCTCTTTTACTATACAGGCACAGAATACATATTAATATACGGTTTAAAAAATATAGGTACATTATTTTGAACTGTTGAGTGTTCCAATTATAATGTCTAAAAAATAAATACGTTTACCAAAGCAATGGATCCACGGGCATAAAAAACAACTAAATTATCCTATTCATCCCATTTGGTAGCTCAAAGAGAGAGGCCATGAAGAATATTTTAAAAGTAGACGATTTTCAGAAATAAATTAAAATAATTATAAAGGCCTCCAAATATTAATTAAGATAGAGCAATTCCAGAAAATTAAAATACCTAATGTACGTGAAAGAGCTAAAAGTGTTTACATTACCCTCCATTGTCACCGCAAACGCAATTATAAAAGAAAATTTGAATAACAAAGAAAACAAATTTACCTGCTGGATAACCCTTGCTTAATATCCCTTCGTTGCCATCACACCAGATTCATTTCAACTTTGAACACAATTCGCTAAATAGACTTTTAATTTTTAAACTGGGCTAAACTAGTAGTTTACTAGTTTGTGGTTTGTTGGTACTATGCAATGGTATGCTACAACTGATCACAGAGTAGTATGTATTGTGGTTCCAGTCAATTTCGGACAAATTTTATGGGCAACATAATGTGGAAATGGAATGAACAAATCGGACCCATTTTTGTTTGTGATAATAAATAAATTACGAATTCATTATATTCTACACAAACTTATTAAACATTGGGATAAGGTTTTAACTATAGTTTGCGGTTATTTCTCTACGAAATAATTAGGTACAGTCACTTTTTTCGTAGTCTTTACCTCTCCTACCTGCGGACATTTCTTCGAGTGGAGACCACGATTGGGCAAGTGTATTGTGCGACTGGAGATATGGAGCGACGATCTGCTTAAGTCAGATGACAGTGACTGGATGCGATGAACCGAAAATCGGTTCAGTGACGCGTCTTGGTCCCCCAAGAATTAAGTTCAGTAGTGGACTAGTGCAGGTTGATGATGAAGAATGTTTCAACTGTCTGACTGACTTATTAATAAATTATCTCTGATTTTAATGATTGAAACATACTGATCCAGATGGGAATTTGATTGAAAGTATGCATAATTATAATTACAAAAAACTATATAACAGTGTAAACAAGAATAACCTTTCGTAGCTAAGTAGGTTGCCCACCTCGGTGACGGAGGGTTATGGGTACAGTTTGCCGAAGTGGGGACGGACGCAGATTGACACAACAAAATGGGTCCAATTTCCGAGGGTTTTGTAAATAATTAAGGATTCATCCCTGACATTTACAAACTCGTGATGTTAAGCGAAAAAAGGGTTACGTGATTTGATAACAATTCCGTTTTGTTATCTTATCCTGGATCATAGTTCACTCGGAGGCTTAAATAATCAAACTTTTTGTGAACTCACCTATGACTTGTACGGCGCGTAGCGTGGCAGCTCTGTTGTAATGTATGAGACAGACAACGCACCGGGAACAGCACGTGGCAACAGACACCGATGCGATATTTCTCATACAGTTTCATACATTACAACGGACGCGACGCTACATACGTCATGCATGCACGCGTTTGGTGTATTCCGGCCTTTATACTGCTACCGGAGCGGATATTACAAGTAGGCGTAGTATATTTATAAAAACAAAAATGTGGCTTTTTGCAAATCTTTCTTCTAAGGTAGTTAAAAATAATTATGAAGCCCTTAATATTAATATGAATAATGAGGAGATCCGCAGGAGAACCAAGGTCACCGACATAGCTCAAAGAATTGCGAAGCTAAAGTGGCAGTGGGATGGGCACATCGCTCGTAGAACTGACGGCCGTTGGGGCAGAAAGGTTCTCGAGTGACGACCACGAATCGGAAGACGCAGCGTAGGCAAGCCTCCCACGAGGTGGACCGACGATCTGGTGAAGGTCGCGGGACCCAGATGGATGAGGAGCGCAGGACCGGTCGTCGTGGAGATCCTTGGGGGAGGCCTTTGTCCAGCAGTGGACGTCTACAGGCTGATATGATGATGATGAAGTCCTTACAAGAATGTCCAAATGCCTCCAAATCGAAACTTATGGAAAATGTATGCTTGAAGTAGACTTAATTAAAACTTGTTGATCCCCAAATCGACTTCAGTTCATTGAGAAGGAAAAATTATTTCAGATCTGATAAAGCTGAAAGTTAAATTGATATTTATAGCCATAAATATAACTAAGAAAATATTCTTATTTTTAATGATGTTATCAAATAATTCTCCTGAGAGTTTTGGACAAGGTAACTTTGTCCGTGTATCATTCAATATAGGTATATTGCTTAGATCAAACAATACAACTTTAATAACATTAACATAATGTATTGCATTCATGACATCACAATCCATACTATCATTGATGGGATCATACTTAATAGAGTAATTACTAAAGATAAGTACCTACTTACTTACACGAGTACCTACATAACGAGACCAACCATGTTATTCAGGTTACCATCATAGCGGCAAATTCGCGTGTATATAATAAGTACGAGTAACGTGCGATATTCCGCTCGACAGAAACCTAATTGAAACTTTTCAGCTTTACTAAAGTCTCCTACTAATAGTTCGCTTTTGCTCGTAGATTGGAAACTACTAGGCTATTAGCAATTCCTACTTTGCTAATTCGTTTAGTAAAAACGGAACTGGCGAGGTAAAAGCTGTGAGCATCGCAAATAGAAAGTTAGGCTCATATTTGTTTCACAGCACTCTGGATTAGAAATTTTAAATTCCTCATGTGACTTTTATTTTTATTGCAGCTAAAACGAAATGGCTTTCACAAACAGTAAAAATAGGGTTAGTACTTTTTGTTGGAAAAACAAGCTAATTAAACGGCCTTGTTAATATATTATATTCAAAGGAGTGCACAAGTGTGTAACAAAGTTTAAAAAACTTCAACTCTTTATCTTTAAATACTCGAACCAAAAACAAAGCTAACAAATAAACAGAGAGAAACTAAACGAGATTATAAATACCGTACAGAAATTAATTCCAAACTTATTGTATGCAAGAAGGAACGAAAAATAAATAATGTCGAGATTATGTTCAGATTTTATTAAAAAGCGTACGCTGAGGATTTCATCCTAGTCTAAAGCGAGTGCTGTGAAATATTCTAACTCTAATTTTGCTAGTGTTTCTTTAGGTTTACTTATTATAATGCTACATGTCTTGGGTAATATTTTAAAATACAGATGAAATACTATTTTTAAGTATTATAGAGAGCAATTCATAAGATAGGTACTATATTTTTTTATCTTAACAAAGGTTGTTTCGGAAATGAAACCCTGAATGCAAGCAAAGTAGACGAAAATTTTCCGTCTACTGTGATGCAAGGAAGTAAAGTTTTCGAATTTCTTTATTTTTCGTGTCAGTAAACGGCGTAAAGTACCTATACACAATCCAGGAATTATTTTATGAACACTTATGATGCCAAACTTTGAATTGCTTAAAAATGTACAATTTATGTAGAAATAATATTTTGATTCTCTCATTCTTGTCTTTTTGGTTATGAATCCCTCGGTCCCTTTACTTTGTAATAATTGAGTATAAAAGTAACAGAAATAATTCGTAAATTTTTTATTCATCTGTTTTCCAAGTTTTTAAATATTTGTCCTTCAATTTATTTACAGCATACTCGTCTTCACGAGTAAATTGGTACGCAATATAGGTACACCTATAACGTGGTCGTTGCATCTACAGATTTGCGTGTGTATTTCTTTACATTGTTTGTTACCGATGCATAAATATGCCTTCTCATCAAGTTTTGTTGTTCCTCTTTCAGTAGTCTTGATACAAAATTACTTTGCATATCCAAGTGAGAATCTGGAATCTCCTCGTTCGACTGAAACTCGGCCTCTTTAGGTTTCACTTCTTCTAAAATACGCCGCGCGACATGATCTAAAAATTCTTCTTTATCTTTCTCCGGTAGAAGATCTATAAACTTTTCTACGTCACTTTTATCTGCACCTGTTGTTATTACACTAGAACAAAGTAATAAATATACGAAATTTAAATACATTTTAGACTTTTTTACCTGACACTATGCACACGTTTCTTGTTTAATTGAAATTGTAACTGAAAGTTTATTTGTAAATCAATTTTGATATTAAATTTAGCGTAAAAAATTATAATTGGTTACAGGTAGTAAGATTGAATTTTTATTTCTAATTCAAAGAAATTCGTCAGGTTTTAGTGGGAATTAATTGCACATTAAATGTTTTTTGTGCAATTTCATTGTTATATTTTAAAAAAATCAGGTAACAGTTGATTACCTTCTAGAAGTTGTTCGATATACGATAATGGGTAGAGTACTGCTGTAACCTGTTTATTACATTGGTGTATTGAACAGAATAATGTTGTTATGATAATTTAATGTTATTTATTAGGATAGGTTTCTATGTAAATAGTAATATTTGTTTAAAAAAACTTGGTATACAGAAGAGGCACTGCGAATATTTAGTGTTGGTAAAAGTGAAACCCAGAACTACAACGTTACGCAATCCTCCAATTGTGTAATCATAATCTTTATTGTTGATTGCGTTACATAGATGCCTACGTCTTTCCCTTCATTCTTTATAATTATAACCTATCGGAATTAAGATTCGTTTAATGAAAGATTTCACATAGATTTTTCATGCAACCCTGCTACTTTTACTATACCTTACTTTACTTTTTAACGAGTTTTTAAAGTTTGCTCTTTACTATATTTCTTGACTTTTTCGTTGCCTTCAACTTTCGTTTGATTTAGCTTGCTAAGCTTCGAAAAATTTGCGTCGTTATAAAAACAAGGTTTACCTTCTACAGCAAAACTTTTGCGACTCAAAATATAAGAAAGTATATCAAAGAAGTTCCATTGACGTCAACTAGTGTAAATACTTATAGGTAAGTTTGACACGTTTTGGAAATATTACAATTTAATTATAAAGTTTCGCGGAATTATTCACATGAATTTCATGATTAAACATATAATGTTGCAATCTCAGGTAAGTTTCAACAATAAAATTACAATTTAAATAGATTCTAAAGGAAGTAAGTATTAAATTAAATATTATTCTGTAATATCGATAGAATACAACAACTTAATTAATCAAACAACCCTACACACATTAATGTTATAAAGCCAACTCCGCCGGTAAAAGGCCAAGTTCTCTCGCATGTAAATTGCATTTTGTTGAAAATTTGTGAATAGCAGCCGTGGGAGCAGATCGAGTTAGAGAAAATTAAATAATAGCTAAAACATGACTGTTGTAACTTTCAAGTTACGTAATAGTAAACAGTTTTGATAAATAAATGACTACCTATTGGTAAACCATAAAAACAAGTGAAAAACAAAAAACAATGCATTCATATTTTAAATATTTACAACTGTATTTACTGGTTTATATTTATTAGAGAGAATACCTACTTGTCTATTTAAATAAAGTCAGTATGTCTTCGAATTTGGGAGATAGATTTTAAAAGTGATGTATTCAGAGGAAAGCTACGAGAATTCCTAAATGAATGGGCTTTAAAAATAATATCAACGCCCGAAACTACTGTATTTTAAGTATAGGTACCGTGAGTTTGAACATTATGTGTTCAGTGTGACTGCTCTCAAACGGTGAAGGAAAACATCGTGAGGAAACCTGCATACACCGAAGAAGAAATTCTTAGGCGCATGTGAAGTCCACCAACCCGCACTGGGCTAGCGTGGTGGACTATAGCCCGCACGCCCTCGTTGAGAGGGTAGGCCTGAGCCCCTGCAGCGGGGAGATTAATAGGCTGTTGATGATGATGTGGCGTATTTACAAAATGCTTTCAGTATGCAATATTCGTCCATTTCCAAAGCAAGTCAGCTTTGTTGAAATGTAGCCAGTCTCGTCAGTCGGCGATTCCAATAACGCATAACTCGAGTACGTTTGATTTGATTTTGTCTTTACAGCATTGTAGTAAGTAGCTGCTTTGTAATAAGTACTAACAAATTAAAATAAGTTTATTTATTTTGTAATAGTCAGTTTCAAAAGTATAGTAAAAGCACAGCTAGGAGCTCGATTTTTAAAGGACACACGCAGATAAAGCAGACAGATAACAAATTGCAGACGCCAAAATCAAGGAATTTTTTTAGACAAAATCCAAAATTAAAAATCACTACCTACTTACTGACAAAGGGAAAAATGAACAAAACCTTGGTTGAACGTAAAAGGGAAAACGTGTTCAATAACCATCAAAAGGTGACAATATCCGACACTACGGTTTTGTTCGGTACATTCAAGAAGGTCTTTTGATCTGAAATTTTCATTATTAATAAGAGGTACTTGATGTTAAGCAGCGTTGTAGATGTGGAGTTGCAAAAATTGAATTAGATACCTTACTACCTGTCAATAGTTATTTAAATCTTGTTTATCAAATCAACAACTTATTACTATGTCCACATTCTGTCCGGACACGCCTACAATCTTAACGAGTGCATACGGGCTGAATAGTCCACCACGCTAGCAAAGTGCGGGTTGGTAGACTTTACATGCGCCTAAGAATTTCTGTCAAATTTTTGGGCGTATGCAGGTTTCCTCAAACTTCCTTCGCCCTTTGAGAGCAGTCAGTAAAGGTAATTAGGTTTTGAGAATATCTCATTGGTTTTTGAAAAACCCCTGATTTCAAATTCCTTGTTACATATTTTTTACAGCTTGCGCCTCTTTTGTCTATCTAGAAACTCATACCTATTAATTACAATCTGTGGTCTATCTCAATGGCATCAAATGGTGCTAGCGGTGCACCGCTATAACTATTAGAATTATCATAATACGCGAGTATGTTCTAAGTTTATGTGAATTATAATACCGTGCATGTAGTTTCGAATACAAAGGAGACCGCATTTGCAAGTTCCGACTATTATTTCGCTTAACTACCGGCATAACGATACAGAGCACGAGCTGTTTTATTAGCACAGAGATTAACAACAACAAAATAAATAATGGTGTCTACATTATCTTGCACTATCATTCCATTAAAGCAATTCGAGAAAGTTCAGCGACACCATGGAGGTCTCACGGACCTACTGACACCTGGGAGAGTGAGACCCTTAAAACACAATGGCTGCACCGAGTTTCATATTATGTATATATTTTTTGTCATAACTCCAATCGTCTTTTTTCAAACTACTACACCCTATACCTATAGCTAGGGGATTTCCCATATACTCGGGAATTCATCCTACCCTAACGGTTTTGTTATCTCCTTATCGGTTTATCTCACACTTATCGCGGCAAGATATTATAGTTTTCATTGTGTTTTGCAGTGTTAGTACATTACCATTCGGTGGTAGTACTTCGAGAGTCTCTCCAAGTCCGTAAAAACTTTCTTATTCTACGAAAAATATGTTATTTGAAGGATATGATTATACATTGAAGTGATACGACGAACTAAGGTCACGTGCTCGACAGGATTAGCAAGCTGAAGTGACAGTAGGCGGGCCACATCTGTAGAACTGACGGCTTAAGGGGTAAAGGAGGAGTTCTGGAGTGGACACCGCAGACCGTGGACATCGTGGGGCGCTGCCAGATGGATCTATGACCTAAATCATCATCATCATCATTTATCGGAAAGACGTCCACTGCTGGCAAAAAGCCTCCTCCTAAGATCTCCACGACGAGCGGTCCCGCTCTAACCTCATCCAGCCGGGTCTCGCGCCCTTCACCAGATCGTCGGTACACCTTGTGGGAGGCCTACGCTGTGTCTTCCGGTTCGTGGCCGCCAGTCGAGAACTTTTCTGGCAAAACAGCCGTCAGTTCTACGAGCGACGCGACATGACCTAAATAGGGGATTGGGCGTGGTGGTGTTCTATGGGAACGATCTATGTCCAGCAGTCCATATTGGTGTGCCGATATATATATGATGATGACTTAAAACAGGTGGGTCATAAATTTCTGTTCAACTTTTTAAACCTCGTATTCTGAGTAACCGTCTCATTTATATCAGAAGACGAATTGTTTTTCTTTTCCACAAGTGTAGAAAATATTGCAGTTCCAACTCGGAGGTAGATATAAAATATTAGGGAACGCGGCGCCAAGTTTCTGTACTCTGACTTGCTAATAATTCCCGACAATTTCTCATAATTTATGTCCCCGACTGCGTTCAAGTTTAATTTATAACTTAATAACCATTCACGGCACATTGAAAGCGCTTTGTGTGTCAACAGAGGATTAGTTAGAGAATTCCAAATCGTGTTTCAATAAGAATCTACATTCATCATCATCATCATCATATCAGCCCGTAGACAGACGTCCAATGCTGGACAAAGGCCTCCCCCAAGGTTCTCCACGACGACCTGTCCTGCGCTAACCTCATCCAGCTGGGTCCCGCGACCTTCACCAGATGATGAATCATTAATCTGCGTAAGGCGGCTGAATGTATATTCCCTATATTAAATTAAAAAGATAAGTACATAACATATGGAATTAGTTAATCATTTCATTTTAGAATCTTGGTAGGAATTTAACCACGAATTAATCTTAAATCCTATTAAATATTTCGTGCTTAAAGTAACGTAAGTGTGAAGTTAAAGTCCTAGTAATTATGTGTATTTATTTAACTCAATTATGAAATAATGTATAATATTACAATCTCCCGTAGCTAAGATTCAATAATAAAAAAAGTAAAAAGTGGTAAATTTATTACAACACAGCTATTTTCAAGCCCACTCTCTATGTCTATCAAACTCTACTTAGGTTATTTTATTGGTGGTTTGGCAAAGAAGACGCTCTATCAGAGTTATCCATTAAAATTCAAATTATGGTACCCAAGAGAACAATTCCTTATAAATCTCAACCTCCAAGTCTGCCTGTAAAGTATATAAAGTCTGCAAGATTGAGCTGCATGAATTTTGAATGAAAGTCAACGCGGCTCCAGCCTCGCTCGCAGCGAGCGAAATCGTGTAACTTTATATATTTTTCATCTACTTAATAATATTGTGCAATAACAGAGTTTCGTAGGAAAATTGAAATGAACGTGAATTTCCTATTATTTGGGTGCGTGTTTAAAACCCATTAATCTAATTTTTCACATCACTTTTACACATCATGTTTATTTATTAACGAACAGTAATAATTACTTACAACAATAAAGAATTAAAATAAAACATAACCGCACTTTGCTGTTTTTTCGTGTGCGAATTTAGCTCTCTTTCTTAATGAAAAAAATTATATTACCATTTTAATCCAACCAATTGAGCGTATGATCATAAGTGGTGTGCGTGATTCCGACTAACTATACTTGTTCCGACTAATAGGCTTTTTATGACAAAAACATAATGTCAGGGTGTTTTTAGATCCTAATTTGTGAAGACATTCCTCAGAATAAAATAACTCGATTAATATTAATTATCATGTTTTTGAGCTAGTCTGCTGCTAATTTAAATTATACTTAAATGTCGGATTCGGTTGTCAGACCTTGAGTGTTAGATTAGAATTTATAACGTGATTGTTATACCAAGTACTTATTATTATTGTTAAAATGTCGTAAACTTTAAAATTACATACGTCATACTATCTAATCACGTAGCAAAACACAATTTAACTCTATCTATAATGCATAGTAAAGAGAAAACCACCAGGTCTCTAACATAGCTTCTTTAATATTCAAAAGCTCATGTTGATTTTAAAATTTCATCCTAATGACAACTTTACGGGCACACGCTGCATGCTTTGTGTTATGCTAAATAATTACGTGGGATGGCTCCACGAGCTTAGTTCCTCTGGGAAATCACGATCATTACCCTGGAATGGTCATGCAGTGCAGAGGTCCTTTCGCGCAAATGGTTCCAGGATGAGATAACGATATATCTTCTCTCAATGTACAGTATAAATATAAACAGTGAGCGTTCTCCTAGCGTCACTGTAATATTTATCAACCGTAACTTTACTTCAATTTACATTGTAACTAGTAAATTTTGAATCAATACACAGAAAACTGTGACAAGAGTGATTCTTGTAGTTAACCTAGTTGAGTATACTTTATGTTCTTGAAGCACACATTATTTTTCAGAAGTCAACTACCACGATATCTTACGGAAAACTACATACAGAAAATGTTCTAGTACTGAGCTGTACTCTGGAGAAGAAATTAAAATCAATCAATTAATATATACTCGTTTAAAAAAAGAAACTGACTGAATTACTGACTGATAAACGCACAGCCCAAACCGCTGAGCCTAGAGACTTGAAAATTTGCATAAAGGTTCCTCATATAGCTCTGACGTGCACTAAGAAAGGGTTTTTCCCGCGGGAATAACTTTTCTACGCGGGCGAAGCTGCGGAAAACACCTAGTGGTAATACCAGTAAAAAATACTGTTACCACATTGTATGACTTGTTTAGCATTATTTTATTAGTGAAATATTTGATTTTTTACCACTAAAATTGTAATTTTTTTTAAAGTTTTCACAAAAGTTACTAAATATACCTTTAGACTTCCATTCATTACTATATTACCAACTACACGTATCTAACTTTGCATGTGGTCGAAGTTCTAATCAGTGCCGTTTCGTAATTACTCTGTGGTTTTAGCGTTTGGCCGAAAATCGACGTGCACTGCCTAGCTTAGCTCGAGGCATCGGACATATTGTATTATGTGTACTGTATAAGTTGTGGAAGCGAGCTAGAGTTCCAACAGTAACAATTTATGTATATTACTCAGGGTAAAAGCCATATTATTTTAGATGTCTTTATGTAGGTATATAAATAAACAAACGATGCGTTTAAAGTTTATCTTCAATCACTGCTTCGGTCCAACAACATTTCTAGGGCTAAAAATATAGTTAAATTGTTTTTAACAGTCTCAATCAACGTTTTAGCTAGTATTTCACCTAGTAAGGTTCGGGCTAGAATCTGAGCACGATTCTACGTAGGTACAACGTATTTAATTTTTAAGAATATTTGCAAATTCGAAATGTTATGACAATATTGCCTGGAGGAAGTCCCTTTTTCCCCTAGTTTTCTTATATGCAATGTAAGAAAGTTACCTTAAATGTTCCTTCTTGGTTTCATCTAAGGCGCATCCCTCATTAGATTTTTATTCACAGTTTAGATTAGGATCGATTGCGTACCTATATCTATATGTTTTATGAATTAAGTATTATATATTTTTTATTTCAGTTACGAAAACCGTTCCTTAATATGTATATCTAGTTATGACAGATTTGATTACAATCAACAATAAGGATTACAAGTACGGGTTTTGTGAGAGGGAGAAGCAATACCTGGGAAACTCAATATTCAAAGGCTGTCACCGCAACCGTACCCACAATTGTAGACTACAAGCTAATAATGTAATTCAGAGAACATGGGAATATTGTATTTAGATTGTACGTAAATTTTAAATAAATAAAGTAAATTTGTATAGGTACTATTTTTGCTTGAACTTTTTACTTTGACTTTAACTTTGGTATGACAAGCTCATAAAAGTCTTTGGTGTAGAGACAGTGTAGAGTCTATACTATAGACTTTACATTTTCCTGCAAATAAAATATCTATTTAATAATATTTTTAAAATATCACGTATTTAACAGTGTTGATATCGCCAGATAAGATTAAAGCGTGACGCACTGGGCGGCGGCGTTGCGAAAGCGTTGCGGCGGTGAAGTTTGTATGAAGAACGCGCCGCGCCGCCGCCGCTTTGATGTAAAGGGCTTCATACTATTTCGAACATTACAGAAAAAAACCGTAACGCTTTCGCAACGCCGCCGCTCAGTGTGTGTTACGCTTAATTATGTATCTTATACAGTCGCTTATTTCATGGCATCGCGTGACCCTGAAAAGCCTTCATTTGCTTCGTTCTACCTTTTATATTTTTCCTAACGAAATGTAAACAATGCCTTTTCTTTGTTGTACATACAATACTTCATTAAATGGTGTTTGCTGGAACATAGACGTGATGTAAACAACTGTAGATAGTGGCCATAGATAATGCAAACAACTATAGATGGGTAGTGGCTAACCAAAGCACTGAAAATAGTGTTGGCATCTCTAACGCCCGTTACCGACTACGCGAAGGTCTCAAATAATTTATGTGACAATCTGCGGCGGAGCGCTGCTGAGGGTCATAATTTACTCAGTTAACAGCTTAACTATTCAACAGCAGCTTAACTATTCTGTGGGTACCTATTTTTGTTCTAGTGAGTCATTTTGAAGGAAAAGGGAAGACCTTCAACGAGCCTTATGGAACGCCCGAAACGCAGTCTGGCTGTTCTTCGTCGAATGTTGTATTTATGCAAGCTTCGTTATATTATCATTCTTAACACTATTTGCTCTAGCTTTGCTCTGCCAGCATTCATCTGCCAGGTGTGCCGCTAAGCCTGGTCCTCCGTGTTTCTCATCCAATATTTGCCAACCGCCTTGTCCAACGTCCCAATCTCGCTTCGTTAGTTTGGCTGTCTGTAAGGTTCCGGTGATGACTTTATAATAATATTATAAAGTCATCACTTAAGTAAGAGTCGACCAATAATATGGTCTGGGGCTAGTACAACCGAACGGCACTTATTGGTCGACTCTTATTTAAATAAGATTGTTTCCACAATTTTACTACCTAACCACATAGTTAAGACTGATAGCTTCGATTTATTTCTATCCCTCCTTCTTCCGTGGACGCTCTCCCTATTTGTTGAGGATAGGTACTGCATTCAACTTCTTCGCCAGTTGCTTTCACCTTATCTTTAATCAACCTATCACCGTTACTCCGGAAAATAATAATATTGTAGTATGCTCGTAACCATACTCAGGCCTCCACCTCTCATCAAGCCGCTTCAGGCAGCCTGCTACCAGTTTTTGCTACATATTTATATTGATCTCTGTGGAGTATACCGGCACATTTGTGTACGCAATTAGCAATGGTTCAGTGGATGTTAATTACTCGTAATGGCGTGATATTTAATCTATTGTCGGAGCCTAAATTGCTGCCTTTATCGAAGATAAACAGAGCTTCGTTTGTCAAGGGCGTGTTGCTATCTAGCCACTCGTATTGCTGGGCTACCTTGTTCAATATGAAAATATCTATGTAGAATGTACCAAGAACAATAATTAATCAGATCATTGTACAATTCTTGCAATTTCCCAATAACTTCTATATGAACTCCATACTACTGCAAATTAGAATTCCCTGAACCTGCTATTGGAAATAAACAAACACATCACAATTCACAAACATAATATTAGAACCAGACCAACTTGTACAGATTGAATTTGGGGCTAACATCCGAAACGCTAAGCCCGACAGGCAGTTAGGTCTGTAGAACCGTATAGTTACTACCTATATGTAGACACTAAATTGAGTACTGGGTGCCGACTTGTTAAAGGTTAATAAATATAATATATAAGCAAGCATCATGACATGAAAAGGGCAAAGTACTTTCAAAATAAAAGTCATAAAAGGTTAAAATACAAACGCGTCGAGTAAAACGCCGCTAAACGGTGTAAAACACAGCAATCAATTTTGTGAACACACAATTTCCTGACTTCCCCCTATAGATAAAGTATCACAATTCTTCCTATGGTGAATTCTGTGTTATCGCGTTACAACTACCGGCTTTTTCGGCTTTATAGACTTACGTGGGTTTTTCGTTATAAATTATTCATACCACCTGCGGGCGTCGGTTATCGAGTCATTGCGAGCCGTGAATGTAAAGTGATTTATGGGTATTACTCGTCACATTTCGAGTTTTATCCGAATCGGGGTGTGCGAGTATCCGAATGCTTCGCTCATTAGGATATGCATTAATCATCATAAGATCGCCATCAACCTGTCAACCCTCTCCTTATAACCCATAAGTAGGCTTTCCCATGTGCCACTTGGTTGATCTCTTCAGTTTCATTTTATTAAAATTTAAAATTAATTAATTAGGCCAGGAAATTAAAAAGCAATTTGAAACAACTAGTATTTAGGCGAGAAAGAAAAAGAAATAGTACGGGCGGAATCCAACCCGTACTAATGACATTGCATTAGTTTTGTAGAAAATATTCGTATTGTTCCAGCCCGCCTAACAGAGCAGCCCAGATGCGTAATGAAAAATATTATTCATTAATTTCAAATACCCAGAACTTACTGTGCCCAGAGGAAACGACTTGGAAACAAAGGAAATGAAAAATAACCTCTCATCACGCCTGCCATTAGGAAAATTATCCGGTCATTTGTGTAATGTGGAATCATTATTTAATGGGCTATCACCATGTTGACGACAGAACTCGAATATTGACTCAGAAATTAGCTTCTTGGGAATGGACAGCCCATTTTTAAAGAGATAATGGAGCCAAGAAAATTTAGGTAATAATTTAAAATTTTTAGATACACAGTAAACGGTAGATTTCAAAAATAGAAGAAACTCAATCTGGCTTTCAGAATAACTTTGTCAAGTAAAAAAGAAAATGGAGAGAGTAGTGAAGCGGACTAACAATATACCCAAGTACCTGACTACCTAAGTAAGACGGCAAAAAAGATCTTGATCCTAAATGTTTGATATAGGGGCCTAGTTTTATTTATTTAGTATTTATTTCGAAAATAATTAGTGTAAATATAAAAATACGAGAATAAATAAAAAAAGAACATACCATAAGATACTGATAATCAAATACTATGACAAAGATAATTGGATCAATAATTAGAGACAATTGTATATTTAGTAATGTTACAATTTAAATAAGTAACTCATTACTAAATCATTAAAAAGCACACTCTTATTAAGTACAAAATATTTTAGGAATATTGAAGATTTGATTAATTCAAGAAGAGACAATTATCGATGATTTATACGACCCATTGGTAGATCATTACATCCAACGTGCAAACTAAAGTAAATCTATTGTTAGAATCAATTTACGATCCAAAGCAAATAGCCAAAAGCAAACAGATTACACTTTTAATCAAGCTCTATCTTCTGATCTAATTCTGGATTACAAACCACATTTCGGGTCTGTTATCTGTGCAAACAATTCGATCAAACAGTCCGCTCGTCAATTATCGAACTAAAGCTCTATAGAGGGCATTTTCAAAATGTCAATTACAATCTTTACTGAGTAATGGATTGTTTGATCGGTGGCAATTCACTTATTCTGGGATATTTAATTTGATTTTACCATTGGGTGTGATGATATCATTATAAGCTACTTCGTAAATGGGATTATGAGTTAAGACAAATAGACCATTTGATTTTTGCAGTCTTTATATTACAGTCTAGTCTTTAAATAACCTTTTGATGTTTTGCAATTTTAAAAGGGGTAATTATTTAAAAAATATTTAGCTATTATTTATTAGATTTGATCGATATTGTTAAATTTCATTTCAAAGTCGACAAAGTAACGATGAAGTTAGTTTGTATTAAAAACGACGGTTTCATTGTATACATTCAATTTGAAGTTTCAATTTAGATTAGTTTCAATTTAAATCCCTTTTGAGCATAGTTTTTAAATGTTGTAGGTACACGAATAAACAAGTTTTATTCCGTTATGTCCAACAATAGAGTTTTGTCCGGGATCGTCGACGGCTCTTGTCCTCGTTGTCGGACGGCCCACTCCGCCGCTCGAGTGCTGTAACTTGATGCTGAAAATAAACGAAAAACTTTTGGAGGCGATATTTGTTATGCAAATTGTACTTCGCTACCTATTATGATCTTGCACAACATTACTTATATCGGATATAGTGATCGCTGCGGACAAGAATTGGCCATTATTATATTGGACTAAACAAATGGGTGTATGAAAAAGGCTTTATTTTTGAAGTCGAACACAATGTGGTAAATACTTATATGAAAATTAGAAATAGGTATGAAAATTACTTATGTCTGTGTTGAATCTCTACTTTAAAATTTCTTAGGACATAAATTTTGACAATTATTAAAAAAATTTAATTACTATTGTTGTAGATTATATTTTATGCTGCATTTAAAATAAATTTACTAAAAAGAAAATGTTTTCACATTTTTTTTCACACACTCAGACTGAATCTACCTACTCTCCAAATTTTGTGTTTCTGACTTCAATTAATTTGGCTCAGCGTTGATGTTTTAGTCAATCACCCGATTTAGTACAACTTCTGGCTTTATTATATTAGGCAGTAATAAATAATAAACCATTTGATTATATTGACATCGTTATAATATTATAGTAGACGTGACGTGGCTCAGCAAAACTGTCCTTCCTATTTGCCTCCGTTTAGTCGAGGCTAGCGTCAATACGAATGATTCGCATTCATCGGACATTCCGTGCCTAGTTGTTATGCTGATGGTTGCAAACATCACGGACGGCGGCAAATATTCTCTGCCCTAGCTTTGCATTTCGAGATCTCCAATGGGATTTACTTCTATCATTGTCGATTGACGATAGTCCACAAAGATTCTTCAAGTTGTAATATACCTACCTATACTTGTTACACAAAAACTTTAGTTTTGCCTAAACCATTTTCAAGTTAAAAGCTTAGATATTTTCAAACCAGTTATTCTATCGAATTCGTCAATATCAGTCGTCATAATGAAATTTCATACAGAATACGGGCATAGTTGGGAAATTTTATCTGATTAAATATTTGCGTCGGGCTATCGGGTTGTGTAATTTGTATTTCGTAATGATGACCCGACATTTTCAGCGTAAAATTTTGCTTACAATTAAGTATGATGATTAATGATTTGCAGTTACCTATAGACATCAGTAATTTGCTTTAGTAGAAAGGAACAGTAGTTAAAAGTATTTAGCGCTGTCTTCCAAGAATTACTCCATGTTTTCTTTATTCTACAACATATCGTATATAACTTTACATATAAAAATCTTAGTTAAATGTCGTAATGTTATTTATTACTACATCGTTGCATAATTTGATGCCATATTGAATTTAATCGCTTTATCCATCAATGTAAAAACTGACGACTGTCAATTTTTAATTGGAGACATTTCCTTTCAGCCGGATTTTAGGTCACGTATCGTGGCGTGCCATAAAATATGTATCGGGAAACTTTACACCCCGCACTTCATGTTTTCCATTGTTGCCTTTGATAGGGCCTTTTGTCTGAAAGTGTTACTCGGGTTCGTTTAGTCACTTCGAGTGACTTTACTTTTACCTTCGTAACAAAAATAGGATTTTAAACATGATCAAAGTTTTATTTACTGATACAAAAGAGAATAAATAAATAAATGTCATGCATATCTAGATAATAGTCTACTAGGTTTACTGTGTATACTAAGATTTTCTCCTGTATAATAGAAATTTGACAAAGATAGGTCAATAGAACACTGATGGCGTCGCGATGCTTTGCGCTCTGTTTTTTCTGTATATCCCGTCAGGAACATAGCGTGAAGATATGTAAGTATCACAGGACAATTCACAAAACATCCAAACCAGGACCAGTTTGAACGAATTGTACAGTCGACCGCACGTCAGTGGAAACACTTTGACCTTGAGTTGACCTAGCCTATTAGGGTGTTTCAGTACTATGAGAGACCAGTCTACAATGGTTTTGATTCCACTGACGTGCGGTCGACCGTACAAAGATCTGTCCCTAGTGGAAATCATACCAACGAGCTCTGGCAGACTGACGAATCAGTTGTTAATACCTTATCATTATTTGTTATTGGCCCGTTGACGTTCACTATACAAATTATTCCTTCCCCAATACATAGACGCTACGCTACCACACACATTGACACACTGCTATCTGCTTTGGAAGAAACAACTTTAGAAAAGATGCGACCATCAGAAACCACTCAAGTGGTTCATTGAATGTAAAAGAAATTAAAACTTTGGTTTTCCTTTATAAATATACTTAGTACTTACAATGAGCAAAGCAAAGACAAATTGATTACAACAAATCAAATAGGTAAGGATATTAAAACTACGGTTACCTACATAAATTAGATAAATATTTTATCAATTTTCAATAATTTTGACCAAAAAATAAAATAACGGTTTAGAATGTATTTGTGAAATTATAAACTCACTTTAAAAAGAGCTTTGAAAGTACATTTTTTGTGCAGAAAAATGCAAATGCATTCCAATGTCCCATATTTTACATAATAAACAAAATGGAATAGAGGTCGGAATGTAGGGTAATTTTGCAGCGAAAATGCAAACATTTTTTTAGTTGAATATTACAATAACACGCTAAGCTAGGAAAATATAGTTTTTATTTGGATTCCTCAACTTACGCTACTAATTGTTAAAGAAGTTCTAAAGTAATACCTGTATAATAAAGCAGCATGTAAGATGCGAGTGAAACTTTACATACAAATATCACTCCGGAGAAGCCAAGGCTTTCTTGCTACTTACATAATGAAAAGATTCCGAAATAAACCTTCTCATGCACTACAATGGCATTGTGTAGAAATAAAGAACCTACGTGAAAGGAATGCGAAGAAAGGTCGAAAAATTTAGTAAAGATCCATGTCTCTCCTCTGATATTCTTATTGTTAATCTTTTGCAACATAACGATATATTGTACGAGTACCTACGTGAATTTTTTTGTGCTGTTGAAAGGTAAATTGGAAGGTAAAGAGATTTCAAAGAAATTATATCTAAGCGCTTGCGATGAATTTGCTTGTAAATAGAACCTATTAGTAAGTTATTTCAAGTCTCTTGAAAGAAATATATTCGATTGCGTAATAGACCTTTTCCTGAAATACAGTTTAAATCTCATTTTGAAGTTACGTAGGGACTCCATTACTTGTGTATTTTGATTTAAATAAAGTTTATGTTCTAGGTTTATTTACTAAACTACTATAGTAGGCACTTGTTTCACGTAGCAAGTGGAGACGAAACATATTTTGCTACGATTGCTACGCGACGCGTTCTACGTGAAGTGGCAGGAGGTGAAGTGGCAATCACATTTATATCACAATCCAATAAAGGTACAGAGTCGCAAACTAAAATAAATTGAAACAAGCAGAACGTTGTTTTAAGAGCCAAACAATCAGGTCATTCAAGTTTGAAACTTTAACTCAACCTGATTTCAATATCGACTTCTGACTAAAGCAAGCTACAAACATTCCGTCGAGGTGTTCGAAAGTTGGTATAGTTACTATTTCATGAACTTAGTCGTCTTATAGTATAAAAATATATCTTATCAGTCGTTTATGACCGAAATGTCAGGCTATAGCCTAAAGAA
The DNA here is from genome assembly GCA_949699065.1 of Metalampra italica. NCBI lineage: Eukaryota > Metazoa > Arthropoda > Insecta > Lepidoptera > Oecophoridae > Metalampra > Metalampra italica. The sequence goes on from OX452987.1 coordinate 5,319,426, forward strand.
AGACATCCATTAAAATAATATTAACGAATTATCTGCTACGACGATCAGTTAACATGTAGGTATTCAACCTTGAAAATTCACATGTAAATATGCTATAAAATAAACAGCGAAAAACTAGTTATATTTTATAAAAAATAGAACAATTTTCATGAAATCATTAGGGATGAAATTCTTTACTATTAACTTAGTAGGCGATTACAAAGGTGGGAGAGCTACGGACGTTCATAGCATTTAATTCTTGGATTGGATCCAAAATTACGAGTACAGGTATTTATAGATAAATTGGTACAGTTTTGCCACTTCGGATCGTAAAAAACTGGTCTTCGATAAAAATACGGGGAAACCCTCCAAATAACTTTGGTAATGTCAAAAGATACAAAAAGAACAGAGTACCTACACGACACGATATCTCCGACACATACATGATAGACTGACAGCTGACATTACATTTTTATGCCGCGATGGAACAAGGAAACGAGAGATGAATAATTTCGAGTTTAAGTTCAAGTTAGTATATATAATATAGTATAGGTATAATGTTAGTACATGTTTAGTACTGTCAGTTCAGACGCATAATGCCTAATTCCATAATTTTTACAAAACGCTTAATGTCCTAAACACTTATAAGGCCCTAAACGCATTCGTTTTATCGAGGCCTTTCACATGTCACATTGTGATTCGAGCTTGAAGAACCGTGCAAACTTTTTTAACAGAGCCTGTGAAACTAACCTTCTGTGTTTCGCAGTTTGTGTACAAAGCTGGTTCTGTATCAACTAAATTACTAACAATTGAACCTACATAACATAGAACATAACATTTTGCTCAGTATTAGAGCAATTTTCTTACTCTGACTTTTATATCAAGTCGAATCCTAAATCAAAACGTTCGCAGGCATAAAATTACTAGTTCAGCAAAATTTATGACGTCATAATTCACTATAATGTATAAAATGGGTACTAGAAACGTTTTAAATTCCCGGAAAACTTGTTCCACTGACATGCAAGCCTACCCTGGTGCATTAAAATGACTGTTGAAGCGCAAACTAACTTCGAAACGAAGTAAAATGGATTAGTTTTGTCCGGGTCAAAGGTGAAGGAACTTTCGCGTGTTTTAGAATAGTACAGCGCAGACTGCAACGCCATCGATGTTCGAAGAAACACACCAAGGTGATTCACTTTCAACGTTTAATTTTTAATCTATTCTCGTATTTTATGCAGTTCATTGCCACGCAGCAAAGTGCGACGTCTTCATAAAATAATATGTAAGAATTTGCGTAATTTTCAAGTTCATAAGTATATTGAATATTTTATTCCACTGTGAAATTGCATTCCAGTGTCAAATTGTGCATAAAAAAACCTTAAAGCTGACTATCGTTCGGTAATAATTCCAGTGAGTATTTAATTACTGTAAAAAATTTAACTCTGTAAAAAATTTGTCAACTGGCTATAGAAAAAAAACATACAGCAACATTTTATATTAAAATTTGCTAAGTTATGCATAATTATTGTATCTTCTGCAAGATTGTGGCGAGAAAATAAATAAACGTGAGAAAAAAATTTGTTATTGCTATTAAACTCTATTAACTTAAGATGTCTAAGTGAGTAACCTTAAACTAGAAACTGAGATTTCCACCTCACCTCAAATTAACCAGCTCTACGAACCAACGAGTCGATTATTCAAGACTGTTTCCAATAATCTAAAGTTTGGGTGTTAAGGGGTTATTGAGGGCCGACCTATAATCAGTTTTCAAGTTCCCAACTCTCGTAGGACAAAATGAGGATATAACTTCGAAATAGGTACTTACCTGATAAGATACATTGTCCATCCATACATTATGAAATTAATACTAAGTAGATTGGTCTAATTCATCATGACAACAGAACCTGACCTTAACTTAAGCACTTTGATAAAATTAAATAAACATGCCTTCTTACGTAAAAAAATTTAAGGAAATAATTTATGCGGGACAGTCTTTTTATTTCAACTGATTTAATAATTTTACATTAAGCCAGTTATTTACAAAAAAACATTACGTGTTATTAGCGTCAAAACTTTTACACCAAATTAATTAATCGAAATTGTAATATGTTATACCTTTTTATTTTAATGTAATTAGTTACCTATGCTAAATTATATCAAGTAACGAAATAATTTGATGAAAGATATTTTCATACCAACCTGTTTTAATTTTTCGGTATATTTTCTTTAATAAAGGATCAGTAAAAGTTCATTATAATATTAAATTTTTCGTTGTATTTACAAAATGTAAAAAAAAAATTATGTTAAGTTTTACTTTTAACTACATTTGCATCATTGCAAAAAATATAAATGAATGGAATAATATCATTTGATTCCACCCCTTAATATTCTTCTTATCTGTTTATCTAAAACCGAGCTCAGAACTGTATACTTTCTTACCGAATCTTGTACGTACCAGTGTGATAACCACAGAACACGGAATTTTTTTAAATAAAGATTACATTGCTTATACTGCCAATAATGAAGGATTTACAATTCTACTAATAAATAAAATTATAATACAATGTTATATAGTAAGCAAAAGCAAACTGATTTTCGTAGCTCCGCTCCGTAGGTTGGTAGAGCGGCCGTTAATTTATAGACAAAAGGATATCCGCTAGATAACAGCGTCTAGCTGCCCACTAATTTATATACTACCTCCAGAATACACCCCCACGTTTTGCTCTTTGGAATTGTTATATATAGGGTAAGGTTGTGAGAAGGTAGTGCAAATGTAGACAAGTCGACGGGTTACATTATACAGTAAGCAAAAGTGTAGATGTGTGTTACCCCATAACGGCTGGACGTATTTTGATGAAACTCGTGTACTGGTACCAAGTCCAGTCACCTTGTATTCACGACAATATTTTGCTCTGATTAAGGATGTGGGAAGGTAGCATATGATAATTGGTCTCACGAGAGAGTGCGGAAATTCAATTAGAATCAAGAAAGTTAGAGACAGGGAATCGAACCTGTGAGCCTTACAGAATATAGGTAGGATACTATTAACTAGGGCAGCGGCACAAAAATCTCCTTATACGGTAGTGAGCCAGCGGATCGGAATGGAGCAGCGGTGTCGCTGCGCGTAAACAAAGCCAAGCGACGAGCTGCGCTGTCGCAACCAGATCGCTAAGCAGCCTAGACTGGAATTTGGGTAGGAAAATGTCCTTATATGGTAGCGAGCCAGCGGATCGGAATGGAGCAGCGTTGTCGCTGCGCGTAAACAAACCGAAGTGATGGGCTGCGCTGCCGCAGTCAGATCGCTAAGCAACTTCGATCGAAATTAGGGAAGAAAAATCTCCTTATATGGTAATGCGGAAGCCGAACCGGAGCGCGCACCTTGCGATGCGTGGCGAGGGCTATATAAAGCCGAGGGGTGATAGGTCAGGATAGTCAGTCAGTTATTTTCTTACTCCGTCGCGACAGTCAGTTACTCAGTCACTCTAGTAGTTCACATCCGATTCCGATATGTAAGGGGAACCTCTTCCCAAATATATCGGGAATTTTCAGTCTTAAATTCAGTGCTTTGCAACTTTATTTAACTTCAGTGGTTTTAAGAAGCTGCGGAATCTGTGGGTTCAGGAGAGGAGACTGCGGGTTCTGGAGTGGAGGCTACGGGTTGGTGAGCGGAGTCCCGCAGAGCTGACAAACAGAAGGAATCAGTGAGTCCGTTCCATAATAACTATCTTCCTAATGAAGATGATTTTTAAACGGTGTGGTTAAATATTCGTGTGTGTGTGAAATTTCTTTTAGGAGAATAAATTACCAACGTCTTCATAATTGTCGTGATAACCGTATCTTATACTGTGCTATAATCGTGTGTTTTCTCGTGTATTATTTATATTCGTGTGTATTTCTGTGTCTAATTCATTTTATATCTGTGTGTATTTCTATGTGTTATTTTGTGCAGTTATAAGTTGTGTTTTAGGAAACAGTGAAAAACTAATTTAACTATAAAATTAAAACATCTATCTTCAGTCATTTAGCATTCAAAAATCAATCTAATATAAACTAAATTCGGCTCTAAACTCTTAAAACTTATTCTTTCGGAAGCTCTAGGGTTTGCTGGAAGAGACCTCTCGCAAGGATAAGGCCGCCTATGCGTGTAGGCTAGCCCTTATTTCATATTAAATGGCTTGGCATCAAATAGACTAAAAGCGATGCGGCTTTACAGGTTTGGTTAGACTACATTTTAGGATTTTATTACAATTGTCCACTGTTGGACATAGGTAGTTTATAACTTTACAGTAGGAATATTAAATTCAAATAGGTTTGCAGATAGGCTAAAAGCGATGCGGTTTTACAGTTTTGGTTAGGTTACATTTTAGGATTTTATTACAGTTGTCCACTGATGGACATAGGTAGATTATAAACGTTACAGTAGGAAGATTAAATTCAAATATGTTCACTAATAGACTAAAAGTGATGTGGTTTACTAGGTTTGGTTAGGTTCCATTTTAGGATTTTATTACAGTTGTCCGCTGTTGGACTTAGGTAGATTATAAACGTTACAGTAGGAAGATTAAATTCAAATATGTTCACTAATAGACTAAAAGTGATGTGGTTTACTAGGTTTGGTTAGGTTCCATTTTAGGATTTTATTACAGTTGTAGATCATAAACGTTACAGTAGGAATATTAAATTCAAATAGGTTTGCATATAGGCTAAAAGCGATGCGGTTTTACAGGTTTGGTTAGGTTCCATTTTAGGATTTTATTACAATTGTCCACTGTTGGACATAGGTAGTTTATAACTTTACTGTAGGAATGTAAATCCAAACAGGTTTACAAATAACCTACATACGTTTCGGTTATGCTAGGATTGATTAAATCCCATTGCAGAATTGTTGATGTTCACTGTTGGACTTAGCTATTTAATAATTTTATTGTATTGTTTGAATACTCAAATAGGTTCAAATATACTTCATACATTCAAAGGCTAAAACAATATTTTGTTTTAAGGACATTGAATAGATAATGGGTTTAAATTTTATATAGATTTAATTATTATGCTAAAATAAGAAATAATTATTCAAATCATACTTTTGTATAGACAGACATTGTGTGTGTTTGCAACATATTAATGTGTTACCTCTTATTCTAAAATTAATATCTTGAATATTTATCCAACCAAATAACCTTTGGGATTTTAGCCATAGCAATTATGGAGTCTTACAACCAAATATGGTTTCACACAGATTTATAGCAAGGCCGAGGCTTGTTAATTATCTAAACCTTACTATACTGGTGCCGAGGGCTGGTATATAGTATTCAATCATTAGACTTACAGTCATACCTTTTAGGCCAAGCCGAGGTGAGGCCGAGTCCCTAACCTGAGGGTTATACTCATATGGATGTAAGAATAACTGGATGAATATAGTTCCTTACATTCTGACAGTAGCCGAGGCTTTACTGTGATCTAGTAATGATCTTAACTTATAGCATATTCTGCTATCTTCATTTATCTTTAAGGCTGGATCCTGAAGATTATGGATAGGTGATATAATCTCTATTTATGTATTAATGTTTATATATCCCTAGTCAAGCTTAAAAGTTGAAGTTTTAGAATCTAGAGAAGTTCTCTTTGCATCGGAGAGCTCTCGCCCTTGCTTTCCTCTCGACACTATGTTGATGACAATATGACATACTTACTTATACTTATATGACACCCAGCTTGACTAGTAATATGGAAAAGATATTTCCCCGTTACTCTAAAAGACAAAAGATTAACGTAGCATTCGGACGAGGGTTGACCAGTCTGGCCTGTCGAGACCCAGTGCTTCTGCGGGGCGGTGCAGGAGCCTTGCCGAAAAACTATTATGCTGTCATTGATACCTACTTTAAATTATTTTACACAGGTATTAATGTACTTCAATATTTATTATATTTATTCTATTATTTACTCATCCACAATCTAGGATCTTTGTCTAATATTAGTTATTAACTTAAGTCATATTATAGTCATTATTAAATAGTCACTGTTAAATTGTTTATCACAGGTATTCGGTTAATTGTATCAAACCTCTATTCTAAAAGAAAATGGGTTACATTAAAAATACACAACGTAGGAACTAAACTAGACGATCACTTGGCCAAATCATTATCTAAAATTCCAACAATCAATTAGAATATTGCAGCTAAATAATATCTTGTAGGAGTGTGTAATTTATCTAGTAGGTAGTTACAGGTAGGTAAGTTTAGCTACACATTAACATTAAGTTTAGGAATATTTTAATTTAAACCTTGATTAGTATATTTGGTTAGGTATTTTAATAATAGAGTGGTAGAGATTTTAATGTAGAGTAGAGTAGGTATAGTTTTGCATTTTTAGTATAGGATAGGCTTAGGGTGTTACACTCGGTACCTACAATGATAGGCTGTGTACTGAAATAACATAATATGATGCCTTACAAGGATGAAGTCGCTAGGCGTTCGTTTGATAAGTATTGTCATTCACAAAAACAGACTAATATCATACTAGTAATGAGTTATTTATTACAGCATAATGTAGTATCAGTGCATTGGTATACCATAATACAGTAAGCTATAAATAGTCAAATTTATAATTATACGAAGTAGCATTTTATGGTTTACATAATTATTGATTTTTCCGTTTATATAAAAGAAATAAGTACAAATACCTATTAGTACTAATCAAATATAAAAAATGTTGCAAAATAAAGACCCATCTCCATCGTCAACGGATAAAAAAGATTTCACGGCGAACCAAACTCTTTGAATAGGTATTGAATTTGCCAAACAACAATGGGAAATAACTCAATAACTTTGCATTAGAAGTCAGTAATTTGCAGCAGTTGAAAACTAATTGTTCGCTTACCTGCACTGAACATCTCTTTGAGAACTTCGTTTGCACGACGTGACGTCTGAATCCGGCATAGAATTCAGTAGTTAATTGATATGCTTGTAGAACTTACCTCAAACAAAATAATTTTACCAAATCGTGCCTCTTTTAGGCTGTTTACTCATTTCTCATCCGATCCATCTAATACGTGTATAATAAAGTTGAAGAGTTTGATTGTTTGAACGCGCTAATCTCTGAATCTACCTGTCGTATTGAAAAATTCTTTTTGCATTTGATAGCCTAATTCTTGAGGAAGGTTATAGGCTTTTTAAAATCACGCTACAACCCTTAGAAACCGAGCAAAAAAAAGAAGTCAGAAACTTGTAAAACACGGGCGAAGCCGCTGAAAACAGCTAGTACACAATAAAACATAATATTCATTGTTAGAGTGTGTGGAAATTTTGCTAGGCCCTGATCAATAATCATAATAATAATCAATGAAACGAATGAAATTTTAAAGGAATTTCTTAACATAAACGTAAGTTGGGTTAATTATTTCGACAGAGACATAAATTTTATTTGCACGTGGTTTCATTATAACGTCGTAATGATGCCCTTATATCCTCTCGCGGCGTCCAATTTCTGGGGAAATTAACGCCGCTATCACGCACCTCATATATCAGAAATACCGCTGAGTATCACGACGCGACGTGACTTTATCTCATTCAATTTGATGTGTCTAAAATGCTCCTTTTAAAAAGAGTTCACAGAACGATTTCCGTTCTCAGCAAAAGTTTTACGTGACATGCAAGTTTAATAATGCTCTAGTGGTAGAGTACCTATCTATCCATTTATGACGTCCGGGTAGATACGTCTCTTATCTAAGTCTCGAATTTCTCATGAGACAATAAGTGTCACATAAAGCATTAATTGCAAGATTAAAATAAATATATCGTGACGCTATTTAATAATTTATAAGTGTTACGAGTTTTTTTACTAAAAAAAAGTTTTACTCGTAAGTAATTTTAGAATGGATACCTTTGCATAAATTGTCTCATTAACATTTCCGCCAGCACATTTTGTCAGATTACAGGAAATAATAAAATAATCTGGCTAAGCGTTTCTAGAATTTATGTAATATTTAGGTAATTTTACGTTTATTTTTTCAGCTTAAATAAAGGAAACAGTGACGGTAATGAATATACTTATTTATTTCTATTTATATTAACCCACACATAATTGATTGATATAAAATACAAAGTTATAACAAGATGTTAAGAGGATCTCAGACTCATTGTTTTAGAAATATGTGTTCGATGCATAAATGTCTAAAAATGAATTACATAGAAAGTAGAAGTTATTTTAAATAATTATGTAACACGGCGTCAAAAACTCTGACGCCTAATGAAAATGCATTTCTCTGTCATTCATAGCAAAATAACTGTCAAAGCTCCTGTGAACAAAAGAGTCTAGATAGGCACCTACAAAGACGCTAGAGTTCTAAAGAGAAAGTAAAACAGCCTGAGGCAGTTCGTGTTCACAGACAAAAATATTTCCTAACCATTCTATGCAGTAATCAACAGTGCCGAACCTGTGGGTTCGTACTCCATTTACTCTGTGTAAATTGCTCCGAATCACAGGCCCTTTGAAAGAAATACTCTCGTTCCGCTCGGAGCTAACTGGACGATGTTGTGGAGATGTGTGGAAACAAAGAGTGAAAGATTGTCTAACGAACGTATTGTAGAAACGAGACAAAGTCACACTGTATTGTCTGAAACTCTACAGAGAGAAGTCAGTTGTTTTAGGGGTTTCTTGCAGAAGAAATCCCGGTTGACGTAAAGTTCTACATTCGTACACAACTAGATCATAAAAATATGCTGATGTCTGTTTTCGATGCGATATTTATTTTCTAAAACTGCTAAGTCATTTTATAATAAGGCATATTCTGTAAATAGGTAGTTAAGTACAATCACAGATTTAATACGGTTGATACCTAATTATGTTCAATAATGTAATGTTAATACAATTATTTCTAATTGTCACAAAAACTTTGTCTAAATAAAAGTTCAATTGAGACCTCAAATAAGTAATGACATAAAATCTGCAGTATTTATAGATGCGTTACTTCTACTTTATAGCTACTATTGCAATGGTTTTATAATTGGAGATATAGTCGATGCCCGCTGCTCCAAAAAAGCTCAAGATATGAAGAATTCAGACCTCGGGTGCTACGGCGTATGTTACACGAGTATACTATTACCACTGTATTATTGGCTACAACTTGTAGAAGTAACAACTAAAACATTCAGAGTATGTACCACGTATGTACTTTAAGTTAATAGACTTGCAATTTCTATCATGGGATCATGGGTAAAAAAACACTTCAAACAACACATAAAATTGCAGGTGATTATGATTTATTGTTAAGAATGATAGTAGATGAGTTCTACGAGTGGACACCACGATTGGGCATGCGTTGTGTGGGACGCCTCCCGTTAGATGGAGCCACTATCTGCGTAATGATGCAGAGAACCGAAGATCGGGTTCAATGCCACGCATTTGGGGAGGCCCATGTCCAGCAGTAGACTAGTGCAGGCAGATTTGCAGAAGAATGATTTTGAATACTAATTAGGTAGGTACTCGAATATCCACTCAATCATTCGTCTTTCATTGAAATTTACCACATGTATGCAATAAAATATATTGACTTTGAATACCTTTTCCTACCAAGGTACCTATCTAAGTAAAATGGAAAGCTTCGAAGTTCCTCCGTTACCTTCTTATACCTCGTAAAAACTTACATAGACAACTAATAACTTAAGAGCCCTAACAAGGTTTTATCTCGTTTCTGCCAGAACTATTTTGCGGGAGAAAACTAATGTTGTCTTATCCTTTTATCTCTTTAATTATATCGCTGTTTCGCTGAGATCCGACAGGAAAAATACGAGATAAAATGATCTCGGAATAGTGGTGAAATTACAAAGACAAACTGGCGGCAAATAAAATTGCACCTATACTGATGCATCTATTTAATTGGATTTTTGATATTTACTTTACCGTCCCAAGTTCCTATTAGCATCGTGAAACATCAGTTATGTACTGTATAGATAACTCGCATACATTCTTTCTGTTGTGATCCTTGTTTTGGACATATTTTTCAGGGTTCCAATACCCTTATTCAGAAGTTTTCGGTTCGTCGGTCAGTCTGTCGGTCTGCCGAATAGCTCGAAAAGTAAATAAGCTACAATTTGTAATCTAAGTAAAATTGGCCCACAATCAAGGCAAAGAGAGATACACAGGTCCGATTTCAGATTATAATATTCATGCCAAACCGGTGACGGACGATCACTATCATACAAGAAAATGCGACATAAATAACTTTTAACACACGCTTCTAGCCCAAAGACAAAAGTAGATAACCAAGGATATGTCTTTTGTACAAAATTATCGTGAAACGTTTCAACAAATTAAATTTAAATGAAACCCGCTGACCCGTAAGCTCACAAAAAGGGTGAACCGTTCCGCATGACAAAGCCACGCCACAGCCACCGGGTACTAGTATGTACATACACTCGTACGTGCCGCCGCCACCGCCACATGACTCGTTTGGTCTCTCGCCTCACGCTCGTTTTGCTTGTTTTTGGCATTCTCTTTTTGCTATTGCTATGCATGGATTTGATGCAAAACCGATCGCTACAATCATTAACGCTTTTGCAAGTTTCAATGAGTTTTGTTGTTGGTCAACGGCGGTCAACCGAACATTGAAGGCATTTTCATCTGCCCAGACCACAGATGTCACGCTACATACCGGTGACGGGCAGCTTCTGCACCTGTGCGAATTGTGCCGCGATGGCAAAGACACCGCGATGCCTGGTGAGGGTGACCAATAATTGTGATCATTAATCCCGATTATAGGTAGGCACATGGCTGACATTATACGTTTCTAAGGATGTTAAGTAGTTATCAGAATGACTTACATTTACTAGCATAATCAAAAGTGGAAATTCCAAACAGTAAGTTTATGTCGCAATAGAATCTATTTTTGTTTGTCTTTATTTATTTACTACTTTATTGCACACACATAGAGACAGAAACATTGCAATAGAATAAATAGTAAGTTTAATAAATATTTTCATTTGACATAAGTTGATAGACTTGCGATTATTTAAAAATAGAATAGTGCAATTCGCACATAGGTACACCGTTTGGAATTTCCATTTCTGTAGTCCTGTGCAATATAGAGAGTATTAGAATTTTAATTTACTTGTACATACTTCTTAATTCAAAACATGCAATCTTGTTAGTCTCATTTCCGTTGCAGTGGGTGAATTTAGCTCCGAGGCAAATCGCTGCAAACACGTTGTGCTGTGTTGGAGACAGATTACATATATCTAACATATCCGTAGAAAACGACCTCGTTCTTCTCCATTTTATTTTTATTTTATTTTAAAAGTATCCTACATAGTTTGTAGTTACAGCAAATAAATAAATAAAAATATATTAAAATATAAATTCTTCCGGAGTTCTATAAAGGTTAAAAGACGTGGCAAGACCTCATACCGATTCAGGATGAGTCGATTAAAAATATCTAGGTAATTCCTTGTCGAATATATTATGCAGATAATGTAAGACGAACGTACTTACCCTTCGTGGATAGAAATCATTTTGGCTCAAGTCCACCCCATGTCTCGTTCAGTAAAATGTCAAGACGGATTGACAAGGGCCACTTGTCGCGGTCCAGTGTCTGTAACCTGATAATTCGTGAACGAAAAAACGAACCGCTGCTTATTGATACCTAACCTATTGATTATGGCAAATATACATGTCGTCTTGTCATTTTTTGGTTACAATGACGTACTATAAGAAGGCATGGTCACATTTTTAATTGGCTGTAATTACAAAATTCGTGAAATAATTCAAGTGAATATTTTTAGGCCTACCTACTATGAACATTGAATACCAAAGTCAGTATTAGTAGTATGAAAAATGAAAAATTATTTATTAGGTAACTAATACAGTGTTTGCTTATCTAGGTTGAGGTATTCTATTAGGTGTTAAAACACCCGTATGGAAAACCACAATGATTATAAAGTAGAATTGAATACCTAATTAAATTCGTTTGAGTACATGTACTGACTGCTCTCAAACGGTGAAGGAAAACATCGTGAGGAAACCTGCATACGCCGAAGATGAAATTCTTAGGCGCATGTGAAGTCCACCAACCCGCACTGGGCTAGCGTGGTGGACTATAGCCCGCACGCCCTCGTTGAGAGGATAGGCCTGAGCTCCAGCAGTGGGGAGATTAATAGGCTGTTGATGATGAGTAAAGTTGTATTCTAGAGTTCATTGTAATAATTTTAGTGATTGTTCCGTCACTTGATATTATATCGTTATTATACCTAGCTACCTAGTTTATATTGTTTCCTATACTTATATCATCACATTGAACATTTTATTTATTCGCCAAGCATCTACAAATAAAAATATTCTTTACCTAACTTTTTCTTTGACATGGGGACAACACGCCGCACTACCTCACGTGGAGATTGGGGATTTATCAGTGGCCCGGAGCAAAACATTGTGAGGAAAACCTGCATATTTGCCTTTATCCAAGGATAACGCGGAGTTGTATACAGGACGGGTGTTGATTTAAAGGTACAAAACACAATCTCTCAAGAGGTAAATGGCTATACAAAAAGACTTATGTTAACTGTAGAGTTTTATTTGTTGCTTGGCGCACTTGTGAAAATCTTCATGTTGGGAATGGTTATATTATAGTAGTATTAAAAGAAGTAAATCGCTCTATTTCATCATCATCAGCCTGTACTAGTCCACTGCTGGCTCCCCAAGGCGCGCCACTTAACCCGATCTTCGGTTCTCTGAATCTAGCCGGGGGCGTCCCACACTACGCTTGCCCAATTGTGTCTTCTTGTCTACTCCAGCGGTTCTCAGATGTGACCAGACCACTGCTATTTCACACGTACATACTAACTATATTTATGTCAAATTTATATTCAAAAACTGCCAAAGGTACGTGGACACGTGTAATAGAGTAATTTTTAAATTATCCAGTCTTAATACAAATAAAAAGAAAGACGAACAAAAATAGATACATATGTAATTTCCATTCTTCAACTATATTGCCGAGTGAAGCTGAAATCATTTTAAAGATTTACAAAAGAGAAAATGATTACGTAACTTCAATTTAAAATAAATATTTTAACAATCAACACAACTAACAACAAACAAAAGAGATGACTTCGAAATGTAACATTATAATATAGTTCACATACGATATTATTAGTGCAAAAAAATGTGTATGAGAAATTAATAGTAGTGCAGTAGTTATCTATAGCAAAATTGAATTAGTGTACCCTTAGATGTTGTATTAATATATTTGGATTACGCAATTAAGATACCCAAGAGGTCAATTAGTGAGACAATCATAATATTAAATTCTCATATAGAAGTAAGGGTCTCCATTAATTATGTCTGGAATAATAGGGCAAAGGTCTGACCGTGCTACAAATAATCTCTGTATGAGATTCCACATGAAACAGAATGTTTCGAAAAACAATAATTATTAACATGATTTAATCAAAATGACTGTATTTAATTTTAAGTATATTTATTTCATGCATTTAATACCTTTGAAACGGATAGAACATGTCAACAAATAATACAAAACCAATTAAGTAGGTTACCCATGTTTAAAAGAAAAGAATCCGTTTATAAAATACGACAATTTAATATTACAATATTCTCTATTGCACAAAAATAATTAATTCAATTCAACAAACGCTATTACAAGAATATTGTTCACAAAATGAAACAGAAAACTTCCATTGCCCGAGCGCAGAAGTTGTCGCATAAATTTGAAACCATTAAACAGTTCAGTGTACAGCCAGGGTTGCCATTGTCAGTCCGGTACTAACTCAGGAAATCGTTTAAAAGTTATACCCGGGTGACCGATTATTATTAAGTAAGGTTTATAGGCACCCTTGGATTATTCGATTTGACTGGCCTGTTGGCTTAGTTGGTAGGGACCCTGCCTACTGCGCCAGAGATCATGGTTTCGATTCCCACCCGGGACCAACAATTGTGTGATGAGCATATCTGTTGGTTTTCGGATTCTGGGTGTTAGGGACTAAACAGCCGTGTGTAAATTTGTCCAAACATTATTATTATTCAGGCCCCAAACGTAGAATTCCTCGAGTGTCTAGTCGGTTGTACGGTCGACCGCACGTCAGTGGAAAGAAACCAGTATAAACTGGTCTCTCATCCTCATTATTGAAACTCCGACCCACGCATCCGAATGAGTCTTAAAACACAAGAACTTAACATCAACAATTATTATAAGGAAAACATAACGATGATCCAGCGACCCTAATTGACAGTCATAGGTAGGCCTTAATCTATACTTATAATAAATCTGTAGAAACCGTGTGTCTGTACTTTGAATAAATTTATAAAAAAATGAGTGTGGACGATAAAAAAAGAGTAACAGAACACAAAAAAGCATTTTTAATTTTTTTTGTCTTTCTGTCTGTCTGTAATCGCTAATCTCCGAAACTACTGAACGGATTTTCTTGCGGTTTTCACAGGTAGATTAAGCACAGCCTGGCGCAACTTATAGGCTTTGTTTCATTGAAATCGGATGACAGCGAAATCGTTATTAACGTTATCGTCATTTACAGATAAATCATTTAACGTAACAAGACGATGTCATAGACATAGGAGATATCAGTGTTTTTTAAACTGGGACAGTATAGACAAGTCCGAAACCATAGGAGATGCAGGGAAAGTGTCTTATGACATAGAAATTTTTTGGTCAAGCGTGTGTTGTCCATAAAAATGAGACAATTTGCACATATATTTTTTAATGCGGTTCGACTCAGTTTCATGTAGGGATCACTTAATTATATTGGAAGAAAAAAATCTGAGCAGCAGAAGTTAGTCAAATTCAATAAAATGTTTTCTCATAGAACGCCAGTGAAAAATAATTTATATTATTTTTAAAAAATGCATATCGACTTAGTTTCATGTTAGAATCATTTTATTGTATCGGAAGAAAAAAATCCAAGCAGCAGAAGTTAGTCAAATTTAATAAAATGTTTTCTTATAAAACAGACTGTGCAATGTACTTAGGAACTTACTACTTATTCATGCATGCCACCCGAACTCCAGCTGCTCCGATTACTATGTCAAAATTGTTATCACGAAAAAATACCTAAAGGTTCCTAAGACAGTTTCCCTGTATCTCCTATGGTTTTGGTTTTGCCCATACTGTATTAGTTAAAAAATACACACGTATAATAAAAATTGATATGAGAAGTCTTATGAGCAATAGAAGTGAAAACAACAATTTTTTAAATTTTTATCTGTCTTCACCAAATTGGATACGGTGTTCATAGTTTGTTCCTGAAGGTATGGTATACCTTAAATTATGGTGAAGGTACTTAGAATGATCCATTTTACCATTGGAAAATTATAACTAGACGATGTATGTCTGTACATAGCAGAGATAGGTCTACTTCCAAAATCCACGCGGACGAAGTCGCGGGCAACAGCTAGTCTACAATATTTCTTCAGATTATTAAAAGGTTTGGTTCTACATATTTTCTCATTTAAATTCATATCTCGTGTCCTCAAGAGACACGTGTCAGGTAACTTACTGACTTTGCTAAAATATGAAAGTTCCAACGTAAAAGCTTTCACGTAGGTATTGAGTGAAGTACTAAGCTTCCATAACGTGCGACTGAGATATTTGATTCGATAATATACATGTAGACATAATGCGTTGTTGACTTGTAATCTCTCTAACAGTGAGGGTTGGAAGTGGAAATTCGGAAGAGATCTCTTGTAGAAATAAGTCCTCCTTTGTACATACAGATCTTTCCTTTTTATGTAAACTATTTGTGCAATAAACAATATTAATATAATTGGTCATCAGTTACTTTAACTATACTTTTAAAAAGGTGAACGAATTAGGATATTGAATAAATTCGAACTGAATGGTCATAAATTCTTCTAAACGAATTATAACTTTGTACCTATTTGGTGTCTTTTTTTAGGCATTTTAATGTTTGATTGTTTTTAAAATCAAAATTTCTGAAATTGCTATCTTTGAGCAACAGGTTTTGAAGATAATAATACTTCCTTACAATCTTTACTGCGGCCCAATATAATTTTCCGTTCGCAAAGCATTTCCTTTTGACACGAAGTTCGTAATCCCAATGCGCCGTTCTTATTCGGTGATTGAGGCTTTTGTCAAAGGAATTCGCTCCACATGCCATCAGTGACAACCTATTAGGAGAAATTTTAATAAAATACGGGTCAAAGTCCCGAGCAGTAGGTATAAAATCAAATCCTGCTTTTATTTTAAGTATGTATTTGATAATCAATTATTATGATTTAGTTTTGTTAGGTTTATTGCTTGAAATGATTGTGTTGGGTATGTTATTTCAGATAGTTAAGATTATTTGAAGTGTGAACGGGCCGACAGAATATAGTAATAGATTATCAGATCTGTCCACAGATACCAATAAAAATCTGGAAGACTTAGGTTGATGTAGGTAAAGTAAAAAAAAAACTAAGTGTTGCCCATCCCATGAATTCGAACGAAATGTGTCGTATATTGTCTAACTTATCTTATAAGATAAACACCGAAACAGAAATATAACTAGTAGTTCCGTGAGAACAGTAGACCTCGCCAGCCCTTATAAACCAAACCTAAAAGAAACCAACAAAAGTCAACTTTGGAAACAGAAAAAGTACCTACTAAAGTGACAAAAATTAGCACTTTAAAGCTTAATATTTCGCAAACGGATCCCTGAATCGAAAAATGTTTATCACACACCCGCGATATTTTTGAAAGACCCATCCAACGATACCCCACACCATGGATATCACGCGGAAAAAAATAATTTTCCATTTTACGTATGCAGTTCTATGAACATAATTTATTTTTTCAACTTTCTTAAGTCGATCCACTATTACTCAAAAACTAATAGAACCTACTTAGCCGTAATAGTTTTCCTTGTAACTACGTTATATATGCTACTGCCATGAATTTTTTCACATTTCCAGAAGCAACCGTTTAGCTGGCAGGGGGGGCGGGGACACGTGACTCTAACAAAAATTACCGCTTTAAAGCTTAATATTTCGCCAACGGATCCCTAAATGGTATTCACACACCAGCAATATTTTTGAAAGACCTATCCAACGATATCCCACACTATGGGATTCACAAGAAAAAAAAAGTTCACTCCCACTTTGCGAGTATGGTAGGTACTCTAAAAAAAATGTTTTTCAAAATTTTATTCTACTCATTTTGTAGGTTTAATTAATTTATACATATGCCAAATTTTCGTCAAAATCGGTTGAAAAATGCGACCTGTAGAGAATTACAGACAGACAGACAGACAGACAGACAGCCGGACAAGAGCATTTTTAGCCAGTCTCGAAACGTAGACGCTTCGCTCGCTTCGCTCGCTCGGTCAATAACGGATTTACTCCGCCAGACCCTGGTCTTCCTGAGTATTCCAACGAGATATTCTATGTCACCTTTAGTAGAATATTTTTAATGAGGTCAGCATGGGTAACTGTAGCTGCCAAGAGTTGAGAAGTTGGAATTCAACCTTCAATACCTTGATTTTAGGTTTCAAAATAAACTTTGAGAAAAGTATGTCACGCAACACTATTAACTTAAAAGTAGGTACCCTAAAGCTACCTACCTTACTTCAAAATCGTTATTAGACGCGTCCACACCAAGCGAGCAGCCTCTTGCGAGGATTGGTGTGGTATTGGTATGGACGCGACTATTGAAGAACAATATTTTGACGATAAAAATAAGTAGCAACGGAGCAAGTGGCGGTTTCGGCGGAGCAAATGGTGGAGCAAAGGCTACTAAAATAAATCAAAAACCTATTTACGGCTTGAACCCGGAAAGAGGCCATTTTAATGCACAAACGATACTAAACTTTGGAAACTGGTTATTCCATACGACAATACAACTTTGCTTGCTTTCTTTACAATTTAATACAGTTATTTCTGTTTCCAACAACTTTATGAGTACCCCGTAACGTAAAATATATCAAATTTATTTTGGTGCGCCAGCAAACTTTATTTTTCTTTGAAAGCGAAATAATAATGTTACGAAGTTTAAAATTTCAACTAGGTACAAATACTTATAATATGTAGATATTACACATCATTTTATGGAATAATAACTCCAATTTTTCACGCTTTGCCAACGTATTGGCCGTATGACCATTGTAATAATGATTTCAATACCTAATATAAGTTGTTTATTGGCCGCTGAACATTTATTGGTAATAAACATAACATAATCTTACATTTGTTGGTAATAAATCAGAGAATCTCTTGGGTATAACACGCAGGAACCCGAAAGTTGCAAATGTTTAGGACGGCTGCCTGCCCGTTTGCCTCAATATCCATAAAAATATAATGAAGGGCAAGCGACCAGCAGAGCTCGCGCAAGACCATCGGCTAAATGGGAAGATCCTCAGCGTCGAGGAACTGATTGGAAGTAGGTTAAAACATTCCATAAGTCTTCATAAATAACCCAAAAAGGGACGTTCCTAAAATAGCCCTTTACTGACCTGTGCTTAGTCACACAACCGATCGATGGTGAACGTATTGTCGTGTACAACACAGTGTCGACGGGGCGTCTATCTTTTTTTGTTAATCTGATGTGTGTACTTATATCTTCTTTGATATTTTGGTAATCGTAATCCTTTGAATAAACCTAGGTATTTGATTAAAGTATACGAATATATACGGTGACGTCAGAAGACCTATTACAGGTGTAGGTTTAGCCAACTGGGAGATTTTGACCAATGTGCTACCTACAAAAAAAAACTTAATATTGAAGTTTATTTTTTTAAATTCAGGATGGTTTCATGATTATAATATTCGAAGATTTTAATCCGTACGTAATGCTTAAAGTAGGGAATTTATTGTAAACCTGATGGGCGTGCGGATTATCTGCTGTTGGCAGTTTAAAACACATTTCTCGTCGGTACTGGCTACATTTAAAACTTTGACGAAATGTACTGTTGGTCGGGTGTAATAATGTTATTAATAAAAAATTTACAATTGTAGCAATAATTAATTACTAATAGTAATAATGAAATCTACAAGATATAATTTAGAACTAATGAAAATACGAAATATATTTATTGTCTATGACTATTGCTAAAATAATAATAATGAATATTAATGAATATTCACAAAAGGTTAGCTATACCTTGCTTTTTCTTGAATACCATTGGTATCGATTAAAAGTTTTTTTATATACCTACTAACTAACCGTTAACCATGGCTTCAACTGCCAATGCTATCTATGCCAATGGTTCCGGGACTCAGTGGCCCACACGTCAAAATGTATATAGGGGTGAGTGGCCTAAGTGCCAAAATGTACAAAATGAAAATGTCACGATACGTAAGTGACAAAATGTCAAAATTGCATTATGTGTACATGACAAGTCTTAGTTACTTACAATATCATTGATCTCGTGATGATTACTATCGTAACTACGATCGATTGACCTATCAATTTAATTGATTACATGACATACAAAACTGACGTATAAATATTCCTACGACACTAAATGGTCTACCTACTACCCTTACCCTTATCATAGGTTTGCGATAAAAAACACACATCTTTATAAAATTTTGGTATCCACGTGACCCACTTCCATAGAGGCATACATTATTCACCAAATCGCCGGCTGGCCTAGACAGTTGGCTGTATTATTAGACTGGTGCCTACCGATAACGCGCCTGCAGGCGTTAGCTCTCGACTTTATGTATCAACAACGCTGGCACATTGCGAGCCCGTTTGCGATAATTATAAGTTATTATAACTAAAGCAATAAATACCAAAGAGCACTATCTCACTCTCTGTAAATAATAATTATATTGTATACATTTTTTATATTTCTCTATTAGTTTATTAGTACTGCATGTATGTTTATGTTGTACCTAAGTATGTTTTATTAATATAGTAATAGCGAATATTGCCTCTCTATCTCCACCGCGGGTGGAATATTTCTTAGAAATAAGCTCACCCCTTTGTATGTTCTGTATTTTATATGTTTGTGTGTACAATAAACTATTAAGTTAATAAATACCTACTGACTAATCGACAGCGCCGAAAACCTCAATTTTATGCATTGCTTATCATTAATAGGTACCTATCTTGTTTATCACTATGACGTCATCTGCACGTCTTCTAAAATAACTTATAATTGTCGCTCTACATGCCATGCACTTATCACCCTGAGAGCGTGTACGCGGTTAGCAAAAACAAAATTAACACAAGTCTGCATGATTTGTTAACTCTCTCATTTACCCATTACTGATACGATGTTGAGAAAAGCACTCCTTTCCGACCTTAATTAAATTCAGATGGTATACAAAGTTGCCTCCGTGCGTTAATTTGCAACCATTATTATACATAATTTCATTGCTCTAATTTTAATTAACGTCGAGTCATTGACGTTTGAGTTAATTAAACAGGCTTTTATTTGTTAACTAGGTTAAATGCGCAAGCACTTAACTAAAATTACGTCTCCTCCCTATGTCTATGTTTCCTTGAACGTATTTTCGCTTCATCACATATTTTTTTATACAAACACAGGTCGCTTAGATCTGGGTTAAAATAAAGAGATGTCAAAGAGGTTGATAATCATTAAAAATAATTTATTAAATCGGAGCTCGTATATCTTTCGTCCGTTAGTCGTTATTTGTGCTTCTAGGAAATACGAGTAACTGGCTCAAACTGATGGTATTGAAGCAATAACAAATAACAAGATGAAGATACTTTAAAGCTATTTTTTTCGTATTTACCTGTTTTCCTAAAAAATCATATATTATTCTCTCAGCGAAATTGATAGCTTCAATATAATTATATTCTTTGAAGTTAATTCCACCCGCGGGTGGAATAAGTGTACCACAAGGACTGATTTTCTCATGATAAAAATTGTATGTATGTATGTACGTATGTATGTACGTAAACACTTTATTGTACCAAAATATTACAAAAATAGACAGTTAAGAATAATA
This sequence comes from Metalampra italica, assembly GCA_949699065.1. Lineage (NCBI taxonomy): Eukaryota > Metazoa > Arthropoda > Insecta > Lepidoptera > Oecophoridae > Metalampra > Metalampra italica. Next base: position 5,340,339 of record OX452987.1, read on the forward strand.
CTATGTACAAAGGCGGACTTACCCCACTAAGGCTTAGTGGGTTATGTATATATTTATTAGTGACTAAGTGATTTCTTCCAATCAACCTTAATTGTCCTGTAATCTCTGTAACAAGAACTCATTTTCCCATAAGTATATAATATTCCCATAAGTATATAATATTAGTTTGAGTTGTAGAATACAGCCTACTTCTAGTTCAAAATTAATAACGCTCTAAAAGTCAAACGCGCGAGAATATACTTCTCGATTATTGCTTTTGAACCGAGAGAGTTAAACTGAGGGAGCCTTTAATTGACAAAGTTAAGAAAGACACATGTTTCGTGCTACCGTTCAAAGAGAAAATTGGAAGTAATTAAGTCTAAATAGGCATAGTTCCGCCGCAATAATGAAAGATTATATCTGCCAAAATAGCGCAATAGATCTTAACTCTACTAACTTGCACAGTAATGAAAACCAGTGCGAAATTAGTGAATTTAAGTGCGGATATTTAGTTTAACAAAACATATTTGCGGTTTACTATAAAGTTAACACAATAGTTACGCGTAAAGTTAAAGGTGTCATAATAATAAATCCGCACAGAATAGATTTATACTTTAGAACCTTTTAAATATTATGATTACACGTAAACATTTTGGCAATAAACGCTTTACTCGTAAAACTTGTTAATAATTAGACAATTTTTCGTTGCATCTAATCCCAAACATAGATTGTATTCAATGTAAAATAAAGCTGGTGTGACGACGAATTCGCCCTCGAACTAACAACATCAACTGTCTTGTTGTACAGTCAGTCTCCAGTGTGGGATTCGAACCCACAACCTCTGCCAACAATAAAACGGTCTGCTTTCGACCATTCGCTGGTAATAAAACCAGCTAATCCTGAGTCAGAACCACTAACTAATATTACTATCTGATATCACTGGACTGTATGAAGAGAATGATGAGAATGAGCGAAGCGAAAGAGGTGTGTCAGGATCGCGATACTTGGCGCTCCGTTCTTTCTGCCTACCCCGCCAGGGACATAGCGTGAAGATATGTATGTATGTATGTATGTATGTATCACTGGACTGGCTGTCGTCAAATTACCATCGAGCCTATTTCATTAGCAACATTTTGGCGCTGAAAGCTATAGCAACAAGTGACGAGTGTTAATGGAACTAAACATTTTGAACTGCTATGGCACTGACTTTCATATTAAACGTCAAAATTAGTTCTCACTCAGTAGGTGGCGTTTCAAATTGGCACAGAAAATTAGATGTCATTTCTATGGGGACATCCTATCCAGATATAGAGGTCAGCGGTCTGAATTTACCAAGATCACAACATTCCGCGAATAGGACCAAACGGGCCTGAGAGGATTGTTATATGACGCTGATTCTATTGCTCAGATGATCGGTTGGAAACGAAAGCAAACGCTTTATAGAGTTCCACAAATAGACATTGCACATCGATACTCGATAGGACCTGCCTATCTCCGATAAAGAGTAAATTGATTCGTACCTACTTCCAAGGTTTTAGTAGAAATATTTTCAAAAATGGTTTATAATAATATCAGCTTTGTTAAAATTATTCTAAAAGCGAACTCGTAGTCTGATGTATAATAATTTGTAGGTGTGTTTTAGAATTTCTATGGAAAACAGATATAAAATTTTATGACAGCCGTACGGGTCGGTCGTTAGTTTTATTAAAATATTTTTATATTTTTCTCCCGCCTACGTCGCATCCATAAATTGATCAAAAGATTGCTTTACATAGAAAAAATGAGCGTTAAATTACGACAAGATTAGTATAATTAAATTGGTATCTAAAATAGCTCATGGAACAAATAAACTTCAGGATAATTAAGTCAAAATTTCAAAGAATCTCAAAATACATTGTGTGAATAAATGGTGAGCATAAGTAGGATAGTACATAATATTAATAATGTTAAGAATATAGAGATCTATCTACTTAAAATATAGACGTATATAAAATCGTTTGTTCTAACTGACAGACGATCTATCAACTTCTAAGTCTATAGAAAGCTGGGGACATAGGATTAATTTATTACTATTTTATAATGTTTTTTGGAAATTTCAACTATAAATGGGGTGGGAATAAGGTATAGGATACTTTTAACGCGGGCGAAGTCGCGGGGCGTCCGTACTTATCGTCGACACAGATGAGGTTTCATAATTAATCAATATCACAATACAAGAAAGCTCGAAATGATTTGGCTGATCGCCCACCAGCCCCGTCACGTCAGTTCCATCAATTATATCAAGGAAGTTCCCAACTATTGGGTTGATTGGCTAATAAGCTACTAACTACTACCTAAAACTAAAGTTCCTACAAATGAGAGTATTCAGAAGTTTTCCTGTCTGAAACACATTTTCTGTTCTGTGATTATTAATATACCTGAAAGTTATAAGTTTGCCTTTTAGGATCCTACAACTAAGTAATAGGTATGTGAACATTCCGGGAATAATACATAACGGGTCTGGGGGGCCATGGCAATGGGATGGCACTTCTTGAACTTTTGGCACTTACAGCAATCTCGTGTTTGTTCGTGTGACATGTTTATCTTATTTTTCAATTTTAAGTGAAATAATTGTGAAATAATTAAGTAATAAAGTGTGAAATAATTTTTCGTGAACTTTTTCCACAAATTGCAAAAGTTAAAAAAAATTATAAAAATTGATTCAGTTTCGTATTTGGATTTGGCAGGGCATAAAAAATCTGCCCATTGGAAGTTGGTATAACTTTTTTTAAACTTACTTAATTCCACTCAGGCGATACTAAATACTATCTGAACATCGACATGTTTGAAAATATCTTAATATAAAATGAATAATTAGGAAGTGATTATGTTTTAAATTTGTAATTGTACCAGTTTATCATTAACTGGGTATTTAAAAGACCTATTTACTGGAGAATTGTCAGTCCTAGCTCTGTCTTAGAACGACACCAAAGAACGAAACATTTTACACGGTACCGACTACCGGCTGATACCAGTTGAGCTGCTAATGACCCATATTTCTCCTAGACAGCTGTTCCATTTACGTGTACAGGACGAAGCGGAAACGGAAACGGTCGCAATTTGCCAATCACACGAATCACTTTTTTAAAATTACGATGAATATCGTTTTAAATATTTTATAATCCTGAGAAATAACATCGGCCACAACGGTGATATGAATCTCATATTCTGCAGCCCGTTGTAGAACAATGCAAAAGATTTTTCTTTAATAAAAGCTATCTCTCGGACTGAGGTCTAACTAAGAAACATGGCAAGTTGTATAGGATTAGATGTACCTATACAATGACTCTGTTATTTTGTTGCGGGGTTCTCTACAAAACAACAGAGTTATTGTACAAGTATTTTTTTACACTCCGTATTTAACTAGTCTAAAGTATTGTGTAGCAATTAGTGGCCCAACCACCCGGGAATACTAATCGCTACCATTATTGGAACGTGCGTGCATGGAACCGAAACTTCAGCTGTAGGTACATAACTATTTGATATAAGTACAGTGTTAATATCATTATTTAATTATTGTGTCCACATTTTATTTAATGTATTACCACTTGCTCACTTTCTATTTCTTACTGTTGTACCGTTTCAAAACAGATATCTTTAAAACGGGGTTTTTTGTCTGCTTGTCGCAAGTTGGTCCGACGGATAACTCAATATTTTTGAGTCGGTTTTGAGTTTTTGGAATGATGTGAAAGTGAACATATAAATGAAACCTTTTTCTTCTAAAAAGGAAAATTGCTGATTTCAAAGGTTGCCTTTTTTCTCACCACATATCTTAAATCACCCCTATTGTATTCCAAAAATTAGAGCAAGAATGGCTTAGCTTCCGCAAAACCACAGACTAGTTTAAAAAACTTGTTTTCACATTTATTTCAGTTGTACCACTTACTTTAACTAAACATTACGTTTCACGTAAGTACATTTTTTAAAGCTATAATTCCTTGCAAAATAAATACCTACTTATCACTAATAGTTTTCGTACTTAATATTCTAGTAAGTTATATGTATTATTATCCTTTCTATTTCCTTACCGCATTCATACAGTTCAGCGATACAAATTTTCCCCGAAATTTCTGCTAAATAATCTTTCTCAACGACCGACCCTTCACCTAATAAAGGTCTGAGTAAATTTACTCACAAACAAACATCATTCGACGGACTGTTGACAAAGCTTTCCGGCAGATAATTTCGGCAAACCCATGTGCTAACGTTGTTTTTGGATGATACGTGGTTATTAAGCCGTGTTCCGACCCTTTAGCCACACTATGTAACGAAGATACATAACAAAATAAAAATACCTGGTAAGATATTCCGTTTTTCTTCAGGTCACAGAATACAAGGTCTCTTATAGAAACAAACGCTAATATGGAAACAAATCGTAATGGAACACCATACAACGTTTAATTTGTTGCCGAGCTGCAAATGCGTATGTTTTCGTAATACATCTCCGCGAAATTATCATAATTTTTTCAATATCTAGTATCCAAATCCATAATATTATCATCAAGGAACTGTCAGTTTTAGTTTTAAAATTTGTTCTGTTAGCTATTAAAATAGCTGTAAGCTTTATGCTAAGCTAGCTGTGAGCATAATTATTATCATGCATTTGGTCCATAAATTATCTATCGCATCCATAGAGATAGGATCTCTTTGGTGGGCGGCCGCGTGTGGCAGTAGCTAATTTTTTTGATTCATGATCGCATCCCTCAGATCACTGAACATTCCTCACTTTTTAGGTAGGCAAAGTAGAAGCGAGCCACGTGACGCCATCTAGCGTGGTGTGTCAGAATGTGAAGTCGTGAGGATAGCGTGACGAAGGTTCTCAAAAATAAAATACTTGATATATAAATTTTACAATATTTACTTGTTTATCATTAAAAAAACCTTTAAAACCAAGGTAAAGATTCAAACTAATAAACAAAAGTCTAGGTCTGGTTGTGTTTTAAAATTAATAATAATACTAATTAATATTTTAAAAAATTACGCAAATTAAACGGCGATCAGGAATACTCCCGATTGGTGATCGAAGAAATTAAAGAATGACAAAAGGATACCGTAAAGCGACACCTATCCAAGTATCTTAGAAATAAATAACCGAGGTGTACTTGTCCCGTGTACAGTTTCAACTGGTTTCAACAATTTACGTACTTTGTTTGAATGTCAATAGATGGCGCTTTGACACCGCGGGACGCTCAGTAGGCAGCCCTATCGCGCTTAGTCTGCCGAGGGGGCGTAGGTATTTATTTCAAGGACACTACCGAGACGTTATACTGTTCCTTTTCACCGTCTGATATCAATAATAATTATGTACTCATACATTTTGTGATCTAAATAAAATATTTGTATTTTCCGTCTACAGTGCCTGTGTACTTATGATTATACCTATGATTGTACAGAAGGCCACGAAAGTGGTGTACCTATCAGTTTTGCGAAGTTTTCAGTTGTCAATTAGTAATTATAAGAATATACAAAGAATTACATATAAAGAATTTGCAATAAGGTATTGTTTTGACAGTGGAAGGCAATATTGTTATATGATATGCAAACGAATGTCAATCTTAGGGTGGTACGCCACATTTTCGGCCGACTGTACTTACCTAACATAGGTATTATAAGAAATAATCTAGGTGCCAAAATGACTCTTTATCATAGTCGTGAGTATGACTTGCATTTTGTACTCTTGATTTTTTAATGCGCATAAAATATGATGGTTTGTCTAGGAATGGAAATTAAAAGTACAAAATTATTTATGGAATTTATTTATTCATCATCAATTTCAAACTACACCTTCAAAATTACAATTGATTATAACTACGATAAGCTATAATTTTTATCTAATCCAACACTGACCTAGGTCGCTTTTTGAAAAATTTTGACACATTTTCCGAACCTCAATTTATATGGATTTTTTCCATATAAGTACTTACCCTACCATCCATTATGCATTTCCTACTAAATGTTTTGGACTTTTTAAGTGTAACAAGAATGAATAATTTGGAACTGCAGCACTTAGAGCAGATAATTGCGTGGCTGATAGGACCTATTCATTCTTATTTCACTTGTGGTTAATCAAATTCATACGTTTGCCAGTTTTGAGAGGAGAAATTTACCTTTGTTACACACCCACCTTGCCAATTTTGGGGTAAATGTCACCCCGAATGTATGTCGAGGCTTAATTCCCCTCTCAGCTCCCTGGCCCGTATTTTTACAGTCCTTTTCCTAATATTAAACTGTATTAAATGCTATGGTAAAATTAGTTGCACGCTTGCGGAAGCTGCTTTTGCGGTGGTTTAGTAAAGTACGTAATAAGTTCCAACAGAATCGACAAAAAGCCTGGTGAAGTTTAAACCTTAAAGTATTCGAACTAGGTTTAAATTCTACAATTTGAAATCAACTTTGTCGTAGCGACACATCTGAAAGATGAGTTTTTTATATCGATCCTCATGGAACTAAGTTCACATTAAAATATCTCTAATACATCAAAATTCGCTCGTTCCCATACGCATCTAGAGCCTAAAACTATGGTATTAAATCTACAGCTAATTTTAATAACAAAATTAAACTTGTTAAAAACTTAATTTTAAGTCGAACAACGTATCTACTTTTAAAATCAGGTACAAATCAATATAAATGCGACGTGTTAAGAAAAGGTTCCCATTCCTCAGTGGCGACTTATACAATCCTCTCCAAAAATACACGTAAGTAAGCTTATTGCATCATATCCACTTTGGGCGCGTCAAAACATTCTACTTACAGCAAGCAAAACATTAAGGGCTTAAGACATAATAGCAATTAGCCCTCTTGCTTATAAGTTAAAGAGACGTAACTACCGCAACATCGAAGACTGGATTCCTATCTTACGTCACAAAATTAAGTCTAAGGTAACTGAACCATCCAGAGGAAGAATAATAATGAGATCGTGTTGTTACCAACTTAATTACAGTCTGGACGATAAGTAGAATCAGTAAAACATTAAAAGTAAATATAACTTAATATTATACACAACATTTTTTGGCTTTTATCAAACTCAAAATCACAGAAAAAACTGTTACTTATTACACTTATACGACACCATTTTCATAGACAAAATACCACTTGGTTTAAACAGTTCTTTTAAATCGTTGTAAGTTAAAAACTAAACCAATGTGTTTTAAGCTATGCAGGGAAGGGTTTTCTTAAAGATCCAAGGGCCCCATATTCACCATACCATTACATTTTCCTAATTCTAATATAACAAAAAATATAAATAAGTCCATGTGTAAGTTACATAACATGTGCAATCTTTTCTATGATCCTAACATATTATGTCATGTGCCATTATATTATTGGGGTCGCCTTAAATGCTAAGTTTTAAAAGGAATCTAATATTTAGCCACTATTTAGTTAGTATCAAATGTGAAAGTCCATATCAAAACATCGGATTTATATGCAGGTAGTTAAAACCCTCCTATTGTGGTACTTTTTAAAATAGTGATTAAAATGTTACCGTCTACCAGTAATACAAATTAATAAATAAGTTATGACCACTACTTAACTGCATAGACAAGTCTATCCGTAATAGATAGGTTAATAACCAAGAATAGGTCGTCGGTTCATTTGTGTACAAGGCTCTAGGTTCTAAAATCGATACAATTTTCGTGACTGCCAGCCCAGCCTACGGAATGACTCACTCCGATATTAATAACATTTTTCACCAAACTCAACTTTGTCCTGTAGTAGTTAAGACTCACTATCTTTGCGGCCTAACACATTTAATGACAACTTATACACCTACTGTTTGCTATATAAATAAACCGCCATTTTATATTTTGACCTTGCTGAATATCAATGTAAAACATAAATATGTATTTATGCTTTAATATGGAATTTTTTCGCGGTGAGTCATACCGATTGTGCGAAAAATATAGAATTCAGACTTCATTGTAGTTTTGCATTTAAATGAAACTTATTACCATATTTAATCAATTTACTGATTAGGCCTTTTCATTACTATTTTTAATTAAGTTAAAAATACCAAGTCCTCAAATATAAAGAGAACATATTGCATAGTTAGCGTGATTCACATAAACCAACCCTAATCATGAAAGATTTCAAAACAGACTATCATTTGTATATGACAGTTATCATCATATCAGCATTTGCGTAAATCGGTTGATATAAATATATATCTCTTAACTATGACATATTGATCCAGTGCAATGCGATAAATAATGATAATGAATGAGTAATACCAAGCATTACTGAAGAATATCTATCTTTATACATTATTGTTAACGTCGTGAAATAAATATTGACGATTACATGCGAATAAATATTAATATGAATACAGGTTGCTGCGGTATTGGGACTAGCATTAACATACTGCACTACAGTGCTATCTGAGCATTAGTAATAAAAATTTACAACAAGCCCTTGACTTAGCAAAATTATTGCCAAGCATATGCTAAACTCTTTGGTATTATTCACTGGGACTAAGCTAAATACATAAATAACTACTGCTTTCCATTGTGCTTTCTTCCGGAAATCAATACAATAAGGATATACAACATCAACTCTCCTTGAAGTTCTGACTGGTTCTCTCTTATGTACATCAACCCCGAGCCAACATTCTGCTTACTAAAAGCGTTGGTATCCGCAAGTTCCTGCGTTTTCTTTCTCCAAAGTTTCACCAAGGTGCGTTCAAAGTAAAACGGCCTGAAGAGGCGTGGACAGCGCCATGTGCTCAGCGCCCCTGACCGGCAACCTTTGAGCTGTTACGTAATGCCTCATGAGAGCGGGAACAGTAGGAAATGCGGTTGAAGCACCTCCCAAAGTGTAGCCTTCAGCTCCACGGCAGATACGCATGTGCATGAAACCACGGGTTGACCTGTTGACAAGTGATTTGATAAATACTTTTATTTCACAAGAATTACACATATAAATTTGACATGCATTATATAGATATCACGTCTTACATGTAAAGACCGACCATCTATAAGGTGGAAACTTACTTCAAACTTAGCGAGTAGTCGTGCTTTGCAGATTCGCTATTTCTGACCAAAAATGCGCCTTCATTCGCATCTCTAAGCAGACCCTCTGCTTCTTGTCTCGACAAGGTCCCATGGTACCAACTGCAATGATAAAAGAAGCATGAGTTTTAATTTCAAACGTTTTGTGAACATGAATCGAACTTCTTGCTAAAGTTAACAACATACCCTTGTCTATCAAGTGGAAGTGAAGCGTCCACGAGATCTCGGGGCGGAGCGATAGGTCCCAAATTCAAATGCAATCCTTTAGAACTGCCAGAACCCCCGCTACCGCTGTCAAAGTTCAGCGTCATCTTTGCTTTGTGTTTGTTTTCTGTAAAGAAACATTAAACTATTATAAAGAAATTCTAAAAAAAAATAAAGTAAGCTAATGGATGACATTATCTTACCAATAAAACATATTATTGGTAAGCAATTTCTAAAAAGGACCAATCGCCGTGTCGCGTCTTATTAGACGTTAAACTGCACGCGATCGTTCAGGACTTCGAAGTCCTAACTCAACTGAACGGATACAAATTGCTCCCAACAAATACAGGAAAAAGTTTTCCCTCAAAAAGCACTCAAGCAAATTAAATATTGGGAGGGCGTCCGAGCAAAGAATTTCGTATGGAGCAATCTGGAGTCATGCGTCTTAATCGGCATAATGCGCTTGCGGTCGCTTTGAGTTAGGAGTATCTAAAGATGTGAGCTGACAGGCCCTTAGACTTGCTTTCTTTTCGAGATTGACATGTAAATTTTTCTGACATAATTACATTACAGCAAAGTACACTCCACGTTTATAAAACTCGTTTTTACTGAACCTTTACGAGGGATTGTTTTTATTAAAATAAAATACGTAAATACGAACCTTGATTTAAATCCTGAACGCTCTGGCTCGAGGAAGCATTAGAGATGACTCCTCCAAAGTCATTATTTAATTGCAAGGATTGTCCTCTCAATTTTCGGCGAAGTTTTGGCATGTCAAATGGCAAGGATCGCAAGTCGGCTTCAGCTTCAGCACGACGTCTCCTCAATTTTGGCATATCAAATGGTAAATCAGATAAGTCTATGTCTTCTTCCTTACGTTCTTCCTCAGTGTTGCTATTTTTAGAATTAATAAAAGCATTTCGGGAATCAACACCTTCTCTTGAGTGAATTGATATACCACTGTCAGAGCCTTGAATCTCTGTATCACCAGCTGTTGAATGTCTGAATGTAAGATTCAAAATATTTCTATTTTGTAAAGCTCTGCGTTTTGGTTTAGGAACAATCTCGACTGTTGTTTGTATTGTTGTGTTCCCCGTTTCACCGTCCTCTGGAGAAACCTTTTGAGAATTATTATTCTTATTGTTATCAGATGTTTCTGATCCTGGTTCTTGTGATGACTTGTCAGATATTGGACTCAAAATGTGTAGTTTAGCTGGATGGTGTCCAAACCCCGACAGTTGCATGTGATGTGATTTTGTAAATGGAACATTACCAGAATCTGAGCTATGGGAACTAAGAGAAGATGAATGTCGACTTTCTGAACTACTGCTACTCCTGTCTCCCTCGCTATTACTACTTCGTAATGATTCCATACTACCCCCACTGCTGCTGGTAGCCATGCTTTCTGTACTTGAATATTTACGTCGCGGACGAATAACGCTAGGCCTGCCCTTAAACTCCATTATAGGGCCGACCCCCTTTGGCCCTGTATACCGATTCAATTCAGGTGTGTCAGAATCGGAAGTGGGTCGGCCCTTAATCTCTAAAAAAATACCGTCTTTAGATTGTCCCCTCTCATCATCACCATCGCGAGACTCACGGCTGGAATCCCTGAGTCGCTGTCCAACATCAAGGTCTGTCGATACTGAGCCTTTGATATCGGCCATGCTTGCGTCGCTGCTCGTCGGTGTATCCCGAGCTCTTAATGATTTTACCGGCAGTCTAAGATCTTTCAAACGAGGATGTGCCGGTTGAGATTGTGGTAAATTCGGAGCACTCTTTATACTGTTCATGGCAGAACCATCCTTCTGTTGAAATTTCGTCGGCAAAGGTGCCGTAGATGGTGGCGATGGAGTATATCCGCGTAGCGGTAGCTGAGAAGTTGATGCAGTACGATCTTCTCCTTCAATGTGAACTTTCTCTAATTCTTCTGCTAAAGCTAATGGATTACTTTCATTTTCCCTTTTTTGACGAATTGTAGGGATCTTTGATCGTCGTACGCTGTCAGTTTTCATGGTCACTTTGCGGCGGCCTTTATAATCTGGTTCACTACGCTCGACAGCTTCAAATGCAGATGATGCAGAAGAAATAACTTTTCGCTCTTCAGCTTGAAAAAGAGCTGGGTGGTTACTGACACGGTCAAAGTCGTCCAAATCATCATCAGAGCGAGCAGTTTTGCAATCGAATGCAGTTTCATATATCTGTCGGGTGGTCATCTCTTGCGGCCAGCGTGGCAGTGGCGCCGGCACGTAAAAGACGCTGCGGGAAGGCTCCTCTACATCTTCGGGCGCGGCGCACGCACAGCCGGCCGCGTCGCGCCCGCGACGCCTCGGCGGCATCCACGCGCTCTCACCTGACGATGACGACGACCGTTCTAACTCACGGAAGCCATCTTCAGCAACTGAAAATCGTTTCGGCAGATTCGGGCGTGGAGCAACGTGAGGAGCGTCTAGACTGGCTGACTTCCGGTATCTAGGACCACGAGATGATGAGGTTGTAGAGGCTGTCGGTGCAGATGGAACTGGCTGTGTTGGGGCGGTCTTGAATAAGTCACCGTAATAATAAGGGCTTGGATTCCTCCTTGGAGCGTTAGCGTATCTTGGATCTGAACGCCCGCTGTCAGGCGAGTGCAAGGATGGAGCGGTTGCAAATGGATCGAATTCACCAAACTCGTCTTCTTCTTCCTCTTCCGTTGATGACGATCGATCTTGTGATGACGATTCTATAAAAAAAAAATATTTTAACTTACATAGGTAACATTTACGAGATAAATGAAAAAGCAAATAGCGCTGAGAGAACCTATTAAAGAGCATTTAGAAGATAACCTAGGGCTGGTAACGAGCTAGGCACAAATTCACGAGTTGCCCTCTACTCTGTCTCAGGTCGGTCGCTTCAACTCGTCTCAAGTGGCGTGCAAAATGAGCATCCGGAATGGGTCCTCATATTTTCTGAGAACTCAACCGGTTGTAAAGATGTGGGAAAGTCGTTCACTATTCTTTGGTGATACAGATTGGACTCTTATCTCTAAAGTTTCTATTATTAAAAACTTTCTGAGAGCTTATGGTTCCGCACATTCTCAGTATGTATAAATTGAGCATCGGTTTCTATAGTTATTTACCCTCAAAAGGGTGAGGTGAGAGGACAAAAGGGGTGATCTTGATAAACGTCCCATTTCTGTTGTATTTCAAATATCCATTAACCGTTTGATAAATTACTATCGTTAAGCAAACATTATTGTGCATTAGTAATTTTGCAGTTCCATTAGTGGTAAAGGGGAAACAATAACCACATACGAAATGATTTCCAAAAAAATTAAAAACTTTTAAAATTATGTGTACCGAGCATTGACTTCAGAGTACAATACTTGTAGGTAGGTACTTCAGTCTTAATACGCATACATTTCCATTTCAATCAACCTGTAGTGGTACTTTTTGTTAATGAATGCATAAAATCCCCTCTAGGCACTACATGCAATGCGAGGCTAATGTTATTTCAAAGGCACAGAAATACCCTAATGAGAATTCCTTCCTCGTTCAACAAAGGAATCCTTCTGAATGCATCTTGAACGTAAAAAGCTTGGATTTAAAATCCCAGAGCTGCGACGACGATACGAAATGCTTGACGATTCGTGTACTAAATGTAGTTTACTATTTTTAAATTACTTTTTAATATTTTTTCCAAGCCACACACAATATCTGTGCAGTCTGTATTGTTTTCAGTTCTGCATTATACTTTAGCAGACCACATTTATGGTTTGTTATGTTTAATTCCGTAATAATACACTGAGTGCTCATATTTTTAATATTTGTTCGTTGTCATAAAAATTATGTGAAAAATAACATCAAATTTTGCACCGAAGAAGAACTTTTCTCAAGTGTTTCTCAAAGTACATCAATAACCATCAATCCAACATGTTACTGTCACTTGACAAAACGACGCCAAAAACTGTGCAAATTGTCTATTAGCGCCGTCGAAAGGGAGGTAGGTGGGGGGAGACTAAGTGACGTCATTTCGTGACGTAATTGCTTTTCCACGTGGATGACCAGAGCCCTTGCGACGTGAAATTTGTTAAATTGTCGCGATTAGCGTGTTAAATGTATTTCGATAACGTGTCGGCGGCAAAATGTCGAAGGTAACAACTTTAATAACGAATGTCAAAGCTTTGCAATAGCATTTTGTAGAAAAGACAGCCATTATTTTTGGTCAAATGGATAAAAGAAAAGTTAAGACACAGATTATGTTCTTGTTCTACTTAACATAATTTCCAGACATAAAATAATATATTTTCACACCATTACGGCTTTAATTCTTTTGATTGATCTCAAAGATAGTTGAATCAGTACATCCGGTACAGTTTAATGATAAATTTAATGATAAAAAATACATAAATAAACATCAACATATTCATAATCTTGTTCCATAGCTTTACCTTACCTATACCTAAATTGCAAAATACCTACCTATCTTATCAACGAAAAGTTAAAGCCCAGTGTTATAATTATGATACAGTACCATAACAATTAACTAGACAAACCCGGTATTTTCAGCATAGTAATCATGCAATAAGTGAACTTAGTTAATAAGGTCACAATGTGATATCAATTTGTTCTCTTTTAATATTATGCGCTGTTCAAAAATATAATGTTTAAAGCCATAAACTTTCAAAGGTGCCATCAGCCTGATAAAGTGTATCTAGTTTATGCTTATAATGTGTAACTGTAAGTATATTGTTATACTATTGTATTTATTTTTGACGAATAAAGTATTTTGAAAAACAACAAAAACAAACTAGACAAAGAATTGAAAACCAGTAACTAACAGTTGTAAGCGGACTTATTTACAGCCTAGGTTATTATTTCCGGTTACATTTTCCCCAGACAGTCTAGACGGATAGGCAAATGACAAAAGAGTTGATTAAAACTAGCTATTGTTGTCGATAGTAGTGCCGTTCGTGATATCAGAACGTCCCTGGATAGGAGATTCAGGACATAATGGATTATGTCATTGTCCTGAACCATTGGAAGTAGAAATGGATAAGCTCAGACTGACTAGGGCTTCTACAATCCATATAAAACCGGTTAATAAAAAATTGAAAAAGGTGGAATTTTGGAAGCTGACGAATCAAACAGAAGCGGAAGAATCTTGTTGAGAATGAAAATACAAAGGCTCAGAAACATTAACTATAGTCATCATTGTGTTGTAACAAAATACATGATGTGAAATGTTAACACTGTATACATACTGCAATGTACAATTAGTAGTGGGTCGTATTTCTTTTCTAAGAGTCAACGAATGGACAGCACTCTAAAAGATATGTCTGTACCTACGGGCACACTCTCTAACCGCAAAGAACAATGCCTAGAGATTCTACAGCGATTGTTATGCTTTGAGAGAAAGGATTCTTTGTCCTTGTAGTCCTTGGAGATGAGCTAGGACACGGCTTTTAACATAAAAGAGCACACAAGAATAACACGACCGTAATCATACAAATGATAAAACATTCACTGTAAGGTGATTTTATTGGCAGGAAGTTTTACCAATAACATAGCATTGTTTCAGTTGTTAACTCTATTGTAAAACAAGCGGATATGAGGTTTCGAATTTCATCAAATGTATGAATGCAATTAATACTACAGTTACGCTTCCTTGCGCTCACATATTTTGCATATTATGCCGATTTTTATTTATGGGGTAAGAGATATGTATAGACTAGAAATGTGTCAAATCAACAAGTTATGCCATACCGATGTAATTCTACAGATGAAAAATAACATAATTGAAATCTTACCCGATTCGTAGTATGGTTGAGAACGATGCCTGGAGTGTCTTTCGTGCCTCAATGGCGCTGAGGGGGCAGGTTCTGGTGGTGACTCTGCTGACACCTCGGGCGCACTGTCAGGGCTACGCCTGGATACGCCCGGAGCCGAAAGGTCAAAGTCTGTCCTCCTGGCGGACTCGTAATCAGCACGTCGTCGAGCCGACTCAGCATCAAACTCTGGCCGTCTTCCAGAGTCACGGTCAAATTCCCTTCCGTAATATCTCCGTGAGTCGTATTCGTATGGACGCCGGCAGGAGTCAAAGTCGTAATTGCTTCGGCGGGTGTCGTAGCGCCATCGAGAGCTCTCGGGAGATCTGCGTTGTTCTCTCGAGCGGCGGCTCCTTTGTGGTGAACGACGGGCTGTATCGCGAGGAGTGCAGTACGCCTCTACGAATTCAACCTGGAACAATGTATAACAATAGCTCGTATAACAACAATAGTGTTTATAGAAGTTTAGATATCCTCGACAGAGGATAGCAAGTTATTTAGCCCTGATAGAAAAGATAGAGCTCCAGACCAAATTATAGGGTATAAACCAATTGTAAGTAAAAATCATACAAAACAATTATATGAATGGAAGGGATTTCATTGCAAGCCATTAACTTTATAGCCGGATTGTCTTTGTATGCCATTGAATAATGATAGCAGGATTGGAACTCTTCAAAAGCGCAGCAATGGTACGGTAGACCGGGCATATAGAACAAGGGCCACCACATACCAAGTGACTATTAGTAGAAGAAGCCCTTCATCACGAAGGTCGATTATGTGGCAGAGTAAAGTGGTAATAAAATGCAGCGGTCACATATCCGGCGACCGTAACGGCCGGTTAGACGTCCTCTCCCCTCGACGGGCGTCATTACCACGACCCGTTTGTGTTTATGGGGACGGATAT
Organism: Metalampra italica; assembly: GCA_949699065.1. Classification (NCBI taxonomy): domain Eukaryota; kingdom Metazoa; phylum Arthropoda; class Insecta; order Lepidoptera; family Oecophoridae; genus Metalampra; species Metalampra italica. Next base: position 5,356,276 of record OX452987.1, read on the forward strand.
AAAGAATATTATGAGATATTGTGCCTGTATCGACTCTACTACGAGGTGATAACATTTCGAGGGACCCTGCCAAATTTAGTTCGTGGGTAGACAAATTTTTATGGCGACCGACTTCATTCGGGGTATGTGAGCTCCAGCTGTTAGTGTGGAACAGAAACCTAATTTTCAATTTTATTTACATTATTTGAACAAAACCTATTTCCGAAAAGTTTAACATCATTTCCTCGCATACTGACCTCAATACGTCTATCGTAAACTCATTACAATCTATTTACGTTCCAACTTCCCCAACATACATACACAAATATTTATTTTTCAGGTCTGTGATGATATCTGTTTAACCCGAGGGTAGTTCAGGCCATTAAAGTCGTTGATGAGTCTCCGGTGCCATGCCTCCGGGAAACGAAGGGCTTTTCGTAGCGAGATCTCATTAAGGGTTAAATTAGTAGAAGCTCAAAAGGATTGTACGTGGGACGTGGGAGAGTTGTTTACCTAACACTCAAACTTTGAATGAAACAAATGCTTTATCGTAAGAACTTCATGGCACTTTGCATTTTAAATAAATTTAATTGTTACGTTGACGAACATTGCGCCATTAATTTTGAATCACTAACCACGCTCGCGCTGCCGCTGCCAACAGCCGCAACGAAATGAAGAAAAACAATAAATTTAGTAAAAGTAATAATTTAAAAGTATAAATTGCATATTTTTCGTACGTTTTCAAATTGCAATAAATTCATAGTACATACATATTTAAATTGTACTAAATCTATACATATAATAAAATCGTAAAGGCCAAAAAGTCTGTACATTGAATATATTCGGAAAAAAACCAACCAGGGCGACTTAAAATGAGCAACTGAACATGTTAGAACAGTTTTTAAAATTATTGTCTGTCTGTCTGTCTGTCTGTTTGTTTGAACGCGCATCACGTCTAAACCACTGAACGGATTTTGACGAAACTTTGTATGATGACAGTGTATATCCCGGAATAACATCAAATAAAATAAAAATCTCGAAAAGTGACTGAGAAATGACAACCAGCAATAAAAACCTCTCATTTCCTAACATTTGTATGAACTTATAGGTCAGGGTAGCCTGGTTAATTTTGAAAATGTTTTGTTTTCTTCAGTGACTGGCTGTTGGCTTAGTTGGTGGTGAGTGGTGACCACGGGTGGTGACCCTGCCTACTGAGCTAAAGGTCGTGGGTTCGATTCCCACCCGGGGCCAACATTTTGTGTGATGAGCATATCTGTTGGTTTTCGGATTCTTGGTGTTTGTATGTAGGTATTTGAGTATTTATTTATAAGTATTATACAGGGTGGAAATTATGGACCGTCGTTGGAGGGAAAGTATTCTAAATACTGAAGATTTTACTCAAAGATTTTACTTTTTTTAGATTTACTCAAATGATTCCTTTATTTTCAAAATTAAATACTTAAAACTGCATTTAAAGATTTTTGAAACGTCACTTGCCTCAGCCGGGAATCGAACCGGACAAAATTTTTAAAAATGCGTATTTATAAGACACCAATCGAAAGGGTCAACCATCAGAATCAATTCCTTCTAAGTAACATAGTATCTTAAATTAAAAGGAGGCCAAGAAATTTTACATTTATATAAATAAAAACTATTAGGTCTTCCTTAGAAGTTTATGTAAAAATAATAATAAATTTCCATGAACAATTTTTTAGCGCAAATAGCAATTTTAAAGCAGTAGAAAACCGTGTTTCTGTACATTGAATAAATTTATCAAAAAATGAGTGTGGGTGATTAAAAAAAGTAACAGAACACAAAAATGCATTTTTAAATTTTTTGTCTATCTGTATGTATGTAATCACTAATCTCCGAAACCACTGAACGGATTTTCTTACGGTTTTTACAGGTAGATTAATTTGTTTCATTGAAATCAGATGACAGCGAAAAAAGTTATCGTCATTTACAGATAAATCATTTAACGTAACTAAAACAGGAGATATTTAAGAAAAGTATATATGGGATTTTTTATTAAGAGCAATAGAAGCCAAAACAATATTTTTTAGAGCTTCTGTCCGTCTGTCTGTCATATTATGTTTATACCGGCATCACGCAAATCCGGCATCAGGTAAAAACTACTTCACCAAATTGGATACGGTTTTCACAGTTGTGTTCCTGACGGTTTGACTTAAAATCTGGTGATTTTCCCATAGGAAAGATAGGATAGCAGAGATAGGTACTTACGATAAGGTACCTACTTCCAAAATCCACGCTGACGAAGTTGCGGGCAACAGCTAGTAGACAATAAAAGGGTACGAAAAGCATCCGTACAATCAGAAGAAATAAAAGGTCTGAGATCCGGTGCTGCACCGCGCACCGGGGGCAGTGCTCTTTATTCAAACTTTTACTGTAAAAGGGTAGGCTTCATCTGGCGCATTGTTTAAACTCTCCTTGCTATGCATGAAAATTTATTTACATAATTAAACGTCGGCCGTTCTACCCTCGTTTTGATTTGCGATGTCTACAGAGATTTCTGCACTTTATTTGCATATTTCATCTTAGTTACTTAATTGCTTGCGTGACAATGACAACCTTCCAATTTTTTTCTCAGGCTAAATAATTGGACTCATATTTGTTAAGTTAATGAATAATAACAAAATACCCATTCATATCAATTACATTTTAAACGCTTTCAAGTAAACGAGATAAAAAAGATAGGTACACAACTTACCAGGAAAATAACTACATTTGCTCTTTGATAAACTATGGAGAGAACAACTTCTGATAACAGTATTTCTCGGAAGGATCTACATGAGATCTATTCTTATTTCTCTATTAACTGACTCATTTTATTTACAGATTCAAATCAATTCCGCTATTGGAGCGTAAGGGTTAGCACTGAAAGGGATCAAATTGAATTCGGCTCAAGCACACATGTTCACGTCTACCCATTCATCAATTGTATCGCATAATGGAGGGATAGTACAGTAGTCAACAGCTCACTTCCTGTACGTGCATATCAATGTATAAATATAACCAGGCCACACAGTTTACTATTTAAACTACTTAGCTACGAGCTAACGAGCAGAACATTGATATTTACATAAATAAGAGCTATTAAATGATGTTGCAAAATGTTTAAAGGTCACAAACAAGAATTCAAATTGCTATATCGATCTTTGAAAAGATAGAAGTGACCGCACCTAAATAACAGGTTTTGGAGAAGGCATTTAGAATGTCAACGCAAACTACCTTATTGAGAATAGGAAATTACAACACTTTAAAGTTTACACACTGCAGAGGAAGGAAATAAATGTAACAATGTAAATTGAAACAACTAAAGACCTTGTTGTAGTCAACTATCGATTTATATTAATAAGGATACTGGAACAGTTCGTCTTTTATAAGATTAATCTTTCCGATTGACAGTATTAGCATTTATATTGGCTAGATAATAAAATCTTAATGGCTCTTCTCAGTAAAGTTGTGTAAGAGCGATGGAATCCAGGATCTCGTAAAGAAATTGGTCGAAGGTATCAATAAAATCTGTTTAAATAGTGATGTTAGGTGAGTCATACTAAGTCGAGCCCTTATTTACAGCAAGATAAAATTTTAACGTTCTGCTTGGATCAGATAAGAAGATATTTTTATCTATAGGTACTTACTGCATTAACATAACTAGGAATTTAAGATGCTGTTAACTTTGAAGATGATAATAATGGAGTCTTGAACCTTATCTCTAAAGTTTAGTATCACAATCATCCACCACAGAATACAGATTTTTTTCTAATTCTCTATTTTAAAGACGTAGATGACAAATCAAACTTTAGAAATATCTGTACAAAAACTGTGACTTAAATAACATCAACAGACTTTTTTTGGCAATTGCCGATTATAAAAACATCGTCCACTTATAGAAAGGAGTTATTACAATTCCGGGTTCGCCGGCTATGAGTAATGCAAACAGTATGGAGGATGTGGGACAAGACGCAGCTTTCAGACAGCGAATGAGTCACCATCACAGGCCGGGCCCGGCGTATTTATACCGGAGACACGCCTCCTGGGATCCCGGCCTAAAATAGCGCATTAGTGTCGCGTGACTTTGTATGATCGCAGGTCTGCATTTCATAGGTCATTGTTTTTTTATTTTCCATCAATATTTTTGCGATTCTTTTTAGAAATTCGTCAAAACCCTCATAGAGAAGAGATTGACGGATACCTAGTGTGTACTACGACGTACGCTTTACTAAGTTTTTTTTATTCTTCATTAACGCTTTTGGCAAACACTTTGAAAGTCATTAAATTTTCCATTTCATTAAAATCAATAAAAGTACCTACGAGTAATTCTATAATAGCTCCTTCATTAAATTATATGTATGTGATTAATATTAACACATCACACATAACAAGTCTTTCACGTCCTTGTGGCAAGGATTTTGAGGTAGTAATTAATTAGCGCGGCTTTTAGCAGATGTTTCAGAAACAGCCAGTGAGTCACTTACGATCGTAGTGCCGGCTTTGTTTACAATAACAATCGTGACGACAAAAAACTTGCTATCTACGTAGGAGGTGGTAGGAGCACTAAAGATCAAACAGAATATGTTTTTAAGAATGACAGTGGGTATGATTGATAGCCGACATAAGATTATAAAGAACAGGGATTTTCCACTGGAGACGATGCATGGTTGAATAATTAACTATTTTACCCAAGTAATTAGTTGAAGTAAAGATAAAGTACAATTAAAGCTATCACACTATATTTGAACTAGCATCAAGGCAAGCCCTACGTTCGAAAGTTAAAAAGGAAAAATAAAGTTAGACTTTTGTTTCATTTTCATTTGACGATTGGCGCGGTCATTCCTGTGTAGTCGCAAACCACTGTCTGGTCACGTTCTGCAAACTGGAGACCGCAAACAGGTTCCGCACAACCGAATTAAACAGATTTTCTTTTATTCTTTTCACTCTCATGGGTTTCACAGTCGCGACGTGCTTTTCAATTACTGTGGGCTGGTTGGCTCGAAGCCCTGAATGTCTGCTATCTGTCTAGTCAACGAGGTGTATAATGTTTAGTATGGAAAAGACCACAGAATCTTCAAATTGTAAAATCAGTAACAAAACGTGCCATAAGCGGAAACTAAATAAAATATACTCAAGACGATCGTTAGGTTAAGAAGACTATTTTCATACCAAACTCACTTCAATCAACTCTGTAGACACAATTGTAGCAAATGACAAAACAAGCGAAGGAAATAAGCTTAATTACTTAGTTGCCAGTCCGAGTCGCCCAGAGGGCCGTGGGTCTCCTTAAGTAGACCCTTACGTTTGTTTCAATGAAGGGAGCAATTATGGAAGAAATTCTCAACACCTCCTTGGAAAGGTCGGCGCACCCTTAAAACATGGTGAAAATTGTTTTGAATCTCTTTATGCTTCACGTTGATTGAATATACGTTGTTCTTCCCTTAATCTACCAATTGAACAGTTACATAATTATTTGACAGTAGTTCTAGTAAGATGAAACGAAGCCAACGTAAGAGAGTGTGTACTTAATTGTCACAGAGATAATGACATGAGCAAAGGATCTTTAAATAATAATACAATTATTGTTAGTCTGTCAAGGGTTCAGAAAATTTGTAAGGAACGAGACCCGAGCGCGTCATTGAAGCAAGACAAAGTATCAAGAGACTCGATAAGGTGTAGATAAATCTTTTGTGACAAGGGCTCTCAGTCACGAGACAAAAAGTTTTAAGACTTGTTTTGGCATACTCAAAACAATTCCGCAAAGATTTTTATTGTAATTTATGCTCCATTTGCGATTGCTGCATTATTGAAATGATTTAATAGGTACTTAAAGTATGTAGGCAGGTAGATGCTGAAAGATAATAAATAAGTAATAAAATACAATAATGAATGATATGCAGTAAGTTCTCTATCAATCTCCATTTTTGATAAAAACAGACTTTGATAGGTATTATAAACCTATTTCCAAACTTCGTTTTAAAAATAGTAACTTTAGTTTTAAGTACTACCCATAGATTTAGGATTTAGCGTAGCGAAAATTTTTTGGGTCTGTGACTGCACCTCTTTAAATAAATAAATTGACATATTCTTGCGCTTCAATCATTGTTTCGACCCAGGAGCTGCTGGTAGAGTACCAACCAAAATGAAACAGAAATAGCGCAATTTCACTGTCTCTTTCCATTCTACGAGAAAAACTTGAATTGAACCAGAGCCTTGAACGAATAACTATAAGCGCATTGAATTCCATGCAAAAATGTTGCAGCATTTTATAGGAACTCCATTCTATCATGACTTTTGAAATAAGACAAAAGATTGTGCCTCTGCTATCAGGGAATAAACTTTGCTCTCTCAAGTTGTAACTGAGTTAAGCCAACCCCTGGGATCGCCACAGGCCAGAAGTCCCTAATCAATATCTACTACTGTCTATGCTTTGCTTTCTTTTGCTATATTTAAGTGTGGAGCACTTTTTAATTATGTGTAAAGACCAGTCCAAGTAATATGTGAATACTAAGTACTCTACCTAGCTACTTACATTCTATACCTACAGCAATATTTCCTTCCGTCATTGAAAAATATGAATGACAATCGAAATAGATCAAGGAAGTTCTGTGAGATGAAATAATTAAGTAGTTTATGATATTAGAACTGGGGTTAATTACCAACTCACCACATGCACCACCAAAATCCATTGCAATATCTGTCGCATCTTAGATATCAGCTTCTTATTCGAAGGCATTGTCGTAAAATCCAATAGTATGTCCGGAAATAAATAGTACAGAACGATCACCAACTTTATCGACCGTTTCACAAGTGACACGCACACACAAACTAATAACTAAAACTACACTTTCACACAAACTTGTTCTTGTAAACTAATGTTTTACACAGTAAACTTATCTCGTCAAATTATGTGCAAAGTCTAGGCGTTTTGCAGTAGAACCTGCGATATAAACGCCTAGAACTGTTCGGTTGCTTGACGAGTCCAACTGTAGACTGACAACACAGCTCAAACACTACACGCGAATGTGTAAAACGGTGACTCATCGCCCCGCATACTGTTTACCGAGGCTTGAGTCATCGCGCTGTGTGGAAACCACCCAGTAGCGATCGAGCGCTTCAAGCAAACATTAAATCTTACACCCAATAGACCCATTACAAATCCAAAGCGCTGGATCTGCTGTGTTATATAAAACCGACTCCATTAATACCTCTCCACCGCACGTGTCCCACAGTCGGTTAGCTATTGTAAGCTTTAACTCCAGTTCTATGAATTCAAATTCGCAGTGAATAAGTTACGGAAACGCAAACTTTCGCGTTTGGATTTCGACTTAAGTTATGTTAAATTACGAGTTTCGAGACTCGACTAGGTTGAATGCCGTTTTAAGGTCGTTTCTGTGATAGAAACGCTAAAATTCCTAATAATGATAGATAATAGACAACAGTGAGTGAGTAATCGAGTTGTCTCTGGTCGAATACGGGCTTCGACGTCCAATGTGTAATTAAAATAGATACCGAACTAGATTAGAAATAGTTAGACGCGGGTTTCGCAACAAATGCCGTACCGTACTAACAGCAACACTGCCAACGATTTATCAGGTTTAGTGACCAACGGTTCTTTATGTCTGACATTTAAATGTTTTTGCAGTCGTTAGCGCGCAAGTGATATCGAACTCAGAGTAATTACAGATGCAGTTATAAATCTCTTCGGGATAACTTTGGCATTTATGTGCAGGCCTTTTATGGTCGTACCTCGTGTTTTTGCGTAACATTATGTGAACTAAAACAAGTATTGGTAAATTCTTGCATAATAACGTGGGTTTGTATTCACAAACGATTTTGATCGCCAGGTTGCAAGGACAAGAAAATGCATACTTACTTCGTACTTACAACCTAACTTTATCTACTATTATTGTGTAAGAGCTCTATTGCAATGTCCATTTAATATGACAGCTCCTTGACACTGCTATATTATGTTTACGACTTCTTATATCATTCCTCCAATAGTCGTAGTAAGTAAACTTACTTGGGCATCAATTCTATTTCTCTGTAATTTTAGAGAGCCTTGGTTTCTTACTTGTAGCTTCAATAATTTTCAATGCCATTAATAACATTTCCGTATAAGACATTGTTTGTTTTTCCACGAACAAATCAAACATCTCCAATGTTTACTTTGAGATCATTAAGTTTGCATGTAACTTAGGTTATGTATGTAACTTACACATAATACCAGTGTGTTAAGTATACTCTAACAAACATAACACTCAATAAAAATATACCTAAAGAAATCATGTAAGTACCCAGTTACGTAGGTCTCTATTTGTTTTAACTCAAGTTTTCAAATAAAATATACTAAGCAGTAGGTTTGTAATACTTCTCTAATAATAATGAAACTCTTGAATAGTGTCATCTATAATGTTGTAGCTAACAGGTTGTCAAATAATTAATGGCTAACCTATTAATTAACGACGGGTATCATGACCTATAAGAATATGATAAAATGACCTCAGTGTATTTTAAACTGAGGTCATTTTCATCATGAATAGACACAACGCCAGTTAACAGGTTATTCATTAAATCCATACACTTACAAAATAGATAATTAGTTATCTAAATAGAACGTGGTGTTTAGTATGCCCAAAACATACATAAACGATGTCAGACACCTATTTAAAGAAAATACAATAATTCAACATTATAAAACCATACAATGATCTAAGCTTAGCGGTAATTTTATAAGATGATCTAAGATTTCTGGAGGTGAACGCTCTCATCGATTGAATGGCTGAGCTCTCTTCGGTGATATCACCGGTAGACAATGTCGGAATAATGAATGGCATTTTGTCAAGTTTGAAGTGATACGTGTCAAACATGACATTGGGCGTTATGATTTATTGGTTAAATTGAGTGTTAGTCGGTAATAGATATTATGCAATTATCAATCTATTAATTAAACTATCTTTTTTAAGACAGATGGTAACGCAAAATAATCAGCAGTAAGAACTTTAACTTTTACTGACTGCTCTCAAACGGTGAAGGAAAACATCGTGAGGAAACCTGCATACGCCGAAGAAGAAATTCTTAGGCGCATGTGAAGTCCACCAACCCGCACTGGGCTAGCGTGTAGTACGTAATTACACTGAGAAAAATCAGATACAATTCCACGATGTGAAACATAATAATGATCAGTTAGATGTGTCACGAGAAGAAAAGATCCTCAAGGTAATGTTCTTTACATCCACACAAACCTTTTTGAAAGGATATCTTGCCATGTCTTAAACGCACGTTGGTTTATTCTGTGGTTGACTGACACGTCAAGACAGAAAATCACGCATCACGTACGTACCAATGATTCAGTCTCAAAGGGTCGTTTTTTACCTACAGAGAATTCCAAGATGATTCATGTAGGTAAGTACAGTAGCCAGCTAGGTCAATCAATTAGCATAGGTGCGTTCAAATCACGTTGCACTAAGCACTTGTTTACAGCTCTTTAATGAGATGTTTATGTATGCCAAGACGGCTGTTTTCTTGATGACTAATCTTACTAACTAGTGTGAATTTTGCGTTCATTACGGTTTACTGCTAAGTGCTTCTTACATGACAACTCAGATGCACAAATGGCAGATGCAAGTGCACCAAACTTGTACATTCCAACCGGTCCTATTAGTATATTACATAGGTATATACCCTACCTTCACGTTTTTCTAAAGTAGCTTCGTTTCTGTTACTACCACCCCTCAGGCCTTAAGGTCTTCAATGTCCATTACTATGACCACCCAGAAAATTGCTGCGGGCAACAATCCAAAATGTTTGGGTTTTTTTTACAGCAAGGGGATTTCATTTTATTGTTTTTTATTTTCTTTATTTGTGACAACAACAGCTTAACTTAATACTTTGTTTCGTTACATACTTTGTATTGTATACCACGTGAAACACCTAAGTTCTATTTAAACCTGCCCGTGCTCCTGTGTCAACTGCGTTACCAATATGTCTAAGCTCGCATATAGGTAAGTCAATCAACTTATCAGTACCTAATCTGTAGGATGTGAGTCAACGCCGGGTGCTTCCCTATCTTTCCGAAGCGGCGTCGACGGCAGGACGCATATGGGCTGTAAGGCTGTAACCACTCACGTGAACGTAATGACTCATGTTGTGTCGCAGGTGTTCTGCATTTGACGTTTCACGCTCGTTTACGTCAGCCAGGGTTCGGGTTCATTCAATGCAAGTGACAGTATTAACGCGACATTCTGAACAAGGCTTCAGTCTGAACTGTTTTCAGTCCGTTCAGTTATGATTCATGATGTTATTATGTAGGCTACATCTATGTACATTTAGTTTTATTATGTTTGTATGTACACACCATCAACATTGTCTAGGGATATTTCACTTAATCATAAATTATTTAAAAATATGTAAGGATTTGGTTGAAATATACCTAGGTACTTATTTATATCAAAATTAACTTTAAACATAAAATTAATAAAAATGACGGTCTTTAAACATTTAATTTTTACAGTAAATATAAATAAAACATGGAAATTTAATAAAAATCATCGCAGGTAGTTTTCGGAGTAAAAAAAGTAAAATAAAATCGACGCTGCCTCACTCGCATTACCACAGCAGGGTGCATGCATATTATGATTCCTTTTTAGTACCTAATAAGAAAAAAAAATAAAACCCCAAAAAATATGACATACAAAAATATCTATTTTGTGAAATAAGTTCTATACTAATGCGTGATCAAAATTTGGTAACTGACTAAAAAATAGCCCTGTGCTGTGTTCATATTTTTTTGTTCAGATCTGGTCTTATTTACTCGCTAACAGCTTGTGAATTACGGACTTTAGGGTGTAGCGCCATAATTATACACGAGCATGCACAAATACGTGTTAGGGGCAAAGTGTGACAGTATGCCCCAAAAAGGTATTTTTTTATCATGCGTCATCATGTAGTTGGAATTTTGTGTTAATGAGTAATTCTTGACCGTGTTAAGTTATGCTATGAGTATGACTTACGACCTCATTTATACCAATTTATATATGATCCATGCGACTTAATTAAATACCTAACCCAAAATAGTTCATGCAGGTCGTATAGAATTTTTTTGGCAGGACAAGATCTCTTTCTAGAAGAATACGATCACAATTTAACTCTTAGTAAGTGTGGACATGACGTTCAACTATGACTATTTGAGAGCTGGTCATCTATTTAACTCTTTTTTTTATACGTTCTATTTTATTGTAGTGCAATTTTATCAACGTGACCAGTTCCGTATCAATAAGTTTAAAAAACTTATTACAGTCACCTTGACGCTGCACAAAATGTACGTCATAATGACGTCACGCGCTTAAAAAAAGCTTGTATGACGCATCCTCCTTCCACATGGACAGTGCTGCAACCTTGAAAGGTGCATTTTTAAAAAAGCTGTGATGAGAGCGAAAGATCAAGCATTTTTGATTCAAACAGCAAAATAAATAGAAGTCCACCAACCCACTCTGGGATAGCTTGGTGGGACTATCGAATAGATAATAGGACAAGTACTATAGCCCGTACGCCCTCGCCCTCGTTGAGAAAGCAGGCCGATGCCCCAACAGTGAGCACGTATTATTATTATTAGGCTGTTGATGTAGAAAACAGAAATTTTATTTCACTATTATTGTTACCCGCGACCTCTGTCCCGTGGAAATAGAAACGGAATGCGGAAGGCCCGCAATGTAATACTACGTGTAACACAACACTCAATTGACTATCTATTGACTTTCAATGTCTTTATTTATGATTTAAAACACTATTTGTGCAAAAAACATCAATCGTTTCTAACAATACCATTAAAATTGATCAACAGATAGATGACGCCCGCCCGCCGCCATAGCTATCCCGCTATCGCATTTCATGTAATAAACACTGTTTACATAATGTAATATTACGTAGGTATTTTATCATAAACTAGCTAGTTGCTTCGCCCGTATGGCATTAGATTTTCTTTCCCGTGGAAACAGATTTTCTCACAGAAAAATAGCCTATGTTCACCTCCATGACATAGACTTGGTATAATGCATGTAATTCATGGAGATCGATTATAGCCGAGCAGTGAAAGCGTAACAAACAAATAACTACACAACGTATTTAATTTGTTTTTTTTTGAGACTGATTCATTAATTATTATGATAACATTGGTTAAAGATTACTATTGACGTCAAGAAGTTTGTAAAGCTTGACCTTTAATGATTGGAGAGGCACTTAAAAGAACAGTCAGTAAGTAATAAATGCTTGTTTTGTTTTTCTACTAGTTGTAGATACTGTATAATTATTATCCTTTATTGCAGCATCAACAAATGAAATATTTGTAGTTTGGTTTAGAGCTAAGCTAAGGACAAAAACCACGATGATTTGTCTATTAGTCCTGCGTGTTAACAATAACATTGTAACTAAATACTTACCTATTTCAAACATTTCAGTGTGGGAGCACAGAATATAGTGGAAGTTAAAATTTTTACTCTCAAAAATTTTTTTACTTTTAAAGTATAACTCGAAATTCAAAGCAAAGTTTCATAACTAATTTAAAATACGAGTTGGTTTTGTTTGAATAACATAAATATATTTTGAACAACAATAACATATTATTTAGATTTTATTATTTCATACACAATTAGGTATAAGGCATTACTAGCCATTGACTAGCCAATGGAAAAGCAGTGAAAGTAATTTTCTATTCTCAATTGTAAATGTTCACAACAAGATATCATTAAACAAACAACTCAATCAAAGTTAGCGTACATGACTGGTAAATTACTATTGCATAAGAATGTACCTAGTTTATTTTCTAAACAATGACACACCCCCCGACTAGAATTACACATAGTAGGTACTACATTTATGACGAGTCTTTTAACGAATAGGGATGGAGGTATATTGAGTCATTTATACCCTGACTCACTGAGGGATCAATGGTACGATTGTTCTGGATCTGAATCATTAAGTATAATAGTTTATAGTATTGAATAATTAAAGTGCAATTAAAATTCAAAACACAGATTAATTCATAATCAATGGCGCAAAAATTGGCATTCATGAATGAAAATGATTCACAGGCAAACGTTGTAGATATTCTTTCTTTAAGTGATAACAAATTAGGTACTTAATTGACATTTTAACGATATTTTAAGGTTTAAAAATGTATAATTTTGACACAAGTTTTTTTTTTAAACTAAATTTTTATAACTAATGTAAACCGTTTGAAAATAATTACGCGAGTTAAGGCAAACAGAAAAATGTTATATGTACAAATACAACCACACCCATTTTAACAAAGGTAAGGTTTTCCTATGAATCGTAAGAAAAGTGTTCAATGTTTTTGAATTTTTAATCAAATACAATGTACTTAAGTTACTCACACTAAACTTTGACATTAACTGAAGTTTGTTTACTTTCGCCGCAAGATTTCATCATCCATTTTTCAGGGAACGTTAATAATGATTCAATTAATTCCCACTTGCCTCATCGTCAGCTCATCACGGGCAGAAATACTTATGTCATTACTAAAGTAAACATTCCAAGCATCCGTTGAGTCATGGAACTTAAAAAGGATACGGTCAGGCAGGCTATGTGAACGAGTGACCGAGTTCGTTGTACAGACACAATCATCCAAGTTGAATGACTCAATGACTCATTCTTTCACAACACTACGAGTGGGTACGTTCTTGAAAAGGTCACTGTGGAGCTTGTACAGGTTTTATTTAAGTTATTGTCAGTGTAACTTATTTTTAAGGTGGGTAAGATTAGGGTTGCGTAAAAATTATATTTTATGCAGAACTTCTCCAATTAATACTTCGGGCACAGATAAACTTCTAGTTATCTCTGCTTCAGACAACGAATTTGTGGGTATACCGAACAGGCCGAACGTGAAACTGACCCCCAAAAACTTGTAGGCGCTCATGGCCGAGCTGAAAGGTGGGAATAAATTTGGTAGAAAGCCCTTTGGCATACCTACCCGTTCTCCCTTGCCCCATGCTCCCTGCGGAGTTAAAGGAAACATTACCATCTTTGCTTCAGGAAAAGAAGCAAAGCAAAATAAGACCTAAGTAGAGGTAGAAATGGAACATTAGCGGCAATGAAATAACGTACCTACAATCGGAGACGGCACATGAAACAGAAAAATGATATCACAATAATATTCTGTTCAAATAATATTAATGAATGGCGACCCATTGTCTGGGCATCAGTCTGATTGCGGTGACGTTTCTCGACACACACCACTCTAATAAAGTAGGTAAAACATAACAACGTAGTTATGCAGAAAGAAAAACATATTTCTACAACAATTGCAAGAACTTTTGGTGAATCCGAAATTATATTATTTTTTAATTTTAAATGAACCCACGAAGCATTAACGACATAAACTTCGAAGTTTTTACAAAGCATGAGTAATGTGGCACACTTTCACATATAATTTTGTGGGTGGTAGAAATGGGCAAAGCTTTAGCAGAACCAGTATTCAGTGGGAGCCAGTGAACAGCAGAAGATAATAAAAGACGTAAACAGGAATGAACATTATTAGGACGTTATTTTTATCATTAGCTATCTAAATTAAAGGTAGCTAGCTACAGTAAAAATGTGTTTTACAGAAGCTATTTTCTGCTATCAATTGAGTGAAGTACATTTATATTTGTTAGGTAATTAATTTTAATATGATTGTGCAACTCTTATCATTCTGCTAACTTATTCAAGGTCCCTCGCGGTTTTTCAACAGACCTGTTATTTAACTAGAGTAGGCTAATGAAGTATCTTACTTGTTTTGCGATTTGACCAGTGATCCAATACAATATACTTTCTGAACAAATTAAAACGAAAGCAGTAACAAACAATTCATAAAAATAATATTTGAAAATCTGTGTATTTTTAATTTACTTATAGTTAGAATTCCGCCATTTATAACAATACATGTTAAATGAACTTCAATAACATTCATTGATTGACCATACACTTTGAATGAATATGAAGAAGAGAAGATTGTGTTTGAAACTCCAACTTCAATCTCAAATTCGAAGGTCATTCAAGGTAAAAAGATAAAAAGTCGTCGTTTACTCGGCCTTGCAGAGAGAAGGGAGAGAATCGGGTTCAAAAGCGAATGTCTAGAAAACCGGGTAGTTGAAGGTCATGACCGGTCTGTTGTCCTTGGTATTTCAGGAAGATAAAAATATGAAGTCTTTAAATTGTGAGCACCAATGCGGTGCAACTTGATAATATTAATAAGAGGTAAGCTTCTACTTTATCGTGATTCATAGGCTTTACGAATTACGAGGATTATAATATTTTAACAACGTATAGATTTACTAGGAAAGGTTACCATTTTAATCGGTCAAAAATTGACGGTCACTCGCGAGGTCACCGGATGTTGAGATAAAAAATGACTTGCAAAATTAGGGCAATAGATAGAGACCTAACTCGCACACATAAAAAATACACCGCTTCGCAAAAAAACCTAGGAACGGTATGCATGAGATCTGATGGTGACTGTCCGGAGTACGGATGGAGATCCTACCAGATCAGGCAAGCCGTTCACACCTACACTAGCACACAGAGATAAGCGCGTAGCCAAGCTATGGCCAAGTACTCCTTCCGCGCACTTATCTCTGTGTGCTAGTGTAGGTGAACTCTGCGCTTATGTGCGTGCGTTTTAAAACGCTTGTTAGACTCGTTTACTTAAAGACTAGTTTACCAAGAGCCATCAGAGTCAGTGCATACCTTAGGTGCAGATACCTCGTGGAAGGAGCTAGGACGCGGCGCAGGTCCAGATCCACCAGATACACAGTCGACTGGCACACTATAGTCTGCACAAAGAGCCGCCTGAAACAAAATAGATAACCCAAGTTACTAATAAGTAGATGAGCACCATAAACTAAAACCTAATGTTATTTACGGTATGGAGTAAGAGCCGTGGTAGCAAAGTTGTTGTAGGACCTCATGAATGTGAGGCGAGTGTACCATTAGCCCTTATTTATATAATACAAGCTTAAATTCATCATGAGAAAAATCTGCATACTCCAAAGATTAAAATTTATATTCAAAAATTATTAAATAAAATTGTTAAGTCTACCAAAAACGGATGGGTAGTTTCGGAGCACCGTGGTGGACGGGGTTTTGGCGCAAAAGATCCCGAAAGGATCGACGTGTTGCCAAGTATTCCTGGCCCCCTAAAAGAAAAGATATGGTCTAGAGTTGCAAAGGGTGGTCCAGTAAGGCCTTAAACATTTGGACAACAGTCTAAAGGCCTCAAGCGTGTTGTCAACCGAAGATCTGTACTAGAATGCCTCGCGTCATACCTGTCATTATACTGGCTCTTCTACCATTCAAACAGCAACACAACTGTTTGAAGACAGGTCAGAGTGTGGCCAATCTGAATAATTAATTGAAACAACCACAACAGCAAGATTCAATTATTTATTTTGTAAAAGAATATCCCCACATGATCCGAAACTAAACATTCCATTTATATTAACGCCTTTTTCTAATGGCAGCGGCCGATCAGAAACCGTCTGCGCGAGGAAATCCAATTTTGAAGTGCGAGCGTAAAACAAATCGAACCGACCTTATCGTCTGAAACCAATAAAAGCTTACACATAAAAGGAGCACCCTCATTTGCAAGGAGCTGAAATTAATTGGGCGCAATTATCTTTTTGTTTTGCCCCCCAAAATGAAACGGTCTCTGCTCATTAATTATACCCCGCGAAACGTTGCCAAGTTTAGCAGTTAAAGTATTTCTTCACAATACATTTGTTAAGCTTTGGCCGTTGAAAGTTTAATAAAATATGCACAATTTACGGCTGCGAGAAATTTCTTTGTTAATAGTTTTGAGAATGAGAAACAAGATGTTGTTACAAATATTTTAATCCACTATTACTTTTGTTTATACAAACTGTACACGTTATATATTTACTTAAAGGAAAAGAAATTATAACATTCTCTGAATGTCTGATTTTATACGCTAATTAGTGCCGGCAGGAAGGTTAGGGGCCCTAACCTGCGGCTGATATTGATTGTGTATAACTGAACATTCTAGTTTTATTTTTATTTAATTAAACATCATCCTAATAACAATAACTGAGTCGTATGATATCAAAGGCATATGATATTTTTGGCATAATGACAGATTGCCGCCTTTGATATTATACGACTCAGTTACCCACTTGCTCTATATATTTATATTATTCATTTACTCGTGTAATTTTAAGAGTTTTTGAATTATAGAAATACGAAATATACCTATTTTGATAACCATTACTTAATGAAAATTAGCATTATTGTTTTTACGTGCTCTGGAATAAAGTTTATTTGATTGTGTGACCTGCCTCCTTATCTATCCTTTAATTTTTATATGTCCTCCATTTGTTTTCAGGCATTTCTTCTAGTATTGAGTTATGCAGACGTCATGTCGTCGTACGTACTTTATGACGGCTTCCTTCACAAAAGTCTGTCTGTCTGGCCATTTCATTCTAGAAATGTGATAATGACATTAGTTCTTCACAATTCACTGTATTGTTTACGCATTCAATATCTGTTTCTAAAGCTGTGTTTTTCAACTGGAGTGTAATTGTCGATTTCCTGTGACTACGTCTGGACGTTGTTGGTTTCCTTTCTAAATTACCTAATGAAAAAGAAGATATCTTTTACTTTAAAGATAGTTTATGAAATTAAACAGAAAAGAGATAATCGTTCAGATCGATCGACCGTGTGCATCACACACAGGGTTATTTGACTTACAATATTTTTGAAACTATATTGTAAGTTTCCATTTAAATTGTCGGGTTTGTTTTCCAATATTAAAACAAGGTAATATGTGACAACAATTTTTGATTAAAACTTCCAGAAATTTAGTTAAACTTAGCTTCCCTGTCATCAAAGGTCCCCCAAATCAGATTATCATGGACCACGGGCCACCGGAGCGGATAGATAAAATTATCGACGACAAAGGGGGCCCGCAAATAGCTAATTATTTTATCGTCTGCTGAGTCTACACCACGTTCTGTGACATGGAAAGATGGTAGCCTCAGATTGTTTCAATTAAGAACTTTGTGAGACAATACCAATACGAATGTAGGTAGAAGATCCTCACTAAACATTCTGCATTTTTCACTGAAGATCTTATTAAAAGTTAATTTAGATATTATAATCTTTCAGACGAAATTAACAAGTGTGGTTATCTTTTCACTTATTACGAATTCAGGGATCTTACAGTATTACCCATCTACCCTTTTGAGATAGAGGTCTTTCGTTTTTAAAAGGTTTGTTTTGTTATTTATACCATTATTGCTATGTTTTGGTTGTGTTTGTACTCGCAGTAAATCTTTAGCACTATTACCACTAAAAAGGTTTTCTCTCTAACCTTCTTGATCGTTAATCTCTCCACTTAAGTAAGGCCCAGCCATCACAGCCATAATCTGAATGATTTATTAGCTATCCTGCGTTTGAAGACTTAATGGTCTGAAATGTACGATAAAGGTCGGCTCTATAGAATATTAATTTCATATGACAGGAATCTTTTTTTATTATAAAGTTATGTAGTAAGTAGATGTTTCAATAAAATTGTTACTACAGTAAATTAATGAAACATAATTTTGATTTTCATAGCGTCTTTGTGTACTTTTGTCCTGTTTATGGTAAGTAGATAAAAGTTTTGTATGCAGGCTTCAAGATTCTCGAAAAGTATCTTGAAAGGAGTCTTACCAATCATCGTATTTCCACATTATACATTTTTCAACATTTGTCAACATGTACGTACAACTTTCCATGTATGCAATTTGGAGGCATCTATGTTGACAATTTGTGCCTACGCCAGTAATCCGTAAGTCATGTCCACACACGCCCTCGTGTCGTGTAACAAAGGATTTGCAGGTGTGACCGCCACATAATCTGTTGGCTAGCACGCTTTGGCATAGACTATAGTAGTCTATATAACAATTGCAGCTGCGTTACCGTATCTATATCGTCGCTTGCAGGATCATCACCTATAGCCAAGTAAGTTTTGAAATCCCCGCAAACCGAATTTCTTTATAGACGTGAATAATGTGTCCAAAATCTTATCTATAATTGTGAATTTTATATCTCCAATACTTTTCCTTTGCGATTTCAGTTCGAACCACAGCTGTTCTTGACAGTTGTACAAATCGATGCATTGTACAATATCAGTTGCTACGAACCACCGAATATGAGTAAAGTAAACACAAACACATAGCAGAAGTGGTCTGAGTGCTTGAAATACTTACCTGCCAGTCGGACATAGCTGAAATACTAGACGGTCTGAAATTTAATTAACTACCCTCATACTGCGAAACCCTCCCGTGAAATTGATCTAAAGGTTTAAATAACAATCGGGAATTGAGTTTAACGTTCATGTGAAATGAAATTTTGTTTCAAATAATTGATACACGGAATTTGAAACGTAGTAAACATGGAAGATCTTTAGATTTACAGCGAAAAGCGTCGGGACAGAAATTATTCTGTAGGTACTTATTTATTAGGAACAAACTGATAACTAATGGAGAACGGAAGACATAAAATAAAGGCATTTGTGATGTTTTCCTCAAGTCTTCTTAAAATTAGATTAGCTTGGCGTCAGGCATGGCCGTGAATTTGTTACGATGAAAACAATTAATATAGATACTATCAAATAGGTATAAATAATAAACAAATACAAACTGCGCTATGAGACGCGAGTAGATATTAACAACTCCAGATTTATCTAATCAACATTACCTGCGTAATACGTAACAAGATACCGTGAATCACTCGAGCGATGGTGATTCTGATTAGACAAGGGCTGACTAATCTAGTCACCTCTGGACAGCAAATTGATACGATACGAGTAACGTTGCCTGATAAAATCTATAACAATACTTACTCTTCTAGAAGGTTAGGTTTGTTCAAATATTTCCAACGAACGACCCTAGAGATGAATACGACATCCCCGAGGCAGAAGCAATGCCCTTAATGGCTTATATACACATGACGGACAAAATTTCGATCATCGCAGGTCATGTAGGTACTGCTGATGCTAGCTTGGCTGGTAGAAATGGTAATACCGCCAGTGTAAGGTCGCTGCAGCTGTTAACTTTTAGGAGGCACTTAAGGCCTGAGTGCACTTGCGCTGCGCTGCGCGACGCGGCGCGGGCGACGCTAGCGACGCTTCACACTAGCAGCTAGTCCTAACCCTACTCTAGCGGCAGTAAACTGCAGACAACACTGCAAATACGTCTCACAGTTTGCGTATGTCTTACAGCGCGACAGAGTCCAAGCGACCGTTTAGCTGCGCCGCGCCGTGAGCTTACATACTGATATAACAATTTAAATCTTTAGTGCAATTAATGATTTGCACTGGACATTATTGTGTCCTCCTCACCTCCCATTAGACCACAATAGCGTATAGCACCGAACAGTGTTTGGACTGTTCGGTGCTCGCAATCGGTTCATGATCGTGATTTAATAATGGCTTAAATGGATTACAAGTGGGCGAGTCGGGGCACGAAAGCGCATTAATAATGCAATTGTTGCATTCGATGCGTAACCTCAGTATCCGCATCTAACTAAAATCATTATCTAGGTATAAGTATAGTAAAATATACCTACAGTTAAAAATGTTGTATGATTACTTATACATATTTTATTAGGTAAGTATAGGTAGGTATTGAAACTTAAGGTTCTTATATTTTAAATTCTAAAATGACAAGAAATCCCCTTTTTGTTTAGTTAGTCACTGATTCTAAGTACCTAGGTATCTACGGAAATGTGATAAAAATGTGCAAAATGTTCGCAAGGTAAGTACCTATTGCATACTTACTTGCGTAAATTACACGGCCTATCGTTATCACTATCAGAATTACTATATCGAACAAAAGTCAATCTATCACGAATTTTTCCGTATTGTACAGATAATTCGACAAAAAATACAGAAATATGTATTTTTATCGTTGCCCACAAAGGATTTGCTTTCATGATTTTCATTGATAAATTCCAAATTTAAAGGAAAAGAAAATATCACTATTACATTTTTAAATAATCTGAGACGTTTGAAATCCTGAAATGGTTTTTATAAAAGAAAATGAAACAGTACAACTTTGGATAAGTTAAGGCAATCTAATAAATAAGTCTCTGGAACGACAGAATTAATTTAGTTGTTTAATTTCCTATTCTAAGTCCTTATCTCTGTGATTAAAATCTAATTATTTTCAGAGTTATGTAAGATCATGTGTCAGTAAAAACACATTCTAACAACAAAATGACATCAATTCTCAAAATTAACACAATGTAAAGAGAGCCTAAAAGGGTAGCGAGTAGGAACAACTTTAATTTCCGGTAAATTAACATTTCGACAGAGCAAGCTGAGGCAGGAAGCGGATATGGCCTTTGGCTTAATGTAAACGCGGGTTTGTCATGGAATACTTTAAACAAACTCAAGATTTATGGTCGTACAAAAATAGTAATGTACTTTGCCATATATATAGGAAAGGATTGGGTATGAGTGTAGTATGAGTCTTATTGATGTAAAAACTTTTCCTTGTTCGCTGTTTACAATCAGAAGATCGCAGAGGGACTGCCCGATGATTATTTTGTATAAAGGTATAAAAAGTAAATGATGTTTCTGTTTGGCTTGTTAAACTTCATCCTAATTACTAAGTAACCCTGTGTAAAATTGTACTTTGAATTCGAGTTGTTTTAAGTGGGACTTAGGTAAGTCAACCGCACATCGGTGGAAACACTTTGACCTTGAGCTGGCGTAGCCTATTATGGAGTTTCAATACTATGTGAGATCAGTTTATACTGGTTTTATGTCCACTGACTTGCGGTCGACCGTACCTATTCTTATTTTTATATTAGGAAAAAAGATAGGGAATACTAACCTACCTAATTCAAATAATTATTAGTATTATAATACGTATATTATAAGACGTATCTAAGTGCACTCTACGTGCCTAAAGATAAGATGATATAAATAAATAAATAAAATTAAAAAAATTAAATCGACGAAACCTCGATAGACGCTGTTGTCCTAACATCATAAAGATTCAAAGTCGATGGCGGCGGCGCATCTCGCATTTTTTTACCTTCGTAGGACGAAGCCTTTTTAGCAGATGGGAGACGCTTGACCTCAACGGTTATGTAACAAAGAATAATAACTCTTAACGCTTTCAAAGGTGGACAGAAGAGGTCTACAAGACTTCAAGAGGTCCCTAAACGGTACCTTAGAGTAACTATTTATCCGTCAATTCCGTAATATCCGTAATTTAAGTTTGACAGCTGTCATCCGAAATGAAGATCTCGACGAGATCTATCATTCTTCTTTACAAACTAGTAGTCTGGGATCACTAGTTTCCGAGTTACAGCGGTTTTAAGTTTGACAGCTGTTATCCGAAAGTTTTAGTTAAATAGACCAAAAAGTTTTTATGTTCAAAAATTATCTAGGAAAATCTTGTGTGATTGATTGTAACGCAGTAGGACTACGAGGAACTAGACATTTATCATTTTATAATTTTACTCCACAGTAGAACCACGAGGAATAGGGCTTCCTCGTGGTCCTACTAGTAGGACAAATTAGTAGGACCACGAGGAAACACCCCTTTAAACTTTATGTTCCAGGCTCAAGCTACATTTCTCTTAAATGTTCAGATATTTATAACCACCCCGAGTGCGTAGATACCTTTGACGCTAAGTGCGTTCAGACATTTGTTGTTCGTTGTATGTTCAGAATTTATTGAAAATAAGCTGCTCATATATTTACGACTACTTGGATGTTCAGATATTATTGCCATATATAGTGCACAGAATTCATTGAAATTTACAACTGCTAAGATATATTTGAGTACCTCGGATGCTACGAAATATCTGATGGCGACTGTACAATAAAACGTTTACACACTTAGGTAGTACTACCTTATATTTTTTGTCTTATTTCAACAGTCGTCTATAAGAGTTCTATAAGAGTATTATTTATTTACTTCTGTACATATAACACCGACCCTACCTAGGCTACGAATTCTTTAATCAATAATTCGCAACTTTATAAAACCACACTGAGAGTTCTGAATTACAGTCCAGATCCCCTTTGCCGCAAACCACATTCAATCGTCCACGCTGCGTAACCCTAACCTCAGACATTGGGAACCCTACAGGGAATCCCGGGAATCCAAGAATGGTTTTAATCTAGCCACTGTACTGCCCAGCACAATGATGTGCAGATAACAATAGATTTAGTTGGAACTGGAAGCATTCAGCGATTGAGAGGAAATCTAGATTGTTCATTTACAACCGAATGGAGAATTGACTGAAAGAAATAAGTATAGCATTTTTCAAATAAGATGTAAGCGGTGTGGTTTGTTGTATTAGTTTTACAATTGCTATTCAGATGCTGTACTTAGTGAATCTAATTGAAATTATAGTTACCTACAGCCTGATAAATAATGTAAAGAATATCTCCATAATCATTGAATGAATATTAAAGTTCATTTATATCAACTTTTTTATAACAACTTTAATATTCATGTTAATTTTCATACCGTGAAATACGAAATGTTACCTACAAAATTTCCAATGATTATTTGTTGCATTAAAATTAAATAAAAAATCAACCAACTTAAAAACTTAACTAGTCGATAGTTTTGACTACGCTATGCAATAAGACGAAATAATCATTGGTTTGAATAAACAATATGAAAAAATCAAGCAAACAAACGTCAAGATTACAAATATCACATTTTATGGATAACACTAACTTCAGATCACGTTGCTTTTAGGGTAAAATCCCTAACACCCTGCAAAAAAAAACCGAGATAAACTTTGATAAATTATCTTTATGATAGCGCATCGACTTAAAAGTGCTTTTCACATCACTTTCTGTTTCCTATACAGTCGTTCTGAATGAAAAGGCTCTATCTCAAAAGGCATATTTATTCGCGTACATATTTTCCGCGAGAGGAAATATCTACTTATTTATTAACACAGGTAAATTTACTATTTATTGAGTAAGCAGACTTCCAAGGTTCTAAGCTCCACAAGAAGATAAAAGATACATACATACATACATATCTTCACGCTATGTCGCTGAATAATGGAGCGCCAAGATAAAAGATATAGAAGATAAACGTATTTTCGCAAATCTACGCGTAATCGAATGCTTTCTTGATGTAAATTAGAAATTACTGCAAAGTATAAAAAGTGACAATGAGTTAGCATCGACTTTTAATGTACCCATACTTCTTATCTGATGCCTGGGACTCAGGATAGCGATGTTGCTTTTGGCCAGCAACTTCGTCAATTTTATTATTACTAGCTGTTGCCCGCGGTTTCGCCCGCAAACTTTGCTGTAGAATCCAACTATACAACAATAACAATATAATTAATAATAAGTAAAGTAGTGATAGTGATAATCGTATAGCTTTTGTGAGTTGATCATCGTCAAGGACTAGGTACTTACTTATCCCTCAGAGTGTTAAAACACCCGATCGGGTTTTATTAATATTGTCAGCAGAATGTGACGCGACCCGATCGGGTGTCGTCGCTGTAGGCTATTATCACGTATATATAATATAGGTATGAGTGATTTCTCG
Organism: Metalampra italica; assembly: GCA_949699065.1. NCBI lineage: Eukaryota > Metazoa > Arthropoda > Insecta > Lepidoptera > Oecophoridae > Metalampra > Metalampra italica. The sequence goes on from OX452987.1 coordinate 5,380,863, forward strand.
AAAATCAAAAAATGACGTCCACATTCTGCGGAGTTTTCAAATTTTGACAGCCACATTCTAAAGGATATAGTGTTATTTTTAAATGTGTGTAAGTTTTGTAAATGGCGTTCTAGCCAAACAGAGAGCAGTTTTTTAAGTTGGTGCTCTTCGCTTTAGGACGCCAGTTTAGCCATGGGGATGTAAGAGACTCGCGTTACATGCATTTATCAACTTGATGGGGTAGTGGTCGATAGCAGCAACCCTGTGCTGATTTATTTACCTGTCAGAAAACGACTATCGTCCATTTGTATGGGATGTTGTAAATAGCCATAAATAAAGATTGGCACGGACTCGTATGTTATGGATGATGAAATGCGATCGCTATCAAGGCGTATGGATGGGAAAAACTGTTGAATGGAGGGTAATTCTGGTATAAGAGTGGTATACTTTGTTATAAACAAGGCCGGGAATTTTCATAATGAATATTTAAATGCGTAGTAATTGAATGGTCAATCGACTTTCGACGGTATCGATGTGGTCTCACTAGGTAGTGATTGTGAGGAAGTTTACGAAATGACTGTGAAATTTTTATATCCCACTAATATTATAAACGCGAACGTTTGTAAGGATGTTTGGAGGTTTGTTACTCTTTGACGCAAACAAAACCTACCGAACATTTTGATGAAACTTTACAGTAATATAGATTATACATCATATAACACATAGGCTTTATAGATACCTCGGGAAATGCTGTTTAAGCGGAATAAACTTTTCGGGCGAAGCCGCGGGTAACAGCTATTTAAACCTAACTTTAAAAATATGCATCCTCAGAGAAAATGGTGTCTGCATCATGTTTACCTTAAAGAGGCTTGAACGACCCCAATTTTTAAACAGCAACACACATACTCGTTTGCTAACAAACAGAAGGGTTAACAGTCTGGTGCGCAACAGAGGGTGCTCTGACAAAGAGATATCGTAAGCGGAGGGTTAATATAAAAAGACAAAACGCGGTGGCGAACTTGAAACAGCTCTACAGTGAAATATTGAAATGTTTTTTCACATTTCTGTTGGGATTTTTTTGTTGCGAAATGCACAGTCATAACACGTCACAGTTAGTAGACATCGGTTCAAGTATAATGACGTCATTGAGCATCAAAAAAACAAGCATGGCAATATTCACAATTTTTCACTGTGCATCGACCCTGACCTACTAAGCAGTGGACTCGAGGCTCTAACACAAATTCCGGAAAAAGCGCCCTGAGTTGACATTAATATTAATATAATAATTAGTAAGTATTCTTCTTCCCAGTTCTAACACCTTGGAAGCGGTGGTAGATAAAAAATTGACGTTGTATAAATGTGCCCAGTGTACTTACATGCAATAAAATAGTTTTGACTTTACTACATGATTAGGTAATGTAAAAAAATGTGGAAAACCATTCTAATTTAAATGTGTCTTTATCAATCACACTGCTCATTTTATTGAATGAGTACCTACTCGAGCGGAATGGTTTACATTTTTCGTATTTTCTTTCGCTTTTTAGTCCAGACATATTATGAGCGCGGAAGCGAAGTCTATGGTCAGTAGATCGATTTACGTTTACCAAATGTTTCAACAAGGTTTATAATAAATTATTTCACATTTTTATTATTTTATTATACATAAAATTCATAGGTAGTTACATAGACTAAACTTCTCCAACTCCACACTAATACAATCTATCTAATTTACGTATCCTATATAAATCTGGATATGCTGCTATTTTCTGAGTTGGAGACATTTGCTAGAACATCATTAAAAAGTCATCACGCCATGATGCTAATTCAACCTAAGTGACTAAAAACACACAAGATATTCGTGGTTTCTACAAAAAGTTTTTATATTATTGCGTCAACTACTTCTGTTAATTGCGATCTTCAGAATAGGATGGCTCACCTCTATTCATTCTCAGAAACTTTCCTAATTGACCGACAAAGTCAACTTGAAATTATTGAGAATTGTTTATTTGTATTTCATGATTTTTAGGAAAATCTCATGAGGCAAAAAGTCACTCTATTTCAGAGGAAATAATAGTTATTACTTACTACTTGATGTTATGAAATATGACTAGATATTTAAATCAGATGACACTTACCTGTACAAATCGTTACAGCTCTGACACCTCTAGTAAAACCTATTTATTGGTAATAATGAAAACAGTATGAAAATCTACAGGTGACTGGAAATTAGACCTATTCCTTGAAAGGGCTTATGCATGAGGTCATTGGAACAAGTTAACCCCTGTTACCTAAGTGTGAGTAGTTTTCTATTTTCGATGATTTATTTAACTTTTCAGACTTGGAAAAGATATTTAATATAACGAAATCTATCAGTGATTTACTGTAATAATGTCCAATCTTAAAAATGTCCAACGACCATGCTCGAACTGAAAAATGACCAAACTAAATAATGTCCAATCTGAAAAACGTCCAATCTTCGTTACGGTACATCTATTTTGCATTTCACCCTAATAAAAGCTACTTTTTTGAAAGATTTTAAAACATGACAGTTGCTTCTTATTCTAACAAACCAAAAAAAAAACAATAGCACATCGACGTCATTCATATCATAACAACACTCACGCTAAGCACATTGCGCCAAGTTTGAAGAGCTGTGGGCATGGCGATGCGCTGAAAGCTTCGCGTCTGTCAACAAAAGGACCTGGCGTTTGAGCGCACTCCGTTAACACTACTTCAGTGATGTGACGTCATCGCACAACGTCGGCACTGCCTTCACTGCGGCAAGAGGCGTCACACTTTTGTTCTTTGAAAATGTTTTCAAATACCCCGACAGCTCTGTGTCAAATCCCGCAAATTTTAAGGGATTACTTAATGAAGTTGGAAGTGCTTGTTTTTAAACACAAAGGAGTTTATTCCACATTTCAACAAAGTTTACACAAACAATGGTATAACAAAAACAAATTCTCCGAGTCATTTTAAATTGAATAATGGATCCAACTGTCTTTGAAGATATTTCATAAATTCTAGGAATTGAGTACCTAAATTAACTTTAAAATTCATTCCAAAATCGGTTCAATCGTTCAACCATTTAAAGGTAAAAAGTACGTCACAATATCTTCAACCTTAATTTAATCAAAAAAGGGATACTAAGTACTTTTCTAGTTTTATAATTAAGCTGCCTCTAATTCCATCAAACTCGGTCTAGACAGTAGACAGGGCGAAACTTGTTTCATTACACATTTGTAACTTACTATTTTAACCGTTTTCATCACAAAGAGAGTCTTTAGGATTGTTACGATTTTAAATCGAATTAAATACCTAATTGTGTTACTGAAATTAGTTTAAAAGCATTTCATAAAATTCATCGTTTTTGAACCAGGTACGGAGTCAGGCATGCCGTGACTATTTCTACTCCTGGCTTGGCTTAAATTGTATTGTTTTTGCGGTCAGCTTAACTTTTAAATGACAATATGTGGCTTAGGTATGGAGTATGCAATCTAATCACAAATTTATAGTCTATCAAATCCGAAGTGCGAAATATTTCATTAGGTTCCTATAAATCAGGATTAGGATCACGTGTGCTGACGAAAATAATATTCGATTAAACACCAGGGCCGGATCAGGCCAATCCGCAATTTCAATTAACGCTCGCTTGTTCCGGGCACCTAACATAGATGGCAATTGGCAACACGGCGACAAAATTGCTGGCAGCCCCGGAGAAAATATATTATTTTATTTTCGTGTTCCAACCCTGTCGGTGTTAACCGGTGCAGACGTAGCCTTTTTGGTAACAAACGTGGATGCGGAAAGCCCTAATTGTGCGAATTGTTTTTAGGGATTCGCGTATTTTTTGTCGACGGTTCGTAAAGTTGATTGTTGACGCAAATAGCAACGGAAGCGGTTTTCACTGAAACTACGAAATGAAAAGGGAGGGTTTCTATTTTCTTATAGTTTTTGCAACACGTAAAAATAGGTAAAGTTAAATAAAATGCTGATAACATGTCATTTTCTAAACTGAGTATGTAAGTTGGGTCCCAAAGTCCCAACTTCTACCTAACTACTTAGTTTAGAAAAGGACTTGTTATCAGCATTTTATTTATTTATAGTTTTTACTAGTATATAAGTAAAATAATATAAAATTATAGGCCATTAGCTTCGTATAGAATAGAAACGATCACCGACTCCAGCAAGAAACTACCTTCAAAAATACGACAGCAAAAATGCATTATCTCGACTACCCATGCAAGCTTAGTGAAGACGAGAACCTACGTTCGGGAACCAGCATGTGTGCAATTGGCTCTTTAAGTATTTTTCCCCACTTCCAAGCTTTCCCCACTTTCGGGGGAGCATAATCGTTTCCCGCATTCTAATACCTTTTAATGGCTGCAGACGCAAAAAGTTTCAATTGTAGCAGGCATTTGTGTATAATTGTCGCAATAATATGCAAGGTAAAAAGGAATTAGATAAAAACATGGGACAACAAAACGGCTTAATTTATAACTCCTCTTTGATCTCTAGAAGCTCCTAATGGATTCAAAATAATTATTTGGCTCCATCATTTGGATGGAATGGGGTGAGGTCAAGATGTCGAGGGCACGTTCTATCACTATAAATTAATTTTTTAAGTTGTACAATGTAACAAACACCCAGGACGGAGTTATTCTTTATCGAAAGTCTTATCGATATAAGCGACTTTTGAAATTTCGAAATAAAATCTGTATAGCGCTCTAGCTCACTCAGTTGGTGCGAGACATTGTCTCATGATCAAATACTTAATTTGTTTAATTTTTGAGGAAAGTGGGTGATTTTCTTAATCAAAGTCAATAACAAGAATAACTAGTTCAGCGTTTCTGAATGCCTCACTACTGGTATTTTTACATCATGTTGAAGCGTATTAATAAATGATTTCTGAATTGTAAATATGATTTTAAAAGCCTACAAGCGTTATTTTTTGCATCGTAATCGTTTTGTGGGACTTCGTTAAAATGCGAACTCACGCTCGCAGTAAAAGCAAAACAAAGACAATTCCTGAGAGGAAATATTATCCAAATCCTTTGTTCAAACTCAGAATAACTTGTGCTCTCATGAGAAAAACAAGTCTTGATAACAAACATAGAATACCTAGGCCGTAAGCAAAAGATAAAGTTTGGTGTTATCATAAAATTTTATTATTCTCTTAGCCTTTCTTGGCAATGGTCTAGAATGGAGGTCTCGAGTAAATACTTTCTTTTTTGTAATTTTGAGCATGTACTTATAAAATGCTTGCGATAATTATAGCGTGTGATTTTTCCCATCTTTCATCAGATTCCTGTAAGAAAACAGCCCTTTTATCCCAAAAAAAAAATTTAATTTCAATCGAAGGTATCTACTTAACTGGTATACCTGTTTTTTGGACAAAACTTAATGTATTTAATTTCATATTCACTTATATTATTGATATTTAATAACATATTAAAGCAACCGCTAACCTGCTGAAGCCGGGTCGAGCCGGTTGACCATGCGTCTATACCAAAAAAAATTAAACCGAAAAAAAAGGACCTAAAAAGGGAAAAATAATAAAAAAGAGCCTTATTATTTTTCTCTTTTCAGTCCGTTTTTTTCGTCGGTTTAATTTTTTTGTTATAGACGCATGGTCAACCGGCTCGACCCGGCTTCAGCAGGTTAGTGGTTGCTTTAATATATTATTATAATAATATCGACGATGGGACGGACAGACTGACGGACTGGTCGATCATAAAAAGATTCCTTGTAAAACTACGTAACACTAAAAACCGAGTTAGCTTAGTTGAAGGTACGTACAGACCACCAACCAATTGACTACGCATTAACGGCGAAAGTGTTCACCGAACATAAGGCCATCGCCTAGGTAAATTACCGGCGTCGAGCAATACTTGTTTTAGTGTGAGTTTGATTTTGCCTAAGGTAAGAGCTGCCGCAATAGTTGTTTGTGTTACAAGGGGACTTTGTTCCTTACCTTAGGCAAAACCAAACTCGCACTGAAACTATTATGGCTTGATGCCAGTAATATACCAAAGCGGAGATGACCTTATGGTCGGTGAACGCTGTCGCCTTCTCATGCGCAGTCAATTGGTTGGGTGGTCTATGAAGGTACGCCAATAGTTTTAACGTCGAAGGAGACAAAAGTAGGCATATTAGAAAGCAAAAAAATCCTAAGAAATCATTTTTGAGGTGAAAGAAGTACTTAAGTACCTTATAAAGTAGTGTGTAAAACTTTGGATAATAATTATTTTTTACCAAAACAAGAACAGCAGTGATCTTTATCTATAGCCGTAACCTGATATTTGGACTTGTTCTTATTAGAGTAGAATCCCACCTACGCAAGAAAGAAAAAGGCTTTATCTATCGTAACCATATCAAGTCTACTTACCCAATAAGACCATATTTACGAGATGTTTACAAAACCTTGTTTACTTAGTAGATTAGATCAGATCGCTGAGTAATCAATAGCCTAGCCAAATTGTTATTTTGTTTGTTGTATTATTACACTGGTAGGTATACACTTTTCCATTTATTTGTAACAAAATAATATACTTAAAAGAAATTCTCCATAATATTTACATTAAGATAAGATTGTTGTGCCAAAGATACACTGGAACTATCTCAGATAACTTTTATTTCTTGGTTTCTACGAATTTAAGATATTGCAATCGATTTTTATGAGATTTGAAGTATTTTGAAGTCCGAATGATTCGTTGAAAAATTTAATATTAAGTATCGTGCGTAGCACAGACGCCATAATGTTGGCACGTTTATACCGTTTTCCAGGAAGGTTCGAATCTCTTTGGTGGCGCGCGCGGTCCCTAAGGAGACTGCATCTTGCTTATTTAGTATGGGAACCAATGGTGCTACTTACAAAGGGGGTGCGGACAAAGGAAGCGGTGTAGCGGGAGGAGGTTGCTAATACAAATTTATTTGGAGTTTGAAAATGAGAATGTGTGAGTGAGTCACAGTATTGTGATACATTTGACACTATTTTGACACCCATAGAATGTTTTTTCACGCCTATTTAAGGGGCCGCGAGCACGCACCAAAGATATCTTAACTCTATGCCGTTTTCCATCCTGCGCTTCCCCGTGGTCAAACTATGTTGTCAAACTGATTTAACCGAGAGGAAAAAAAATCCTGCTAGTCAAACGCTTGGATAGATAACTCTTTTTTCATTTGACTTATCCTGTTGCGTACAGTGATGATTAGAATAATTGTCAATAATTAATTATTATGCCTTTTTCCTGTTTGCATTCATTATTGTTTCATATTTCTATCTTGATTTATTTCTCTGCTAAAGCGAAAAGAACTGTCAAAGGAAGCCATGTTTAAAAACCAAACTGTCTGAAACTTAGGAAATAAAACAGTTCCATTTTTAAAAGCACATCACGAGTTAAGTGTTTTTCACGAACCAGACGCACTCGGCAGAAAATTGATATAAACTTGTTGTGGGGCGCTTGCTCAGGTGACAACAGTAACGTATTTATGCGAATCTCGCCTTTAACCCTAAACGTATAAGAGCTAGATCGGATAGCAGTCATGAATAATAGAAGCCAGAAAAATGCAGGGTGCAGGCAAGTCTTGAGCATAATGTCGTTCGCAAGAAAACAAGTGTGAATCCACACACGCAAGACGATGTTTGCTTACGTTTTAAATATTTATAAAGTTGTTCATTGCAGAAAAAGTGTTGACAAAAAAAATCTGACAATAAAGAAATGTTAATTGACTGTAGGATTGACAAATACCTGTAGTGAACTGCCCTGTTATAGAGACAGTATGAAGGATAGTAAATTATTTTCATCACCGTCACAGTACAGCAGAGCAGTGTGAAAGTGAATCGGTCAATAATTGGAATTTAAATTTTGTTTGTAATTTTCAAATTTCCATAAGTTTTTAAGGGTTACGATACTAAATGCCTCTGTAATAGGTCGCTATATATGTTTTGAAATGTATATATGAAACAAAGTTGACATATTTTTGTTTGTACCTATAAACAACCTGTTTTCACAACAATTTTAATATTGACCTTATGAATGTCAATCTGCTAACCGAGCTGTTTATACATCACGTCAGTTTTGCCCTCATTTCAGTTATAACTGTCCAATTATTCACTCCGAAAACCATTTATCCGGCTCGAAGGGCCAATATTGAATGCAATGGTTAGATTAGAATTTTTACGCTCCAAGAGAAGTGTCCCAAGTAACGAAGACAAATCAAAGTCTAGTGACCTGACGTTACGCGGCTCGGATGGACACCCTTCTAAGACAAGACGGGAAACCATTAAGTCGAGATAGTGGTATTTATCTTTTGTGTCCCCTCTTCCACCTTGAGAGGTGACTTGGACACTTCGATTTAAAGACGAGCCAGATTGCAGCTTCGAACGCACGCACGCATACATAAATAAATATTTCAAGTAAGTATATCCGAACGACATGCATCATTCATCATCATAAATTACTTACACGATCGATTGTGAATTCCCAAACATTAAAATTGCATAAAAATGCGTTTCTAGCTCTGTAAATAAATTAGTATAATAAAAGGCAAAATTTTGTAATCTAAAATTCTAGTGAAATTTCGCAACTTGAATATTAACATGCAAATTCAGGCATGCACACGCAATGTCCACGTGACTTTGCTACATTGCTTTTTTTAAAGGAAAATCCCTCCATCATCATAAATGAAAAACGGATTTCATTTTAAAATTTCTTTGCAGGATTTTACTATAAATTATTAGCTAGAACTTTAGGCTATGTAAAGGTTCAAAATTATCTTACGTAAAGAATGGAACTCGCATTTTGTCAAGTAAACAGATTGGGCCTGGAAAAGGTTTTCATAAGGAAAAAATCATGTGCTTCTTGTAATGATCCGTTTTCACTTTTTAAACAAAAAACAATTCAAAAAAACTCGCTAATTGTAGCATTAACTGTGTCATCAAATGTCATAAACGGCAGGAGTGTTGGCAAAAACCTGTGAAACAAAGCCATTTATTTGATTTAAAAATCTAATGGCCAACATTAGCAACTAAGTTTATATACCCACAGCACAGAGGAATTAATAGCCTTCAGGAAAATAGCTCATAGATAAAACTACTTCCCGAATAGACTAAATGTACCTACTTATTTGTTGAGTACCTTTGATAAATCATAGATGATATTTTCTGATCGTCTTAGCGTTGACACGGTGCAGTACTATACGCAGTCTCTCTGTTAATATAGTAAGAGGCAACAGATGATGTGTAGCAGTAATATCGTCTAGGTGCATGGTGGTTATTAGGGCTTGACTCTCCCATTATTTAAGAAAAGTAGAGTTTACTGCCGTGCTTTGTTTTCTATATATTGACAGCAATCACAAATGGCTGACTATAATATACTCAGTAAAAGATACCTAGTCCACATAAAATCATTTCATTATGACTTTGATTCCGCCACAAATCATTGCCGATTTACAGTCATCGATTCGTCCGTTGTATTCTTGCGTGTGGATAATATTTGGAGCCACAAAATATGCTAATAGTCGACTATTATTAAGGGAACACGTCAGCTTTCACTAATAAACTGGCAAAATTAGATACGGGTGAAAGTCTGGATTTAACGGCATTACCCATAGGTATTGAGCCCTAGATGTTAGAAATGATGATGAAATTGAATTTATTTATTATCACAGTCAGTATCGGGATATGAAAACACGTGAAATGTCTAGACACAAATCCTGTGACTTACCATCTAAGTATTTGAGAAAAGAGATTTCATGTCTTTGTATGGTATGAATCGTTCAGACGCATCCTACCAGTAACGCAAATATGAATGTAAAATGATATTAATATGCCTACACGACATGTAGGTAAGACTTATATTTGGAGAATACGATAACTTTACACCCCTGATATAAATTTCCTCAAATTAATTATTTTTAGTTGATGAATGATCATTCCGAACGGTAAGTACTTAGATAAAAATCAGTTAATTTTTTAGCATTAGTCATAGAGAATTTGACCTTTATATTCACGTTACTACGTAAACCACGACCAAATGCCCCAGTTACCAACCATGAGTCATACTACATCGAAATAACCTTGCTAGGTTACAAATGATGCCTTTTGCATAACATCGATCGTTCCACGAAAGTGTCCGTTTAAATCTGAATTATATTTGAGTTGGGGTTATTATTAGCAAAGGTTTTATTGGATGACGTGAGCTTTCATGCTCACATTAAACTTAGCTTTATTGGGTGACGTAAGCTTTCAATAAACTTAGTTTTATTTTATACTTAGAACCAGCTTAGAACGCTATTACGTCATGTTCGAATCGAGCTAAGTCGAACGGTCTAAGTAAAGTTTGATGCTTAGGAATTTTATATTTGTAATTTGGTAGGTACTCTGAAAGAAATTGATTAGCTGTTCTGTATAATACATCACATGACTTTGTTTTTAAAAATTACATCGTGTATTTAAACTTCCATATAATCTATGTAAGTATTAATGAAAAAATTTATGTTAGGTACCTAAAATAAAGTATAATTAAGTATATAATAGCCATCTAGAAATTGTATAAAAGTTACAGTTGGCTTGTTAGTCATTTTTCTCATAACGGTTTTTTCTTAGAACCCCTCCGAAGTAGGTATGCAGTAGGCATTAACAACTTCCCGAACCAATTTCTCACGACCCCAACCGGATTTGTGATTCAAAAGAATTTACATATAATGAGAATCATTGCAGAAAAATCTGTCTGTCCATCCGTCAAGAATCAAGATGCGTCATAGTACGTTTCCTAGTAATCTTATAGGGTAGGGTTAAAGCACGTATAGACTGACTAATAACGGTTATTATAAACGCACTGATCATAAATTATCTCTTCATAGATGTTTCAATAATTATTAACAAGTTATAAATATTATAACAATAAAAACGACTGAAATATTATGTGATTAGGTATCTTGTCTAATTAATCTTACGATACGCGTGACATCGTACGGGAACTGAGTCAATTGTCTTCTCTATTCTGAATCTATTACATTATTTTAAGTAAGTACCTACTTATGCTACATGTTATCCTACAAGGCAGCTCTGTCAGATTTTGAATCTTCTTGAAAGTTTATTTAACTTTAGATATCTGGAATGCATTAAGTTCTTGTTGTAAAATACTTACCGTGCAATAATGTTTTAAAAAATGCATCACGACACCTGCTAGGTACGGTGCCGCTATGTACGTTGAGTATACTTAAACTAGACTAGACCCGATTATTCATTCATATTACTTTATACCACTTCTCCCATTTCCCTTCGCGCGTACATATAAAGTAGAACGCGCTCCGCATACATCGCTCGCGCTATAACCCAGGGTACACACGGTACGATTGTCAGCCCAATTTTGTCTGGACAGACGGAAGCTTTGACAGATAGACTTGGTATAAATAGAATAGCAAATGCTATAAAGCTGATACAGTTTCACAAACTTTTTGAAAATCTATACGGTTTCTTTATAGCTGGCGACCGAGCCTATTTATAGCTGGCGATAGGAGTGTGTGAAATAGAATAAAAGATACAAAAAAAATTTCCTTCCTAGATGATCTACCCAACACCCTGTGTATGTTTTAATGCCTATTTGTTGGTTGCAGTACATAGCTCAACTCTGGCAGAGTTGCTTCGAAAATCTCCGCTCGGCACGGAAAGGAAACGCCATTATGGTCTTCTTGTGATGCGAAAATCCTGGGGGGAAGCGATCCACGCACACAATGACATGTACAGTCGACCGCACGTCAGTGGAAACACTTTGTCCTTGAGCTGGTCTAGTATATTATGGAGTTAGTCTAGTATATTATAGAGAGACCAGTTTATAGTGGTTTTGTTTCCATTGACGTGCGGTAGACCGTACCTATACTCTGCCGCTACGAAACACATTCGTAACTAATTGAACAACTACATTTATAACCTTTTATATACATCGATGGAACCCCTGAGCATGGCGACGGCCCTTCCTTCGTTGCTTTATGTTTTAGCATGATATTAAAGATGGGGTTGAAAACCCCGATAACCAAATCCGTCTGACCGGGTCAGTCAGATCAGATCGCACTATGTGTAGCACCCATAAGCCGCGATAAATTTGCTAAAAAATACACATTCGTCATACACAGGAGCGCCGAGGCTGATCTCTTGCCAGATTAGCGAGATTTATGACGCTCTATGACAGCCTTGATCGGAGAAATGGAATGAGACTGTTACTTATTCCGTTTTGTTTACCGAAAACGCGGTGTTTTGTGGTGGCAGTCGGTGTAAGGAAAAATATGGGTAGCTGTTACTTTCGGCTTTCAGGAATGAAAATGCTTTATGAATCATAGTTATGATAAGTAGTAATAATTTTCATTGAACTTTTTATAGTTTATAAAAGTTTTAGAATGATGAAAAGGTGTGCGTAATTTACACTAAAATAAATTTCATTTAAGTAACTAACATGGTTTTAAGTTTATAGGTAAGTACGAATAATTACAGACCATGCTCATGTAGTCTGATTTAATTAATTAATTAAAATAACAATAAAATATTGTCAAAATGTTTACTAGCCCTACCAATACCTACTTAGTATCCTCGTCATTTTGCTTTGGGACCGAAAACAAAAACAAATGATTGATAAGAATAGTATACTTACGATAACTTTAACAACAATTGTGTCATACATAAACAATACTTTATCAGAACAATGGAAATTGAGAACTCATTCTGATAATACCGCTTTGTCATAGTCAGAATTACAAACACACAAGAGTAGATAAATTATGTAGGTAAATGCCTGCCGGCTTATACACAGAAAATGAGCTAACCACCGTTACTTACCTACCTATAATATAATCCGCACATAATCCTCAAATGAAAGATTTCACAGTTAGGACCCGAGTATTGTAATCAAATAAAGGCCTAACTAATCCGGAGGTAGGTACTTACAAATATTATATTATATACCTACTCTCATTATGGCCCTTACAACCTTACGGCGGTGGTGGTTATGTAAATCGCACGAGAGTGCACCTGTACTCGCATGAGGCTTTTTCCCAAATGCACTCCATACATTTTTTAAACTAAGGTAGAGTACTTACAAATAGAAGTTACAATCAGAAGTATTATTATCCTACGACGAACTAAGGTCAGGATTAGCAAGCTGAAGTGGCAGGTAACGGAGGACCTGATGTGGTGGCGTTTATTGGGTAAGATCTATGTCCAGCAGTGGACGCAGAAAGGCTGATGTGGTTATAAGGACAGCTAATAAATACAAACGTTTAATAAGAATTTAATTATATCATGTCTAAACTCTAAAGTAATTTTATTAAGAAAGAAAAATAATAAGATAACGTGACAAGCAACTGGCAGTAAATCTGTTATCAAAATGTTTGACTATCATAATATTTTGTAGGCAAATGCGAAAGCAAAGATTACTTCGGTACATGCAAATATTATTCGTAAACAAGGTCGGTTTTAGACACAGTTAAATCTAATTTGAATAATACCCAGAAACACTACATTACCCAAAGCCTCAGGTTCCTACGAAATCGTTTACCCTAATAAGAGTGAAAGCACTTAAAAACCGACTCGGCCCTCTTTCATCCGGAACAAACACGAGACCTCGCGTGTCGTCTGCTCCAAATCCCTGACCATTCCATAATAAAGTCTAATGAAGGACAAATCATTCTGGACTTAGATTCGGAAACTGTCACGCTAAGAGCCATGCTATACGGACTATGCGGATTACCTCGGTATGACATTTTAGACGGAATGATCATAACCGGAACTGTCCAGCAAAACCCTAAGCTGAATTCTGTAGACCAGGACGGAAATTGTAAAATAGATTGCTAATTAATTTCTATCTCTCATCTGGACTGGACACATGGTTTGACAGCGCTAACACCTTGTAAGCGGTGGTAGATAAAAAATGACTTTGTATAAATGTACCCACTGTACTTACATGCAATAAAATAGTTTTGACTTTGACGAAAAAAAAACTGGTTTCTCTGGTTTTACTTATATTGCATTCAGACCATTTTCATTCTCGGAAACAAGAATGTTTCCACATGTAATACATGAATGTGTACACACTTACATGGAATACATGAAATCCGGAAATCCGGATATAGTAGCAATTGCAGTCTACTTCGGAGCACGCGTTGGAATAAATGTTAAAGTGTACCTATTTCATTTTCCTCCCAAGAAGTTTGGCACATTTTGCCTCTATGGAGTATTGTAAAGATAATTCTTAACTATTCTCATACATTATTATTCACTATCAACACTCGAATGTTGTTTCTATAATTGCATCATGTTCCTACTCCATTATCCGCCCTGATTATTCCGGCACGACAACCGTAGCGCATACAAACGCCGCATTGGGCAGTAATCTCAATTAAAATGGTGCCGGAGATGCGATTGCGGGGATCATTACCATCCAACGACTGGAGGAAATTGAAACCGTTGATGGGAAGAGAAATTAAAACGAGATTTGAGAGAGGAAGGCAGCCAACAGCTGTCCTGTAACATGCTACTTGTTTATTGCGCGTCCAAAAGCTACATGCATTGACATGAAGCCTGAAATGGAATTACTCTGATATTTGGCTAGCTCTTTTACCGTAAAAACCCAAATACAGCAACGCTATTGTACCTCGGAAGTAGGTAAGGGAGCAACCCTACTTAAATGGACCGTGCACTGGACACACTGATGAATAATGCTACCAGTTTACTTGCTTGTAGGCTACCTCGTTTATTATCAACGTACAAAAGAATAGTTCTACTAAATAGCGAACAACTCCAGATCCATTTTGTTAAATCAATACAACCTAATCTTATATAAGCCATCTTATTTTTATAACTCTCAATCTAGAGTTACATTCTAACGGGTGTGAATAGACTGTAGTATTTCACAAATAGCATGGTGGACGGCATGAGTCAGGAGGTGGTGAGGTCAGTGAGGACACCCAAATATCTATACAATAAAATAAGAGGTAAGGTAAAGTACGCATCAATAGCCTAACCTACTATAAAGGCAAGAGTTGTTTGCAATACCTACACAAAATAAAAGCTTTGTTCAATATAGTTTTAATCTACGAATAGGTTCTGGCAAAAGTGGAGAATTTTTATGCTCCATTACAAACGAGCTCGGATTACGAGCGGCGACGCAAAAAATCTCTATATCGTTAATTGAAAACGGAGTGCTAGCATGTTGCAGCAAAAGGTAGACAAAGAGAAAAATATTTTTATCCTGCAAACTGATACACAAGTAAAAGCTTTGAGTAGTTGTGTACCAACGTCTGTTTTGCTCAATCATAGGACAATGTAGGATGTAAAAGATATTATTTACAATTATATTTTGTCTGCCACAAGTGATCATTCCATTTTCGTTTTGTTGTGTGAACGAGTGTCGCAATATCTGCCGACACAAAAGCTCCCGGTGTTTAAGAGCCATTAACACAGTATAAAATACTTAAATAATTATCGAATATAACTTGCATAGGAATGGAACGTCGTATTTTATCGACTTCTAATTTACATTATAATTCTAATGTTAGTAAATACATATTTATTACGTACTGAAAAAACAAAATGCAAAACGTCGAAAGTCAGAACGAAAATTTCGACGTCTGATAATAATAATAAAAATATTTAAAGGTGATCCCCCATTGCACGTAAAATACGGTCGCGTGAGAGAACACAATCTCTCACCGGCTGTATCCTTGCACTTGCACAGAGGGGTATCCCAGAAACTGCAAGTTAATCGCCGTATATTAAGGCAGTAGATCATTAGCCCTAAGTAAGTTGTCAGGGATACCACGGTAAATTAGGTGCAATATTTTGGGGAACATGACGGTGTAAATCATTGTTGAAGACGGATTTTTATAAGGATAAAGTGCTTCAAACGGGCAGTAAATATAAAACACCAAACAACAATTTATAAAATACTAAATTAAATCAATATTCTTTATTTGCACAAAATATAACAATTTTTTTAGTTTTCCATATCTGAAAATATTATTTTTCCTGAAATCTTCACAGTTTTCTAATTATTGTTGGGCAATTTTACATGACATGTATATTCCAAGTTTCAGCATAATCGGTCTATAGCATGCGAGCTACCCAGAGGACAGACAAACGAACAAAAAGCATCCCTAATCGAGATATCTGTTTAGACGGATCCCGAATCCCTAAAAAACCTGAAAAAAATCTACCGTCAGTGAACCGGCCGGCGCAGCTGTTCCAATGTAAGTATTTTAATCTGGCATCAACAAAATTTAGCTAAGGGTTTTCGATACCTTGATAGAAATCTATATCTTTGCTAGAACCCACCGACATTATAAAAATCTGTATGATTTCATCGAATAGCGTATAGCAATAAAACTACAAACATCAGTAAAAATAATGCCAAAAAAATCGTACCCTATGGCGTTTTCAAATTTTATTAGGGTTTGGCGATACAGGTCATATAAATTTTACGAGTATCGCTGAAAAAATCACGACGTATACCGACTATAGAAGTCTTTCCGATATTTTCATGAATCGGCAGTGCTAACAATGACAGTCTGAAAGCATTCAAAGAAGATAATAATAATGTTTTAGTATTGAAACTTACATGAGATTGCAAATAAAAAATTTCACGGAATAACCGCACGCTTTATTACCGCCGTATTTTTGGCTTTCGCCTGCTGATTTCGTACATGTTTCGACCTCGTCCGTAAAATTCCCGTGATATCCCGCCAAATTTCATAATTAAAATAATACTTTTGTGTTCAACGCGCAAAAGTCTAAAATGTACAAGAGAAAGAAGGTAAAGAAACTTATTTATTTATTTTTATTTTTCATTTCCTTCTTCCCCTTTCCTTTTAGGAAAGTAAAACTAGGTACCTAGGTACTTTACCTCATAACTTTTATTTAATTTTATCCCAGAGATAATACTAGGTATTGAGGTATATAACATGATTCATTAATCAACTGAATATTGAGATATTTAAACCTCTTACTCGGTATGTTGCCATCGATCATTGCTCCTAAAATTGTAGCTCAACTAATTTGCTGAACGATGCGGACTGAATTGACGTAACAATTCTAGATTTTGATCTGCCCAGCGAGCTAAAGGCAGCGCCTCGCTAATTTTTGGCAGCTATTTGCATAATTAAACAAAATGGCAGACAATAAAATAACATTCCGGTCCGGTGTCAATGTATTCGGCTGGCTGACGTCACGCGCGTCACGTGACCGCCTGAAGAGTTTTCCAGTCAAGGCGAGGGATGAGTCATAGGCTTAAAGTATGGTCCAAGTTAAAAGCGCGGCAAGGTTTCACTGCACTAGCGAATCCACGATCGAACAATTTATGATAAAAAATAATACACTGAGCTGACTGCCAACTATCAATGAAATGGTAAAAAATCCTTGTTTGCTATTAGACATGTCGTACCTTCAACAATTGAAATGAATGAATATTTTATACATAAGAAGAATCATCCAAAGTTAAGAAGAATATTAAATAAATACTCTATTTTGTCCAAAATGAACAAGACATAATTAGAAACGCTAATAATTTCATCCAGTTGTTTGTAGGGCATCAAGCCGAAAGTTTTAGGAAAGGGCGGACTCCTTCATAAATAGGTACCCAGGTAATATACAAAGAGCGGAGTGTTTAAGCCATTTATATAAACTTTGTACGCGTATGTATGCATGATGCAGTATGTATGTAGTATGATGCATCCAACGATAAGTAATATTGCATCCTCATCTTTTGACATGTAAATGTCAGTGACAAAAGTCTGACTACATTGAATACAGCACTGAAATGTCTTAATAATCTGGTCTTTTGGTTAAACATAATAGGTTTGATCCTAGAGGCACACAATTATAATTAGACTACAAAGCAAGCTTTATTTCTGTCATAGTTATTTTTTGTAGTATCATAGGTAGCTGATTATCGCTTTCTGCTTTCAATTACACTGCTCACTTAGCCTTGAACCTACCCTATGGAAATTTTACTGTGTCGCACTTAAACTAGGCATCAAATAATTGTTGCTTCTTTACTTTAAGCTGGTACAATGACTTTTTGAAATAGGTGATAATGAGTTCAAATTAGTTACGTCAAGTTACGCATGCTTGAATGTATTGTAAATTTAGACGAGGTCAATATTAGCAATAGTAGGTACTGATTCAATCCAGTAGCGTTCCATTGCTATGCAAGCACTGGTACCAGCTGTACGTCATCATTATAATATCAGCCTTAGAATGATCTTTCTTTGAATGATTAGGACTTAGATAACAGAGTACAGACGTATCTAAGTTGTACTTAGGTACCTTAGATATTATAAGTAGTTAAATACGTTATATTTCTTTTTAAAATAAAGAGTGTTTAGATAAATAGGTATCAAATTTATTGTTGCATATTTATTTTTAATTGCATCCAACGATATATTTTTCTCGCAATTTTCAACGAGAAATTTAAACGGCTAGGTGTCATCCCACGAAATTATTATCGAAAAAACCTCTCTCGCAGATAACGCTTTTTCCTTCCACTCTTTTGCTCTCCCACTAAAAACGTGAAATAAAACTTAGGCTCGCAGTAATAAAACCCATTTCGTTCTAAAAACGCGATGATATTTTCGGGCAAATTTTCGTCGGCTTCCAAAGAATTTGTGTCTAATCTCTTTGATATTAGGGTTGGTAATCGGTTATTTTGTGTTAGTTGAGGGGATGGTAGGCGCCAGCGCTCGTCACGTTTAAATATGATTTATGCAAGTAATTTAGTTAAGTACATAGAGACATTACGAGCTCCTCGTGTCGGATAGATTAAAATGTCCCGGCAACGGAGATCCTTTGTGGTACGGATGCTTGTCTCACACACCGCAATAAATTATGTATTTTCCCACCGTACAATAGAATTTTGTGTCGGGCTGTTGTCATTTGTAGGTAACAATGTTTAAGATCATGCGACGAACGGTAAATATAGGGCTGGGAACAAGATTGATAGGGTTGTATCGATTAGATAGTAGAGATATAGCAACATCATCATCATCAGTCTGTACTAGTTCAGTGCTGGACATAGGCCTCCCCCAAGGCGCGCCACTGAACTCGATCTTCGGTTCTCCGCATCTATAGGTGCTAGACAGTACTGTTTCAAATACCTACAAATTTTTTGTGATACCCTCATCCGTCAATACGAATAATACAGCGAATCTGTCTATCCCACGGATAACTCGTAAACTATTGGACTGATTGAGCTGAAACTTGGAATATACAATGTAAAATTGCCCGGCAAAAATCAAGAAAATTATGGATATTTCAGAAAAAAAATGTGTTATTTATTACCTATTTCAGGAGAACTATTGACAAAATCCGCACTTTGTGTATGACGTGCCTCACTTAAATCACTTTTCTACACGCTCGACGAATAACAAGAATTCTCAATGGGTTTTGTACTTTTTGTTCACCAAACTGGGATTGGGTACTTTACTTTGTACATACAAGCATGACGAAGTAAACTATACCATAATGATCATGAAACACAAATAATTATTGATTAGGTAAGAGAGTAATAAACTATGGTAGTATTAGAAACCATGAATATAATTCTATGACAAATGTACTACAATTCAAAATCTATTCGTGAAAACATGAAAACGGTGACTGAATTTTCAATAAAAACTTTCATGAACACCTAAAACGGTGTCTGCACTCAAAGAATCGATAGAATAAAACACGTTTTACTCTCAGCCTCTTACCGAACTCAGGCAATATTTTATTGAGGAACAATCTGCTGCTTCCCACCGGGAAGTTGGAGTATTCTATGATTTACACACACCCTTATCGGTACCCACTCCATTACGATTAGGTATTCATGTTGTAACACCTGATACTTCGAGAACGATGACAGTGTGTTGGTGTATTAAAAGGTGTTTTGTCTATGTGTGTTTTCAAGAGCATTAAACAATGAGTCACATTAGGTAAATGGATGTGGCTTATGTAGACTCGTGGCGCGCTATTTTCTGACATTCAATTTCCTGTACATATTCTCATCATAAAATATTAAAATCATACGTCCACCAACACATGCTGCAAGACATAATATAGAAAGAACCTCGAAATGAACAAAAAAAAATACAAATAATAAAAAAGATGTTGAGATAAGATAAAAATGTTGCTCCCGGTTATTATGGCCGTTTACAATGAAATCACCCACGTGATAAATGTAAAAAAAAATTCTATGACGCATCTCCAGCCCAACTGGTCCGCAAGAAATATATATAGGAGTGGGAGGTGAAAACAAACTAGGTACTTTTACTACCTATGGAAAATTAAAAATAATTTTGGGTAGGTTTATTTTACCCAAGAAAAAGCACAGGCAGACTAAAGGCAAAGATGTACTTGGATTCTCGATTTGATTCAATTTTGGCTTGTCCAATCCAACTTTATATGTCATTCATAACTCTTTGTTACGAGATCGGACATGCGTCAGGAAACAGTATGTGTTCGAAGGGTATTGACAGGTGCCACGGGCACTAGCTGGGATTATATTGGCACTTCGCTGTAAGCAAAGTTCAAAGGTAATTTATTTATGTATCAGGATATCCTCAAAATGTCATAAAAGTTGATATGTACGCACTAGTCCTATAGCACCGTATTCGATGATGAAGGCGTAAATTGAATTGAACTTCGGCATTTATCAGGATATTGACTGTCGTGTCACGGTACAAAAACCAGGAATTCGTCACTGCTTTTTCTAGACTCCTTAGGACTAAATAAAACATGTAAGAGTTTCCTTTATTGCGTTGTTTTAGTTTCATCACGTATTCGTGTAAGGTGTTTATATAAGTTTCTAAGGCAAGCATGTGTGTTGTGGTTTTTACTTTTATGTGTGACTTACTCGTACATATTTTGTGATCCTAGTTTGAAATTTTACCTCAATTTGTGTCATGGGATAGACCGTACCGGGACAGACATGCTATTTATACAAACGTTAGTTATCTGCAAGTAATCCTAATGGTGTAATGTTTTATTTGTGAAATGTGAAGTTCATTTATAATTCTTAGCGCATCAGCAAATCCCACTTCAGGATTAGACAAGTATTTAGACTGTGTATTTATTGACTGAATGTGTTGACTGGATACGGAAAACCGAAGATTGAGGCTTGGGGCAGGTCTAGATCCAGCAGTGGACCCGTTCAGGCTGATGATCACGATGTATTATTAATAATCATTCTCTCTTCCCATATGGGATGATTAATGAGGATTCTGGCAGGTAAAAATAGCTTTTGTAGATCTAGTCTAAAATTAGCAACAACCGCAGATTCCATATTCTGAAGCCATTTTGCATAACAATATTACTTGTGACTAGCTCACCTAGTAAACTACGTGCTACGAGCTACGAACTAGCTACGGCCACACTACGGCGCCCTACGGCGTCACGTGCTGATTTAGTGCCTACGGTGCCACGAGGGTTTGTTCACCTCGCGGTGGGAGAAATGCACTCTACATTATTGTTCACTTGCTTATTGTAAGCTTGCTAGCGGCAGTGGTCGGAACGGAATACTTGCAGAAAATCAAAAAGCAATGTTGCCATATAAAGTACTTAATTAAATTTAATATAATGTATAGCGGAGACCGGATTTCGCAAATGTAAGTTTCCCATCTTTACTAGTAATCAAACCAAATACTTACTAAAAAAGGTTTAATAAAACAACAGTATGTAGCGTATCTGTTTTTAGCTTAGTGTTTCCATCACTGTTGTTAAAGCCACTCTCACACCGGGGCGGAGGCGAAGGCAGTAGCGCTGATGGTAACGGCCTAATATCTTTTACTATGGTACCGGTCCGTGGGGAAATTTTCATCTACCACCGTGGCACCATTTATATACTGATACTATATTATACTAAATCATAGAATTGCAAGATAAATTATGTATTTTCTTTGTTCTGTGTTGTGTTGCTCTTATGTGCGTCAAATAAATAATTTCATTCATTCAAATTAAGTCAAAACAAACCATCTCTGTTTGAATGAAAATTTTCAAATGAAAAAGTACACTACGTAGGATTAAAGTTCAGCAGTAGTCCAAGCCCAGAGCAAATTTTTTGAGCGGCGTTTTTGCGTCCAACGCCCCAAGTACCTCTATAGGACCAAATCTACTATCTATTGGTGAAGACCAGGGCCTTACAAGATCATTGCCATTTGATCGCCACAGCAATTGCCACCGCCCTAGTGTGTGGGTGGCTTCACCGACGTTGTACGCGCTGTCTACACACACATCTCCGTAGTGCAGCGCACGTAGCCGTAAATATTTGTGCAACGCGTGTGCCCAACATCATTAATACACCCTGTGCAAACGCGCGGCTACGTGGCCGGGCTATTGATTTATTATTATTGAATTTAATATACACTAGCTTCTGCCTGCGATGTTACTCGCTGAAGTAGAATTTATTCACACTAGTGAGAGCATTCATCAGATACTGCGGCCTGAACATACACTTGTTATACCTCAAGCTCAAAGTGTGCAGACTGCCAGAAAGCAGAGGAAACACCATTGCACGTTCTGAGAGAGTTGGCCCAATGTTGCGTAACAAAAACACCCATCTGGAAAACTACTCACTTCAACCTGATGAAGTAAAACAAATTGGTGCCAAAAGCGTGCTGAAGTTCCTAACGGATGCAAAACTTAGCACTGAGTAAGGTATGACTATCATAATAGATCAGTAATGGTCACAGCGATACAAGACCGAGTGAGCCTTGAAACAGCCTCATCGCCAATAATAACAATAATACTTTTTTTCCTGTACTTTTATGTGGCAATAAGTAACATAGGCAAATTTCGCTAACTCTTAAACAGGTAAGAAATTTCACTCAGATCCCTTGAGTAATGTAGGTACTCTAAAAGGTAAAAGTGCCTAATCTTTATAGGTACCGGGTGTACAGTTATTTAAAAGGTCTGCACTCACAGAGCAACATTACACCGCCATACTATTTAAACGGCAGTACGACAGGGACATTCTCCTAAAATAACGGCGTGTCCACACCTCCGTGACCTCACGCTTCCCCACCATAAATATCTCGTTACACGCGCTTGAACGCGGCCGTAACAAAAAAAATTACGCGATACTTTTTGTGCGGACCCGATTCCATAAAAAGTTTTGCAATCAAGGGTGAAAAACAAGAGAAATTTCTGAACATTGTTAGTCTTAGGGTTAGGGACGTGTTGAATTGTAATAAAAGGTACGTTTGTTTTTGTTCCAACTGAAAGTAATCTATGAAAGCGCATTTAATAGCCTTTAATAATATCCCCACTGTTAGGGCTCAGACCTACCCTCTCATCGGCGGCATATACCTACCTAGTCCACCACGCTAGCCCAGTGCGGGTTGGTAAAATTCAGACGCGCCTAAGAAAGCACGAATACATGACATGTAATCGGTTCTAAATTAATTCAATTAAAGCTGTTAAGCCCACCATGGCTTAAATGTAGAGTACAATATAATAGAAGATTGACTCAGGTAACAGAAATGGGAGCCTCATCGAAAAGAGAAGTCCATTCAGGCATTAAACAAAGAGTAAGGGGGACTTAATGTGATTTAAGCCCCAGGACAGACGTGCCACGTTAATCTTGCCTATCCCCAGAGTGTCATTCCTGTGGTCACGAGGCGATACGTGACTTCTTGTTGTTCTTCAAGCATTGATTTTAGAGTGACCCGTTTTATGATGCCTGATGTCCACATAAAAATAAAATCTTGGGAATGTAGGAACGTCCTTGATGACGCTTTTATACATAGATGTATTTTTGAGATCTTCAAATTAGACATTTTGCTGAGTGACTTAAATGTTTCAAACAAATTTGCTATTTGGCTGAAACTTGTGAAATGAAATGCGAAGTGTCCCAGCATGGGTCGTTCGTGATTATGGTAGTTAACAATTTGGGCCACGTTACCAATTTTACACGGACACAGACTAATGCCACTCTCAAAATTTGCACCGATCCCCTCCTAATTATAACGATAACCATCTATCTTCAACCCTACTCATCTTACAGCTAATGAATTTACAAAATTTACGTCACGAAATGAGGTCAGTGGGGTTAACATAAAGGCTCAGTTGCACCACCTGTATTAAGGGGGTTTCGGCAGGTAAATTAGAAATGCTGTATCGACAGTGTCCATAACTTGTCAAATTTTAATATGAGCTCGGATCGTATGGGCGCTGTTGGAGACCGTCCAATTTTGGTAATAAATTTATGGGTCGCTCTAAAGTTTCGCTGACAATGTGGAGCGGTAAAATGAGGTTTACGATTAAACGTGGCCACCATTCTATTCTAATTGGATAACTTTCATTACTCAATGATGAGATGACTTACTATTATGAATGAATGACGTTACTTTGCATAATAATACCTGCATAGAAACATGTGTTGTTTTGTTCCTTCTCGGTAAAAAAAAATTATACACGTATTATTTTTCTTATCGTATCGGATGACGCAGTGCCTACCACAAGGTGGACCGACGATCTGGTAAAGGACGCGGGTTATTATTTTTCTTATTTTAGGTGACCAGTATATTGCATATTCAAAAGTAATATAATTATAATATTATTTCAAGTGCTTAGTTTTATCCGCAGTGGAAGCTAAATTGTGTTAAAAATTTACAATAGCTTGGGACAAAAACGTATTCACCAACTTACCAGACATTGCGGCACTATTTACAATATTGAATTAAAAACTTAAATCCAATTCAAATTTGTATTTCTAATTCAATTACCAAATGCAGACGGACTCAATAAAACTAAACGAACTCACAAATTCCGTGGACTTTTATGTTAACTAAGTTTTACCTGGAGAGAGGAAAAAAGGAATAATTGCTCACCGCACTGTGCCGATTGAATACACCCACCTGAAAAGAACAGACAGCTTCATGAATATTCTGAAATGCTTTTAGTGGAAGTTTATTGAAAGGAAAAGGAGGTGGAAGACATTAAAAGCTAGAAAAGGTGATTTTACACTGTCGTGCAGCAGCCTTAGGAGCCAGGAATACCTGGTGACACTTCGACCGTAGAGGATAATATTTTGTGTCCATCAACTGTGCCCCAATCCGTCTATTCGAATAGAAATTCAAATCTTTAGAGTATACAGGTTTCCTCACGATGTTTTCCTTTACCGAAAAACGTGTGGTACCTTCGAAAGTATTAGCGCTGTGCAATGCAAGACACTTACGCAACACAACTTGCCAAGAGTTATGAGATATTTAGCTGAAATGACGGCGATAATACAATAATAATTAAACTATTAGTTACTAAAATCATTGATTAGTTGACCGAGCGAGCGAAGCGTCTACGTTTCGAGACTGGCCAAAAATGCTCTTGTCCGGCTGTCTGTCTGTCTGTCTGTCTGTAATTCTCTACAGGTCGCATTTTTCAACCGATTTTGACGAAAATTTGGCATATGTATAAATTAATTAAACCTACAAAATGAGTAGAATAAAATTTTGAAAAACATTTTTTTTAGAGTACCTACCATACTCGCAAAGTGGGAGTGAACTTTTTTTTTCTTGTGAATCCCATAGTGTGGGATATCGTTAGATAGGTCTTTCAAAAATATTGCTGGTGTGTGAATACCATTTTTTCGATTTAGGGATCCGTTGGCGAAATATTAAGCTTTAAAGCGGTAATTTTTGTTAGAGTCACGTATCCCCCCCCCTGCCAGCTAAACGGTTGCTTCTGGAAATGTGAAAAAATTCATGGCAGTAGCATATATAACGTAGTTACAAGGAAAACTATTACGGCTAAGTAGGTTCTATTAGTTTTTGAGTAATAGTGGATCGACTTAAGAAAGTTGAAAAAATAAATTATGTTCATAGAACTGCATACGTAAAATGGAAAATTATTTTTTTCCACGTGATATCCATGGTGTGGGGTATCGTTGGATGGGTCTTTCAAAAATATCGCGGGTGTGTGATAAACATTTTTCGATTCAGGGATCCGTTTGCGAAATATTAAGCTTTAAAGTGCTAATTTTTGTCACTTTAGTAGGTACTTTTTCTGTTTCCAAAGTTGACTTTTGTTGGTTTCTTTTAGGTTTGGTTTATAAGGGCTGGCGAGGTCTACTGTTCTCACGGAACTACTAGTTATAGTTAGGTTTGATTAACAACAAGTTTTCATAAACATAATAGTAATAACGAATTTTAACATGAATACCAAAATTTACAAATACCTATACCTGTGTAAACGAAGCTTAATACGATTATTCTCGATTGGAGATGTAGGTACGTTTATTTTACCTGACTGATTCTTAAAGTAGACGTCATTTGCAAAGCAAATAAATTAGGAAAGCTTCTTCTTATTTTAAAAGTACTTTTGCGTTGGCGTTACTTACATTCTGAGCCTATTTTCTGGCGGAAAATTTTAAAAGAAGTTTTACAACTCAACGTATTGGAATTGTGTTGTGTTGATAGCTCAAAGTTCTTAAAAACGATATCAAGGTACCTACTTTATTATTATTATTTATCTAATTTCACAGCATGAGATACATTAGATACACAGATTATTACAAATTAAAATATGCCAATAACGAAATTAAAATTACATTATACATTTAAATTATAGAAATAATAGAACAGAAAAACATGGACACAAATAAATAATTAAAACAGAAAAAAAAACAGTTTAGTCCTGAGTCTGTATTCTACGCTACGTATGGAAGAGATGATTATACCTACGTAGGTATGTAGCTTACAGCCCTGGTGCCGCCAATCCCTTTATCTTTCCAATTCGCCGCGTAGTCGTCGTCCCGTATTTACACATCGTGTTTAATTACGTCATATCGGATATACTCGATTAATTATTTTCGCGCGAACTTGGTCAATATTACTCTAATGACTCGACAATGACTTGCAACTCAGCAAGAATAATATTGTGATCCCGCTCAATACAGATCAACCGAGATTAAGGTTTTAGTTAGGTATTTGGAAATTTGGTACCTACTTATACTAGCTGTTGCCTGCGGCTTTGCCCGCGTGGAAAAACTTTTTTCCGCGAACAGTCTACCGCGGTTAAAAGTAGCCTATTTATTATTCCAGTACCTACCAAGCTATCACTGTACCAAGTTTTATCAAAATCTGTTCAGCCGTTACAGCATTTGGGGAAGTAAGGGGTTACCATACCAACTATTATCATTACCAGGAACGAAGTTTTTTTACATCGCTTGTGCTTTTAAAAGTTATTCAGCATTCAGTAAGTGATTTTTAATTTTTAAATCATAAATACTAGGTAATATAATATTCCGTCTTGGCCAAAATCTTGCGGCTTTGCAGCGGTAAACATGCTATTTCAGTTGTGTTGACTTACAGTGGTGTTGAACATTTGACTAGGAAAAATACTGAACGAAAGTTCCAAAACCGTTTTCCACGCGATGAATGACCAATACTCGCCCCCGGCAAGCCCTGCTAATGACCGACGTCATCTGCTGGTAATTATAGCTGCGTGCTTTGGAAAAAAGTTGGCTATAATTGTTTTTATACCGCATTCGCATTCACTGATGTTGTAGCGTCATGGGAATGATAATTTTAATGGGTTTTACGGCCGTGGAAACAAAGTCATTTAAGGCCCGTCTCAATAAACTAATAACCGGCGGTTACAGTTCGATCTTCACAAAAATACCGATATCAGATTGATAAAGCAAGAAGGGGTTGGACGGGCGTAATAGCGTCTTGTTACAAGCTATAATATGCGATCACCAACTTGCCTGTCCAGAGGTATCTAACTAATGCGTATGCAGTGTACTTATGCGTATTGGTTAAAGTCGTTAGGCGTATTTACGCGTGTGTCATTATGCGTATTGCCACAGAATACATTGGTATTGCTTTTTTCAAGTGATTCATTCATTATGCATGTAGGTACGTGTCATCAACCATTATTCACAGCCAGGCCTAACCTCACAACGAGGGCGTATGGGATATAGTCCACCACGCTAGCCCAGTGCGGGTTAGTAGACTTCACATGCGCCTAAGAATGTCTTCGGCGTATGCAGGTTTCAGTAAATGTACTTATTTTCGAAAAAAAAACCATTGGTACATAGCTCGACCGGGGATTTAACTCGGACCTCTCGACATGATAGGCCGCTTCTTCCCCACGACGCCACTGACGCTCATTTTACGCGTGTAATTCATTTATTTTATGATTGTATAAAAGTTTTAATACAGATTTACAACCAACGGAAACAATAGTGTAAGCGCCCATTGTAAGCCACATTCACACTGAAAGCGGCGTAATCCCGCTGCATTCACGCAACGTTTTCTTTATTACGCCGGCACAAAGCAATGACGCCGCAACAAAAAGCGAGATTTACCCATAACTGTGTCCTTTCTTCGGCCGTGTATGATATGCGCATTTTTATAAGCATTCTTGTTGTGTGGTCCCATGTACAGCGAAACCGAAACGTTTAAGTGTCCCTAAACTATCATGCCTGCATGACATGCAACGTTTACGTGAATGTCATGCTGCATGATGGACCATCATGCTTGCTATCAGTCAATACAGTGAAGCAACGGCCAGCACGTAGTTTGCATGTCATGCACGTAGTTTCCATGTCATGCACGTCAATCAGTACAGGTAGGCGGTCATGCATGAGTGACAGCACGTAATGCATGTCATGCCGCATGATCGTTTAGGGAGCCCATTTGAACTGTCATCATCAGATAAGTATCATTGGAAATGAGTCGGTTAACGCTTTGGCGCGCGAGGAGTATTTAATCTGAGCTCGCGAGAAAGTTGTGTCACTTGTACCATCAATGGTATACTAGTCAATGGTACTGACGTAACGCGAAACTCGGACGTATTTTGCGTCAGTCAGACACCCTGACATTGTCACTCAAAAAACTGTCATTTTTACTAGGTGAAGGACAATGTTCTTTACCTAGTAAAAATATTATAAGCTCACATATTGTTCTAACGTGTCGTGCGATATTCGTAGAAATGTGCGATTTCACGAATTATTTTAAGGCGAAAATGTCGGTAAAAATCTGTAAAGCAGGCTATAAAAGCGTTCTAAAAAAACTTCAGACAGAATTTGACGATTCCGGTCTGGGACGTCCATGAAGTTTTCTATCTATTGCCAATATTAAAAGTCACGACCGGTCGTCGTGGAGATCCTTGGGGGAGGCCTTTGTCCAGCAGTGGACGTCTACAGGCTGATATGATGATGATGAAAAGTTACGAGTAAAATTAAGTATATTTAATATTGCTCATTGTTTCTAATATATACCTCTAGCACTCGCACCCCACCTTTCGCGCTAACATCGACCCGGTGAAAACGGTTTTTTCTAAATCCGGATTATATTCTCATCTCGGGAGAAATGTATTCTATATTTATCGTCGCTGACCGGACGTTTTTTTTAACAATGACCGTTGTAAAGCCTTATTCAGTGAGGGAGATTGCGTGGAACAGGATTTGGAAACGCCGCCCGGTCCGTTAAAATGAATCCGGATACGGAAATAAGATTTTTCAGGTGGACGATTGAGATAAGTAAATTAAATGTATCAAAGAACGTTTAGGCTGATGGTATTTTTGGATTTAATATTTTCCTCATTTGAATATCAATGAAATTACGTTTTTATATTGTTTCCTTTCACATTTTATTTCATGGCAGCTAGTAATCCGATTGCCGACTTTTTTCCCATATCAACATCCAGCGCTTCAATTTCCAACCTCACCTCGCGTCATAAATGTTACAGACCGATGATGTGAAGCGGCGCTACTGGCACGCACCGGTGAGGCCTAGTACTGGTATCTTACTGCAATTGCCATACTTTTGCATGGCCTGACTATTATATTATAACTAGGCCTTACTCAATAACTATAATTTATTGTAATTGCAAAATAATAATAAATTCTACTAAGTAAGAGAGAGAGTATTGTAAGAGTACTCGATTACCTACCAACAAATTGTTTTACTTAGTTAATTTTTTTCGAAAATAAGTGTCAAAAAATTTAGATGAAAAAATTTAGAATGAAAAGTCCTAGTAGAAGTTGTAAGTTGTTGCAAGAAAACGATTTTTTGACGCCAATATTTAGCAAACTATTATAAGACTGCATTTAGGTGTAGTAGGGGGAACCTACTCATCCAGACTACCTACCACCGGATTATACTTTGTACAAATTTGTAATAACTATGTTGTAGTACCTACCTATACTCCAGACACATATCCGAACTGTAATGTTAGTTAAATAAATCTCTCTGTTTGCAAATTAAACAAACAATAGTGCACAAACGAATCGCAGCCCGCGCCACCGGAAGCGGAAGCGCGCCACCGGATGCGGTCGTCGCTATCAGGTGTCGTTCACGCTGGCTTGTATTTCCGGTTACGCCGTCTAAAACCTTGGCTGGACTGGCAAAATTGATAACTATATTTAGAACTTTGAGTCAGCCAATATCAATATTACCTAAATTCATGTCTGTAGAAATAAAAATGTAAGTATCTAAATCTATCCCAAGGAAAATCTAAAGAATTAAAAAGTTTGTTTTATAGGGGAACCATTATTTCTTCAAATTATTATATTTTTTTATAATTTTTTTTAACTCTTTGTTTTTTCTGTTATGTAGGTAATAGCAGAGTGAAATAGGGTAACCAAAACCATACGTACTTATATAAAAAACTTTCCATTTATTTCAGAAAACGGGAGATATGCATATTTTGAAAACTTATACCAACTCTTGAACTACATACCCCAAATTAGAGGTACTGGACTATACTATTAAATACAAGTTATAGTGAAAGAATTGTGTAATATTAAGTTCATCAAGAACCTACATGATCAAAGTATTCTATTCCTATTCAGGGTATTTTGTTACACCCTCTAGTAGTTCCATGACTCATAGTTGCATTCGCAATTTGATAGAGAAAACTCGCCACCACGAAACAGCGGGGAATATAATAAATAAAAAATAATAAGAAAACTTTCCCCATCATAGTATGCTCACGTCGAGAGGCGAATCACCAATTTTTATTACCATAGTAACGCCATCAAGCCCGCCATGCGGTGCCCTCACTAACAAACAACACTCTTACAATATAAATGATAAAGACTATTTTTGTTCGTTGGACAACTATTAAGTTTAAGGGAAGACGTAGGTAAATCATGAGGTGCATCTTGAACATTCACTTTTCAAGAATATTGCCAGAAGAGTTCCGAAAGAACAATCACTCAGTACGTAATCTCTTAGGATTTTCTCTGGAGCGAGTTTCTACGCCCTTGCGATAGTGTCTGGCTCTGGCCCCTTTTGTTTTTAAAAAGACTGCATCTTAGAGATAAGGTGTGAACTCCCTTTTCGGTGACGAGGGATCCCATTCAATCGCTTTTAAATCTATATTTAACTTCGACAAGGAACACAAGAGAATAAGTAACTAATTTTGCTAGAGGCACAGAATATATAGAGGTGCGGTGGATGCTAATTTATTTTTGAATAGAGCTACCTACATAATATTTTGTTGACAGCTTGCATGTGAAAATTTTAATTGATAACTTATAAAAAATAGTTTTAATGTGAGTTTGCATATATCCACTATAGCTTAGACAGTGCCTACTGTAATATAAATTCGTAAATCTGTCACATTCAGCCCAAAACCAAACATGAAAGTAAACTCAAAGTTTTCAGACAAATATTTGCGTTACCTTGCCTCCAACCGTATAGAAACAAAGAAAATTATAATCTCAACTGTTCGCCACTATCGACACCCCGTCAAAGCCGCAATAATGTTCCCGCTTGTTTGAAGCGCGGCAAAAACACAAAATGACGTCTCCCCCAGCGGCCATGTTGCCATTTTGTTTTGACACTTCACTTTAATCACTGTGTGAAAACATAACAGTCCCGTTCTCATTTCAAAAAGAGCAGTGTTTTTTGCTAAGAGGCAAAAGTACGATTATAATACTGCCTTTGTGTAGTAGAACGGGGTAAAATTGCTTTTTTACACATATTTCTCGATATAGGTATCTATTTATTTTTCTCTAGCAATTTATTTCTTTTTATCCGACTATGCAAGCGTATCAAGCAATTTTTTTTCTCATACAGCCTGCGTACTAGCTTTATCATAAATAAACGTGTTATTATTTCTTGCCTAAAAAAAAAACTAATAGCAATGTAATGCTGACTTGACTATTTACCCTCATTTATCAATATTCTTCACAAAAATCACCCCTATTGCCAAACAAAATGTATAGTTAGCCATATTAATGTATGCACCTCGTTAAATCGGCAATCAGTACACTTGACGCGCCACGGAACCTGTAAAACACCGCAATTATCCGATACTCGCCCGAATCGTAAACAAAAGAGGACGCTCTTTTGTTTTGTTCGCATTACGCGACTGACGTATTCATTTCGTTCATTTGCGTTATTGAATCACGGTACCGATTATTTCAACCGTACACTGATAATGGTGCACCGACGTTTTAATTTTCCATTCGTTCCTGTTATCAGGAAATGGGTTATAAATCCTTGATAGGATGTCATTTTCCTGAGTTATAGTGTCTGTATGAAAATGTTACGGTTTGTCCGTGAAATGCAATTAAAATTGACGATGAAATCAATGTTGTTTCTGACCGAACATATTGAAACTGATTGTCATATCGCATATTTTTTGCTGGAAATTAGATTCTATCTAGCTATCTGGTTTTTAATGGTAATATTGTATCTGTAACGAGGAATTCGACGTTTAACTGATTATTTTGCTGGTATTTTGTTCTTTCTGCCTACCCTATGGACATTGGTTGGATATGGTATGAAGATATGTACGAGTACGTATGTAATTTTTCTTCCATGAAGATATTGGAGATAACTTGGAGATCTATGTAGACGATTTGTTGTGTTGTGTTGGCTATAGAAATTCCGCACTTTGGTTGTGTCTGAAAAAAGCGATTCAAATGTGTCTCGTAAATTTAAAAAAAAACTACGAAGACCACTTTAAACTTCTGAATTAATAATTCGAACACATCTTCAGGGTCCCTATACAGGGGGATCTTTACAAGATAAACGGCCATTAGTTAATCCGAGGGCGGGCCCGCAGTAACTCAGGCGGGCGATATTGCTCATAGTCCAACCGCCTTAATGAAATAAAATTAGCATACTGCAAAGATTTATCTGCGCAGAAGCACCCAAGACATTGGAAAACAATGATGCTTAGAAATACTTAAGATCTTCCGATGGGAGTTCTTCTTTACTTTACGGTGAGTTACTAGCTGCCAGTTGGTTTTTAAACAAATGTTGCTATACTGCTAATAAAAGTTTCTTAATTTTACTAAATATTAAAGTGTCGAGTTTTCTGATTAGTAATGGACTTACTTCGATCGAGTAAATTCTGTGATAAATTGATAAGACGTCAAGTTACTTAAAAAGAAAATCATTAATTATAACTTTAAAGACTTTTTAAGTTTCAAACTTTCTAATTAAATACGAGTAGCTAAAGTATAAAATCCATAAATAACCTCTGAAAATCCAAACCTTCCCCTAATTCTTATAAATATCTTACAACATAATGAACCGCTCTGAATTTAGGCTCGCGAAGGACAAAAGCATCAAAAGGATTAAAATCTCAGAGCAGACGATCTATACAAATGGACAAACGACAGAATTTAACTGCATCACACCGGGGCCCCTAACCTAGCGGATTCAAAGGCGGAACGAGAAAACATTTGTGACTACATCTTTCTCTAACCATTATAAGTAATTAATAGATTTTTTTAATGTAGTACTTACTAGTTTTTTTACAGTGAATGAATGAAACCGCTATTTTCTTGAAGCAATAGGTAAAGCTTTAACAATTAGTACTTATAAGGTAACTATCAGCATACTAGTTAAAGATATCTACGATATTGCGACATTACTTTTTGAACACGATGTTTGATTTTTTGGCTTTTGATAATGATAAAATATATACAGTATCGACCTTGTACGAGCTTAAATCTATTGCACTTTTGCATTCAAGTTCCCACATCACCTTGCATTGATATAACAATTTAACTTAAGTTGCTTGCTTCTCTGTCACCGCTTATTTTATGGCCTCGGTAATATGGCGCCCTCGTCAGTTGTTATTCAATTCGCGTGCATCGTCCTTTTACAGAAGGGAAATAATTTAAGCCGGCCCTAATCTTCAGGTTAGCTTCTTGAAACATTAAGGATTCAGGGGTGATATTTAATCATTGAGGCAAATAAGATGCCGTTAGCGAAAACTTGGCGCCAAAGCTTTGGTAAATGAAAAATCCTTTTTAAAGCAATATAATTTTGTACTAAGTAACTCATCACCACGAGGTACTAGTACTACTTACGTAAAAATTCAAGTTCACAGATAACTTTTCCCGTAATAAATCTATTATTTTATTCCCTTCCATAGCACAGACATATTTGACGCCAGTATTGAGTGTTTAATCCACAAAGGAGATCATTATTTAATAATATGCCCATATTCACTTCATCATAGGATAGCAGAGCTTGAGTCTTCGTGGACTAGGTACTGCAATTTACCAAAGCCTATTTCCCCAAAGGCAGTGCGTCATTATGCAAAATGTAGCCTTAAAATTCTATCTAAGCCTTAGGACTTTATACTTTAGCCCCAATACTAATTCTTTAGGGAATGTCTATCTCATTAGGTTAAGTGGCTTGTAGTGGAAACGAAGGCAATCGCATTAGTGTGTGCATGGTCACAACATTAATATAAATTGAGACAGCAGAAAGTTTTAGCCAGTTTTGTAATTTATTCGCTTTTAGATTGTGGACAACCGAATTAATTTTATTCAACTACGTTATTATTATTATTATTATTATTTATTTATTGCGTTTTACTCCAGTAGGTATAGGCACTAAAAGTTAAAATATTAGTTTCGTGTCTCAATGCATCCAGCTAATACTGTGTCCAGCAGTGGACGTCGAGTGGCTGATTATGACGATGATGAATAGTTATATGTATCTAATCATCATCATTGTCCTTTTCCTTCTCACATTTCTGCGCCATGTGTTTCTATCTTGGGTTGTCGGTTCTGGCAATTGGGCTTGCTTGAGGTCTCTCATTATATTTTACCACCAGGTCGATGTCGGGCGGCCTCTGCATCTCTTCTGTTCTGGCAGATTCAGGGCAATTTTTACTACATGATCTTCGCTGCGCCTTTGTACATGTCCATACCATATGAGGCGATTTTTGGTAATTTTATCGGTGATTGGTGCAAATTTAAAGGTGCCTCGTACGTATTTTACGAACTCTATCAAGCCGAGTTACACCCCGCCCATCTCAGCATCTTCATTTTATTGATGTTTAATCTAATAAGCATATAATTTTCTATGAGTTCTTCTCCATTTTTTAAATCTTTGTTATTTGATAGTGGAATGGTCAATATTTTATGCACAGTGTCGAACTGTCGGCGTCTTATTGACAGAAATCATCCCTTTTACAAAAGATTTCTGGAATTTGAAATACATTTCTGGTCTCCGATTCCAGTTATTACCCACTGATTCTGAATAGCTTCATTTAGTCCATTAAAATAATGTATATCTAACCCTATGCGGAGGTGTTGGCCTGCTCAATCGTTTGTGAAATCGAAAATTATGACCGATACGCGGCGCGACGTCCAAAACACGACCGAACGGTGAATTTACGATTCTGATTTGCGAGACTATGAATATGAATAGCTAAAAGCTGTTTGAGGGTTAACTCGCTCGTAACAGCCATCAAACGGTCGTAAAGTGCAATTTTAATTTCAGCCAGAGGCGAAAATACTTTTATTAGTAATTTTGTACAAAAATTATCACTAAAATGAAAATTATATAGTAAGTACGTCTAATAACCAATGGAACTCGCATTTTATCGAACATGATTTATTTGCTTGTTGTGGATTTGTTCTTGCTCTATTGTATGCTTATGGTAAGGTTTGCATCAGATCATAAGTCGAAAAATCAAATTTCTCAAAGTAGTACCCAAGTATCTTAAACACACAATCATGTGAAAGTAGGTATTTTTTTAATGTGAGAAGTACTTATGTTAAATGTATTTTATTTTACAATATAGATAGGTCTACACTACAGCAGGGGTTTTAGTCATGTTACTTTTTAGCTCCCTTATCCTAGGTCACTTTCTATTTACTAGGGCCTTCCCAAAACTGTCCTTTAAACACACTTGCCTGTAAAGTATTTCAGTTTTTAAAAACACTAGTCATATTTTTAACGGTGTCATTTAGGTATATGTATTTCATAGATCTGAAATGCTAACTTCAATTTAACCGTTGCTTAATTTTCTTTAGCTCTACAAGAGCAATTCTTAATAGAACAGAACATTACAACAAAATTCATATAAGTAGAGCACGAACGTCTAAATTTCTTTGTCATTAATATAAGACTTGTAATACTTACCTGACAATTCACACCCCTTTCAAATTCTTGAAATACTCCAGTCACCGTTTCCAACTCACACAAAGTCTTAATTGGACGATTAGACCATTGTTCTAGGACCCTCCTCTAAATCTTGAGGGGGTATAATTCATAGGAGATCCCCTTTATCACTAGTAGGATCTTCCTTTCATTCAGAATTTAATTTCATTTTCACCCTCTCGTCGTAGGTCTTTAAGAAAAGAATGACCGAATGACTTCAGTGTGTCGCACGGACTTTGGGGATGTGAGATTTGAAGAGGGTTGAATGAATTGAACATCCTTTTACTTACTTTGCAAAAAAAGGCTTTTGTGTGGTGTCTCGCGTTAATAACTTTAAAAATCCATTATTGTCACTGCTTAGGGTAACGTCTTGCTCTTCTTGTTCAATATCAATTTATCTCCAGTCAACTTAAACACAAAAATCAAAGGTCTCTCGACTAATTTGTTCACATCCCTATACCAACATCTCATTTTGCTTATTTAGTAGTGACAAGTCATTACTACCATAAATTTTTACTTCCAACCAATATAATACATAGTTTAATTAGAGTTAAACAGTATTTGAAATTGAGTTATTTACCAAGTATCTTAATTAAGTAGACTTCTTGTTATCCACAAAAACTTCTGCACCATTATACGGCCATTCGCCACAATAATATTAAATGAAGAAGGCAAACTGCCTGAGTTTCATAGTCTCATTGTTTATGTATGAACCTGGTTTGGGTAAATTCTACTCAGTTCATCCTAAATTCACCTCGGATACCTACACCGTTCTGGTGAATACTGTTTTGTAGGTAAACGGGTATATTTTATTCAGTGTCACTTAATGCGTCAATGTTTTTCGCAGACTAGACAGCTCCCAGACTTATAATAGGATAAAATAGGATTCGAAATCATTACAAAATAATATTAAAAGCGAATTAAAATAAACGTGCTGTAGGTACTTGAAATTTCAACAACAATGATTATAATATAGTTAAAAAGAGAATACGATAAACTTGAAATTTTGCCTTCAGCAATACCGTATCTTTCTTATCCTTTAACCAAAAATAAGATGCCGACCTTCTTTTTTAAAACATAGTACCTACTAGCACAGAGTAAGTCTTCAACTACTAGGTATAAAATTAAAATAAACCGACGACAGCAAAGTCTAAAAATATTGCGCAAGTCAAGTGAAATAACAGAGAGAGATTTCAACGTTTATAGGAGGAAACGAGCTTTATTTAAATTTTATCATCAAGTCTCTTTCGTTTGTGGTTGAAATGAAGTAGGAAAGACAATAGTTAAATTCTTATTAAACCAAGAAATGCCTTTTAAAGCGACAATTATTAGACTATATAAACTCTTGAAGAATAAATTAATTAATATAGCTCCATTCGACGTCATAAAGAAGTAAACGTTATAGAATGAAATAGTAGTCATTGCTAGACTAGAGAATCTACATATTATATCGATACGATAGTATAGATGCATGATGCATTGAAGTAGCTACAGGTATATCCATAACATATTGCTTATCCGATTTCATATCATATAAACTACTAATGCGATAGTATACAGCCAAGCATAACCTACTTACTATGTTGTTATACAAGCACGCGATAAACTTGTTTCAACTCAAACTTCGTGCAACTGGGAAACGTCTTCCAGACAAATAGCTGGATACGTGTCTTGCAAGAGTTCATCGGATACACTAATTGGATCTTGATTGTATACTCTTGAGACTTTAGACAACTGAAGATCACTAACCAGGTACAGGTATGTGGAATGTTGATAAAGATCAAAACAGTTTAAAGTTAGCTACGTTACCTAAGTAACAAAAATTTATGTAAGTTATAGTAGAACAGAGTTTGCAAATCCTTTCGTTCGCTATCTTCTGACAGAAATCCAGATTGCAACTCTGAATTACCATTTATATTGAAACCGAATTACCTTAGTAAAGACGGGTATACTTTGACTACACTGGACATAAGAAGGAATGTATATAACCAAGTAAAGCCTAATAATCAGCATCTTAGTCGCTGTTTATTATATAGTGCACTCTTTGCTTTTAAATTTGACCGTTATGAGACTTAATTTCAGGACATATAGCAAGGTCTGCTACAGACAAGTAACCTTGTGATTTACCGCGCAATAAATCACTGATCATACGAGGAAGCTCCAGGTGTATTCATGCCCCTTTTTTCAAAATCATTCATTACCTGGTGACATTACAATAGACCGTACCGGCCAATCTTCGCGCGGAACTAATCCGATCGAACGAACAATGCGATCGAATCGATCGAAACATTGCACGTTATTGCCTTTAAATCTTTCACTTCCCAACATAAAGGCTGCGAGAATATACCCTCTAGCTTTCTTTGAGCGTTTTAGTGTTACTTTTAGCAATGATGTGTTAGTTTACAAATGTACTATCATTTTTATGGGACGGTATGCGAACGTTATTGATTATGCACATATAAACAAAACAAAACATAATTGCATTCGTTTTTATCTGCGAAGTAAGCATTCTTAACCCAAGTTACATTTGGTAACTTCGAAGACATAAAGTTTTAACTTTATAAAAATGTCATACATGTCAAAATTAAAGTGACGATGTTACTCTACTATTTTAAACTGATAATCAATTACCTGAGTTATTTTGCTACCTACTACTTACATAATTATAATAACTTCTAAGTTTCTACCTTTTTTGGGGTTAGGAATTGGTAACCAAGAAATACACTTATTTTTGTATTAACTTGAAGTAAACCGTCCACGCTACTTTTTAGGTGTCTTCAGTTGGTCTGTAATGTTCGCAACAAATATTTGTCTTATGGGAGCTTCTCGGATACTCTTATTGCGGTGTTAACAAATAGTCGGCCATGTTTGTTTTGTGTACGTGCTCTTGAGTCAAAAGGTTTCATTCAATAAACTACGTTAACTTTAGTTAAGCCACAAAGCTTAATAAAGGTTCCTATTTGCCCACATTGACTATTTACTGTCCACCATCGTGCGTCCCCACCTTTTGTTATAGTTTGGTATAAGTAATTAAAATGTACAACGCTGATTTTTCTAGTCTTAACGTTACGAAATTATTGATGACAGGTATTATTAGAGTAATATTATTCTCCATACATTTTTTCTCTGTGACTGTGACTTACTTTTCTCTCCTTACGAATGCTTTTGATAAATCTTAAAACATTTCTTCTCGACGACGTACAAACACACAAGGCTGGAGAAAATGCAAATCATTTCACACTCAGTAGAGACGTACATTGTTGGGGAAACAGTAAAATTCTGGTAAGGTTTGTACCTGTTTCAGAGTATCCATAAACTCGCACATTTCCATATTATGTATGTATATAAAAAAAATTAAGTGCACAATATGCCTTGCCCTTTTATAAATCGTGTTTTAGAATCAATGCGTCATCGCTTAGGGAAACTCAACCCTTGTTTGATTGACAACCCCACTTTCCCAGTCATTTACTTAGTGATTCGTTTTACCACTTATCGCCTTAAATCTCATAGAAATCATCCCCTGCCTTAGACAGGCGTAATTCACTTCACCTAATGCACATCTCCCTTTCTATAATGACTGGGCTGCGATTTATATTGCAAGCATAAGTAACTACTCATCAATTCACATGATAGCCCCAATTTTAGAGCTGCCTGCTTTATTTGAGACTTAATTTTGTAGCCTTACCTATAGACATCACTCGAACCTCACCCAACTTCAAAACGTTTTGGTTTCTTCCCCAACCCTATATGAAGTTTACGATCAAGATTAAATAACAAAATCTCGTACCTTTTAAGCCCGAAAAGCCAAACCTGAGCAATAACAGAGATTAGTAACATAACCGGAATAAAGGTGTTTAAACTTCTAAATGAACAGTTCATTGTTGGAGAGTTGGGAAAGTGAGTTCATTAGGCTCGTCCTTTAAAAATCCATCGTCCGAGAATTGTCCTTTCCGGCGAGGTTATACATAGTACTTTTCATTACTCATACTCTGAAAGTAGGTCTGAAGTTGCCTGCGGAGCGGGTTGAAAGTAATACATCTCAGCCCTAGGGATCGCTTTCAACTGACAGCTGTCAAATTATATATAAAAAAACTAGTACTATTTTGACATTTCTATTGGACCATGTTCCAACTGTCTATACAGCCACTCAATTACAGCGCGATGTAAAATTCAAATAATGTAAAGTTATGTAATAATTAAATAATATATATTTTTAAATGACTTTATTATAATTATTACTGTCAACTATTTCTTTAAAATAACATAGATTTGGGCAAAATATTTACCATTTTTTCAATGATGGAAATGAAAAATAATGGCAGAATAGCTGGCCGGCCACAGAAAAAAAAACAAAGTAGACGGGAAAGCGGCAATCCGATCTTCATTTGGTTTTTCGAGTTGTAGAGTTTTGTTTATACTTCCTTATAGCAGAGATTTGTATTAACACCCATTTTATGTTTTTGTTTTTACTTTCAGTGTATTCTTAATGAAAAGCAAGTTCAAGACTTATTTAGAGGTCCCTCGAACTATTGGCGCCCTCGCTACGCGTCGGGCGCCAAACCCCGTCTCGGGACTTAAATAAGTTACTTTCACCCCTGGGGTAACAATGTACTATTTCATTACTATTGTGCGGAAATTAAAATATTCAGATAATAATTTCGCATTTTTCTTATAGTGACAACAAGTCATCACACACTTAATTTTCGTTTCGTGTATTCCGGTTGGTGTTAAAGAGTCCTTATCACTATCCCCATTAGGTGAAATCATTTCTAATACACATATTCATATTAACAACAATTTGAAATAATAGTGTCATAATTAAATTTTATAAATTTTCCTTTTAGCTTATAATTAGTACTCACTAATATATTTTGCCTTTAGGCTTAGAGGCCGCAATGTATACCTTAACCACCTTTTAGCGTAGTACTAGGAACTCTACTTCGTAAATATTTTAAAGTATGATACAAGCCCTTTTTTACCGACTTCCTTTAGTTTATAATATTAAAGTCATTATAATATTAGTCTTGTTTCATGTTTAAACCGCCTCAATGTATGAATTTCATCATACACTACGAGGCTGCATGCCTCGTGATGATAATGATGATATTCATTATGTCACCTCGCGGCATATTTATTTTTAGGCCAAAGTATTAAAATAAAAAAATTGAAATAAAATGCTTCGGTTAGACCTGAGACCTGAATAGTCCTGTCGCTCAGGTGGTAACGTCTCGGAATTTGACGGGACATGGCAAAAATAAATTCGCCAGCCGCACTCATTCCAATCACGTAGTTCCGAATTTGTCATATTGGATTTTGGAGGCGGACGCCCGTCATACGTCCTCCCGTACGTACGCCCCTCTTCCTGTCACGACGAGAAAACGAAAACATGTATCATTTTTACAATACCTTTTCAAATACCAACTGTGAAGTCGAAGCTTCAAAGCTGAAAGTCGAAAGAGAACGAGAAACGGCTCGAGAAAATGAAAGCAGAGAAATGTTCGAGATTCTTTTAAAATTCTTTTCTAATGAAATTTGTTTTCGCTAATAACATTGGATTCATAAACTTCGGGAACAAGAAATGTTGAATATTTCGAATTTTGCATCGGCATTCTGTTACATCTTTTAAATTGTTTATTCTCGTATTAAAATGAATCAACGGCAGCATCAAGAAATAATCACATTCACTTACATACAAGCGATTCTAGTAAAACCGACGAAAGCTTTTTTAGAAAAAAGACACGTCATCTTCACCAGGCACATCTACAACAATGTACCAATCCAATGGAATAAATAGGTTATTCAATTATCAAAATCAGAGAATCAAAATCTCTGAATACTTAAAGTGTAATATGAATTAGATAAAAGATTTAATTCTTTTTTAAATTCACATAAATTTAATTCAGAAAAAAATACTTTCACTACCTACCCGATATTAAATACAAAGTAAGAATCATTTAAAAGTATTTGTAGCTATGTATTATAGAGCAATGACTATAAGCTTTCACTTATTGCTATAAATTTAGTTTCATACATTCATAGAGGGTCCGAATGAGCCTTCATTTGTTGTGGGCTTTATCAAAATAGCGGGAGGGCATTTTAAACCCAATCAACGGAAAATCAAAACGCGGAAAATAGAAGGGGGACTCAAACGGAGGGTTAAATTTCCCATTATCGATTTGTTTTTATGACTTTTGCTGACGTGTTGCTTCTTAGGCTGAAGGAGACATGATTGTTATGGACTCAGCTTGCACTGAATCAGTTTGCGTGTGCGTTCATTATTATTCGACTATGTACAATTTGCTCCCGTAATGTTCCTCTTACCTGATTACAGGCTGATTCACAATTTAGCAGCTACATAATTAACAGGAAAAATTTATCATTAATCCTCTAACTAATAGTCCTTACCTTATTTGTTCCACACAAGTCAATAAATTTGCAAAAAATTGTTGAAGGTAACAAGGAGGGAAGCAGAAAAACTACCCCGAAAACATCTAAATGGATCTTGATGCGGTGCTTTTTCTAAATAAGAAGCACTTTCTTCGAGATTTGGCTGATAGAATAGTGAAACGTAACATTCCCGAGCATGAATGATATTCGTGAATAGAGTTGAGGTACTAGCCTTACAATTAAACAAATTGGAGAATACCATCTTCTTGATCACAACGGAAGAAGATAACAACGGGATCTACACTTTCAGTCATCGAGCAACAAAACTAAGATTGGATATTCATTATTACGGTGTTTTTTCGGTTGCTTCACCCCAGATGAATTCCTGGATGGAGGGGAGATGTATGGGAGATAAAGGGGACATTATCGAAATACCGATGTCGTCGTATTAAAGCAGGAAAACTGAGAGTTAAATAACGATTTATTATCGTAGGGGTACG
Organism: Metalampra italica; assembly: GCA_949699065.1. Classification (NCBI taxonomy): domain Eukaryota; kingdom Metazoa; phylum Arthropoda; class Insecta; order Lepidoptera; family Oecophoridae; genus Metalampra; species Metalampra italica. The sequence goes on from OX452987.1 coordinate 5,424,122, forward strand.
GAATACGGACTTGCAGCTCTCCTGCACGTGTAGTGATGCATTTGATTCTGAACAACAATGAGGAGTTGAAATGCAAATGAATTGGTGTTATTTTCACTGGTTCAAGACGTTCATTTAGAAGAGATCTGTTTATTTCTGTAATTGAAAATATTGTTGCTGGATTTTGAAGTGTTTTATAAATATATATCGATTTTATAATTTTATTTTATTATAAACCCATATTTATACGTTTTCCCAACATATCGACATTACGATACGGGTTACATTGGTCATAGTCATGAGCCGACCATCCCTGGTACCCAGTGAGAGACATATGGTAATAAAGTGGACAAAAAAGAGAGGATAAGGTAATAAAGTATATAATTGAAAAATTATGTTCTACTGGTCTGAGAGTCAAATCACATAAAATCATAAAGATTTTATTACACAATTATTTATTGTAGTTGCTGCCATTACAGAAATTATGGAGCCGTTAAATAAACATATCGCGTACCGCAAGTTCCTCATAAAAACCAACATATTGGCGGCGATATTACTCTTTAGTTTCCTATACTGGCCATTACAAGGGTACACCGAGATCGCCCTACCGAGCGATATTTCTTATACTGTCTTTATTGAAATTCTAGGGTAGCGACAAACTTTTCGATCACTCGGGTGGAATGCCAACTATGGGAAACCGCTTTACTCTTAATGCGATCTTTGTCTCTACAGCATTAAGGTCATATTTGTTTCAATTGGTTACAGGGAAAACGTGAAAGTTTTTGTAGGGAGTTCTTTTGCTGGGAGTTGTTTTGTTAGTTATTACAACAGCATTTGACGTTTGTAACTCTATAACACAAAACTATCATTCAAGCAGCCAAGATTAGCATCGCAGGGTATTAAATCGAAGTTAAGCAGAGTCGATGAATTCTGATGAGAACTGACTTACGAAACCAGTTAAACAAAACATTTCTATGCTACTTAAACAGTTGCCAAAGAAAGTAGTCTATTCTTGTTTTACAACTTCTTCATAAATAACCACACTCCTTGAGTTCTTAGTTGGTAACTGGTTGTGTATTTTGTCTGTTAGCTGACAGAGTGCACCACGTGCAAGAAAGGATGGAATTTGAAGACTTGATCTTATTGTGTTATCTAGTCTTGTCTGTTATCTTTAAAGATCATTGCGCTACCTCAATATGTCTAAACTAAGACTTATCTCAATATAACATAGAATAACCCAAACAAAACTTCACTGCTCAATTCCCAAGAGATGCCAAGAGTCACCCACCACGCCTTCCCTTGTCGGGCAACATTACCCTTTATGACCCATATTGAAATTCTGAGGCGTGGGCGTACCCCGGGTCGTCAGTCCCAGAGAAAAGCCTTTGTCAAGCCGAACATTCAATAACTTTAACAAATGTTTATAAAAATTTATAAAGGAAACAATTTTGGAGAATGTGACAAAGAATGTTATCCATTGATAAATATTGACGGCCATATTTTAGCATGATCCGTGTTAAATCGCAAGGGTTTCGTAGGGTTAGGGCTAATACAAGTTAAAACGACAAAGGATATATCTAAGCATTGATTGCTTCAACACCTTGTTTCAGAAAACAACTCAAGACCGACTCAGGGTCTCACTCCACCTAGACACGAGCTTCGCTTAAACAGTGTCCCCAAAAAAATTTGCAGGAATACCAACAAGGTACTCTTACAAACCAATCCGCAAAGAAAACTAATAAATATAAAATGACTATGAATACTGGAAACATCAACTTTATCATAAGGATACTTTAAAAAATCGTAATAATTTGTAGCAACAGCTTTAATATGAGTTGTTTATTTGATGTGAAAGCACTAAGAGTTTTTAAAACTATGTCATCCATTGACTAACTAAACCACTTAAAGTTACAATCATACACACACACACACTCACACACACACATACACACACAAATGTATTAAATAAGGTATATTAGAATTGTCTGTTCTTTGTAAGTATATACATATATATATTCTATACTTATACTTATATATCTATTCTATACAAATTTTAGACTAATGTTAAAACAAATTTTAAAATTAATTTTAAACTATATGTTTGTTATGGAAGAGCGGGATTTCCTGGTACAAGTACTTACTGGTAAAAGTAGGTCCCAACCACGAATGTATTTATTTATTAAGAATTGAAGAAATAAACGTTATTATTATTATTATCCATTAAATCTCTTCAAATAAATCTCAGCTCATAATAAGTTTCAGTAGATATTTTACTTTCTATCTACCTATATCAGAATCCTTCATAGACTATTCCAGAAAAAGTTCATCGACCCATCAATCGCTCCCGTTCAAAGCGAGGTAAACTTGTCTAGAAACTAAGCAAGCGTTTATAAGCACCGCCTAGACGAAACCTAGGCTAAGAGGGTGTTAAGAGCCTAGCACTGCTTGTCACCCCTTGTCCATTCCAGCCGTTCAAGCTTCAACATTTGCCGAGCCATTATGTTGGCGCTAGGAATTTAATATCAAAACCTTGTCACTGGAATTTCATTACTAGTAGCCAGGCTCCAGTGTTGTGATAATTCCTATATTTTACTAAGAATTGACGAAAGTAATCAATAAATACGATCGACAAGCAATTGACATATTAGAATTTATGTTTGAGAGAAACTTGGGAAGAGATTATCTTATCCGTCGTTGTTGGCCTTTATTCAAACTTATCCTGGATAAGAGTCTACTATTTACCTATAAACAAACCGCATATTATTCTGCTTTATTTTTTGTACGGGTTTGTTTGATTCAGCATCCAGCCAGACGGTATATTGTTTGTAATTAGAATTACTATTATAGTACTATCAAGATTCTGTGAATGGTTCCGGTATGCTTTCATATACACATGCAGAAAGTCAATGTTAACCTTTGAACATCTTTGAAATTAATGTTCACAATTACTCGCAAGTATTTTAGCGCAATCCCTTTTTACATTGCATCATTTCGAATAAGGTCGTTTGAGATCTTTTATTACGAGAGTTTGTCAACTGTCACTCCCACAAAAGCTCTGAGTCGTCGTGTTCGTTAGATAACAAAGAAACATTTTTCTTTTCTGCGCTTTACTTGAAGATTTCTCTAGAAATTCCTATCTGAAGTTGTCATTGTCACAAAAGGGAAAATGTAAGAATGTACTGTGATTAGTCCGCAAACGTCACAACTTTCTAATTAGAAATGGCATCTTCTAATATTAAATTACTTATACATATTATATCCGAGCCAATCGCTCTGAAACTCAATGAAATGAGAAAAAGTAAACCTATACCGATATATACGGATTGAAATATTCTTCCTGGTTTTAAAATGAACGACTGACACATACCTAGTACGAGATACATTCTCTAATATACAATTTCTTATAATCAAGGCCAAGGATCACCACCGCACAATTATTTATTATAATTGTCCAAAATATCAATCATTCAACAAGGTCTATGTGGACATACATAATTATAAAATCATTTATTATGCCTAAAACTTTTCTTACCTTGTCCTCCTAGTTACAAGTACCTAATTCAAGTTTTATATGTACTGTTCTTCTTTGTTGTGTTTATATAAGTATTAAACACAGGGAGAGATTTGTACAACGACCTTCGTGAATTACTTGTGAAAATAAGATCGTAGGTTTATGGAGTTACGCTAAGCGATACAGCAGTGTTATGACCCCTTAATAGTTATCTTGTTTCCTAAACTGGCGCATAAAGGTACAAGTGGTAGTAAACTCTGCTCCAGGAATTGTTAAATAGATAAGGTTGGTTAAGAATGCTAAGGAATTTCTCATAATAAAATCATTTTTCTCCTTTTTAAGATTTAATGTTTGAGATACAATGTGAATATAATGCCAAATTGCTCAAGAATTGATTCGGAATAATATTAAAAATGTGTAATTTATAGGTAAACATTTATAATATTAGATAGCACAAAATCAATCTCCAGATTAAATATAAAATTAAAGTTTTCCAAACGTCTTGAACAAACTTCTAATGGCGAAAGTGGAAAAGAATTGAATCTCCAACAATCTGGAAGTATCGTTATCGAGTTAAATAATTAGCGAATGGACGGAATGGCGATCCAGAATCACCCCGCTGTCGTTTAAGACTTCCCCAAGTTCGATTTGATTATGAGAGGGAAGTTATTAATTGAAATTTTAAAGCCTGCTGTGGAAACGGGTCAGTGGATTTTGCAGGCCACCGAGCATCGGGAGCTGAATAAAATTGTTGTGCATGCAAAGGAAAGCTTTGAACCGACGATTTGTGAAAAATAAAAGCTTCTGGAGCCCTATTTTCATTATTTATTAATTATTTTATTAATTTTCCTTCGACATCCGATATAAAAGTCAGTAGAATCGACCGCTCAAAGCGAGGAGAGCGATTTAAAAATAGAGCTCCTGATGTCGATACCTTTTGCTTTTTAGGGTTCTGTGCTTTGATACAAAAAAAACCCCTTATGATGAGACTTATTACATATATTAAATATTTTTTTGAACGATAATAGCGTATGTATTTGAAACGGATCGCGAGTTGCACTTATTGTGGCTCATGAACTTTAAACGATATCTGATAAGAGTATCATTAACATAATAATTATCTAATCATGAATAGTAGACAAATAACAAACAAAAATTTCATTTTCATCCTCATGCAAAGTTCTGTACGTATCCATTAAAATTGCTGTGCCTTCCAGACCAACTTCCACGTCCGCTGCGTAACGAACCGTGGTCGTTTCGTTTCGTGTACCAACTATGTACCAACGAACATAGTTGCCAACTAACTAAACCCGGGGTGTGACTTGGTGGAAACTTCGGTCGGGATGACCTTTTGATAATTTAACGACGTAATGGAAATTTCACGGACAGTCTGTGATGATACAAAAGTGATTAGCGAAACTTTGTTGATTACCGAAATGGACCGACGATGTTCTTAAAAAGGTTCAAATATCATGTATTGGACCACCAGATTGATGATAAGACAAGATATATAGATTAGATCCCCCTCCCTGGAGGCGTTCCTTCATGCATTTCATGTTATGTAAGATCTTGTCCGCTGGAAGTCAGCATACGAGAACGGACGAATTGCTGAATCAGGAAGGAAAAAGAAAATCTTTTAGTGAAAATAGAAAAGGATAAATTATGTAAGTCAAAATTTTCAACTGAAATAAAACAATAATGGACATTTTCTTTCGTCAATTATAATGATGGTGACTTTCAAAGCAACAGTGCACTGTGACTACCTACTTGAAGATTTGGGCAATAGGTACTTGTTGAAATTTAAATGCAAGCTACACACACACACCTACATAGTATTTGATGGTCACCGTCGTAGTCTCCAAGCGAAGGAAGGCAAACACCGAATTTAAACTTTGCATCCAGAACTTATGTAACGAACCGAGGTTCCTGACTCTACCCCTATAGAATAGTTAGTGAGTTTGTAGTACCTACGAATGTATTTAGATTGTACCTAGCTACATTAACTAAACTGTGCTTAGAAAGAAGAATGACAAACAGACAACTGTGATGATGCCAAAAAAATACTTAATACTAGATTGCATATTGTAATTCATAAAGATTTGATAAAAAATATAAACATTAAGGGCTTCTTACACCAGTTGCTGATAAAGTCCCAGATACCCTATATGAAGGTTATCTACCAGATATCCGTTTTTTTCTTTTTCACAGGTATCTGATTGCCTTATCTGTCCGGTAAACCGCCTTATAAACTTACAGCCAGATCAAGGGGCTGTTATTTCTATATCTGTCGGATATGGATTGTTTTTTTTTCGAATTTGACGCGGTAATACTTCAGTTTTGTGTTAATTATATTTTATTTATGGATTTATCACTGTTTCTTTTAAAAAATTGACTTATCTGACTATTTAGAAGACAAATTCAAAGAATTTCATGACCGTTTATCGCGCCCACGGACACGTCCCGCAGTCAGGGACAGAGAAGATAATTTTACAAAATATAGTGATGGGGCGTTTAGGGATAGATATGGGCTAACAAAAAAAAGCAGTTAATTATCTGCTTTCTTACACAGAAGATGGCATAATAACAACAACCAATACTGTACATATTGGTACAGTATTGGCAATATGTAAGTACCAATCACATACTTTGATCAAGTAACTAGCGATTTTTTAAAGTTATATTGTTACTTCATTGTTTCAGTAACGCTGCAATATCTCCAATGAATAGATTACTGTTACCAAACATTGCGCTATTATGCGACTGGATCGTTTCTGACTTCAGCCGGAGATCTGAGTGGTGTAGGCACAGCGTGAGCATCTAGAATTATATCAAGTGTCCGAAGCATAGCAAAACCTGAGACCACTTTTCGTCAGATTCCTTAGAGAGAGGGACAAAGTTAGTACCTATATGTATTTGGCTTTGAGGTGAAGGAAACATGCATATGGTCCACCAACCCACTCTGGGTCTGCTCGGTGGACTATGAGCCCTACACCCTTGTCTAATGGTGGGCCTGTGCATCAACAGTGCGGCCATATAAAAATAAATTAAAAAATTAATAAATTGATCATACCATACATTTTATTTACATGTTAAGGTAGCATTCGGATTTGAGCAGTCGCTGCCCGGCAGTCGCGGCCGAGCAGTGACGGCCGTACGTCTCTATATGGATTTGTATGGAGAACCGTCCGATGCAGGCGGCTGTGCCGCGCTGCCCGGCCGCCTGCATCGGATCCGATCCAAATGCTACCTTTACAGTCACTGCTGCCAGTCGTCTTATGCAGATCGTCCATCAACCCGGGGGGCGTCCCACACTACACTTGCCCAGTAGTCGGACTCATCTACCAGCGGTTATCGGTTCTGACAAATATCACCAGCCCATTGCCATTTCAACCTACTAACTTTTTGAGCTATGTCAAAGGCTTTGGTTCTCTTTAACACAATCTTCCCACTCCAATACTTCATCATGCCAGCCCTTCAACATCGACTGTTGGACATAGGAATTCCCCAATGAACATCACCACACCCAGTCCTCTAATATCTATTTTAATACTATATTACTATTATTTTATTACAGCCATCGTTTTCCGAGGACGAAGATTATTAAAATGCAGTGCCAAGCAGTAGTTTCTCAGGGAAAATGTGAAATAGAATAAGTACATACAATAATATAAATGAAAATGTTTTTAAATGTGTTTTGTTATTTTTCTTTATTGCAATGTTAGGTACCCATCCCATGTAGAATATTTCACTGACACCACACTCGGATCTTCTTTGGTTCTCTTTATACAGCATCTCAATGACACCTTTCAACAGGTTGTCTCCACACTTTACTATCATGTGTTGATCATGGTTAACAGACTTGACTACTCGCCCATGATATTTATATCAAAATTGCACATCTACAAAAACAAAAACATGCTAAATTTATTAATTACATGTCATACCTACATTTGCATTCAAAATGAATTGTGAATACAAAAAAACATTGATTACATGGGTGCCATCGATAGAACCCAGAACCCCTGGCAAGCTTGAAGCTCTGTAGAAACTGAAATTAAATACCTATGCCAGTTTGTACCCGCCGTCCTACATAATTATTATCTTATTGTTTGTTACTTTTGATAGCGAAACAATCGCATGATGCGAAATTTATTTTCTCACCGTCTTTTTCTATTCTCCCAATCACTTTGTCTAAATGGGAATGCCACATGTCCCTGACCATCCACCACTAGATCATCAATCAGCACGAAGAGAGAGGGGTGGGTATATGAGGACTGCTCCACCGACCAGGCATCTGGCTCCGAAACTTGACTTCCGATATGGACACCAATGACCGTCATAATAAGCCATCCTGCCTGCGGATGCCCCCAGTATTTTTATAAAACACTTCAAATACTTGTACAATCATTAAAGAACCACTAAAATCCATATAAAAGCTTCGCTATACACCACAAATACAATAAACATGAACCACAGACGGTATAATCCGATATATACAGAAGTCTGCTTCGCTTCGTTATACGCAATAAACGTAGGTATTTTTTATTTTATTCTCAAGAATAATTACAAAAAAACGGACTCAATAATGTACTTTCTGTATTTTAACATAAATACATAATCTATGGGTATTTATGAATACTTTTTTTAAATAAAATTTAAGATATTAATTTACAAATATGATATTTTTCGATTCCCAAAAATGCATAAATAGAAACGCAACAAATGAACTGAACTGAAGAATGAACTGAATGAACGGAATGTTCCGACTCCCCGGTAAATCGCTGACAGTTTAGCTGCCCGTTATTTTAACAGAGACTTGAGTGGTGAAAACGGAAAATATTATCCGACACATTTATCCGATAGATTACGTTATCTGTCCGTTTTCTATCTGTAACAATATCAGCAACTGGTGTAAGAAGCCCTAAGTATCTAAATCCGTTCAGGCGTTAAGTTATACTTGAATAAAGAAACTACAAACATACACACATGAACCCTGAAAACATTACACACCTTTTTTGGGGCAATCGTGTAAAAAGGCAAGTTTCCATCAGTACGCGTAAAATGCCTACTACTTGGATAATTTTGTTCATAAAATTGCTCACCAAATATTGTCAGGGGTTCTATGGAGAATCTTACCTGCAAATGAAAATAATATCATTAATGGTTTACAATTGCAATATCTACCAATTTGTAATGAATACCAAAACCTGTTTGACTACGTTATAAAATAAAACGGAAGAAAGTAAATACAAAATTCCCCCTTGAAATTGCAAATGAGCATTACACAAAAGCCGCAACTCATTTCAGGTCCAAGATTTCACGGTCAGGACGAATAAAATTCAGAACAAAAGCCCCTAAAACCTTTGCGAGAGAGCAAGACGGCCGTAGAAATTAGTCGTGCCATTCATGAGAACCCTTAAAACGCGATCCTGGATTGTACCCCGGGGAAATTATGGACTTAACACCTGACGAGGCTCAAATTTTAATGCTGGCGTTGTCGCTTCCCCCGCGTGTTTTAGGCTATGGAATAAATTAACACGTTTGTTTTGATACTTTTATGTTTGCGAGACAATTGATACATGAACATTTGAATTAATCACGCATCGCCAAGCTTGGCGTGATTGTTTACTGCTGACAATTTGCATGTATAATCTTATATAATTAAAATAAAACGAATCGAACCATTTAACATTACGAAATTATAAAAAAATAACCGAAAAGTGTAAATTCTTTACGACAGATATTTTTTGTAAATCAGCTTCTTGGGTATCTAATTATCACAGATACAAGAATTACCCAACTAGGAAACCGAATCCTGAGGACAAAGCAGTAAGAACGAAGACCGGACCTGTGCTAAGCAGATCGTTAGTGTGAACGTTCTTTCAAAGCTGTCTTAACTACGCTATTAACCAAGTTCTTAAACTAATAGTGATATTCTTAAGGAAACATTGTCACGAGTATTATATTTTAAGTTTAGCAAACGAGCCCTTATCGCGTCCGGCAACGTCTTAGCACCACCGGCACCGTCACAAATTACGTGTTACACCCGTGCCAACTCGCCTTGTGGTTTCCGAGTAACAACTTGTGGGCGTATAGTTATTTTGCTTGTTTACTTGTGACAGGCGCAATTTACTGCCATACATACCTAAGGCCCAGAAGTCAGAACTTTGAATTTAAACAGTATCAAACAAAAGCAAACCATATCGGGTCATTTATAAATCAGTATACGTAGATTACATCACTTTTATAGTGAGGCATGGACTGTAGACTGTATTTATTCTAAGAATTTAGGATTTCGTTTCATCAAAACGGATACTCTTAAGCCTTTAGCTTTGTACACCTGTTTGTTCTGCCGAAACACTGATGGAAAAATTTGTGAAATTTCTGGATTTTTTTTATTCCAAGAAACTTGAACCCTCATATTGTCTTTGTAGATTTTTTCTAAATGACTGTAATGTCTCGAACAAGGGATTCAGGTAGGTTCTAATTTATTTTGAATCAAGACTGGTGTGGAACGACCAAATCACATTTTTATGTATAAGGTCTATAATTATATTAAAATGATGAAACAGAGAGCTATGAAAAAGACACAAAATGTATATAAACATAAGAAATAATTATTTTATTAAATCACACGCGTTCCAAGTATAGTATAGAGCCCTTTTATTACTTCAAATTGCAGTTCCACACAACCGCCTGAACACTTATGGTCGGCAATAAAGCCTCGTAACGATCTGAAGACTTCCAGGAGACGGTTCGTCATTTAGATTTTTAAAGGAAATGTCGTGGGGACTTTAAAGAGTTGTCTGAAATTTAATGCAGATATATATTATGTACTCATTCGCGTATGTTGCCAGCTTATATCCTGAATTAATTCTCAATTCTGTTCTGTTTCTACCTTAAACAGAAAATGATCATTGCAATCGTCTAAAATAACTAATGAGCAGGTGACAACAAGAAACTACAAATATAAGTACTTACGTAAGCCGTAAAAAAGTAACAGAAAGCAAAACTTGTACGGCTAATTATTTACTCTAATGGTCGGATTTTGATGAAAAATCTATTTATTACAGAACTGCGAGAAACTCGTCTGTGGATTTGGTTTCTATAATAAATAGGTATTGATAAAGTGATCAAGAGATGATAGCGTTCGTTTTTTACCTGCTGATTCAATTCATTTTAACTTGGTGCAAAAATCTAGAACTAAAACAATTCCGTCAAGCAAACTAAGAAATTGAAATGATTTATCTTGACATTCAAGATAATTGCTCCATTTGTATTCCTTAAACACATAACATAGTAGGTATGTTATACGTGCAATACGGACAGACCCTTATCTAGTGTGGCCAGCCTGCGCCCGCTGCAGTCGCACAAATTGTAACACGCCTGGGGTCGCGGCACGTCTTGCGGATTCAACTTGACGCAACTATCTGAATATTTACAAAGTTCTGAAGGTCCTTAAGTTCAGATGTGCTCGTTAAGCATCCTTGTCTTCCTTATTTCTGTGTATAGTTTAAGTAATTTCGCTTGTAAGTTTTAAGTATTTCAGTTGTAAAATAAGGTCTGGCGACGATACAATAACAGTAGACGGAAATGATGCAACAGAGTACAGTAAAGTTTACCTTTTGTTAAGGTTACCTTACTAACCTTAGTTAGACGGTTTGTAACTTGCCAAGTGAGATACATTTAATTTCACCCTATTTGCGTAAAAATCATTATTTTATCATCAAAATAATCCCTCAGTTTATTTGAAACTTTATAGGCAGTGATAGAAAGAAATTTAATTACCTATCTTTTATTTCACTTAGAAGGTATGAAAATGGTTTAACTTTTTAATTATCGTTCCGCAAATTATTCATAATTTATGAGGGTCATGCTAATATTTTTTGGCCCTAATTATAATAATATATTATTTTTATAATTGTGTATAAATTATAGAGTCAACTTAAAATGATAAAATATCAACTTAAGATTCATAGTGCTCACTTTTCACCTAATACAAGACAGACAAACATTGGCATTTAACAGTTGTTGTGTGTTAAGAAACATTAGACTTATCTAGAACCCATTAGCTTTTTATATTGGAATCACTTTTATACTAAAAGGATTGTCCCGTTGTTTGATAAAAATAAAACTTAAATTCCGAAAGGATTTCGTTGATTCGTTGTTCGTCTAAAACCGAGACTTTATTAACCCATCATATTCTTGATTAAACAAAAAGTGCCAAAAACGTCCAAATATTCGGATAAGAAACGCCATCTTAAAATAAATCAATTAAGCAACAATATTATTGTGATCTTTTAAGAATGAAAGGCTAAGTGTTAACTAATCCACCCTGAAATTAATTTCAGCAACACAAAATCAACCCACACAAAACAACACAATCATCGCACGTATATATAAGCTGTAATCTGCAGTGAACACCCGGCGTGTATGAATAAAATATATCGACATGTGTCCGGAACTGTACTATAAAGCTTTTATATGCGACATGATGCTTGCCAAGACTTGGCGGGATTTGGAGATACATGAAATGAACTGCCAAGAGTGGATTCAAAAGAATATCACCAAGGCAAGAAAGAGATTTCGATACGGGCGGGGTGACGTTAATACGTAAAAATATTGCATAAGGTAGATAATGAGGATAATTTGTATTTTACAAGAAATTTTAGCAAAAAGCGGATTTCCAAATATAGGTACACGTGAAAATGACAAAATGACGAGTTATCGTAAGCATACTAACTTACCATTTATTGACCGCATAGTACGAAAATGAAAAAATGAAGAGTACAGAGGAAAAACGACCTTAGTAGGAAAATCAATAAGCTGCATATTAAGAAAAGCCAGTGTTCTTTACTTTATATTTTGTGAGGATGTAATTTAAACTTTATTGATCTTGAGACCGTGCTAGTGATTCTCCATATTTTTTACACAAATGAGACTAAGAAAGCCTAGAAGCACCATTAGTTTTGACTGGAATTATCTTTATTAAGTAACTGCCTAACCGACAATGTAAAACACAACATCACAATTTGCATATAACATGAAATAAATTTAACACTTGCGAAATTGGAATGCTCGAATTGAAAACCATCGTCATGAGAGCAAAAAAAAATACTAAAACGTTCACATAAAGTAAAGTACCTAACTAAAACTGCAACAGAGAACTAACTACCCATCCCTATTTTAAACCAGCTTTGGTCGTAAAAACCAAAGCGTCATCAAATGCTGAGTGTAATTCACTTAGGAGGACTACCTACGAGTATACAAACGATGCTAGTACCGACAATAAACAGTGCAATGCAATGACACTCTAGCCAGACAAACAATGTATGGTTTTGAGAACGTTTCAGCCAGAAGGACCGTTTTATACTAAGTTGAGTTTACTCGCTAAACATTGAATACCGGTAAGTACTATAGGTACTGAATACCAAAACTTGCTACATAATGTAATTTCAAACAGATCTTTTTGCTAAAAGGCATAAAGTAAATTAATGATTAGTTTCATGCATCAATATAACAGCTACAAGTTTTTAAAGGTTTACAAAGAAGACGAACCTAAAAACATTATATCCCATTAACACAAATAGGCACTTCCTACCGCAATCTGTAATTGACGCGAGAAGATTTACCTGCCTGAATATTGCTTGTACTAACACCTCATAACCTCATTAAAGATTTAGAACAAACAAATATTAAAGCAGCGATTTTACCGCGACCCACAACCTCTAAAACAAACTAACATCCTTTAACCATACAGCCAGTGTCAATCAATAATTTGAACCCCTGTCTTCTCGCACGTGAGTCCCTAACTGAAATCCCCACAACTAAATACTTGCGTTGTATTAGCACTAGTCCCAGAGCGGGGGGCCTGCATTCCTATTAATATTGCATGAAAGCTACGTGTACTGTTTAAACTAGGGAAGCTGCAACGGGGGTTTGTTTTTGAGCGAGCTCGGAGCAAGAATTTTGAGAGCATGGAGTTTCGTTATTAACTGGAGATTAACTTTTTCTGTACAGTTTTATTTTTTTTATTTTTCTGTCATATTTTATATCTAGGTATTGCTTATCTCAAGAAGTTATATCAAATTCTTTAAAGTTGATATATTTCGACTTTTAGTCTGTCAATGTTTATAAACAGTAATGATTCAGGCTTCAATGCTATGATGAGCAGTATACGATAGAAATATGGATTCTTACCTAAGTATATATTTTTTTGTTCCGTCAGCTTTGGTGGTAAAAGCAATGAAAATAATCTAGGTACAAGATTTTACCGGTGATGGTAGTAAACCAGTATAAGATTCGTCTGGATCTCACTTATTTTATGCTACAAAGCAGTTCAATACATGTCATTAATGTTCACGGGGTTTCCTATTTGAGATCTTGGGGTTTCAACTCACTTATAAATCTTTGGTTTGCTGTCGCACGCACTAATAAAAAAATATCGGGTGTTTCTGAAAATAATATTCAAAACCTCATTTTGTCATTGTCATTCGAAACCTTAGTTTCCCGCTGATGTGACCAATTTCTTTCTGACTCCTATATTGTAGAAAACGATTAAAGTCACGTGTGTGTTTTTGAAAGAAAAATTATTAATTAAACAAGTTCTTTTTCAAAATTCAAGACACGTTGCTTCCTTAGCACAAATACCCAGTGCTCATTAGAATGTCTGAGAGGTTTCCGTCCGAAAATGTATTCTTTATCACCCTCTTCGAGACCAAATGTAGGTACATGCTATTTGTGCTTTGAAACATTTATTATGGTAAGCAATATCAGATATAGCGGGTGCTCACAGAGGGATACATAAAAGAGCACTCGCGTCCCGCGGCGAGCGTGTGTGAAGAGAATGTAGAGACTGAGCGCAGAGATGTGTCAGGATCGTGATACTTGGTGCTCCGTTCTTTCTGCTTACCCCGTCTTGGACATAGCGTGAAAATATATAACAGGGCTTCACAGAGACGTAAGCGATCACATCACTGTTTACCTCCCAATCGTTAGCTCCATAAAATGGTCTAGGTATCTACGAGTGTATTTTACCATGAATAAAAGTGATCTCTGTACGGTTTATCGCTAAAACCCACCCCGTGTCACCCTCTGCCCGGGGGCGCTGTATCAAGCCTCAGCCTCACAGGCTGCATGAAATTACGTAAGCCCCGAAACGCAACAATTTTTCAATCGCGTATCGCTCCCGGCGAATGTTTCTCCCGAAATTGATGTTTATAGTAATAATTTAGCAGGCGATAGATTGCTGTAATACGTAGATATTAATAATAATAATGAAACAGAATTCCGGCTTCCTTCTTTAGGTCGTCGGTCCACCTGGCAGCGGGAAGTTCCATGCTGCGCGTATACTCTCCTATCCGAATTTTCTAAATGCAGCCCAGCACATCAAATGTATACTTCCCCAGTTCCTACCCCTGACTGGATAAGTGTATGTAAAAATAAAATCTTTAAAATTTCCTGATTCCGATTTTAAAACTCCATTCATAGCACAAAAATTAAACTGGTACAAAAATAACATCCGCTAAACCTTTTTATTATGAATCATTTTCTTTCGTAATTCGCTAACAAAACGGTGCGCCATTTTATATAAACAAATAATAATTACCATAATGGAGGTGCCATTTTTCACAGTCTTAATTTCCCGGACCCCTAAACAGTCACGCCTTGAGACAAAAGATTGATATATTCTCTTCATTTCATTTTACTACAAAATGATTTATTCTTCCCGACCCTATTTTTTTAAACACTGCGTAACATTTGATGTTTGCGGGTTTTTATTGTTTGAGAAACACTTCTGCGCTGGAGAGTGTCTGTCTTCAAATTCTTGTTGACAATTAGACCTTTAGTAATTCTTGTATCCTTTAATACATTCACAAACTTTTTCTCACTGAACTAAAAATATATAAATCTGTTAATTGTTAACATATACTGCGCGACTTTGTCCGCGTTAAAAGGTATATAGTATACCTAAGTATATTAAATCTCTCCCCCCATTTTCTAAAGTAAAATTTCCAAAAATTCTTACTTAGCGGATGCTCACTTACGTTATTAAATAAACCCACGTTCCAAATTTCAGCTTCCTAGACTTAATAGTTTTTTCTGTGCGTCGATAGAGCAGTCAGTCAGGATAAACGATTTTATAAGTAGTAAAGTACCTATTCCTAAACCTGTCGTTTCAATTTCGATCACAATTTACACAATTTAGTATATCGATCACACGTCACAATTGGAACAATGAACTATGGCAGGGTGGCCTTCCCTCGTGGGACCTGTCTGTCACATCGAGTGTATTAGTTAATTACACATTTGAGTTGTTTGTTTCGTATGGATTTTTATTGTTAGGTAGTTTTCATTTTAATTGATTGAAAACGCAACACGTAAGTTTTTAGTTTATCACTAGTATTGATTCACCACCTACCTAAGTATCGAGGTATAATAATGTAAGCATCAAGTTATACTTCATAAATATCAAATTTTCCGTACAATATTATCTCACATTGTAATTATTACAAAACAGCTAAGTAGCTACTAATTTATCGTTACAATTAATTGTTTTTCGATCGCATAACTATTAATAGCATACTACTTTAATTCATATACAAATAATTTGTAATACACTACAAAACAAAATTGCGAGTGGTTTTTCGTGTAACTCGTAAATGGGCACAAAATAATTAACGCTCGATCTCAGCTCCCCGAAGAGTTAATTGAATGCTACTGACAGCCCGTAACGAAAACCATTCCAAAGTATCTATTGATTTACGCTGTAAAAGGATCGTCGTATTTAAACCCCTGCCTTTTCAGATACTTTTTGTGACATTTTTGTAGCAAATGAGTTTCATTCTTGGGGCTTCTAATTTATATTTGTTTTTTTTTAGGCTTGTGACTCAAATACCAAATTGGAAACGGTGAGCGTCGCCTCTATAACCACAGTTGACTTCATTTTGGTTCTCAAAATTTTTATATTACAAACTTGTGTCACGTGAGGATGTGTTACGCAAAAACGACGTTATTTCGTTATTTTAATCTATTAAATTGACGTATATTATTCTAATATTCCTTTCCCTATACGCTTTAATATTCTTGAAAGTCACCTATTCTATAATACTCTAGACGATATATCCCACAATATCAAAATTATTTACAGTGTAAGTAGGTCAATCAATAATATATAGGTACAAACCGTAAACCCTTAACAAAGTTGGGTAGTGTAGTAATAGAGTTTTCACATCGTTGCCAGCTGCTCGCTGCCAATCAAATTAAGGACGATTATTGAGCGATGCCGATCAGGCACAGGCACACTTACTTTGTGCCAATCTACGGATTAAATTCTTTTCCGCGATCACGGAGGGATTTGAGAATAATCGCCCTCTCTTGAAAAAAAAGAAATGTCAAACGTAGCCTTTGAAAATTTAAGTAACTTCAAATGTTTGAAAGAAAGATTTTAAAATTAATGGCTGCATTAGTAGACATATACAATACGTTCAAAATGAGTTACTTATCTTTCATCCCATTAAGAACGTGAGATAACTCTTAGCATTCCGAACACATAAATTTCTGCAATGGAAACTGATTTATTACAAAAGAAATAACTAGGTAGATGATGATCTATACAGTACACGATTATTTGGCTGAACCATGTAGGTACTTAATTGGAAAAGAACAAGACAGTACTAGAAACGTAAAAATAATTCATTATCAAATCCTACTAGGCAAAGAGTACCTAAGTATTCACGATAAATGAGACTTTAAATACTGCCATTTTCGTATTCAATACCTGATGAAATGCAGAATTACGTATGGAGTATTTCAGTGGAATCCCGCCGCTTCAGTTTCATTGGGTGGTTAGTCGCAATTATTGGCATTCGACGGCGCACATGCTCCCGTTCCATTCCCGTAATTGGCTTTATTTCTTCTCTACATCTTACCAAGAGATATATGCTTCGTTTGATTCGATAGTAGTAGTTAAATATAATATTAGAAATCAAGCTAATTTACTACGAATTACCTACTTAATACGAATGTTGCCATCTTTCCGAATAGTCACCATTAAATTTCAGTCTTACAACTTGGTGAGATGAGTGCGGCATTTATAGCTAAATAGCTCATTTTCCTGTATGTTGTTGGGATGGTTCCAGGTGATGAGGTCGCACTGTTGACATCCGTAGCATAAATACCACTAAAATAAAATAAAAATACGATCTTACAAGAAGCTTTACTTCGTTATAAGACGACCATAAAAATGTGCAAAGTGCTTGAAAATACCGTAAAAAGTTTCGAAGTTTATATTTTTAATCTGTTGTGTTGTAAAGAAACTTTTAAACTTGAGATGGATTCGTGCCACTGCTAACAATGTTATGAATACGAAACGTTGTCTCAAGACAGTTCTTTGAAAAAAACTGTTCAAAATATAATAAGAACAACAAACTAGATAAAAAGCTCTACATCACATATGTCTATATAAAATCTTGACTAACGAATCGTCAATAAAATTGTCTACCCAACTAATACAAGACTAAATCCTACTATGCATAATGTACGAATCTGTTTTACGAAAACTATCCAACCTAAACTAAACCTATTTGCAACTAAAGTACTCCAGTCTTTTTATAAAGACAACGGTGAATTAACTTAGAGGTCGCGTCATCCCCCAAAACTCTTGGGTTATTCAAATGAGTCCCCCTACCCAATCTAAAACATTATTGCCCTTTCTTATAAACAATTTCTGCGGCAACATTTTCATTGCACGTTTTGCTTTTAACATTATTCAAATTATGGATGAAAGCGGGTAATGGTTAGTTAGGTCAGAAATGGATCCGCTGTATACAGAAGACATTAATTTATGCAAAGTATCGAGTTACGTGGTGCGAGCTACTCGATATCCAAAACGTGATCGCACTGTTGATCCAAATTGCAAACGAACGTTTCAGTAAGTGACTTGGGTAGATAACTCAAGGAGCTCTATAAGACTGAATTCAATATCTAAGCGCGTTTTCAAGCCGTAACATATCAGCTACATATTTGCAGGAACGTGAAGTATACCGGATTTGAAGTATAATTCAGTAAACATTTTTAATTGCTGGTGATTCAGCACATGATCAGCGGAGACAAAATCTCAGTGACATTCGTCAACAAGCTTCATATCAAGGTTGAAAAAATGACAGTTTTATACCAGGATATCCTTAGTTCAGCATGACTCAACCAACTTAACAAAGAATTAAAAAAGAAATAGATTGTTTCCTTTTTACATTACAGAACATGATGACACATTTAAATACATATAAGGGCCTCTTACACCGCTTGCTAATAAAGTCCCAGATACCCTATCTGCAGGTTATCTGACAAATAGCCTGTTTTTTTGGTTTCACAGGTATCTGATTGCCTATATCTTATATATTTTATATAGTCTATCACACAGATTTATCTGATAGATTAGTTTATCACTAAGATTACTATCTGTAACAATATCAGGAAGTGGTGAAAGAAGCCCTTAGTCTCAAAAATTACTATCAGGCAAATCAACGCAATCAACAGTTGAATAAGATTTACTAGATTTTGAGTAACATACTCTGCCAAATATAATTTTACTGTCTTGAATAAATATTCCTTGCTTAGTTTTGAAAAGAGAGCTTTTTTAAAGAGTGGTATAAGAGAATCCTCTTGTCTAAACTCCAAATCATGCATGAACAGGCATCATTGAAAATGTACTGACACAAGCAGAACAGTAAACAACAAGTTACCTCGATTCAACGCCGTGCTTCAGTTTTCTTCAGCAGCGCTGACAATATGGTTGCTCTATCACTAATTTACAGAATTAAATATCACTACAAATGTATTTTATATCACCAAGTCTTACAAACAGGGGTTATTTAAACATTGTTTTCAAATCGCTTTGGGAGACGCGATGTGGCCCTGCGACCGCACGGGGGTGACTGTTGGTGTCAGTCGGACCTACAAGCACACCCCGATGACGTCATGGTAGACCAATGGGGTGAGATTGTGCGCGCATGCGCGCCGCGCCAGCCGCCGCGGCGCCGCTACCCCCATCCCAAACCGATCCCAACGCTTCCTCGCGTTACGCTAAAACCAATGCAGTTTATGTTTTGTGTGAGAGTTGCTTATAGCACGTTAGAGCAGCCATGTATGTTTACTGGAGCGCTAATGTAGAGTTTACGATTTGCGCTTGTAGTGGAGTGTTCATCTGGGGGTGACAGCTTCGAGAGCGCCCCCCGATGGGCTTTTCAAAGGACTAACGCGACCATTCTTTTTGCGCTGCCGGTAGCGGGTACTGCGCGTTTTAAATAATTGAGACGCTCGGTATATGATTTAATTTGCGCTTTTGCAGGGCCAAATGTTTCCACCACTGTGGGGAGTAGTACAATATTTTTGTAGGCAAAAAATCCCCCGTTTGCCGTGAAAGGGTTACGTCCTTTGAAATGGGGCAGTGAGAAAATAAAAATATTTCATTCATAGCCGAATGGTACTTGAGTAATTAAACAGCATTAGGTAGGCAATTATTTTTGAAGCATTGCAGTATTTATGTATTCTGTGGCATTGCTAAATTAAATAAAGATTAGAGAGACTGTTTGATAGAATACGACTATACTTACTTACATAAACTTATGGAACTCATTGCTCGAAAACTGCAAAGATTCCGCCTTGCCCAAGGGATCCTCAAATTACATTTGAAACGGCATTCGATAAATCACAATCATTTGTACAATATGCCCTTGTCGATACTAATCTCAACATATCATACGTTGATCGATTATGTCATAAACCTTTAGGGCTACTCTAATGCGTAAAAGCTATATCGTTTCCGCATATCTTTCACATCGAGAGTGCATACGTAGTAAGAGAGGAAATTGTGTCAATAAAAAATTAAAAAAAACAACACCTAATATACAACCTAGAGTACGTAAGTAGTTTTTTTCTGGTAGTCTTTAAATGGTATGGCAGGAAAATAGTCATAGGTATTTACCTACCTATTACTTTTCAATCTGATTTTTATGAAAACGAAGAGCGATCTCTATATTAAATGCTTGTTATACGGAATGAGTAAATAAAATTTACAGGTTTGGACCGTAGTAGGGTCTACTCAAGAAGTAAAGAAACGAACTCGGTATTGGCACCCGAATAGTCCTGCCGAATTGAATCGTAATCTCGGAAAGGTGCTTTTTCATACTCAATCACTACCGCCCGAAGGTCTGTCCGAGGGTCTCTGATGCTATCCGTCTTGTACCAACTGATTTTCTTCAAAGGGTGTTTATGAACACGATGTTATTAGATTTTAGCGATATCTGTAATAGTAGGTAATAAGTTATTACCTATGTTAACCATGTAGTTAGTACGTAAAAAATACTCAAAGATAGCGCTTCATATTATCGTCCTTACAATGGTATTTTCGATTTTTCAGCCACTAAACTGGAATGTATATTCTGAATGATGACTTCTTCTTTCTGTTTAACTGTCCTCTTTGCTGACCTTGTATTTCTTGTTGGAGACTTATTTTGTATACCTTTTTGATTTGAATCATACTCAACGATTTCTTCTTTCTTCTGTGCAACTGTCTTCTTTGTTGACCTTGGCTTTCTTCTTGATAATGATGTTTGTTCTACCGCATTTAAAGCTTCATTGATGTCTTCTCCTGAATCGAACGCCTATAAAACCTGACACTTTTAGATTGCCACATGCAAGAATCAAAAGGAGGTTCGTCTCTTAATACCCTGACCTGTAATCGACCGGTTTTTTTACACTTTGATTCGGAGTATAAATATTTGTTTAAAATCAAAATTATATCTTGGGTGAGAAAAGAGCTGCAACGTTGCCGTATTACAGCGCTTAATTTCATTTTCGCTCGCGCGTCATCTTGTCTTGTTTCCAAATCTAATAAAAATCTGAAGGTCTAGACTAACATAAGGTCCTAATGTACGAAGGTCGTTACCGATAATGTTCGGCTCGGGGTAGCTCGAGATTGCTCGAGAGCTCGACCTCATGATTTATCTCCGAGATAGCTGACGTCGACGTCATAACTCATACGGCCTGAGCACTCACGCAAAAACTCGAAGCGACGCGCCGATAAGCGGCACGTAATTGTTTTGACTTGGAGATGACGTCATACTTATAATTATTTGTTGGGAAAGTCTTTTCACATAGGTAATATAAAAGATACAAGGGGGATGCCTTGAAACAATAAAGATGAAGAAAAGCAGTCCAAGGGTAAAACGAAAACTGACACAGGATAATGACACACAATATATTAAGCGGAGTTGCCAAACTACAAATAGGAATAGCACCTAAACAATGAAAACTGAGACTTTGACCACGTTCAAATGGGAATAACTTTGACAGAAATGTAGTTTTTTACCCGACATACATAAAAAAAAAAACTTAGATACAGCCGAACATAGAACCTCTTCCTTTTTTCGAAGTCGGTTAAAAAATATATGGTCATCCGGGCCCATAAGGAAGCTATTATTCTTATAACATGGTCTTATCTGATCTAATTATGGCTTGACAATTAAGCAAAGCATTAAAAATTTAACGAATTATTTTACTTTTGTTTGTCTATTTAATTATTTAAGACTCGTCATTTGGTTTTTTTAGAACACAATACCCACAGAACTCAGGATTATATTGGCACTAAAAATAATAATCATTATGCAAATTTTGGGAATTGACCTGTAATGATAATGTCTTGACTATTTTAATTAATAAAGTTTAATGAAGTTTCTTAAAGACATCTATTCTATCTCCACTTATCCCCAAACTAGTATTTTATTTAAAATTGTGCCTTTTTATTCTGAGGTCTGTGGTACAATAACACTTTAGTCCGTTAGATGACCTAAGCAGTGCAATACATTGTATTCGTCACAAATTCGCTAAGAAAAAAAATACAGTTGTTCATCCAATTCAAATCTAATTCCATTTTCTAAATCGCTTATCTAGTCTCTTGGGAATCACAAATGCTTCATTAATCAAAAAATGTTACATTGCAAGTTTTAAAATGTTTCACTTCAGAACTACAGTGTTGATTTTAATGTGTAAATTGTAGTATCAATTACATGTATGGTATTTCGAGATATGTCGATTTAATACAAATTAATGATACAATTTCGTCACTGTCATGCCATCATTTGTAGAAGCAATACCTTTTATCTATTAATACACGGCCGTGTTATTGTTCAAAAACAAATTAATCAAACAATCAAATGCAAATAAAAAGGTACAAACGCATCGAGTGCTCGGAAAGGGTGACGATGGTGTCTGCATGGAGGTAGGTGCGGGGAGCTAATCCTGCGCGACAGGTAAGCTGCGCTAATTTATCATCCCCAAAACAATAGGGGTGGACTGTACATAGGCTATGTAACTTGAATAGAGGGTTCAATAAATGATGACTAAAGCATCGATTACACTACACAGGGTGGGACGGAACGGAACGACCCACTTTTCCAAAAGAGTCATATTAAATTAGAAAAGATACTAGCAATAGCTTTAAAAAAAATTGAATTACTTTGCATTAAATTGAATTTATTTTTTAAATTTTTAATACTTATTTGAAATTTTACGACGCGTCGACAGCTGAGATTCAATGACCAATTATTTTAGAACCATTGTAATCACAAATACTACCTTTACTGCTAAGGAAATTACCTACCCGGTCTGGGACATAACAGTCGAGAGACAATACTTACATTAGATTATAAAACTAACCACAGAAACATTTATATCACTTTAGACTGGTATTTATTTCATCAGGAATTTTGATACTTATTTCAGCTCTATATGGCAACATTAATAGGTGTGTACGTTGTTTCAAGGCTTCTGATGAATTTTAATCCTGCTATGTTGCATTGCAAATCATTAACATGATGTCATTAATCAAAAATTGTATAGGTAAATATTGCAAATAGGTGTTTATCATAGGGATATGATCTCTTTGGTGGGTGGTCGCCGAACGCGCGCGCCACCAAAGAACTTAGCTATAATTAATAATTATTGCGGACGAAATACAATAATAATTAAAATGGATAACATTTTAAGAGTAAAACAATACGAATGCGTTCTACTATGCCATTTGGAGCAGACATTCTGATGCTTACAAAACAAAAAATTACAGTACAAAGTGATGTAGGCGCTGGAATTCTGCAATATTTACATTTGACAGGAAAATTGAACAAATAAACAAATACAACGTAGAAATGAATAAGTGAATGATAAACATCGATAAAATGTACAACGTCAGCGAAAAAAACGATTCGTGATAGAGCTTTGAATCGCCAGAAAGTTTTTCGACAAAACGCCTATTATGCAAGTGCAACAAAGCCAAATTTTAAAAATCATAGTTGATATCATCAATGGATGCAATAATTTTGTATGTTGAAATTTATTTTACGTTAGAATTTTAACTTCTTACTCCTTCCTGTTTAACTTTTCCTAGAAGTTATTAGTTATTATAACTTATAAATTATTGGTTATCTAAGTAACTCTCTAGTTCTCTATCTATCTAAGTTCTCATTTGACTTCATCCTCAGTAATTATAATTACTTATTACAAATACATCTTAACTTCTGAACACAACAATTCTTAACTCTAAGATAAATGGCAAGGCAATCGATGTTCTGAGTACCAGATCGTTGACAATGGCACTGGCATTACTGAGATCATTATATGCCATTGTGAAGATACAAGGTCACTATGGACCGACCTGCGTTGCACTTCAATATGAGAAGTTGGGAAGCTCTCTTGAAATACAAATAAAAGCTACCCACAACCAAAAAAACTAATACACAAAACATTTTATAGTTAGTTTAGAATTAAAGCTCTTGCTCATCCTTAGAAAACTACCTGCAACAAAGAATTATTAGCTTAACAAGTTCCGCCTGGAGGTATTCATTATTTATATTAATACAATCAGCCTATCACGTACACTGATAAATAACCATTGGCCTTCCTTAACCTTACTTAATTCTTTGCCCATTATGATCATAAAAGATGAACAATAAACATCGTTATAAAAATTAAAACCATTTCAAAATGACCCTTGGGAAATCCAAAAATGTTAAATATAATTCAGCAATAAAACTACAAACACCGTATCACATCCCACACTTGTACGCTTATAAAAACTGCATTGGATGAAGACAAGTGACAGAGGGAGAGGCATAATGGAATACCGACGCCCACACTGATCCGTGAACAAACTGTAACTTATACAAAGATAAAGAAAAAATGCACTTGGAAACACAACTTTGTCGAAGAAAATTAATCAAAATGCCAATAACGATGATATAAATAACAGAAAGGTGGTGCTGTCAAAGGACAATAAATTAATTTACGAAACCTAAGTGTAGGATAAACTTTAATTAGTTTATGATTTCCTCACACTGAAAAAAATTGTAAGTAATAATAAAATGATTGATGCTATACTACTTACTAAAATTATTCGATAAGATTAAGACCAGGAAAAGTCTAATATCCAGAAATGCAAGTAAATAAAACAAAGATAGAACCATATTTTAAAATAGTGACTCAAACTGTCAAGGGTACAGCTATCTTGCGCTAAAGCCTACACCAAGTCATAAAAGTAGCATCTGTCCTCCATCATAAATCTCTATAAAGGAGACCGATGACAATCTCGAGCAGAACGTGTGTAGAAACGTTAAGGAATTGCATGACGATAGTTCGCGAACATGTATGTAGCCCACGTCACTCACTGAGAAATGCTTTAATCTTCCAAGATACAAATTGCTTTTGGATCAATAATTAACGTAGAGATTGCGTTCATGTTATCGACAACGATTTACATAGTTAAACACTAGGTGAATGTACAATGAATTCTCCTATAATTAGGATCCCTACTAAGGAAGTATCTATACGTCAGTCCACCAATTAAAAACATGAATAGGACCTTTGCGGGGGCGACAGTATTTTATTCATTACTGAAGAATGAAATTAAATCTCCTCATTTATGAGGTGGGCTATGAAATGAGACTTTAATTTTCTATTCCTCAAAATATTACTCGCTTATACGAGTATGTGCTTTCTGCAAGATACAAGCATTTAGTTACGTCTTTTTTAGTAACAATCGTATAACATTAATGAATGATGGTGGGCCATTCTCTATATTACCTATTTTGTTGAATAAAATATTCGGCTCGCGAAGGCCTATTGTACGAAAGTTCGCCTTTCTTTTCAGCAAGATTGCTGGAAGTGAATAGATTTGCTATGCTCATGAATATAATAATAGTAGGTAATAGTAATGTTGTTTGCTAGTGTATTTATTTATATATATTTGTAATTATCAGTTAATAATTTTATCCGGAATATAAATAATCTGATGACGTTGTTGCCCTAGATTTGTATTCCTCCGTTTTCTTAATTAAAGTTGAAACAACAAAATAATGATGCGATAACGGTCTAGACTCAGTAGTTCGATGATTTGGTACCGAACTAAGGAAGTAGGCTCATAGTAGTTCGGTTAGGGATTATAAGGTGTCATACAGATATTGTTGTCTAGTCGAAGTACTGAGCCGTTTTTTGGTCTCAGCTGTTCGGTTGTACATTGTACGAATGTGGAATTGTAACGAAGGCTTGTAGTTCGGCACCGGACAAAACAAACGAACTAGGTAGGTACTGAGACTAGACGGCGATAACAGACTTTTAAATCTAAATATTTTACTAAAAAAATAAAAACAGATCAAAACATACCAAGTCATGAACTTATGCATAGAAATGTACTTCCTATGGAACAATAGAAGCCACGTTGACCTACATTGGTTCAAATATGCAAATTGAACGGAAGCCGTCAGGGTTGAAAGAAGTAACCTAAGCAGGTAACACAGGTACAAACCTAGGTATATTTACCCATATACTAAATGTCTAAAGTAGGTCAACAATCTGAAACCGTTCGCGTAGTCCAGTTAAATTTTAAGTATGAATGGTCAAATATCTTTAAAAATTGTAACAGAAGGCCATTGTAGTCCTAAACACTGAGGATCTGCTAAAGAAGGGGAGGAGAACATATGAAAAGGATTAATCATTCTAAGTTTGGAAAATATTTTGAAAAGATGCAATCCTCAGAAAATTATATGGATGTACATAATGATTACCTATGTAAGACTGATTCAAAAATATTACTATTACAAAGTAAGTATTACTTATAGTTTATTAAAGACACAATAATATTTCTGAGCTTTAGCTATAACTTAATATCAATTATAATAATGGGCATAATCATAACCTGTGAAGAAATAAAAAACTTCAATGTTCGAATTAATTATTGTAATATAAATTTAATAAATAAAAATGTAACAGGTCTGATGTGGGAAGCATTAGCAGAAACCATAAACTGTCATAAATCAAATAAGCAATTTTAAGAAGCAAAATCATAAAAATTATTCAATAGGCGACGTGCAGAGTTCATTCACCTCTGTTTAACCTTGCTTCGTCGGATGTTGGAAAAGGAACAATTATGTGACATTAGTATCTGTGCTGCTTTCTTTTTTTTCCTGGCTCGATACTTTTCTTATTTACGGAGACCCTTTGCATTTCTCAAAGATTAGTCACATTTGTTTCTTGGGAATCCTTTCCTTGAGTATCAGATTTCCTAATTGGTCTTAATTTTAAAAATTGTTCGATTATGCATGACCTATGTTAATGTCTTATGTTCTTTTCTTATTTTATAATTTATACCAATTAAATTTACCTTTGTTATGTCTACCTAAATTCGATTTGTTCCGGACATGGCCAATTTACTCAAAGTATAAGATTCGTCCAAAAATATTTAAATTATCTTTAGGTATATGAATGAACTTCAAGAATTTCTTGAAAATCTATACATATAGGTAACTAATAAAACGGTATAAAAGTTGTGTATGGAATGTTAGTGTTTGTTAGGTACCTACATTAAATATTTTTTGATAAAATAGGTCAGTGGTACCTTACGAATGATTCCTAAGCCGAATATGCATACTTATTATAAAATTAAAAATTGTGATAAACATACAAAAAATTATCAAAAAAAACTAACCATCCAAAAAATAGGTCCAGTTTAATTCCCATATCAGGGTACTTACTCTAGGACAGGGTAGGTACTACTCTTTACACAAGAAAACTAACAATCCACAGCAGCTGACATAACTGTTTAGAGTTATTTATTATACGGATGGAGTAAACAACGTGCTGTATGATTCACTACAGAGGTCACTCACTCCTGTTATATGAAACCAGTTACAAAAAGCTACCTACAATATATTCAATGTGAGGATGTTTTTTGAGGTAGTTAGTCAAAATTATGACCCGGAATTCTTTGAAATTTTAGCAGACGACGAAAAAAATTGGTCATCGACTTAGTTTTGCGGTTTCCATTGTCCAAAGAGTTGGAAATATACGAGTATTTTCACGTAGGGATTAAATATTAACTTCATAGGTAAGGACCTAATATGGAATACCCCTATAAGTAGGTAGGTACTCGATATTTTCACATAGATTTCTTTCTTCACATAATTTATAATTTCATTTCCACATCAAATTGGTTTCTCCATTAAAGTATTAAGTTCCGCGATTCAACTGTATCTGTATCTGCAAATGGAACCGTTCGTCTTTCAATAAATCATGTCAGTTTGAGAATCGAGACCCATATTAATCGGCTATCGATATGTTCGGTAGAACGGTTAATTAGTAAAATATCACAAGGGATTTGAGAACCAGTGTTCTAAATTACGAGGGAACGAAAGTGACAAGCTAAGCGGTTTTGTTAATTGTGTGGGTACTTAAATATAAATCAAATATTCGTACAGTCACATCCCTAAGTATTTATTAAGTCACCAACCCCAACCCGTATCCAATGATGATACAGTTAAAATTAGAACGAACTTGGTCATTTAGCATAGGGCACTGACGTACCAATTAAATCATTAAATCACCAAGTATATCAGTAAATTATAATAAAACAAGAAAAAAGCTTTCCAGTTTTTTTCTTCCTACACATTGTTAGTTATACTTATGAGTATTAGGATGCAGCTCGCTTTTGAAAAGGTCGTCAGGTCTCTTCAGTCAGATCGAATTTGGCCGAAAGAGAAGAAACGATGACGGTCACATGACTATTATATACTCTGTGACATGACTCCACTAACCGCCGGACATTTTCGTCAGAACCTTTATCCCTGCAAAAGTTATTAATTGATTTGATTTAAAAGGGTCGAAGTCTGATAATGCCAAATTAAATAAAAAATGCGCTTTTATTTAAGCAACTTCGTGTATCTTTCTCCATACGTCATTCGATATGGACATTAACGAAATGGTACTGAATCATTCTTGTCGAGCCTTTGTGTATCAATTAGAATGACATATGGATTTTTTATTCATATAATTAACATAAACAGCGAAAGGCTTTCAGACAAACAACTATGACTTAACTATATTTTACGTATGTAGTCAAGAAATGCATGTAAATTGTATTAAAACAATTTAAATTCCGTAGACATAAATCAATAGACTATTAAAAGACGGCAGAAAATTACTGGCAATACGTCATTCAGTGCTAAGGATATAAGCACTTAATTAGTGCCATTATTTCATACCATGTTACCGGAATCAATAATAATGCACTTACAAATATAAATACAGATTGATATATATGCGGATCCAATTATAATCTTGTTAAGTACTCACATATGCTTACAATATGGTTAACTGCCATGGCAATGAGATTAAGACAGCTGGTTTTATAAGTAAAAAAAGCCTGAGGATAAGCCGTCATCTACTACACTTAGGTAAATGCTGCTGTCTCCTTTTTAACCGACTCTAAAAAGGTGGAAGAAGGCATCGCCTATACTCCTCAATTACAACGAACTTAGGTGGCTTCAAGTAGCATAAAACTTCGAAGTTTGCGGAGTAGAAGCTTTTTCGAAGTAGCTTTTACCTACCTACTTGAAATTTGAAAGTTTTAGTCAATTCTATTATTGGAGCCCAGTTGGCGTGCAGACTCGCAGAGTGATGATAATCCAAGCACACGGCAGTGTGCCAGCCAAGTTCAAGCAAGCACTCGCCTGTGTCTATTTACTTGAGCCATTTCGGGCACTTTTTACCACTCCCATAACTTTTATCCTTGTTAAGATAGAAACTTGAAAACTCCTTTCACACCGAAACTCTAATGAGCCCAAGTCCAGGCTTGACCGGACTTCGTTTGGTATTTACCAGGATGCATTACGACAGGTGAGTTTGACTCTGCTTCTACTCAGTGAATGCTGTTCCAGTCACGCATTGAAAATATTTTCTACTTTTCTATTCAATCACAAAACACCATAAACTATATTTTTCCAAACAGAAAATGCACTAAATTCAAAGTGTTAACAATGGTAAAGAATAGTGTTCAACTTAGAATGTATGTCGGTAGTTCTGAAAGATCTAGTGTACTCCTGTGCAAGTTGTCGGCGATATATCAAAATGTTCGCCGTATCTCTTGCTCTCAGGTTACAGTAAGCGTGGGAAATTTTTATTATGAATCATGTTCCGGCATTGGGAATTTTGCTTTATGCTTTGAACAGTATTGAGGATAAACTTATATAAGATGGAGTCCCGCATTTTACAGTAGCGCGAAACTGTCCTTCCGGTTTCTACCAGAAAAAAACTTGGTGTTTACCAAAAACGGTGGGCCTTCGACAGAAAAAAACTTTGACCAAACAAAATATTACGAGGTAAAGGGATCGAAAGTAAACACATCGTAATGCATCAGTGACCTTGTGGATATGGATCGCACCGTTAGGTCCTGGCTAAGCCTTGATTCCAAGAAATCGTATTGGTGTTCGAGTACAACATGTGAGGCAGTCAATGGATACATAATTATTATGTAAGGCACATTTTGACAATACGCGCACAATGATATTAAATCCTTAGGTGTATTAAAAACCAAACAGATGGCTTGATAATGATGATATTTCTAATTTAGTTATCATCAGATGACTCCAAGCTTTATGAAGCTTTATGGCAGTTCAAAGTATGCACGTCCATATCAAAACGGGTCACGGAAGTACTCATTCATAAGTCTAATTTAATTTAGTATCTCTAAATGTTCTTGTACTGTGTGTGACTACTTGCTCTTTCATTCATTCTTCAGTCCGGCCAGTTTATTTAACAGGCAAATACACCCTTAGCTAAAGCCGAAAGATCTCCGAAAAGGTGGCCTTTACTGCAATGCCGACGTGATATTTGCCAGATTTCATTAACTTTGCGGTAGAATCCGCAGTAGCATTAGGGATTCTGTGGAGCTACTTGTCATCTCATACCGAAATTAGGTCACCCACCATACCAATAGACTTTAGGCATTACAAGAATAATGTAATAAGCACCTAATATTATGCGGCATAGTTTCGAAGTTTTATAAACTGACTTACTGTGATATTCAGTAATCCTTGTGTCCCTCAATCTGACTGGTAAGATATACAAAACGTTCCTTATATCTGGAAGAAATTGCATAAAACGATAAATAAGACCGTGTAAATTGTTCTATTTGCAAATTGCCTGTTTTTAATTTTATTTGTGCTATAAAATATACCAATTGTATTGTAAAAATTTCTAAGCTTACCACAGCTAACCACAGACGGACTCAATAACTGTATGCATAGAGAATTTAATTTTGTTTAACCTTGAATTTATATTTTTACGATTGTTCGGGATACCTAGGTTATACGATTTTACGGGAGACTAGTATCTAACTACGTATAGTTCCGATGCAAGAATATTTTAAAAATTTACAAGCGAAAGCAATATTTGACGTCCACATTCGGACATTAAACTTTATCTATGTTAGTGTATGTTTACCTTGATGTGTTTACTTTCTGGGCAACTTAAGTGAGTGTTTCATTCTTTTGTGCAGTCTACATACAGAGAATAGTCAATATTAAACTTCCTATACTTACTAATGGGTTTATTTAGCATGACTAAGTGACAGATATTCCAAAAATATCGATGTCCTTTACTGTGAATTATTGATGTATACTTTAGAATTAGTACCTATATAACATTTGATCTATTTATATCCAAATAGATACCACTTACTAATATTTATGGTCAAAAACAAGACATACTCTTGTCTTTCAAAGTCGGCAAAGGTGAAAAAATGCATTCACAAAGAGCACTAATTAACAAAATGGTAATATTACGTATAATTTTAATGAATGGTTTAGTTAGACCCCACGCATTCTCATTTATATTTTTTATTGTAAAAACATACCAAAGGTTACAAATACCTATATCTACCCGGTTTTGTACGTGCAATGTACAGCCAAAACTACTTAGTCTAGAAAGCTGAAATTTGGAACATAGGTTTATTTTTATCGTAATCAAGCATCCACTAACAAAGATTTTTCTGAATTTTTAACTTTATGGGGGATATATTATATACTTTTTAACGAGGACGAAGTCGCAGGGCGTCTGCTAGCTTACATGCACCCACAGATACCGCAAAGGTACCGGCACCGGGTACGAGAGATAAAAAGCGTAACTCAATAATGTCACATGAAGATTCCGAGCAATACATTATGTTAATATGTTGTAGGACACAAAACAAAGAATTACATTTTGGGTTACAAGATGACCATACCTACAGATGGAAGGTATACAGTAACTAAAAGAGGAAATGTTTCAGGATTTATGGGTTTTTACTGATTTTAAAAAAACAGTGCTAGTTACAGATATTTTTTCCCTTTAATATTTACTTACATAATTAAACCTCTTATGATAGAGTTGTATTGCAGATTTTTGTCTGTTCTACAATGAAAAAATTTATTTTTTAATCATTCAAAGGTGCCGGGCGAGCAATAACACTATCACAGATGGACAGACAGAGCGGACGAAGTCCCACCATAAGGGTTCTCTTTTACAGTTTTGGTACGGGCGGAACCCTAACTACTATTAAATGATACCAATACCGATTTAATGATAACAATATTACAATTGATAAAACTGAACAAAAACTGTCAGAATTCATTTAATTTTTATTTCCCATAAAATCATTTACAGCCGACCCGCAACACAGTGTTTCACTGTTGTTTTATTTACACGGTGTTTTTATATTTTTCTTTTCTGATTTTTTGTGATTCAAAATTTTCAGCGCACTTCAAAAATTTTTTTTCGACTGGTAAAGATCCCCTTTATCAACACTTTATGTAATTAAGAGCATAATAGGTATTTCAATCAAAGTTTATGTGAGGAGAATGATAAGACTGAACGATGCGAAAGAAATCAGAATCGCTACACTTGGCGTTCCGTTCTTCCTGCCTTGGGACATAGCGTAACAAAGATTAAATGCTATAAGAAAACCAGATAAGAAGTGGAAGTGTACTAATGTATTGTATGTTTATAGGCTAACCTATTTATTATAATGCTGAATACAAGGCTCATAACCACTGTACCTTAGATCCTTTAGAACAATTCCTATCACAATAAAATATCTAATTATTATGAGTAATAATAAGTACTAGTAGTTCCGTGAGAACAGTAGACCTCGCCAGCCCTTATAAACCAAACCTAAAAGAAACCAACAAAAGTCAACTTTGGAAACAGAAAAAGTACCTACTAAAGTGACAAAAATTAGCACTTTAAAGCTTAATATTTCGCAAACGGATCCCTGAATCGAAAAATGTTTATCACACACCCGCGATATTTTTGAAAGACCCATCCAACGATTCCCCACACCATGGATATCACGCGGAAAAAAATAATTTTCCATTTTACGTATGCAGTTCTATGAACATAATTTATTTTTTCAACTTTCTTAAGTCGATCCACTATTACTCAAAAACTAATAGAACCTACTTAGCCGTAATAGTTTTCCTTGTAACTACGTTATATATGCTACTGCCATGAATTTTTTCACATTTCCAGAAGCAACCGTTTAGCTGGCAGGGGGGGGGACACGTGACTCTAACAAAAATTACCGCTTTAAAGCTTAATATTTCGCCAACGGATCCCTAAATCGAAAAAATGGTATTCACACACCAGCAATATTTTTGAAAGACCTATCCAACGATATCCCACACTATGGGATTCACAAGAAAAAAAAAGTTCACTCCCACTTTGCGAGTATGGTAGGTACTCTAAAAAAAATGTTTTTCAAAATTTTATTCTACTCATTTTGTAGGTTTAATTAATTTATACATATGCCAAATTTTCGTCAAAATCGGTTGAAAAATGCGACCTGTAGAGAATTACAGACAGACAGACAGACAGACAGACAGACAGCCGGACAAGAGCATTTTTGGCCAGTCTCGAAACGTAGACGCTTCGCTCGCTTCGCTCGCTCGGTCAATTAGTAACTTTTACAACAAAAATCTTTCATTTTCATGATTCTAATCCTTATAAACTAATAAAACAAAATATTTGTATCAAAAACATGTCAAACACTGGTCCTTTCATTTTTGATACGACGATGTTTTATTGTGACGATATAAACCCACTTAGGGCGGAGATAAACACAAATCGAATTATGTGCTTCATTAAACCAAATTATATGGCGTGCTCTTAAATTAATTGGTGTCACGTTTTTGTCACGAAACATTTTAGTGGCTTTAAACATATTGTGTAATTGCGTGTTAAAATATTTTAAAACGAGTAGAACAAGGGAATAAAAAATATCTTAGTCCAGACAAAGAGATCTAATTTTTTAATAACGGAAACGATTATTTCCGTTATTTTTGTATATTAAGCGTCTAAGTAGTAGTTTTTCATCTTACAAGTTATAATAGTAACTCAAAAACTGCTGGACCTATTTTGGTACAGTGTTCACTGTTACTTAACTTAGTTGGCCTCTACCTAGACTCTAAGTTTAGTACTTAACAGAATTTACTTCTGATGCATCATCAAGCTATTTATTGCAAAGGAAAAGCTGGAGAGAAATTAGTAAAACAGTAAAAGAAACGCAGATGAAGTCAGGGGTTAAAGCTAGTCTTTTCATATTGTATTTTTAAATAAATAAACAAAATTCTAAATTGTGTTAAATTTTTATAATAGTCTTGTGCCAACCTAAAATCTAGGTTGAGGGAAAGCCTTGTAAAGCCAATTAGGCAAGAATCAATTGAAAAGAAAAAGTAAAAATATAATTTAGGGATACGCACACAAAACCTTTTAACATATTTCCATTCCTTTCCGTAATAAAAACGGTAAATTTTATTATCTATGCCTGATATAATATCCTTTCCATCATAATGTTTTTCCTTTACAAGCTTTGGAGTGGCTTTTTATGAAAACTCACTACACGCTCGACTGACTTTTTTTAATACAACCTTTTTATACGTCAACATCTTCCTTTTCATGGAAACAGGTTTTTAAATTCAACTCTCGGACTATCATTTTCGCTATTTTATCTGTCGAAAAATGGATTTGTGTTTTAGGACATTATTATCATAAATCGTTGCAGATATATATACTTTAATTATAAACAGCCTATACGTACTAGTTCTAGTCACTCGATTGTTCACGGTTGCATCGGATAATCCATACTATGTGACTCTACCTTAAATATCATACTCATCGGGCCAATCATTAATACCCTGTCTCTGATCTGATTGATGCTTGAAATCATTTACCCCGTTATAACAAATCGCAGAGTCATTTCCAAACCGTACATAACTTCATTCTTCATCTTGACATAATAACAATGTAAAGAAAGCCCTTTGAGCTTACCATAAAAGTATTATTAATGTCGAAATTTTTAAAATTTTAAAGATAATTCAATTTAACTCTCTCGGTTCATTCAGACTTTTCATTAACAACAGAATTGCAAACTAAACAAGTAATTGTAATAATCATATTTATTGGTAAAAATGTTACACGTCAGAAGTTTACACAAAATCAAATCAAATTTTTTAAATTGCCAGTAAAGGATGAATATGATTTATTATCACTACACTTATAAAATTGGGTCAGTTTTCCTTGCTAATGTTTTCCTCGAAAATCCCTAAATGGATTCGAATGGGTTTTCATTGTTGGATAGCTTGGTTCTTAAGCTGCGCGGAAACTTATTTGACCACGGGAGAAGCAGCGGGAAACAACTAGTGATTAGATAAAACAGTCGTTTTACCACATTATATCATAATAGAACTATCAGGACCCTTAGACTCACCTTGCGTGTGTAAATCATTGAAATAAATACCATAATATAATACGTATACATTTCTCAGTACGAATTAATAAAATATTAATACCTATATGTATACATAAACACTCACTTAAAAACATGATACTCTGAACCTAAAATCGCCAAATGCGAAATTGTAGATACCGTCCAAGCGTCCAAGGAATGCGATTGACCGGTGGGCGTTCCATAATGGTCGCAATCAAGTCATTCCATATTGACAATTAAACTTAATAACATTAATCAACTTAATATTGACAATTAGACAATGTGGGCCACTGAGTAAGTGCCTACTGGAACGTAAATTCCAAATAATAAACAACAAAAAATAATAACAATAATGCATAATAGAAAACAAATACATTTGCTTTCTAACACTACTTTTGTGTGTTACACTTATTTATATTTTGTATGGTTGTTCTATGAAATTCGTATAAAAAAGGATAGTAATTTCCTTACTCATTCAAAATATGATTAGCTTCAATACCAAGAAACTAATAAGACTATCTATAAAAGAAAAAAGTCAATTGCACTGACTCATTCACGGCGGAGTCCTTTAAAACCAATTAGAGCAATTCGCGCCTCGTGGATTTGGTCACCCGCTAAACTTGAAACTAAACAAGCGTAACCGAACGCCTACGAAAAATTTGTGAATGGCTCTACTCGACATAATACAGACTGACATTTAGCTATCCATTCATGAGACATTGTCTTTACTATCACGCGTCGTAATAAAATAAAGTATTCATATTGTACCTATTACTATTATTTTTCTGCCATAACTAAACAGTAGATAAATACTTTCAGATTAGACATTTTTCAGTTCGAGCATGGTCGTTGGACATTTTTCAGATTTGACATTATTGCAGTAAATCATAAATAGGTATATTTATTAATTTATTTGTCAATTGTAACAAATTAGAATAATACAACAAATTTAGCAAAAATGTTATTTATCGTTAAAATTCATTTGTACCATGTCTTGCTTTGAGATCATAGAATTGGGTACCTATAGGTTTTTAAAAAATATGTGCGTAAGTCAACGTAAAACTGTTAGTCTAATAAAAATTGTCCACAACTAAATTATGATTGATAGGATAGATCCCATACCATACATTGTATAATAAGGCGTAACGCTTTTTTTTAATTTAATAAATATTTAATAATCTAAAAGATGAGGTCATTGTATCGCAGGCGGGAGATGCGGCGAGATGCGCGCACGCAGCGCGAGGACGCAGGATATTCGCCGTATAAATGTAGGGCGACACCTCGCGGTCACAGTATCAAACGGGACGCAGACGCGGAAGGACATCGACATGAGGCTGGTGAGTCCTTGGCCTTCAAGGTATCGTTGTGGAAGTGAGAAGTGAAAAAAAAACTTAAAAAAAAAATTTTGAGTCTTAATTTTTTAGGAAAAAAAATTGAATCAATAAACAATAGTTGTAAACTGATGCAGAATGTTTATTTGGGATCGAATATTTTGATAGAATTGAGAAAAATCTAACTTTATAAAACAAAAATTATTTAACCCACACCGAAAACAAAGAATAAGTAAAAAATAATGACAAAAACTTTATCAGATAATTAAACCAATTACTGCTAAATTCCTTAATTTATTTATCAAATAAAGTTCTCAACATCCGCTCGAGATCCAAATTATAATACATTTTAACAATGATAAACAAAAATCATCATAATTTAGCCATCATTGAAATTAAATAGGTGTTAAAACTATAACAAAAACCAAATGCATAAGAATTTTAATTTTACTTGCTCAGTCAGTGGTCCGTAGTAAATTTGGCTCATTTTACACCAAACCAAAAGAACAGCGTCGCAGATCAATTTTGTTTGCAACTTTAACGATCCTAATACAGCATTATTATTTTAATTACAGCTATGTACGTTCACCGCTATATTGGCTATCACATTAGCCAAAGAAATCGAAACAAAAAAGGAGGAAACTGATGATTTGGAAGCGGCGGCATCCCTCGAAATATTGAAGACAGATCAAGAATCACTCGAAACGTCAGCCAGTACTTATAATTACATTCCTCCCAGTCAAAGGCCGCCACGACCCTGGAATCCACCACAGAGTAATTACAATCCGCCTCAAAACACCTGGTCTCCTCCGCTAAGTACGATAGCACCTCCTCAAAACATCTGGACTCCTCCGATAAGTACCATAGCACCACCTCAAAACAATTACGTTCCCCCCTTAAACAACTATATTCCTCCCCATAACAATTACTTTCCTCCTCAAAACAACAATGTCTCTCCCCAAAACGACTACGTTCCCCCACAGAACAACTATATACCTCCTACGAACAACTATGTTCCCCCACAGAACAACTATATACCTCCTACAAACAACTACGTTCCTCCACAAAACAACTATATTCCTCCCCAAAATAACTACGTTCCTCCCCAGAACAACTACGTACCTCCCCAAAACAATTATATTCCTCCCCAAAATGACTACGTTCCCCCGCAAAATACTTGGACCACGACTACGGCTTCATCAGTGATCAAGAACGAACAGACATTTGGTGAAAATGGCAGCTACAAATACGAGTGAGTCTTTTTATTATTTTTTGTTACCAATAATTATAGATACCTTAACTCGTAATTGAAATACCAATTTTAGCTAAACATGTAAGTTGTATTTAAGCCTATTTAACCTTAACTGTCACTCATAAGGGTAAGTCTCATTTTACTCTTCACTCATAAAATACCTATTACACCATTTATTGCAATGTCGTTACCCAAACCTAACTTGTAAGTAGGGTAAAGTGTCATGTGTTCCATGTGCAAAATTTACATTGTGTTTCTATTCTAATCGCAATTAATTTGAAACAGAGCTCATTAACGTTATACTATTTACCGTGAGACTTTAATGACATAAAACATTTTATGATAAAACTATGTAAAAACCTGACTTTTTGCTTTAAAAGGAAACGAGACCCTAACGGTCTGAGACGGGCCATTGTACAAGCCTGACGTAAATGACAGGCAATCCGGTTAGTTTATTGCCAATTTAACTGTTTTTAACACGAGACCTTTTAAGAGTTTCCAATAAGATAACTGTATTGATAAAATATTCAACTGTTTTCGTTTTACCGGTGTAAGTTGAGCGCCCTTTGGTTTCTGCCATATTACGTCAGCAGGCGGGTCAGTTAATCAACATGCAAATTAACTGTCACAATGCTGACATCTTCAGTGAAAAACGCAGAATCATCGAGAGGTGAAGTTGCAGTGGAACGTTAATTAACAAAGTTTGGGACTTTTAAAAGTTGGGAGATAGGGCTTGTAAGCTTTTCGCCTCACATGAGAGTTACAAAAAAATTGCTGGCGCTAATATCTAATCGAAATCGGACTCCTAGACTACCACTCAAAGTATCCAATCATTTGTGATAAAATTTAAAGTTTTATTGATTAAATAACCCTTGTCACAGATTGGACTCTTAGAGTGGAGTCTAGAAGGTTCGCGAAATTTTTCTGAAGGGCTGATATGTTTTATGACTTACCAGTTGACGCCCCACGACTTCGTCTGCTTTAAAAAGTACCCTTTATGTTATTTTAGGATTTAAGCTATCACTGTACCAAGTTCCCAAAAATCTCATCAAAATCCCTTATGCAGATATAGTATGATTTAGCAAAGCATTCAAACTCTCTAACTTCCAATCTTTCGTATTTAAAATTAGTAGTAGGATGAGATGATGAGATGTGGTTTTATTCGTTTTAATTTAATCTACAGGTACCAGATTGCAGACGGAACCCATGTCGGGGAAGAAGGCTACGTCGTCAACCCGAACACCGATCGCGAGAGCCTGGTGAAGAAGGGCTGGTACTCCTACCCTGGGGCCGACGGCAAGGTCTACACGGTGACATACTGGGCTGACGAGACCGGCTACCACGCGTTCGGAGACCACCTGCCGACGCCGCCTCCTGTACCTCCGGCGATCCAGGCGTAAGTATCCTTACCAACAAAAGGTTATATTGTAACATCTACCTGCCAACCAATGGAGTTGTACAAAATTCTCCAAAAAATTCTCATCCTGGGCTATCATAACCAATTATACTCTTTTTTTATGAAGAAATGATTCTAAATGTTGAAATTAATGATATTTTAAGATGGAAAGAATTTGCATATTTGGGAAAAGTTTTAAAGAATCATTTTATATATGGACTGTAATACCATAATACCCCATAAAATAAATAGCAGTACGCGAACCAATCGAACCAAAAGCTCCTACTAGATACATCTAGGTATAAAAACAACAAATCAAAGCCAAAATCTTTAAATTAAATGTTATAAACACATAGACCGTCTATGACACGATTCCTGATTCATTCTTGACGAAAAGTAGATAACTTAAAATTTTTTGGACGAATTCCAAGCATAAAATCGAATTGAAGCGATCAGTCAGTTATAGAAGAAACGTTTAAAGTTGAATCCTTAATTCGTTCAGTCGCATAGTGCCAGAAACGCAAATTACCTAATACGAGGTTGACCAGATTTGCATATCTCGAATTACCAGACACGCATATGACCAAAGGCTATTTAACGCTACGACCCTTAGGAGCAGAGCAAAAAGAATATACCTAAGTCAGAAATAACTTTTAAAACGCATGCGAGGTTGCAGGAAACAGCTAGTAGGTTTATAATAGAAACGTCGATCCAGGCTTTAAATGAGTTTACATCATAAATCTCATTTTAGATGAAAATATGTTGCACCATTAGTTTATTTATACTTTTTCCTTGTTTTTCCCCAAGTGGGTGGGCGTGTAAATTATGGGCCGAAGTTGTTAGTAACAGTATATATATGTGTCTCCGTAACATATGGGGGTCACTGGTCATAACAACAGAATCTTATGACAAATCCTGTAGGACACTGTTATGTCAAGGGAATTCCAGAATTTGTCACGAAATCCTGCTATTACTTACTCTGTGGTTTTACTATGTATGAAGTATTCATAATTTTTATCACTCACTATTACAAATTAATCAGTTGTCATTATCTTAGAGTTCGTTTGTTTGTTTATTCGTCGCTATTTAAAACGTTAAAAATACTTTAAATTATTTTGAAAAAAGCTTGCATCGCATTTTTTTCATCTTACAATAATTATTTAAATGAACGCCTATCAAAAGATACGAAATGCTCTAGACTTAAATTTTGTGATACAAATTCTATCAAACTACTGCCGATATCTTGTTATTTTTTGTTATTAAACCAATGTATTTATTTGTAAACAAACGCCTAATTAATGACAGAGTTCCCCGATATTTCATCGGACACAATTTTACCTGCGCCTCGCCACATTTGCATATTAAGCGATTTGGATCAAAAATTCCAAACCTTTGAACTTTAATGAGCTGAAACAACCTATCACCAA
This sequence comes from Metalampra italica, assembly GCA_949699065.1. NCBI lineage: Eukaryota > Metazoa > Arthropoda > Insecta > Lepidoptera > Oecophoridae > Metalampra > Metalampra italica. The sequence continues at coordinate 5,465,143 of OX452987.1, forward strand.
ATCGACGCTATAATTAAATTAACATTATAGGTTTATAGTTTTTCCTTTTTTGTCCTATTTTGTAGTCAGTAGGTATTTAACTTAACTAACTTTATGTTTTAACCAATAACTAACTACATACTAACTTATCTATTAACTATATGGACAAATTATAGTCTGAAAATTTTATTTAATTTATTACTATTGGATGGGGTTAACGGGACATTTGTTGTTCATTTATAGCGACTCTATAGTATACCGATTTGCTAGAAATTTCGATTGTACCTACGCGTGGTTTCGAATAAACCTAAGTAAAAAACCTGATAACCAAGGGTTACTTTACTTTGGTAAAATGATAAATCTACCGGGAAACTACGGGGCGGAGAGGTTTACCTAAAATCAATTTAATGAACATTTCATAATTTCTTTCAGTGTTATCGACCAAGCCGCAAAAGAAGAGGCAGCACAAGCCGAGGCTGAGAAAAACAAGCCTCAGCAGGGTTACTACCCTCCCACACCTCAGCAGCCTCAACAAACGTATTACCCTCAGAACCAGCAAACTTACTATCCCCAACAACAGCAGACTTACCCCCAAAATCAGCAGACGTACCCCCAAAATCAGCAGCCACACCCCCAAAATCAGCAGACGTACCCCCAAAATCAGCAGACTTACTACCCGCCGTCGTCATACGGTAAATAGAACGAGTTGAGGTAGTTGTCACATCGAAACATAATTGGACTGAATTTAAAAAGTAATTTTACAATAAAACTGATTTTACTTGCCCATGTTTGTATGAAAAAGTTAAATGCGAAAACAATATTGAAAATGGATCGAAAAGTGTTTTTAAGAAGTGTCAATATTGAGCAAAGTAACGATTAGTACAAATAATAAAAAGTCTTTGAAAACAGGTTCAGGTTGACAAATTGTGGAAAATATGTTCAAAACTATTTGTATAACTAATTAGATAGGTACTTACTAATAAAAGTAATTTTTACGAAGAAAGTTACCTCGGAATGATGTATGATAAATTAGTAGGTAAGGCAATGGTTTAGAAATAAACAGTGATTTCGTTCACGATCCCTATTTGTGAACTCGATCACTGTATGAGATTTGAACTAATTACCTTGTGTAAGAAGTTTGAGAGCCAGTGATATTGTGATGTACTCATAATTGATAATAAATGATGATTTATACAATTGGTCTGTTTTATTTATTACTCACCTTTTGTCTTCTGAGCTTTAAAATTTTTAATGATTTATTTACCTGCAAAGATAAACAGTTGTTAAAAGTGGTTTGAAACGTATGAAAAACACGTATGAAAAAATACTACTGCATGTCAATCATTGGTAATCAATCACTCAATTTAATTAGTCAATCGAACACAAAATAAATAAATAAAATCATTTATTATTTATTTATTATGGGTGTCAAAATCGTGTCAAATGGATTACAATATTGTAACTCACTCACACATTCTCATGCGGCCTTATCGCTTTCAGCGATTTCTTCCAGGCAACCTTAGGGTGATGTTGAAATCTTCAAGGAGTGTAGGTGTTGGTTGCAGACATTTATATGGGTCATTAACGTCTATGTAGTAATCTTATTCTTTGCCAGGAAGCTATAAATCTAAACTTAGAGGAAACTAAGAAACATTGATAAATTGATAGGCATTTGGACTATGTAACACTTCATCCGTAGCAGTAAACCGGCAAAGCAAGGACATAAGGCTAAAATTCGTGAGAACCGGTCGTGGGGGCAATGACATTGACCATTGCATGAATTACATCAGTGAGAGCAAGCATTTCGCTCGACCTGCGCGCAAAAATCTTCCATTTAACGAGCCATAATATCGAACACTGCCCCTATAAAGACCGACATGAATTTTTATCTTTTTAATTGATTGACTCTTTCTTCGTAATACAGATAAATCTTGTTTCTTTAAATTAATGTTTCACGAAGATGTTATTTGCCTTCAAAATTCGGTCCGAAGAAGCCGTAGCTCAATTTTGTAAGGGCCTAATTGTGCATTACTCCAAATATCTTTATTTCGCATAATGTCTAATTCACAATTAATTTAATAACAAAAAAATATTGAATAGGTACTAGGTATACCACAGAACACGGAAAAAGCTCGCTACGCTCCCGCTCGCTATGCTTTATAGTAATCTATGAGGTATACAATAAACTAGGTAATAAATAAGAGCGTCTGTGGCCTCGGGGATAAGACGCGGCCTATCATATCGAAAGGTCCGAAGTTCGATTCCGGCTGGGCAACCAATTGGTGTTTTCTCGAAACTTAAGTACATTTACTGACTGCTCTAGAACGGTGAATGAAAACATCGTGAGGAAACCTGCATACGCAGAAGAAGAAAGTCTTAGGCGCATGTGAAGTCTACCAACCCGCACTGGGCTAGCGTGGTGGACTATAGCCCGAACGCCCTCGTTGAGAGGGTAGGCCTGAGCCCCAGCAGTGGGGACGTGTTAATAGGCTGATGATGATGATGATGATGATAATATAATAAACCAATTTATTAGTAAGGGGAATAAAGCTCATTTTAGAATAGAATATTCTAATCTCGGCGCCGATTATTATATTGGCAGTGCATAAGCGACACTCAAACTCTGTGATGGTATTGTCAGTATTTGGACGGTTTCTGATCGGTTGCAGTGCACACGTTCGAATCTCTGTTTCAGGATGTCGTGTATTTTATTGCTTGATGTTCATATTCCAGTAGGTATAGAATTGACGCTTTTACTTTGCACCAACAATTACAACAGTTTTACGAGACATATCATTATTATCGCTTACCATAGCAAAAACAAGTGTAAAAAGTGTTGCGAACTGGAGGAGAAACCTAGTTTAAAACCAAGCGATATCTTTCACGAATGCCTGGGCACGATCATCTCGCGTGCGTATAAGTAAATGCGGAATTCATTTTCATTATCAGTCTATTTTCTACTAGTGTTAAAGTGTGACGTATAACAGTTGTTTATAGGAAAAACAAATAAAATACAGCTTCTGGAAAAATGAAGCTGGTAAGTGAGAAAGTGATGGTGATTTTATATTAAAGAAAGAAAAGTGAATGGATTTTAACCTTTTGGAGACTGAAATCGTAAGTTGTTGCTTTAATAAACAAATATCTGTCTTCTTCCAGATAACACTAACAATTTTAGCAATAAGTTTGGCAATAGACGTGGAGGCACAAAACTTCAGACAAGAAAACTTTCCATTCCCACCACAATTTCAATCGCCAAATACAGGTTTATTCTCATCCTCCAGCTCCCTTTATTTACCACCAGAATCTCATACAACCTCACCATATTTCCAAATAAAAGACTTTAATAATCTCCAATTTCCATACTTGCCTGCAACTGGTACCAAAGCACCATCTATATATCCAACACCATTTCCTTTTATGATATCATCAAGCCTAGTGCCAAACTTTGATGATGACGATGATGAAGAAGCTGGTACGATTCGAATGTCAACGATCCGACCACCTCAACAAAAAATGAACTACACCGAGAAAGCCGCAGATATGTTGATAAAAGAAAAGAGAGAACTGAGGCCCATCCCAAATATGGTTTTTCAACAACCTATTGATAGAATAGACATGAGAATGCCATCAAACTTCCCTCCTCCATCTCCTCCTACAGTTACAACCCAAGCACCAAGCAGCCAAACACCAGCATATAGGAGGATGACAATATCGCCAGAAATAAATCGAAATGATGTTAGTTTCGATCAAATAAAGGCAGCTTCTTTCCAAGGGAATCAGTTTATTGCAGCGCCGCCAGTTTTTATTTCTTCTACCACTGAACCTGCGATACCGATACTTCGATTGTCAAACGAAATGGATTTAGACGGAAGCTTCAGTTATGAGTAAGAATATTTAATGACATTTTCCAATCTCTAATGTTCCCCTCGTTTGTTAATCATTAAGTAAAAGTTGCACCTTTCAGAGCTTTAGGAGCAGATCAGACTCATTACGTGCAGCACAGTCGCATGGAAAACATGGGAACTGACAAAGAAGAGCAAGTGGTAGAAGGGTCTTACTCTTATGTCGGAGACAATGGACAAACGTACACTGTTCACTATATTGCCGATTCGAATGGATTCCGAGCCAGTGGTGATCATTTACCTGTAGCTCCGCCGGTACCAGAGATCATTCAAAGGTATTTGTAATTAAATATAACATACCTACTATAGTTCAGCATCTGACATTGTATATGTTAGATGGCATATATTTTTTAGCTCGTATATTTAATGGCATATATTTTTAGGTCTATTCAATATAACCTAGCCGAAGAAGCCAAAAGACCACCACATCTTAAAAATTGGCAAGACGATGGAAAAGATAATCAAATCAGCGACAGCGATAATAATCACAACTTTATTCCACCTCCTCGTAACTTATTTACCGGAAGGACACCTGAAGCATTTTCGTATAGCTATTCACAGGGATCAAATACACAAAATAATCTAGTAACCTCAGCAAGTTCACAAGTTCCAATCAGAACAATTGATATTTCAACCGAGCAACCAAAAACTAAACAGAATAGTGGTCCTATATCGCCACAAGTAACTTTCCTGGCTTCTCAAGGGGCCCACCTACCTTCCATGAATTCAGTTCAAAATTCGATATCAAGAATGTTTACCACTGAGAAACCAAACACAGTTATGACACAATTAGTAAACTACGAAGCGGCTGTCAAAGATTCAGATACAGAAAGTAGCAAGTCATTGTGGAGGTGGCAGTATGGTATCAACGCAAACAATTTAAGTCAGAATCAAAATAAAGATACTATTTCTAGATCGTTTGGAGAAGGTGATGATGTGTTGATCAATTTTCGTGATATGACTGCAGAACAGTATGCGAATATGATTCGTCCGCAATTTAAAACTAGTTCAGAGAACGTTCGACCTAATCAATATACGCAAAGTCATCAAAATATTGACAACATAAATCATTATCAAAATCAAGATGCAAATATACAAAAGAATTACCATGTTCAAAATCAAGACCAAAACGTTAAAAATCATTATAATAAGAATACAATTCGTTCGCAATTTGAACTAAGTTCGGAAAACGTTGGACCTATGAAATACTCACAAGGTCATCAAATCAACAATAATCAAAATAACTTCATAAATCAGAATCGAAATGCAAATGTACAAAAGGATTTCCATGTTCAAAGTCAAGACCAAAACATTAAAAATGATTATGTAGATATGTTTCGCTCAAAATTAGAAACAAGTGCGGAAATCCTTGGGCCTGTGCAATACACGCAAAGTATTAATGATCAAGATAACTACCCAAATCATAAACCAGATCAAATTCCAAAAACGAACCATAATTACAACGTTAAAAATGAAGAACAAAAGTTGAACAATGACTATAGTCATTTGATTCGATCGCAATTTAAAACAAGTGAAGAAACAGTTGGACCTAATCAATACACGCAAAGTCATCAGATTAACGAAAATCAAATAAACTTCGCAAATCTAAATCAAGTTACGAATTTAGAGAAAGATTATCAAAATCAAAATCATAGTATTAAAAATGATAACTCTGTTTTAAAGGAAGAGAGACACCCAGTCGTATCTACAGAAATAACTATTATGCCAGATGATTGGTACAAAGCATACAATGTTAATTACAATTCTAACTTCCAAACATCAGTAAAACCTATTGAAAGTACTGAGATGGTTTCCGATACCAAACCAAAATTAATAACGTTCAACAATTTTGCTTTACCTGATCAAACTGTTACACAATCCTATGATTTTGAAGAAGAATTGTACGAACCTAAGAAAATTAAAGCGTTAAATATAGATAGTACAACAAAACCTTTTATGAATAACAATTACGACATCTCTGTCAACAATGTTGTTACAAATATTGCACCTAACAACTTGTGGTCAAGCACTAATGAAAATGATGCCAGGACAACAACTGCAAAAGTGATACCAATCAGTACGTTTAATGATATTCAATTAACGAACTTCATCGTTCATGAAAACAAACACGATTTTAAACCTATTCTAAGTACTACTACAACCGAAACCCCACGTGTGCTAGAAACGACAGAAAATAATGTCGAAAATATTTTACAAAATAATATTTTCCTGAAAAACTTATTTAAATCTGATAAACCTAAACCTAACATTGAAAATAAAATACGTGAGGAGTCCAATAATATAAGTGAGGAGCCAAATTATTTAAGTGAGAAGCCTAATAATATAAGTGAGGAACCAAAAAAAGTATTTCATACTTTAATCGAGGCGAAACCGAAACAAGACAAAATTCCTAAATTCGTTCAGTACCATTCAAAACCTGTTAATGAAATAAAAACTTTCAAAAAGAAGCCAATGGACATAGCTGACATAATCAACTATGTGACAATGAAGAACCACTTTGAATCTAGTAAAATACAGTCTAAAAGTAACCCTATTGGCTCAAATAATTTCGATCATAAGAGTGAAATACGTTTTATACCTATTCAACAAGAAAGTAAAGACGAAAGTAAATTGAACAATCCGGAACCACATACTAATAACTTCCGAAGTTTAAGTCATGAGCAAAAGGAAGAATTACGTGGTATTATTAAGAACTATAAAGTACTACGACGTAATAACAGCAACATAAATAATAGCTATGATAATAATAGAGAACTTAGAAGAGACTTGTCTCCACCACCATTAATAAAAACATCACCAAATTTGCCTCCTTTAGGACGTGCTGGTCCTTCTATGAAAAGTTATCTCCCACCGATTTATGTATGATTAAGTGAATCACTGTGATTAATTAATAATATTTTTCTAGCTTATTGTTTTGTAAATATTTCACTGGAGGCTGCATTTATTAGTAAGTATAAGAAATTAAAATAAAATTATTAAAATAGTTACCTATAGTTTTTCTTTGATCTCGATTTTAAAACTAGAAAATAATTAATGGCAATGTTAGAAGTATTATGTAGTAAGTATTATTATAAATTATTCTGGTAAAGGTCGCGGGACCCAGCTGGATGAGGTTAGCGCGGGATCGGTCATCATGGAGATCCCTAGGGGAAGCCTTTGTTCAGAAGTGGACGTCTACAGGTTGATATTATGATGATGAATTCAACAATCTTTTTCTATTTATTCTCGCCGATTTATTCCATTTTATCTAGTAGTTTTTTATAAAACAGTATTATAGGTATAGGAAGGCGACAATGAAAGCACAAGTAATCGCGTGCGCAACTCAGGTGAATCATCTCGCTGTCTGCATTGAAAGCGTAACGGAGAAAATCTTCAAGAATTTTTTGCAACGTTTATCGCGTAAATATCAGCTTAGTTGATCAAAACTGGCTTTCCATACGAAACAATTTCTTTTCATTTCTAACTAGAATTTTATGTAATGAAATGACATATTAGATACTTTTATTTTCATCATAGGACCGAACCATGCTATACGATATGAATTTCACATTATTTAGAATCCTAGAATCGCATTCAAAAACAGGTGTGCTACCGGTGGCAGTTTAAGTATACTCCATGGAACTAATAATATTATGTACTATACCGTAGTACATATTAGTTCCATGATATACTCGTAATTTTTATTATTATTGTGGCTTTAACCCGAAAGTTATCTAGCCAAAGACAAGGTTAGGAAACGTTTCTTCATAGTAAAATGGTTTAAATGGTATGGTAAGGTTTCGGATTTTGAAGGATAAGGATCAGTAAAAAAATTGATAGTAAGTACGAAAAACTAAAATAGCTTGTTATCTACAATCTTATGTTTATGTTAGAAGGTGTGGCGTACGAGTAACGTAAACTACCTTCAAAAATCTGTAACGATTAAAGCTCCTAAGAGTTTTTTCTATTATGAAAATTCAGCACTTTCAGAGACCTTATATAGCGGCACCGTTCGATCGAGGGTTTATTGAATTTCCATACACATAAATGTCGGCAACGATCGCATGACGAAGCGTATCTATTCGAGTACCATATAAATATGTATGTATGTACCTACCATCATAATGGTTCAACTACTTGCAAAATACAACGCACTGGTGTGGGGTCACCACTTTCTATATGTATTATATTGTAAAGTACCTACACTTCATTTTAAAGTAGGTGTTGCGGCAGTTTGATCCGCCACTTCTTTTTCTCAGCGCTAACATCTAGGTGGTAGATAAAAAATTACGAGTACCTAATATGCAAATAAAATCTTTTGACTTTTTTTTGCCTAGGATCTTTATCTCAATCACATACAACTTTACAAGAGAAAAACTTGCGAAAATGCAAATTGCCTTACCTAACTTTCCTTAAAATAACCACAACAAAAACATAAACAAGCCGAGTCGAAACTTAAAGACGGCTTCAAACGAAATGAATTTCGTATGCAAATTACTGGCGTTGTTTTTATTTCAAACATAATTAAACAAAAATCTCGCTCATCAAACATTCCGTCGACTTTAGCCTCTGAAGAACGGTTTACATAATTTTCTTTTAAACCAAAGACCACCCCAACATTACCTACTTATAAAACAAAGTTCATTTCTAATTAAAAGCGTAGTGCATGCTAAGAAACCAGAGTAAATATACATAGAGGAAGGAAATTTAATCTGAAGACTGCACAATATGCAAGAGCAGTATTTAAACACAGCTCTCTCGTTAGCAACACATTGCTTGCATCTGTTGCCAGCCGTCATATTATCCATGGAGAATATAATAACAAAATTGTGCAGCGCTAACAATCTGCTAACTAAATTCAGTTTGAAAATATATTATTATCCTGAACAGTTGTCCGGTGAAGATTTAGTACATATATTTTAAATAAAAAAAATAAAAATAAAATTAAGTACTAAAATATATATAATTTGTACCTATTAAAATTTACTTAAAGTAAATCAATTGGATACTCTTATACCTCATCCAGACTCACGGCGAGAAGCCCCGAGAACACCGGAGAAACGTGAATGTGAATAGTTTCTCGACGTCTCGTTCTCGCTCTCATCTCATACAAAATCTCATACTCTTCAGACTTCTCGCCGTGAGTCTGGATGAGGTATCATACTCACTCATTCACTGGAGATTTCTCGCCGTTAGTCCGAGGTATTAGCTAAGTGATAACAAATTGCTACAAATATATAAATTTGTATACTGTATATTTCAAAGGACATAATATATTTAGTATATAATATGTTAAGAAAGGCACTGTCACGAAATATAGCGTGTAAATAAATACAGAATACTCTGCAGCACAATACCCGCTGCTGATTGCGTCGCGCCGGAAAATTACATCCTATATCCAAGCAAACCTCGTTTGTATGAGACCGTCTAATCACACTTCAGACCAGCTATAGAAGGCCTTTGGTAATGTATGAGTTTGTTCATGGGTAGGTAGGTATTGTGTCGTATAGAGAGGTACGTGGTACTATAGGATTAGAACAACCCAAAAAATAAAGATCATTTACAATGTGCTAAAAAATAGGGACGTCACTAAATATCGCCACTGAAGATATTCTTCCTAAGAAAAATATTTAATGATTACCGAGATTGTTAGGGGGTCTGATGTTCACACAGTAATTATACCACGCCTGTTAAAGTATGACTTTTGGGGAAAAAATTAAGTACCTATGTCTTTCTAAGCCTCTAAAACCAAGTACCTACCTAAGTACATACTTATCTTCAATGCCTGGAACACGTTAATGCATTCCATATTCTGGTAAATCAGGTAGGTAAATAAACCTAATAATATCTGAAACCTGTACTCCAGTCTACCAGCAAGACCCACAAACTTCGTTACCCCGCGCCGTAACTCTGTTTCATAAACAATACACATATATATATCCAGTGCGTCGACATCAGATCGATTCCTGCAAATACGACCGCATTGGAAAGGACATCAAAGTGCAAGTCGCAAATAGAAACACGGAAAATATGTAAATTTTAATGCCACAGAACGCGAGATCAAAGTCTATGGCAGAAGCCGGTTGATTTTCGCCCGGCATCGTTGGTACCTTTTATTTATGTTTTCCATTTCCACTGTCAAACCCTCTGTTCGTTTCACTGTGTGCTTTTAAAGTTTTCCGAGTTTATGCCATGGTTTCTCCACGGCGATTTTGTTTACTGTGTTTTGAATAAAACAGTCTCAGTTTCATTAAAAGTACATTAATATAAACCAATTCGGAAATGGAAAAGCGACATGAAATCTAGAGTATACTCAACCGTAATAACCCAGTCAAATCAAAATGGCTTTTTACCTGAGAATGAGACGTTGAATAATACAAAATCAAAACAACGAGAACCTGCAATGTACCACGATGCCGTGAATCTCTTAGGTATATCGGATTAACCAGTTAGGATGCTAAAGCTAGATAAAACTTTGTTGGGTAAATAGCAGGTAAATTGAGTAGCGTACTCGGTTTATCTATTTTCACCCCTACAACACCCCTCCTAAAATCCGCACCAGTATCGTAATAGTTTCGAAAATCATTATCGACTATAACACGAATCTATTCAGCGTTATTGACTGTTCATCATTGGGGCTATTACAGTAGACCATAACAGGAAAAACGATCTAACTTTGACTATAAAGGAGGTACGAGTAGTATAGATTATAGGCACTGGAAACAAAACAATGGGAACCAAAATAATGTTGATCGTAGATCACAGAAAAGAGTCTGATAAATTGGTGTCTTTTTTGGAAAAACTAATATTACCGAATAGAACCGAAGGCCTAAAAAGGACACCTGAATTGACATTTATGGAAAACAAGTTTGAGTGTGATAGGACACAATATTATAGGCGATCTATGAGTTAACATTTAATAATTAGGATATATTACCAGTAAACAGGTTTTATAATCTATTAAGGTAGTGAGTAACACTCAAAAACTTAAAAGATCGCTGGTTATCCATTGGTTTTAATTGCAGTAGTTTTCAGTTTCTTTAGTTATTTAAATTATTGTTATTTTTTAGGAATCGTCAGGGAACTATTTTCAAAATTCTGTATAGCTAATCAATATACCTAATTACCTACTTAGAATTATTGATTCTTTAGTTACTACCATAAAAAATTTGAAGAAGACAGAAACTTTATTAGGGTTGTGACATAAAGAAGTCAATGCCAGCCTCAGGCTCTTAAGTTTAAAGTAAGAAAACGGGGACCAAAATAAGTCAGCATATCCGAAATAAAGTAACAACTTATAAGTAGTGAAACACGAAAGCAAGTTGACAAATACGGGACAGCAAAACACAGAATGTCGTGACTTTTCCCCTTCGTTGATACCCTTAGATCCCAAGTTTTACTGGAATTACTGTTTCAAACTTTACCAATAGGTATAACTCGAATCAATTTGCAAACCGGTTCGGATAAATACAGGGCGTGATTTACTGTGTACTTTAAAATTTTCCAAAAAAAATTTTTTTTCATAACCTGATCCAAATAACAATGATACCCTATTTGTATTATTACAAACTAGGCCTCCAATGCAGTTATATGTGCATCCGCACCCCAGTGAGAATCAAATCCATGACCTTTGGGTTTGGAGGCTGGACGACTGGAAAACGAGGCGGTCAAGTCATTCGAAGGAATGAATGTTCACACGCAGTCACGCTTGAGTGAAATTATTGTTTTCGTGTTTGGTTAAAAAGCATTATGTACTACTATCAGCAAAGAATCGTTAGGCTTAAACTCTAAAGGGAATAATGGATTTGCGAAGTATCGTAAAATGTTCCTTACTTTTAACAAAAACTTTGTTAACTAAATTAAAGTTCTTATAAATAATGATGGCGGTTTGTAGTCGGTCCCTAAAGCCAAAATAAACTTGTCGAGTCCAAAACACATAAAGTAGATTAGATAACATCAGTTAGTGGTACACTGGAGACCTCGTGCGTTATATTTTTTGTGTGTGGTGACTTTGCAGAATATGTAGAGTAAATTATAGCACAGACTAGAAATGACTCAGAAATAGACTATACTGTTCGAGTCAGAACAGTATACATAAGGGTACTTAACCAAAAAAACTGTTACAATTACAGCAAAGACATCGTATATGATATTTCGAATAGCTCTTTAGTTTTTTTTTAATCTTTGTTTTATTTTGGGACTTTGTATAACCACATGTCAGTCTCATCGTACCCTAGCTCTTTAGTTGATACGTATTGTACCCATGTTTTAACACTATTGAACCTTCGAACTACGGCACCAAACTAAACTATTCCGAATTTATAGGTATTACTTACCCATGATCCCAGATCATGCCATTTTCAAAACCTATGTACATTTGCTGACTGCCCTCAATCGCTGAAGAAAAACACGGTAAGAAAACCTGCAGACATATCTCATAGTATGTGATGATGAATGCAACCAAAAATCAACAGCGCAACAAAACCAGCTGCACCTATGAATCTGGACCGTACCACCGGCCGTTGCGTCCTGCCAGTCATGACTTACGGCGCAGAAACGTGGACACTGGCGGTGGGCCTTGGAGTTTTTTTGAAGAATGTGATCCACATTGAGGAGATTCGACGTAGAAAAACTTCCAGACATAGACGAAAGGATTAACAAGCTGAAGTGGCAGTGCAGACGGCAGGGCAGACGAGTTCTATGGAGGGACGACCCTCCGCCATGTGGACCGACGACCTAAAGAAGATAGCCGGACGTGGCAGGATGCAGAGAGCGGACGAGCGGGTGTGGTGGCGTCCCCTGAGGAAGGCGTACTTCGTAGCAGTAGACGTTGAAAGACTGTTATAATGATGATATAAATGCGAAGTCGTCTAATAACTAGATTAATGTCCACGCAAGCGAAGCCACGGTCGATAGCAAGTTATAGCACTAAGTATAATCCGAACTTATCACAATGCGTGCCTGGGGACAGGGGTCCGATGTCATCACGGCGATTAATTAGTGGAAAATGAACGTAGCACCGTTCGACATTTTCAATTACCGAACGTATCCGAAACTGAGTTGATTACAGTGATTACAGCATGGCCGAAGGGAATAGGGGTTTAAATACGCGCTCGGTAATCGAGTTAAGAGAGCTGGTGCGGATGATTGTGGAATTCCATGCTTGAAGCAGGTATATCCGACTAGTTTTCAGTTGAAGCTAGCCAACATTTTTTTTATAATCAAGTCGTATGGTTTATGTGCTTTTTTTTAACTTACTGGTTTGGTGTCGATTTGGAAAAAACTCGGCCTGGTGTACGGTCGACCGCACGTTGGTGGAAATAAAATCAGTATAAACTGGTCTCTCATAGTATTGACAGTTGACACTAGCACTACCTATAGTAGGCTAGGCCAGCTCAAGTCCAAAGTATTTCCACTGACATGCGGTCGACTGTACTACTGCTGTAATCGAGTTATCATGTCAACTCGGCCCGTGCGTGGGCTAAGTTTTTTTTGGACCGAATGTTTTAATAGAATTACTAGACTCTTGGCTAGGTCTTAAACCATCATGTGAGAGCCATATTTATACGAAACAATATAATTTTCACCTCACAAGCTCGGAAGGGTATACTTTCTCATTCGATATCTGAGTGGAAAACTGCACCTGGAAAAAACTTTTTAAAACTGTTCTTCTAATTTGTAGAAGGTGGATATTTAAAGAAGTGGTCAATTCTAATTGTGGTTAATATTATTTGTGGTTCTAAACAGCCGAGAGGATTCAATTCACCTAGTATTTTCCTCGCTGTAGTGAGGTGAAAATTTGTGTATTGCGCTCGGCAGCAAAGTTATTTTGTGTCTCGTACCTTGAAACCCTCGCTACGCTCAGTTTTCAATACTAGTACTCGCACAAAATAACCAACTTTGCAGCCTTGCATAACAAATAACTATTAGATACAAAAGAAACAAAGTAGAAAGTAGGCACTTTCCCTATTTTCCACATTTATTTCACTAAAGAGACGTGAATCAAGAAAAGTGAATTCTTATTCCCGTCTGGGAGACCTTCGGCGTCGGGAGTGGCTGGGAGCATCTGGCGAAGCATTAGTATGTTGATGAGGCAATCGCGATCACTACGAAAATAACGTGATTTATATCGATGCCAGGGTTGACAGATTTAAAAAAAAAATCGCGTTGGTGTTTGAAGGCATTGAACCATAAACAACTAAAATGGGTCCGATTCTTCTTGAGAGAGCACTAAAATTGTTTTTATCCCTTTCAAACAATAATATATTATGAGGATGACACTCCTGGCGACATTTCGACCTTACAGGATCTGTTGTGCAAAACCCCTGTCCACAAGCGGTATCCCAATCCGGTTTTGGTATACTTCACTAACGCTTTAGAAAACTTACTTCTTTGCCGTATACTTACAGGTGTCCTCACGATGTTTTCCTTTAACGAAAAGCCTGTGGTATTTTAAACAAACCGTACCTATATAAGTACTAAAGTCTTTTTTCTTTTGTTTAAAATAAAATTTTACCTACCTTGTAACAAAAAAAATTACAAAGTCGGTTTTATTTTTTGTAAAAATTAACATAGGTAACTACTTACTTAATTTGAAAGTACCAACACTCGCTAGTATTGTGCGGCGGCGGGGAGGGAGGTATAGGTACCTATTATAGAATGTCATTTCTATTTTGCTGACTGACTGCCAAGTGCCAACCCTGACGCACGCCGTCGCCGGAGGATAAATTAGGGTCGTGTGTCAAATTTTTCACGTATTTTCCTTCGATAGGTTGTCGGCGCAGCGGTGACCACGTCCGCCGTAATTGATAGGACAGATGATATTAATGTCCCGCCCCTGTACAACGGGTGCACACAATTTATGTTGCAATACCGCACGTCGACACCCTTAAAGATATACATAATGTACGTATCTATTTGGTGTACAAAAGATAACAGGTATTTTTAGGCGGCCAAATTTTCTAATCAAATACCTAAATAGATAGTTAATTATATAGGACTAGAAATGTTTTTTCCGCGGGAACAGCTTTCCCTAGGTATCTATAGCCTATGTGTTATTATTATGTTTAATATAAGTACCTACTTACTTATTACGGTAGTTTTGTCAAAATCGGTTCCGTAGTTTTTGAAAAGGGTAACAAAAATCCAAACATCATTAAATTTAGATCATTACGAACTTCCGCGTTATCAAACAAGAAAAATTTTTAAAAAAAGTTAAAATTATACTTATTAGAGAGCATGTGTCCATAGAAAGTAACAGAAAACAGATAATTTTTATTGTACCTAACTAAATTTAATCGATGATGAGACTGTACGATCCCCCAGTCAAACCGTCAAGACGGTTTTGGGGGACAAATATATACTGTTATGCTTAAGTATTTGATTAATAAATAAATAATAAATAAATAAATAATATTAGTAGTGGACACATTCCCAAAAATTACAGATTGTGTTGCCTTTGTACTACCTATTTCAAATTACAGCCAAAGTTTAAGAATAATTAAAATTTATTAAATAAAAAATACATACCTACTTACATAAAAAATAAAAAATTTCAACCCTAACCGCTGATCAGGGTCAATGACACTGTAAAATACTGCAACGATTATAAAACTTTCCAAGTCGACTTAATTAATCATAGTGAGTGTCCTGTTGTCCTACTTTACACAATTTTCTTTCTTTTTCATTTCTCAACGAGAACTCAGCTTTAGTCCATACAACGCCATCTATGTAGATGCTTAGGAATTAACTAAACATATTTCAAATCAGCGCCATCGATTAGAATTTATTTGAAGCACTGCGAGTTCTCTGTTGCTTCTATTAGTTCTGGACGTATTGGTCAGATGTCGCTGTACTAAATAGTACTCATATTCCGTTAATAGATGGCAGCACTAAATTTTTGTGAGCTTATTTTATTAATGGAGACCAAACTCGAACTACATTTTTGGCGAATAATTGAAATGAGTTCCGTACTAAGACCAAACGGGCCTGAGGGATTTCATTTTGTCCAAAATTTGTAGTAAGGGGATTTTGCTTCCGATATTTTAGCACGATTTGTTTCGTTTATCTCCAGGAGATTGGAATTTTATGCCACTTTCCGCGCATCGCATTCTGTGTTCTGTGCGATTTTGTCATCTCATAGAAAGTAAAGTTTTGCGTCATGCCGATTGTCCGGCGGGAAAACTTTTCGAACAGTAGTAGGTATCTACGAACGTTCGTTTGAACATAAACCCGCGAACTTCGGCGTTGAATGCCGAGCACCCAGACATTTTCAAAAAAATTAAATGAAATCAACCTAGCAATATGAGGCTACTGTTGGGCCACAGGCCTACCCTCTCAACGACCGAGTATAAGGTAAGGTACCTACCTTATACTCATATTAGGATAGTGTAATAAGTATACAACACTTGTCTTGTCTAATCGAACACTATCGATTTTCGACCAAACCATATGGGGCCCATTACACGGTAATTTTGCTGTCAGTTTTACCACAGTCAAAGCGGTGACTGTCGGATGAATGATCATCTAATGCGGTGACTGACGAAAATCTGCATACTTTGATTTCTACCATCAGTCATGACCATAGAGTTAGTATACTAGCTATAGAGTGCGCGCATCGCTTATTGCCCATTGTGCCAAGTGTAAGCAAGTGTTCTATGGACGCTTCAATATCGATTTTTTCTAGATCGTTTGTTTCCGTGAATCGTGTTTACAGCTTGGCACTGCACATTTCACCATGATTACTCCAAATCTTAATAAATACCGGCGCGACCAACAATCAGCGCTCCTGACGTTTTGTGACTAGTAGCGTCGCTCCGAAAATTTCGAGACTGTTCTCGACTATAAAATACCACGTAGAATTTCTCAAAACCGTACCTAGGTATAGCAATCTTCCTTCAACGCGAGGCGATGTATTGTGGTTCAATAACAAGATCCTTTCGGAAACGTAAGCGCCCCATCCCAGCTGACTAGAGCGCTTCTTTGTGGAGCTGATAGCTCATCTAGATAAGTGGCAGGCTTTCACGCCGCTGACGGGGTCCTTACAACGTGCCTGTATACACGTCTGACGATAATACCGTCAGTCGTCTGTATGGACCGGCATGAAGATAATAAGGATTTCATAACATCATTGTAAAATACTTAGAGGTGTCCAATGTATTTTTAAGGGCTATTAGAGCGAAGAGTTGTTCTGTCTGTCTGTCTGCCGGACAGCTCTAAAACTACTGGACCGATTTGACTATAAGAAAATAAACAGTAGAAAAAAAATTGAAATACTTACTCCAGGAAAACTTTTAAAAAGTTATCTGACGGAATCATCACATTGTGTAACTAAGTACCTACTATGTATGTAGATAATTTCTATGATAGGCTTGCGTCCGTGGGGAGCATTTTCGGTAATTTGTCTCTTCAGTGAGTAATTTCATTTTGTCGCATTTGCCCCACGGACGCATTTACCCAAGTTGACCTTACATACCTGGGTTCGATTCCCACCCGGGACCAACTGGGTGTTTGTATGTATTTATGTATTTATTTAAATGTATTTAAGTATGTTTATCAGTTGTCGAGTACCCACGTACAAGCTTCGGCTTAGTTGGGACTAAACAGCCGTGTGTAAAATTGTCCAAACAATTATAATTATTATTATTATACCTAATTCCCTTAACATTCATTCGGGATCGTATTTGGGTAACTTTTGTATCTGCGAACATTACCATGGTGACTATGTATTACTTCTTTAGTGACATTACCTACGCCACCATACACTAAAGCATTTGTTTGAATCTCACAAACCTGTGAGCCCGAGGCGGTGTCTTCGGCCGGCGGCTCCCTGGTGAACCTCTCGAACTTGAAGCTGTTGGAGCGGTAGAGCTCGTTGTCCTCGCGCGAGCGCCGCCCGCGGCAGAACCGCCGCGTGATCGACGTATGTCTGCAACACGCACAGGGACATTTAGGTTTTTTGTAACACAAAGAGTGGCATTTAAGATCCGTGTAACACAAACAGTGGCGGTTAGGTTCTTTGTAACACAAACAGTGAGATTTACGGTCTTTGCAACATACACAGTGGCATTTAAGATCTCTGCTACACAAACAGTGGCATTTAGGATCTCTGCAACCTACACAATGGAATTTAGGATCTCTGCTACACTATCAGTGGCATTTAAGATCTCTGCAAGACGAATAGTGGCGTTTACGTTCTTTGTAAAACAAACAGTGGCATTTAGGGTAGTATGATACGATTAAAGTTATTTTGATTAAAAAAAGATTAACTAGGTACCTACCTAGTTAAATGAATCCGATCCATTAAAGGTACTGTTTTCTGCATACATTTGGAATCGGGACAGAATGAAATTGAACTAATGGAACATATATTTGTATGTAGATGTTATGATTTTAATGAGCTTCATTGCCATCTTTAAAATAACGTCAAAAATATTAGTGCAAATTATGTATGATTTTTCTCATTGAAGATTAAGCTAGTCTGTTTTGAGAAAATCTAAAATAGCCCCTTCAAAATGAACCCTTCATTGCGATACACATACTCAATATAGTTTAATCAGGTCACATGTATTTTCCGCCAACCAGCAAAAGTAGGTAGGTAGGCAAGTTATGCAAATGCGACGAAATTGCAATGCAAAATTGTGCCAAAGTAGTACATAATCATGACGTTTAATCTGCCGTATTGCGGACTTGTACTTGTGGCATTATCACTGCAAAAAGAGTGTCACTAGTTTGGGGTCGTAATTGGCATAAACTTAGATTAGGTACCTACCTTCTATAGCGTATAGACGAACATAGAGTTTATTGACCTGTGACTATTTATGTTGTCAAGGTCAGTGTATGTGCTTCATTGGATTATTCCGATATTAGTACCTAACACTAATAATATGTACAATAATATTTAAGTAGGTAACCAATATTAAAAATGTTATATTTTTCTAAATAATCACGATCACATAATACAAAATACTGCGAGAGTTCGGACCAATACTGGCGACGACTTGTGACGACCTGTCATTCAAAAACAGGTTACAGTGACCTTGATTTCGTTCTCTCTTTCTTACTTGTCCACTGCCATATGTTTTGTCTCACTTGTACACTTTGTTCGTCTATACGCTACAATATTCTATGTTTCTGGGATTTAGTAATGAGAACGCTGATGCAGCTGTTCAAATGCAACAGACCGGTTACGCGCAGCAGCGCTACGGAAAGGGCGAACTTTATGGATTGACCATCGTGGCAACACACACACACTGGGACGGCAGCGGTGGCGGTGGTGACGGTTATAGTTGCACAGATTTTAGAAGTGGTTAGTTAACATACTGGTGTAGATTTAGTCACCTGTAATAATTATTAAAATATACAAATAATTTTGCAAGTAGTGCATTTCAATTCAACCCTTATCAGCCGTGCGCCGCCCGCGCCGCCATTTCGTGCCGTCCTCCCCCCGCATCCGTCCGCCCCCCCGTCGCCGTACAATACTAGCTAGGGTATTATATATTCTGTGGCTAGGGTTAAAAATTAACAAATAATAAAAATAAACTTCTAAATGAAGATACTAATGTAAGTCAATGTTACGTATAAAATTACATTGGTCTGAATTGCCCAGATAAATAATGCAGGCGACTAAATGTAGGTATGTATGTATGGGAACTAGCTGCAAACAGAAGTTTGTATTATGCAGTTTGCTTCGGAACACCATCTATTGTTTATTTTGTTTCCGAGACGCAAAATAGCGTTGTTTTCGTAATGCCATTTCATTTGGATTGGAATCGAAAAGGTAGGTACCTCGAGTCACTTGAATGCAACGGCCATTGTATTCCGAAGATCTTGAGTCGTGCTGGCGGCTTCCTCTTGTGCTCGGTGCGCGCGGCCTCCTCCACAGGTGGGGTGTGATGCCTGCTGCCCGACGACGCCCTGGTACCGCTCCTGCGCCTCCGTCGCCGCCTCCTCTCGACCAAAATGAAGTTATCCCCGTTCCTTATAATGTAGGACGAACGAAGAGTCGACTTCTCCTCCCCCTGCCTTTGTCTTATCAAGTCAGCTGTTCTCAACGTGTGGATATTCTGGTATTCCGCTTCCGGGGGCGCGGTTGCCGTCACTTCCTGGCTGGTCCCACTTCCATCCCTCTTCTTACGAGAGGAATGGAGTCCTACTCGACGCCAAACCTTTTCCATGAATCTTTATTTACTGCCGTCATCACATCGCCACTTTACACTTTGCCGTAAATTCGGTCGGAAACGGCATCACTGTTATCATATATACGAGTATTTACTGACACCAAACTTAACGTTCTTTTTGGGCGATTAAGAAGTACCTTAATAGATAGCACTGATAGAGAATTATTTCATTGATGAATCACCGAGCTATCAGCCGCTCTCTGTCATTGTCCGAAGGATCAAACGCACTGAGAGATATATCTGAGCTTAGCACACGGCACTGGTGATCCAGACAACTGCGGGCGTTTATTAATAATCCCTTTTTATTAAGACGTACTAGGTTAGTGGTATAAGGGGAATGAATAACGTGTTTTTTGACATCGCCCTCGAGGTCCCGGCCCTACGGGCTGGGTGCGGGTTGTGTTGTCACGCATGCGCGCTCCCCTCACCCCTTGCTGCCCGAAGCTCAAAGATGGCGGACTTAAAGCAACACGACTACAGGCTCGACAAGACCTTATGCGCCTAAACCGTAATGGGTTTATGGTAACGTGTACTATGTACGTTTGTTTGTATGTATGTATGTATGCATGCATGTCTGTATGTATACATACATTATGTATGTGTGTTTGCCTATAGATGTGTGTACGAACGAATGGACCATTTTTCAAAAGAGACTGTTGTTCGAAAGGGTCATTTTCTCAAGCATGACATTTCACCTTAAGCGCCGAAAGCAGCCATAGCAGATTCTTCCAAAGCGAAACATCCTGTTATTTTTCAAACTTCTTGGAGATCTCTATGAAATCGCGCAGCGTCCCTCTGCCAGGTGGACCAACGACCAAAGGTGGCCGGAAGGCTAAATGCGGCGGGCGGAGGATCGGATTTGATGGCGTTCATTGGAGAAGGTCTATGTCCAGCAGTGGATTTTGAGGGCTGACATGATGATGGGGTGATAATGAAATACACATTACGTAATAATCGAACAACACATCATAACCAATACAGCTCATGGCCAGGTGGTCTTGTACCCGTGGCAGAGGGAATTTGATAAACTTATTTTATTTATTTATTTAAACTTTATTGCACATGTATTGTACAAGAGGCGAACTTAATGCCGGAGGCATTCTCTACCAGTTAACCTTTGGGTCGTGCTGATAGATTGTGGTAGGTGCGAAGACAATAACATATTAAAAGGGCATTTGAAATTAAACAAAAACTATAAAAGTAATAATATAAATATACCGTAATATATATTTGATATATAAATAAATACTACACAACATAATATATTACTAATACTATATAATACACTATAATATAATATAAATATATATTATATACTACACAAATATACACAGAAAACAGAAATATGTCAGGCAATGCATAGAATGGCATAGGAGGGACCTATTTCGTAGTGAGTAAATGCTCGCGTACTCGCTTCTTAAAAACGAACTGGTTGGGAGCCGTCCTAATGCTTTAATGTCCTGAATAAATAAATTCTAAAAAAAAACTTAGTATGGCGACTCCCCTCCAGTGTTGCTCTAAATGATGGCGGACCTCCCGACCCCTACGCCCGTTATTGAATATCTAATTTTACCCGTGCATTCATTGTTGTAGTTCAGCACTGATGCACAAACGGACTATTATTATAATTATCGGTGCATCTCACAACCACATGCCAGCATATCGATCGACCATACCTCCTTCCCACTTGTAGGTAATTAGGGCAAGCATGAATAAGATACAAGCCCGAGTAGGTATCAAGACTTGGAAACGGTTTCTGGAGGGAAATTGAAGATCCCACGCATTTTTGTCTGATACTGTATTAGTTATTCGTGTTTTGATGTAATACTTAGGTACCTAGTAAGTATTTACTGTTTGAGAGCAGTCAGTCAGTAAATGTACTAAGTTTCGAGAAAAAGCCATTAGTACCTATATGGGAAAGACCGGGGATCAAACTGGGACCCCTTGACATGGTAGGCCACGTCTTCCCCACAACGCCACCACAGACGCCACTACGCTTTATTAAAACTTATTTATTATAATATCGTAATTCACATATTATTTTTGTGAAAACGGAGTGTGGAGAGCGAGGAACTGAAGAGAAATGAGAAGAGGGTATTCAGAAATATTTCTACATGTCCTGTATAGGATATATACTATATGATCTGTGGGTCTGTTGCATAACGTGTTTTACTGCGGTATACTTACCTACTGTAATTATATATTTAACTGTTATAATATAACGAATATAACTTTTTCCAAAATGTGGACCGGGATAGAAGCTACAATGGCTCAACTTCAGTCTCACTTCTATCGCCTACCAAACGGACAATGCTGGCATTGTCGCAACATGATGCCGCCGCCGGCCCTGCTGGTTCTTCCAATACCGACACCGCTGCAACCCCCGTCACCGCTGTGGCGAGTGCCTCCTCCGCCACTGCCTCCAACGATGCATCCGATGCCGCGGCGGGCGATGTCATCAGCTACACTTCTGCCGCCGCCGCCGCCTCCACCACCGACGATCTGGTCACGGCTGCCGCCTCCTATGCCACTGCGATTACTGTCGCCACTGCCTCGTTCGCCACTGCCTCGGTCACCACCGCGGACATGGCGTTTGCCGTCTCTGCCAAAGTCGCCGATAATTTCAACGCTGGCGCCGTCGTTTCTACGACCAGTGAAGTCGATCACACCTTCGATAACTTCCATCCCACTGCCATCAACAACACCGCCGCCGTCGCCGTCGCTGTCTCAGTCAGAGACCTTGATATTATCTCCGGAAAAAACTTTGATGTCACCGGTGGCGACTGCAGCGGCAGACGAGCTAGAAGAATTGCATCTGTCAAAAACATTCGGATTACCATCGCTACCAGCGATAATAATGCCACTACCACCGTCGCCCCACTCCGGTCCAGTGCTGCTAAGAGTAAGAATACATACATAACTTAATATTAATAACAAACTCACACAAAGGCAAACCTCAGAAGGCTTCACAATACCTATCTAAACGACGGTTGTAGATACTAGGTGTACATACTTACTGCGGTACTCTTTTCATCATCAATCAGTCAATTCAGACCGGAAGATGACCGGAGCTGAAGGCATAAAACGACCTTTTTTAAACAATTTTTCTGCTTAGTAAAAACACAGATTATTTTTCAGATACCTACACCTAACGACATAATATATTGGTGAAATAGTTTTTTAATAGAATATTCCCTCTGTTTTCGTTAATATTTTTCATAACTCCTACGAAGAAGGAAGTATTTTCCTCGAATAATTAATAAAGCTAAAGCTAATTTTCAGGTACTTACCTAACATTATGTCTATTCCATGTAGGTAATAACGTATCCCTATACAGTTTGTGGTAATAACTATGTGCAGGTGATAGGTATCACGATAACGTAACGTACGCGCATAAGCGCCACCTAGTTTGGGCAAACTGAATTAACTCCGACCAAAAGTAGTGAGACCTCGAAACAAGAGTGCGCTACTGTCTATGCAAAACAGTCACTTCCCAGATTCGTTCCCTTCCCATTACTATAAAGTATACACAGATCGCATCAAGCAAACACTATCATTAATTTCATTCACTTGAAGATAGTTACATAAGTAGATTTTTTTTTTGTTCATGATAATGAAGGCATAGGTGTTTAAATCGTTACAGCCATTTCTAGGTGTAGACGGAGACTATATCACTAATCTGTGGTAGACATCTAATAATATTATATAGGTCTATTCTACCCAAAGAAATTGAAATCAATTTCTTTGATTCTACCCTAAACCATTTAACAACTTTTTAGAAGTTAACAAACGTGAAATGGCTTTGGAAGCAGCGAACTTTAATATGTACTTAATAAAGTTCGCTGTTTGGAAGTATATAACAAACTTGGAACATTTTTCTGCCTGGAAAATTATGTAAATTATAGGAAAAAATATTTTTACAATCTAACGTTATTTTATTGATCTCAACCCAATCTGGTTGATAACAAAATAAACTTTCTAGAATCATGAATAAAAGACTTGCTCTCTTGTCTTTAAATGAATATCCATAAAATAAGTCTCAAATGAATGTCTTTATTAAAATTTAACAGAGTAAATAGAAAATTATAAATGTTAAAGCATAAAAAAATATTTCGCTTAAATATGTAATTAGTAGTCATTACATCAATTTATGTTGTTACTTTTATTCAATGGAAAGCATTAGATTAACAGAAATAAAAACATACTATTTTATTGGGGCATTTTTCATTGACTTTGTTGTAACAGGATTGCCACTGACTTTGCTCATCAATTTATTTTCTTGCCAAACAGCTAAAAGATGATTGTTAGTTTTCAAATCAACTTGCAGTTTTTCCCAAATTTTCTTCTTGGGATTTAAAACATCATCAGGTTCACCTGATTCATGACCTTCTACCACAATTCTTTCACCAGGCTTACTCCCTTCAGGCGGCAACAAAGGCTCAACTTGTTTGGGTTCATCAACAGAAGCACATAGCACCATTCCCTTGGACTCCACACCTCTCATTTTAGCGGGTTTCAAATTGCACAGAACAACTACATCTCTATTCCTCATATCTTCTTCAGTTATAAAGTTTACTAATCCAGAAACTACAGTCCTTGGTACTTCTTCTCCCAGGTCAATCTTTTCTACATAGAGAGAATCAGCATCTGGATGTCGGGACACTTCAACGATACGTCCAACTCTTATGTCTAGTTTCGATGGTGTGATCTCATCAATACCTGTATTTGCATTGCCTTTAGCTTTCGTAGGAGGAGGGTATGCTTTCTTGGTAAGTTCTTGTAGTTTGGATTCTTTAAAAATTTCTTGAATGGGTGCTAATAGTCTATTTATAACTTGTTCAACTGATGCTTTTAAATCTCCTGGATGAATCTTCTGATTTGCAAATGCAGCTTCAACATCCTCAAATTTTGTAAATTCAATATTACCACCATGATCTTGTGCTCTACAGATCTTAAAGGTCTCCTCAGGCTTCATCAATGGGAATATTACATGCTTGGTAAACGACAATACTCCATTGTCAGTGATATTACCAGGCTCACAGAACGCCTTCTTAAGTTTCTTTTTCACATTAGCGGGGTTGTCAAGTAGATCTATTTTACTTTCCTCTTCAGATGAAGACATTTTTCCTCCAGTAAGACCTGGAACCATAGGATTCATAAGATGCACTCTTTTTGCATAGCCTAGTTGAGGCAAATATTTTTCAGCCAGTGTAAATATTTTTCTTTGGTCTACACCACCAAAGTGAGCATCAACTTTAAGGTATTCTTCATCTAAGGCCTGCAGTCCAGGATACAATAGCCCACTTAGTAATGGATGTTCCACTTGTTTCACTACTTCGGCTCCAGCTTTCTTTGCATCATGTTCTGTTATAACTGATGACATTCTGTAGACATCTAATGTGTATTGCTTGTTGAGCTGATATTCAGTACCTCTGACAAACTTTAGTTTGTCTAACGGGACACCAATAGAAGTCAGCATGGCTTTGATAGCAGCTTCATAGTACTGAGTGCGAAGAGCTAATAACTCCCAAGGAGCTTTCATATTGTCCAGGTATGCATGTAAATCCGCAAATAGCACGGTTACCTCACAGCCAGCTTTCAGGAAGTCTGCAATCTTGGACATGGGCACGAAGTAAGCAACATGTGGTCGCCCTGTAGTCGCAGTACCCCAATATATTTTTAGATCCCTCTGCTTTAAGATTTCAGTAAGTTTTTCATCTCCCAAAACCTCTTGTAAATTACGTGTGATAAGATGTTTCTTGTCCTCCCAGCTAGCCATTACTGCTGATATGCTGTAAAATAATTATAGTAGGTAAGACTTTATGACGAAATAGACAAACTGCAGCTGATTATATTAGGTTATATTTTCTGATGATTGATTGATGTAGGTACTATTTCTATTGTATTTCCTAAAAATTTGCTGTAACTAAAAACATAATATTGTAGGACTCTGGCTTACCTGAAACTAGATATTTAAAGCACCGAAACAGGTAAAAAAAATTGCGCGTGTAGTTTTAACAAATGACAGACCATTTGAAAGTGCAAAAAATAAGTTTACACGTAAGTAATTTTAAGTGGCTTACGAAACTTGACGAGACATAACCTCAAAAGTATTAATTTTACATTTGTTGGCAAAACAGACGCGATTGACGAGAAGAATATAAATGGACACGAAATAATCAATGCATACAGAGTTTATTTTATTTAGAAAGTTAAATTATTGGTTTCACAGCATAAAAAACGGTGAAAATATTGCAACTTTCATTAATGTGAAGTTGGTAACAGTCCAAAAATTACTTGTTGCCAACTGCTAATTGGCGCTAGTGTCGCGGTGAATGCTGCGTTTCCTGTCAAAAGCGCCATTGCGCATGACAGTCAGTGCGGCCTTGCAGACTGAAGAGAGCTGCCAACAAAGGCCGAGTCGATGGGGTTACAAAAAGATTAATTTGGACTGCTAAAAACCCTTTTGTTGTTGTAATTATAATTTTAAATAGGTTGTGAATCTGTGATTACGGTTAAGAAAATGTGTAAATGATATGAATCGTGACGGCTAGCAAAGGAGTCAGCTGGTCTACAGTGCGAATAGTGAATAAAGAAATGGCGGCCTTGCCAGCAGGTGTTCAGTATGGGTTATCATCAGAGTCTAGTTATAAAGAAAACAAGGAACTAGTGTTTGTGAAATTAACGGATTCAGCGCTAAAAGCTATAGAAGACTTCATTAGAAATAATAGGGTAAGTCCAATCGCCATATTGTTACGACAAAAATAAAGAGAGGCCAACAATGTCAGGCGCCATACTTAAATTACAGCAATCAAACTGAAACTGCAAATTAGTTGTTTTATTACAACAAATCAATTTTGGGTAGATGCAATCGACTTCGAAATAAGTATAAGTAGGTGGCCTGACGATAATACGTTCTCTACAATGTCACGCCACGTCAACATGTAGAAATTTTGTTCTTGTTATTTTCACAGATTTGTATTTCATACGGCTATTATTAGAGAATTCGAAACTTATTGTAGCGGAATTCGACGTTTAGTGAGGAGTTACGTTACGATCCGCATCTTCGTACTGTCACTGCCCATAATTGGGCAAACTCAGTATTTTATTTAACTTTGAAACAAGGCAATAACCAAGACAACCATCACCTAATTCCATCGAAGATCTTAGACAATATCCATTTGTACTTTTACTTGTATTTTTTCATATCCCAAATCAGCAGTTTTATGGCTAAAATTTCTCTTATTCTGTAAAATTTGCCACAATATGCTCCTACCTACAGAGTTGAAACTAGGTAGCTAACTGACCAGTGACTGATGATTTTAAAATGATCGTGTTTTAAGTGTTTTGTTAAGACTACATTTTTTTATTAAAAGCACATAGGATACTAATGGATCTATCATTTCAATATTTTGCACATGGCTATTTTCCCAAATAAATAATACCATAGTAGGTAGGTACCTAATAGATAAACAGTATAATTCCGAAGCAACTTTAATCACACCATATTATTATTATTTATTATGTTAGCTTTGTCAGTTGAAAAATTCAGTTTTTTTTATATTTAAAGTTGGTAAATAAAAGTGTAAAATTTAATGGATGTGGTGTGTTTTTAAATAAAAATTAAATAGTGTGTTAGTTAAATAAAAGTTAGTAAAGCTAAGCAGTGTTGTAATAAAGTATTGTCTTATTAAAATGCACCATATTTGCTGTGATATTAATATAAGAATTACAGGAGAGAATTGTTACTGAAATAATAATTCAATTTTATCAATAAATATAAAATTGTGTCCGCTCACAATCAAGTACCATATAAAATTAGAGACCAAAAAGTCAATTTTCTATTTTTGTTTATTTCTTTTCGGAATAATAACCCGAGTAGCTAAAAATACTGAAAGTGGCAGCTAAAAATATTAAACTGGCTAGGTTAGCTGCTTGAATTTGAATTTTTAGATGCCAAGTTTATTATTTCAGTCCCGCGGTTTATTACTTTCTTTTCTAATATTTAAGCCAATGATATTCAAAACAGAACAGAAATCCAAACCTTTACAAACAACAACCTGGCAATCATTAACATGGAATAGTTGATAATTAATTTTAAAAGCAACAAACATGATACATGGCAACAGCATACCTATATACAATAGGTCATCACTAGTATAAAATGTGCTAGTTAGATGGCGCTGCCAGTTATATGTTAGCCATATTATTTTACGTTAATAGGTATCTTTTACAATGTCGACATAGTAGGTATTATAATATTCCTTGACATTTTCATTTCAACAGAAAGTCATAGTACCTTTCTATGCCAACCCTCAATGACCATGTTAGGCAGATGTGTTGGCTATCAGTATGCAACTATGGTGCTGTATCCCACAGCCGGTTTGGTTTGGGGTATATGGCCTGGCAGCTAATTATCAAAAATAATACCTATACTATACTAATGGATTCTATTACCTCATTAACCCCTATTTCCAACTCATAATTCGCAAGGGCAATGTTTCTCAGGCTTGTTGACCCAAATAATGTAACTTATATTTTGTAGTGCTCATCGTGACACAGGCACACCCATGTAATGCATAGGGCCTCCACTATCCTCATCCATCTGACTATGTTCTAGAGTACTAGTGAGAACCCGGCCACGTTGTCTGAGATTATAAGCTCCTGATTGTTCATTAATCTTTTAAGGAAAAGAGTAACTGTTATGTGTACCTATTACTGCAAACCAATTTACTAGAAGCACAGCATAAATAATATTAAGTACAGGTACTAAAAGACGCATTTGATTGAATCAATCAATTACCTAATAACAATTTACAATTACAAGACAAGTGTCTCACTCATGCATATTTGATACCTAGTATGGTATAGTTTGATAGTAAATTTGCACACTTTCTGTTAATTTGTCAATGAGTTATTAGCATTGCATCCACCATTTTATTTACATTTTGTATGTTAGATGCACCTAAAAGATTTTAAATAATATTTATTGACATACACCCTTATTTTATTGTACACAAACTCATATTATTATTTATCATACCATATGCCTGAATGACTTTAACCTAAGTAGTTATTTGTTTGTCAAACCAAGCAGTGGAGGCTTAACCATCAAACCCAATAACAAGTTAGCAGCATGTATACCTACATCCTGCTAGCGATATCACTTTACTACCTCAGCTCAGGCGTATTATTATACTTAGTAGGTATGACTTATTATATTATGTAGGTAGGTGCTGGGCCTGTTATTAGTACCAGTAACACCAGGTGCACATTTGTCGCCTATTATCTACGTAAAGATGTCCTACTTCACAAATAAATCTTAGTTTTGTCAAAGAAGGGGACAACAAAAGAAAGTAGCCTACGGGAAAAACTATTAACAGGTCGACTGTTGCCTTCGGCATTAATTACGCTTGTAGTGCAATTATGTGCAATAAAGCTTAAATAAATACGACTCGAAATCATGGTGCTTATGGTCGTAAGTACGTAAGACTGCAAAACCGTAGTAAATAAACCAAAATAAAAGGTTAGACAGGGTTAGGTAGGGTTTCTTATTAAACGGTAACCTCTCCAAAAGTCTAGATTTGTGACCAATCAAATAAAGATACGGTAAAATGGTAAAACAAATCGCACTTAGTCGTAGTCGATTTGGCGCGTGTCTAGTTCGGGTCCGGTTTCGCAAACCCAGTACATTAGGTAAGCGAATCGGGCGCATAGCCGCAATGACAATGTACTGCACTGCGCCCGCGCCGGTGAAAGTACAGAACTGCGGTGCGGGGCGGTTTACGAATTACTTTAAAAATTGAATTAAATATTTTCGCCATAAAAGGCCCACTTGCCCATCACCCGAGTCCAATATAGTACTAAAGAAAGCAACGGGGAAGTAATTTAACATCAAGTTGATTTATGATTATAATACTATCTTTATCTTTAACTATATTTAATAGCTTCTGAAGTCGATTATAGAAGTTTACATGGATATCGTACTTGTCATTGTTCTTATAGATAAAATTATTTCTATTGGACTTATTGTAGGTAAATGTCAATTGACGGAAGGTGTCCATCCATATTATCATTGTATTTTATGCTGACCTCGTCCCCCTCGCTGATTTACAACACCTCATATGTGTTGCCACCTTTAAATTTAAATGCTTGAGCATCATTATGTCAGCCCGGATCTGAGGGAGCAATTATTTGAAATAATATTATTGACATCCCCATATTTGTAAACAAAAAGTAACTAAATATTTTTATTTTCAAATTGTGAAATGGGAATACGAAATGAGTTTTTATGTAAAGAGTAGGTAAGTATGCGTATACAAATACTTACATACACATGTATTCCTATTTCACAATTTGAAAATAGGGATATTTTATTTACAAATGGGGATATCAATATTATTTACAATCATTGCTCTCTCGGATCCGGACTCTAATCACTTCTTAGTGTCAAAATTGATGTTTCGTGATTAGAGAATGGGTACTAAACCAACTATTATTATATTCTGTGACTAAACTTGATAATGGTTGTTTTATTACTAATGTTTTTTAAACCAATGCGGAACAGAAGCTGTTAAATAAAAAAGCTAAAACTTTGCCATGATAAAAGCAAAACTTGTTAGGTGAAGTCCAAGATTTCTCTTAGTAATCCACTCTAAATAACAGTACAAAACTGTTGATTTTCTAGATTTTAGATAACTACACAGACGCGCAATATAAACGGACATTTAAAAGATAACTAAAACCTTTAGTTACTTCCTCTAAGATTTCTCTTAAACATTTAGTAAAACATTTGATTGTAGCTCTGTAGTTTTTACAGGTTGATTTAATTTATAAAAATCCAGTTTATTTGATTCTTACAGAATAGCAATAACTAAACTAATATATATATTTTAAACATAGGTTGTTAATAGTAGGCTACACAACAATACAATTGTGAGTTATTTAGAGAGACCGACGAACAAAATATATACACTATGTATCCGTTTTGACAATGATCCCAAAAACCATTTTCAGAAGTTAATGGTAAAAGCACACTTAGATTCAGTGTAAAATAGAAATAAAGATATTTCAATGCCTACGAAGAATAATAAGTCTACGACCTATTAAATCTGCTTTACTATGCAAATTTTCTGATAAACAAAGTGAATACCTGTATTGGGTGACTGGTACTGCAATAGTAAGTGAGGCTAGGTATACCTACTTTCTTGTTGTTTTTGTACCAAACGAGTATCAAGTTACAATTCAGAACTTAAAAGTGGATTAACAGCAACCGGTTAGCCAGTTTGTTGAGTACTTAACTTAGTACTTATGCAAATTTTTACAAAATATTCCTTAGGCAATAACATTAATTGGATAAAGTGTGGCATGAGAGTTAACTTATGCTTTCATGGCTTGGCCATAGCTAATAAATTTCCCTGTACGCACTATAATCCAGGTTCTAAATTAACAAGATAATTATTTTCTTTGTTAATTTTTATTATCCATGATCATCATACTTTGTTTTGTCTCTTTAATTTTTGACTAAAACCAAAACTACTTAAAATAATAACCCCTTTGGCCGTGTACGAAACCGGAGCCACTTAACCAGTTTAGGAAATCAACAGCAAACTGTCATTGATCCTTTTCTAGGCAAACACAAACTGAATAAAATACAAAGAAAAAAAACCGTTTTTGCGAGTCTTTCTTTTTTGAGATTGACATTTAACGCTTTTGGATATTATGTCTCGAATCACTAGGTGGAGATTAGTGCAAGAACTATCGATTACTTTGGAGAGGCCATTAAGTCCAGCGGTGGACTATTGGATTGGACTATTATTTTATTTTACTTGGTCTCTCTTGGTACCAACAGAATGGCAGAAGTGTATCGAAAAACCTTTTCAAACACACATTTTGAATTTTCCGTTTGAATTCAAACTTCAGTTTTATGTATTGGATGAATGATTTACATGACATCTTAGATTAACGATACTTTGATCGAAGCATGACATTAAATATGACAGTAGTAGTAAAAATAAAAATAGTAGGTTATTTAATTGTTATAATATAATATTTCATTTCATTTAATACTAAAAGTTTTAGTTAATGCATCTTGTTTGTTTTAACTACTTTTAACCATAAACTTATAAAAACTAATTAGTATACACATTACAATTTGAAAAGTATTGTTAGGTACTAAACCTCAATGCCATAAGTTAATTGTTATTTAATTAGTCTGTGTTTTTAGACTTCAGTACTGACAGTTTAGTTTATTTTTATTGCAAATTTTGTCTTTGAAAATCGTTTTGTTTAAAAAGCTATTAAAGTTATTGTTTAATACTTTTTATTTTATAGTGCACTTAAGTGGTTCTCTTAGTTCATATTTACCTATAATTGTTGTTTGTTAACCAATGTTATTTATTATCCAATATGACCTACTACATACCGTATATGAGATTGAGTGACTATACAACATACACCACTTCAATGACAATACAATCTGCCCATGCCTCTCCGATCTGATAATGGAAGTAAAGTATTTAGGCATAGGTTTTTAACCTACTAATTATTATATTATAATTTGTATTAATAAAAAAATATAAATGCAGAAGTGAAATAAATGTCCACTTGTTTGTTGCTCAATCCCACGGCTGAACACATAGGATAGTTTTTATCTTGGAAGAAGTCGTAGAAAGCTATTAATGTTTTAAATATTTTAATCCTTAAGTTCATTAATCTTAGTTACATTTTTAATTACCCACCTATTGAGACTTCTATGTACATAAATGAGGTAATTGTAAGGCAAGAAAACTGACTAAGCTGTAGAATAATAATGGTTTATCATTTAATTAATTGTCATTTCATAATCATTTCCATAACATAGTAAATGATTTCTGTTCCACTCGTTAATTAATAATCGATTATTTCTAAACCAGGATACAATGTGTTAAAAAATTAGTTACAGTTATTTGTTTGTGTTAAAAGTAATAGTAAAATCTTATGCGTATTAATTTTCGGAAAAATTATGTTAATTCTTGAATATTATTTCTACTCGACTACGGCGAACAAAACGGTGGGTTATGATATTCTAAGAAATTCTAACTGCTACAAGTAATGAGAAACATCTAAATAATTACAAATTGTAAATTACTCATTCAATTTAAAACAAAATAAATTCTGCACTGGCTGGACACTACTCATTCGCTGGGTTTCAAAAGTGAATCATTCTATTCAATGGATTCTATGGCCAGGAAAAAAGGCCAGGTGGCACGCTCACAGGGCGGCAACAAAAAACGGCCACCAGACCAGACGTTATGGGAAATATCACGGGAATATGGCTTTTATTCAGCAACTGGAACGCCTATTTTTGCGTAGCAGTTGTTCAGGGTAATCTTCATGATCCGTGGAGCAGCCACAAAAGATATGCATCGCTGTTGGAACACGTGCACCGACTAGGGAATCACAATCAGGTGGTAGGTAAGCGACGCATGCGCACCCTAAGTAAATTGTTTGTGTTGGCATAGTGGCCGATTGGGTTTTTTGGCGGTCGCGTAATAATGGCAGCACCTGGTGTGCCAGGGTATCAAATATGACAAGGTGTAACATGTAATACTTACTATTTAAAAGTAATCGTTGAAAAACTTTTTGTAACAGTTGTTTCATCTCTATGTAGGTAAACGAGTAGACAGATTTTTTATTTTGCACCATTATCCTTTACATACATTATGCAATGAACAAATCGAATCTCCCATTTAAAGCAGAAGCGTTGAACTGTCCATATTTATCATGCACGAGTATATCTCGCTAATCTGGCGTGGTTGTTTTAGTTGATAAAATGTAATCACAAATTTTGCCTATCAGTATTTTGTGGACTATGTTACTATATTTGCGGCTTTTCGAAACGCTATACGACTGTATTGACGCTAATCTTCTGATAGTCTTTTCAATTTGATCTTTACCTTCATTCAAAGAGAGACTATAACGATTTATTGTACGATGCGTTACGGTGAGCACGCGCGATAGGGTGCGGGGTCGTCGCTCCCTTCAGCCCCAAGCCTTGGCACCTGGTTGCCTTTACTCCCGCCCTACTCCTCTATTCATTATTTGCGAACAGATGTTTGACTCTTCCGAGATCACAGCGCCCCGTGACTCTATTTTTACGACAGGATTAGAGCCTGACTGTACCTACCTGGTCAATCAAGTCGTCAAATATTCTTTTGATAGTTGATCTAGATACGTGTTCGTTCGTGTCTTTGACTAATAAATTATTCTAATAAATAACCTGTTTCGACTATGAATCGATGAAAATCCTTCGTTTTAGTATTTAAAATATCGC
Source organism: Metalampra italica (assembly GCA_949699065.1). Taxonomy (NCBI): domain Eukaryota; kingdom Metazoa; phylum Arthropoda; class Insecta; order Lepidoptera; family Oecophoridae; genus Metalampra; species Metalampra italica. Next base: position 5,499,516 of record OX452987.1, read on the forward strand.
ACACCTTTTACAACACCTGTGCCTCAAGTCTGAAATAGTTAGCCAAACCAGTTTGCAAAATGTCAGTCGACCTGCCGCGAAACACTACCGCGAAGCTTTACGTAATGCAGCTGGATTTTAAGGGGTATATAATCGTTGGACAGGCATTAGCTCTTTGTGAATGCATGGTGTCCCCTAAAGGACGTTAAACTGTAGTAAAACAGAGTAATGAACCTACGGATCATGCGGTGATTTTATTAAGGCTCCTATCGTTTACGACTGCCAGGAATGCCGCGCCTGAGGATAAACGAAGCATAGAAAGGCACAAGCTTATTGAGGGACGTTAACCTGCAAGGGATTTTAGGGACGCTTCAGGGTCTTGTTTGGTGATAGGATCGGATCACTATTGATTAAATGTCAAACAAAACACGCCATGTTTCTTCATGGAGACAACGATATAGAGCCACTAATAGTTAGTACATAACGTATAGGTTATGCGTGCGATTTTGTGGAAGACAATAAATTTAAATTCATTGTCGATGTGGTTTACAGAGCCCAGCTTGTCATTGTCAACTTCAAAGAAATAACCTACGAGGACCTATAACTGACAAAGTGATCTTGTAATTCGTCGTGTCGCTGTCGCGACGAGTTCTCATTGAAATTAACTAACATTATTGATGTGTAATTGTAACAGAAACGTCATGGTAAGAAATTGTTACCTCACCGTTATAGTTTATTAAATATGTTTTACCACCAAGATAGGAAGGAGTAGGGAGAGACAAAACAATAAGCGCCCACTGTCTTTGTTGTTTGCGCCTCAGATATTGTATAGGCGCGGAAACCTTTACAAAAAGCTCAATAAATTCTCGAATTCTTTTATTGACGTTTGAAGAAGTGGCTGTTGTGTGTAAAAAAAATATATTTGAACCACTTTTTAGTTTTTTTAAATATAATTTTTTTACAATAATAAATTGCATTGTGCCGTATTATATTCCATGAATAGTTTTTCAATTGTTATGGGAAAGAAGTATGCAATTGAAACTATACTTACCTACTTTAATAAGCATAAGCAAGATACAACATTTTACTTTATATTACTACGTACGGAACTTCTTCATCATATTGTTATTATACTATTTTATTATTCTTCATCATATTGTTATTATACTATCTAACTATAACTATCTTTATCATATTGTTTGTTGTAGTTATCATTAAATAGCTCATGCCGTAATTTCCGTTTCCGTAATCAAAGAAAATTGAAGAATGTCCGTTTTTTCTTAGACTTAATCCAACTTTTACCAACCAACAGATTCCATCCTTTTTTGATTAACAGATAGATACACTAATCCTGTTGCGTTTTATTTATATGAAGATAATGAAGTAAGGACCGTTAATGGTACTGGTTTTAGGCACAATATTGCCGTCAGGTATAATATTGTGTCGGCACAACCAGTCGGTGGTCAAAATTTTTCGTGCAACGGTGCTGTGCTGGTCCCTGCTTTGTGATTTGTGATTTGACGCTTTCTTATCTCGTCGGACCACTCTCGTGGACTTTACTTACCTCTTTGTGTGGATTTAGTCACCAATCCACTACTTTCCAATATCCGATAATATTGTATGTAGGTAGGTGTACTAGGTACTTGCCTTTTACGGTCCCAAAGCTCTTCAATTTTAAAAGCTATGGGTAATATTAAGAATCCTTCAGTCGCATATTAATTTCCATTTCTTATTAAGGTACTTTTATTGGTCTCGTTAAGACCGTTTAATATTAAGAAATGTGTCTGATAATAAACACACAAAAAATGCATTATGATATTGGTAGAGATTTCAAATCGTCAAATCTTATCATAGACTTTATCAGTCACATCAGTCACCGAATTTAAAATAAAAGAAAAAAAAAGTTAACCGGTTGATCATGAAACTTCTTGTGAAAGGACTTTATTCGCGAATCACAAGGTCAATAATTTCCTGATCTGTCAAAGCCGAATATCGATTAGGTGGCGATTTTCTCTTGTGTCTAAAACATAAGGTTGTAAAAGCTTTTTTTGCTTCGATAAAGGTCACCGACGTATTCGCTAAGGTCACTTTGTGCAGGTATTTATTGCCTCACTCTTGTCTGTACTTACCACGTACCAATTCACCGCAAGGCCGATATTACTTGTATTCCAGACATTATTAAATAATGGTTCGTTATCTGTACCTACATTGACTTTAAAAAGCTTGAAAGTTGTCTAAACTAACGAGTTATTAATTTTAACAATAGCTTTGTATATTCCTGTATTGTTTCATGATTATCAATATAGAGATGATTTTATTCTGTTAAAAGTTAAAACCAGTTCTGGTTTGTGTCACTCAAGTCAGAACTCTAAATTGTGTGGTTATAATGTTCAATTTCATTTAGCATTGGTTTACACGATTGTACCATACCCTTTTTCAAACATTACCTAAATTATTAAAAAACAACTTATCTCTTCACTTCTCAGGATATGAGTATGTTAAGTATCGTGAAATTTTCTGATAAAATGATAATGCAGTACGTGATACGATGATACGACAGTAATAAATTTCAAGTCTAGACGTTGTAACAATACTGTTTTGTTACATAATTAATAAGCAATAAGTTAAAAAACAAGTATATACGCATACTCTAAACTCGAAATGATTTTAAAGATAAGTACAAGTAGTTTTTATAATATATTTTTATAAGAATATAGAATTGGAAAATGTACACACAATGTGACCTTGTTGACTGAAACTGGTTTGGCATTTGCAACTCATTTCAATCTTAATCAAAGTTGATAATAAATTATTCCATTAAATAAATAATAGCTGTTGTTAAATAGTTCAATTAGTTTGTAATAAAGGTTTTATTGGTTGTAGGAAACTGCGTGTGCGTTGTTTCTGATTCTGATTAGGGACAGAACCTCCCAAAAAAAGTCACGACCCACAGACGATGCACCTTGAATTTCACATTAAGTTGTTGGCTAAGTAAGTGTAAGTAAAGCAATTTTTAAGTTTACATCATTCAGCTCTGCCGCCCAGCCTAGTTATGTTTCTCGCATTCGACCATCGCTGGGGTTGTGCAACGGCCCGGCTTGCCGACACTTGCTCATTGTGGCCTGCCCGACTCGTTGCCCAACTAGTTTAGCTTCTTGTCGTCTAATTACGACGTTTGATTAGGTTTTGCCGTGTAATTGTGTGGAAATTTCTTGACAGGAACGCCTATCGTCGACCACCCCAGAACAGAATCATTATAGATTTAACAGTTACTTTATATACCCTTGGTTACGAGGAGATACTTTAATTATTAAATCACAATCATACGAAGTTAGATCGTTATTCGTTACCAATCGTATCCTACCATTGTCAACCTAGCCAATAGGTAGGTACATCAAAAAACCAATCTTGGTTAGTGCAGCTTGAATAAATATGAATAATTACTAATTATACTTCCCTAATTAGCTAATCTAAAAATCAATTGTAATAACATCACATTTCTGAAAAAGTCCCCGCGGGCTCGTATAAATTGATAAACATTTACTTTTATTCTGTTGCTTGCGTAACAAGTCGCATGATTCATAGTTCGACGTACGTACTTACTGAATTAATGTGTACAGTATAGGTTACATATTGTACATCTTTTATGTATGATAGTTATTTTCCTCATTTTTACCTTGTAAGCCCCCACGGTACTTGTCGTCATTGTGTTTTCCCAAACGCATCTACTTACATCTTTAAAAAAACATAACCTGCATACCGTATGATTTATGTGGGAGGTACTCTGAAAAATTAAGTGATGTATTTGCAGTTTAGTTTACAAATGTTATATGACAAAGATTTTGGTTGAACAATGGAACTAAGGTGTAATCCTTGGTTATTCCCTCAGGTTTGCGACGTTGTGACGACATACCACCGTCAAATTCATGAAGGGTTCTCTTTCACGGCTCATTTTACTAGTAAATTGGTAATAGCTCATTGATTTTGGTGTTTGGGGAAAAAAACGATTACACTATTAATTTGATCAAACAATGGTCCCTAAGTCCCTAATGCGTTCACTTATGGAATTAGGAAGGCTAGGCCCTTATTAGCATTCCGAGTAGGTGAATGGTGATCGCAGTATATAAAGTTTAATGTACAGAACATGCATCGGGTTCAGTGGCGCGCCTTGGGGGAGGCCTATGTCCAGTAGTGGACTAGTACAGGCTGATGATGATGATGATTTACACACCATGCTGCTGCCTGTTCTCTAGTCTTCTCATACGACAATCGACATCCACAGGAAGGCTGGAAATGGCACAGAACATACTTTTAAATACGTCGGTGCCCGCTCAATGTGCAGATTGCGCGATATAATGCCGAACATTTGCAAAACCAACCAAATCTGGATGATCATACTTGCCAATAATCGATAAATATGACCATCCCGACTCTGCCGCTAAAAGTCCGTTAAAGTAAAACATGATGACATTGCTCTTGCCAATAGACGAAGGTGATCTGGCTTTCTTTATCGCCTATAAAAAAAAGAATATTTTCATAATTAACGCATGTTTTGTTTTCTGTTTCAGGACAAATTGGCAAAACCTAAAATACAGTTCCTACCCGGAAATGAAGGGGTAAGTTGTTCTCAATCATTTAACAACGTAAAAACCTACTGTTACAGGCAGTTAGACATACGTACCTATCAAGATTTCGCTTTTACGTCTAGAGGTCGCCGTCGCACTAATGTAACGCACATAATTTCCTCTTAGATTTCTCAAGATGGATGATATAATAATAAGCTCTAATGCACGTACTTATCCACACGTTTACATAATTGTATGACCTTATCACTTTGGACATTAGAAATAACTGTTGGGAAATAATTTATTAATGGTATATTAATTTGAAATTTCGTGCACGTGCAAATTGGCGTCATACTTGAGTAATGAATTTGATAGTTTTGTATATTACTCGCGTAAATTGCTAGTTAGCTGCCATTATCTTAACTTTTATTAGAGTGATTTAATTATAGGCACATGTTTGTTGAATCGCTTAATAAAGTATGTTTTAATTTTAGGTATTATTGTTCCAGCAGTTTTTATTCCGTACAAAAAGAGCTATCGGAAAAGTAGTTGAATTCGATTCGCTTTCCAAGTTCGATTGGTTTCTGTTTATTTTTTATTAATTTACATATTGCCTTGACAAAAACCTTTCTGATTTCAAAACCACTCGTTCTTTTGAATTCATTCACTTTTTTACTAAATTTATGCAGTGTCACGTCTAAAATTGTCGCTCGTAACATTTGTTTGACTTGTTTGTTAAACTTTGTGTAAAAACCAATACTTAACTGATAATGCCCGAATCAAATTTACTTAGCAATCAGAGCGAATAGTTTGTAATGACAATTTTATGGTAAGATTCAAAGCCGTTGCGTACGATCAGGTTTAGGTTACGCTTACGATACAATTTTAAGGGCCATGTTAAAAGAGAGGTAGGTATATTTCTAATACAGAGAATGGCTGGCATCAAAATATGATGACGAAACGGGAAAATAGCATTATGGTATGTGTTTCTATCTGGATACCTTTTCCAAGAATCTTTGTTTTCCAAACAAGCACAATAAAATCTACAATTCATAAACAAATCTTATTTTGCGCTGATATTTATTAAAAATATAGCTTGATAAAAGTATTAAAGGTCGCGAGTGGCGACCACCTATCGGAAGACGCAGCGTAGGCAGGCCTCCCACAAGGTGGACCGACGATGTGGTGAAGGTCGCGGGACCCGGCTGGATGAGGTTAGCGCAGGACCGGTCGTCGTTGAGATCCCTGGGGGAGGCCTTTGTCCAGCAGTGGACGTCTACAGGCTGATATGATGATGATGATTAAAGTATAAGTAAAGTGTATTCATTAGAAGTCCAAACACCAATATAATTTACAGATAAGGGATTTGTACCGCCTTGAACTTGACACACAAGCCCATAAATCACTTGGGCAAGGGTAATCAATATGATGAAGATGCGTATCGTAGGCCAGCGGCTGGGCAGGAGCCGGGGCGGAGGCGGCGGCGCGCGCGGGCCTTGACTCGCCTCGAGCGCACTCGTACCAGTTAACGCTTGCGGCACTCGATACGCTTGCGAAATTATATGATGACCCACTTAGGCGATTTCATTTTGCCGCTTGTCGCCGCGGTTGACTTATAAACTTTTTATCCTAAACCATTTCGGAAAGCCGTCCCGTAGGTACACCTTCACGCGCTCGTGACGGCCTTGCCATTTAGGCTCGGTGCGCACTCGTTCGCAGACATTGTAAATGTAACTGACAACCGACAGTCTCTGCTTTTGTTTACAGCGCCTCCCTTGGGCCGATGAAAGATGGCCGATTTAAATGTGATGTTATTTCCACTCCGTTCCTGAAGTCAATGTCCTCTGTAATAAATATGGGTTTGCGTTGGTTCATTTTCATTATCTTTGTCCGACGATTCGTAACGCCTTCCCGTTCGATCAGTCAAACGTATGACCGCATCCATTTTAATCGCAACACACAAAAAACGAATCAAATGCAATTTTGTTTACAAAGTGATAATCCTCGGTCGGGCCCAGCGGCGACGACGCCCGGCGCCGGCGACCGGTTTGGCTGTTGCCACCGCTCGCGCTCGCTCGCCTGCCGGTTTGACGTGATGTCTTCTCTTGTTGCTCGTTGCATTCACTTGCTCATATCATATGTAAACGACCCCGGCAATCTTGTACTAAGCTTCAATATTTCAAACTCTGTTTCCTGTTTTACTTATAGAGGTCAAATTTTTGGGAAACAAATTTCTTACGAAATTGGTTGTAGTTGTAACATTGGAGATGTAAACTAGCGTTTTGTAACACATACTTACATACAAAGCCTCACCTTGGCATTGTTATTTTTGTGAAAATTATAAAGAACGTTAAAAATTAACGCTCTTCTGTGAACCGCTTCGGCATCATGTAATTCTTCGAATATCTCACTATCGGTGTGTTAAGCTCCGGGAGTTGGCACAAATCCAACTTGCACATAATAACCACAATTCAATGAGTCGCAGACCAGAATAGTAAATAAGATAGAGTGATGTAAAAATAGATGCCGTTCCAGTCGCTAGCGGGCATGCGAATGCACCTCCCAGGTGCGACGACCGTTGTCCCTTTAACGCCACTTGTTTACAAGCCACTCCCTAGATACTACTACCCATCTATATTAATTATTATTATTATGTCTAATTTGCTTTTTTAATCATGAACTTTTCTTAGTGGCCAGAATAATAATTATTATTACTAATTAATTAGATTTTATTTGGTTATTGATGTTGATATTTGGTTATTTTTTTCTTTTCTTTGGACATTGTTTCATGATAAGATTGATAAGCTTTCCTCGACATATAGATAATCGGTAACTGGTGAATCATCAATTGTTTTCGATTTCTTTTTTAAGTGTTTGAAATACATGGGATTTTCCAGTGCCACTTTGTAATATTGTGTAATCTTATGCCATTTGGAACGGGGCGAAGTTGTCCTTAATAAATAAGGACCCATTTTCTTTCCCATCTTTATCATTTTATGACCTTTGGTGTTTAATTTATTTGCGCTAATAAAGTTACGAAACGATTTCAATAAATGATTAAATCAGCAGACGGTTAATGTCCCTAAAGACAATGAACTATTGCTGGCTTCATTTCTTTTGTAGTTAGAATAGTGCGGGAATCATCGTTCTAGATTCTGTGGCTCATAGCAATTAATTAGAATTGTTTTAGTAGATACTATAGGTAGGGTTTAGTATTTTGTTTTAGGTTTAATTTTTTGTTAAATCTATCGGTTTCATAGCTCAATGTTCAAGTCGCATTTTGTCCAAACCTTACTTTGTCCAAATCGCATTTCGATTTCGCAATTTCTTTTCTCTCATAATTTTATGTTATGATGCAAAACTACAAAACTACACAATTTATATATTAATAAATTTTTATAATAAGTAATTACTATTCAGTCTGTTAAATATCTAATTATTATTGGCAACTAATCGGAAGTTGCAGAATGTGCTAGAAATACTTTGTGAAGTTTGCACAAAATATGTATTGTCATTAATAATGTGAGTGAGTGTCAAGTTAATCTGCACCGAAATTGATGTCATTCCCTTGAATTAATATATTATATAGTTGCGTAACATATTGTGTATAGATATCTAGATACAAGTCAATCTATCGCAAATTGTGTCGCCATATCGATTGTTAATGTTATCATTAACATCTGAGCTGGCATTGTAGTTCTATGTACAATGAACCCGATGCTCTCTAATATAAAGTTTAATGTTGATCAATCATCACAATGTAAGTTGGATACGATTTGAGTCAGCCGGGTCGTTGGCCTCTGAAGACGCTTTATTCCCTAACGGTTTACCAAATGTTATTGCCATCCTGAAAAACAGGATTTGTCGTGGCAATCGATAAATGATTGTCGATTTGTCAACTTCAATTTATTATTCTGCAAATAAAGAGACTTACTTGCTTTTAGAATGTGATTTGTTATAAGATTATGTCTAATTGTTAACAGTAGGTATGCAACTAAAACACTAAATAATCCTAATTGTAAAATATTAAGAGATGCTACATTGTGGGTTATTCCGTCTAGTTCTATTATCTTGCTATGTTTTAAAATTGCACGGAGATAAGTTTCTCTAATTACTCCGGAAATAATTAATAGTAATATGAAATTGCATAATTGGAATGCTAATTTCACTTAAATGGTACACTACATTACCTAATACATACTCGTGTAATATCCCATTAGGCTTTATTCCCAATAACTGTATAAGGAGAAGACTCATGACCAGAAAACTTCGTCTTTAAATAAGGATAATTATTATTTGCCCACCCACAGGATACTAGGGTAAAACTCTGTAATACGCCCCACTTGACAAAACGCCCCACTCACCTAGCACGCACACTAACAATAGCTACGCAGCACACGAATAGAAACGCAAGTAGCCATCAGTCGCCCAACAAGTTGTTTACTACGTTGTATGGCTACTTGCGTTTCTATTCGTGTGCTGCGTAGCTTTGTTAGCATGCGTGCTAAGTGGGGCGTTTTGTCAAGTGGGGTGTATTACAGAGTTTTACCCTATATAGACCATTAAGAATGCCGCTTCCCAGAATTACAAATTTGGCTTTTACTGCTCTTGGTTAAACAATATTAAATTATTTACTAAACAAATCCATTATTGAATATTTCATTAATTTTAAATTGAATTTCAATTAAGTAGGAGCTGGGGACGACTTAGACTGAAATACCAGGATCAGATAGAGCGGGTGCTCGCAGACGGAAACGTGAAGAGCACTCGCGTCCCTCTTCGAGCGTGTGTGAAGAGAATAATGAGACTGAGCGAAGCGAAAGAGGTGTGTCAGGATGGCGAAACTTAGCGCTCTGTTCTCTCTCTCTCTGCGTCAGGAATCTAGCGTGGAGGTTGTAGGTACGTATGTATAACTTCAATTAAATTAATTACTTCTTAATACTTTTCCTTTTTGTTAGTCTAGGCCTGCTTGCAAAATTTTAAAATTACTTATTAAAATTTAATACTTGTTAGAATTCATTATCATATCAGCCGGAACACGTCCACTGCTGGACACAGGCTTCCCCTAGGGATCACTACGACGACCGGTCCCGCGCTAACCTCATCCAGCTGGGTCCCGCGACCTTCACCAGAATTGGATAAGGAATTTGGCTCGACATGGCACAAGTAAACTGATTTATCGATATAGGCCATGTTTTCTGCAACGAACATTGTAGAGTATGGAACAAAGGTGGTGCTGTTGAGAACCCCCTTATCAGATCATAATGGGCGCAGCCACGTGATCAAACAATAGTGTTTACACTGGCCACAAGGACAAGCTGTTTTGCCTACATCCAGCTAATAGAGATCTTGAATGCAAGCCTATTGTTTCAACGTCAAGTGTCGATAAACGTAGCCTAATGTAAGGCTAAAAAGCTAATGTTCTAATGGTGGAAATTGGATATATATTTTTCGTTGTTGTTGGGAAAGTGGTGCTATTGTTATTTATTTTCTTTCTATCGACAGTAGCTTGCGTTTAGGCGTGTCTCGAAACAAGGTTTAGGTGTGCTACTTTTAAAGCTCCAACGTTTTAAACTCAAAACATGTTTCACGTTATATCGAGGTACAGGAGATTGAGCTTTCCTCGTGCGCATTATATTAATTTGCCATATTAGTTTAAGGAAAATGTGTATACATACATATAAATTCAACCCTTTGTAAGCCAGGCTTCGTTCGATTTGATGTGATCACATATTAATCTACATTTGTTAAATGATTAAATTATGTCGTCATTTACGACTAACGTACGAATTTTCTTGTTGATTATGCTTTTTAACTAATTAAAAAGTGCGCATGTCATACCCACGGAGTTTCATATGAAGCTCCGTGGTCAAACCTTGGTAGAGTAACTTTCAATTTTGTTTATTATTCTCATCAATTCGTCACACTAATTGCATTTCAATAAACAGAAAAGACGTATGCAGTGTCAGAGATAAAATCTACTAATTATGGATAAGCGTCACGATTTATTACACTAACCGGAACAAATCTAGAAGAGCCGTAACTAAGGCCGGTCGGTTACTCGCGTGACCATGGGGTCAGTGTTAGAGATACATTCATTTGATGTCCGTTGAAGGTAATGTTGGATTATGTTGATTCTGGTTGACCTACAGGTACTAGAATGTGACCTAAGTATCCTCCTATATTAGATACTATTCTTAGTATCAAAGATCAAAATTTGGTAAAGATTAGAAAACAATGGATTCAATTCTAAATACACTCTGAATAACTAAAAATCCGATAATCTGAATAACTTAAAAAGAGGGAATTTTATATTATGTAGACACTGCTTTTGTACCTATGCTTACTGCATGTTGATAATATTTTAATATCAAGGTCGAAGTCAGTCGGCAAAACTGATTTGACCACTAATTTAAATTTAAATGCTACAAATCGATTTTTTGCGAAATATTTATTCTCAAGCAAGCCGGGTGCGTGCGACTGAGTAGTGACAGCACAATATATTATTCTGAATTGTGATTCAGTAGCGACACGATATTTACTAAATATGCAGCCGCAGTCGCACAGTTCTTCACATCAGTCTCAGTGAAAATGAGAATAATAATATGCATTACATTTTTATTGCTACTAAAGTCGAATCCTCAAGCTGTAGATATGGTATTACACAGAGAGATAAGTGACGAAGAAAATAGTTGGCTGGAGAGTTGGCCAAAGAACCACATTTTGACTAATCTGAGGAATGGCATAACAATTTTTTAATGTTTTCAACCTACACAACCACAAGACCACAAATATAAGTACTAGTTCCTTTCTTACGAGCCAAAGGTAAAGATTGTTCATCAAAGTATACTCTTGAGGAGGGTGTTGGGTGCGCCTTGGCGGAACGGTGCTGATTTCCTCGTGGTAATTGTTGAAGTATGCGGACGGCGGTGTCGTCTTATTGGGGCTGCGCGCCGTACGTGCGCGCTATTCACTTTCACTTAGGCGCGTGCAGTGCCCACCGCACGGGCCCAGGTGGACGCTACCAAGTGTAATATTGGCGACAGTGAACGATTGCATCCATTCAGCAAAGTATAAAGCATCTCCAATTCTCCTTTGATTCCATGGTTATTGGTATCTACGTCGTGACCAATTTATCCAAACTGAAATTGCAGTTTTAGTTGACCGATGGCTTACACATTTCGAGAATCCGGACGCTTTAGAGTGACGCGATAGCGAGAGGTCAATAAGTTTGAGCGAAACACCGGTCAGGCCTGTCTTGGATTTAATTTAAATCCTGCTTGAGTACGTTTTTAATTTTTTTTGCAGAAAGTTCTATTTCTTTTACAGTGAGAACAGTGTGATCGTAGTGGTAATACTGAATTCCTTAAGTAATGAGTAAGATCCTAGATTACACTCGCTGTATATTAGATTAACTTCAATATTTACCTTGCTCTTAGACAGCTGCTGGTAGTCACGGCGACTGTTACAACCGATTTTACCGCAAACGTAACCATTGATAAATAAAAATAATAGACACTTTTGATTATTATCGATTTCCATTCACAAGCTTTCACTTTCTTAACTTTTATTGGTATCCGATTACCACTGCTTACTTAGCCACTAAGGTTCGTTAATATTTAGCCTATTTCGATATTAATACAGACGGTTTGAACAAACGACCTTTGCGCAAGCGCCACTCGAGCATTAAGGACACTGCTGTGATTATTACAACAGAATTCAATCGCTGTATCTTTTTCTAAGACTTTCGACCGTCTAGTTATACTACTTAACATAGCTCTGCAAACGCTATTGCGCTGAATCGATAGTTTATTCGACGTGATTGACGCCAAAATAAGGTCATTTATTGAATTCCTCGCGAGAATTCTTAAGAACCATATTTATCTTCGGGACACGTCTACATAATCATGACACTTTTGTTTTGCGATTATATTGGAACCCCATCTATTTACAAATAAAAACCACAGAATGGCAATGGTTTTTACTAACAATTTGTTTTTGCTACGGCTTTCGAGATGTTAGGCATAGTTTCCTGCTGTAGGTAGATGCTATTCCTGCGCTGAGGTGCCATTCAATAGAATTTTATTGAACATTGTCAACACCTCGAGTGGCTGGTGTTGTTGTGGTCAAGCCGGTATCCTTGTGCACGCCTCTTGAGTTTTATCCGTAAAGCGGTCGGTTTAATGCCGTTTTTCCATTAATGTAGGGAAAGTTGTCGTTTGCGCCGCCCGCGCCGTGCGTCCATCATACATAGCTAATACCGCTTTCAATGGCCAACGAGGAAGAGTTTGTTTCTACAAAAACGGCATGTTTCTTCTTCTTTCTATATTGACGTCTCGTAGTGAGTTTCGAAGAATGATCCCTTGCGTGCGTCGAAAATTCTAGCAATACCCACAGTGCGTGCCTTCTGCACCAATAGACAAAAAGCTCCCTTTTTTACCCGATTACGGCGAAGGGTTATCATTTAAGCTATCTATGTATATTTGTGGTCATGTTCAGTCGTACAGCCTAATTAGCCTAAACTACTGCATCGATTATGAAAAGCGTATGCTAAAGAAGTACCCAGTGCAAAGCTGTTAATATGCAACTGAATTACTAAAGATGCAAACGGAGTTACAGCCTACCTGGTAGTTATTAAGCAATCGCTGTCACCTTCAGCATTTGGACCGCCTGATGTATGCAATAGTACAAAGGCCCCCCCTGAGGATTATTACACTGCTCACCTACTCTTCAAACAGGAACACAACATTGGTAGCACTGTTGATTGGCAGAAGAAATAGTTGGGAGGCTGGTTACTATCCAGACAGATCCTGCACAAGAAACCACCCCACCCCGATTGTGCACTTAGGATCGTCCCACCACCGTTTGTGGCTGTTCAAACCGGATCATTCTTAACCACTAGCATCTTGCATTGCATGCAGTAGGTACTGTTGACATTCGTATCCATACTAATTGATATGTTATTTGAAACTTTAACATTTTCGCATTTATTTTCCTTAAATTACATTTTTACACACGGGAAATGATTTGGTGTAAGATTGGTCTTACATCACATTAGAATTAACTAATACTTTTGGAACTTTTATTTATTGTTAGTTAGTATTTTTATTTTTGTTGGTTTTGGTTAGTATTTGTGTTATTATTATTTTAGTTATGAAGTACTTAAGTTACTAAAAATAAAAATGCATCATAATTAAATATGTAAATGTACCAAATCTGTTGTGTCGTCGTAATTGACGTATTGACTATCTTTTATGTATGACCTAATCATGTTTAAGTGTGTTGACCTCAACGTATTAGGTTACTTTGATAAAATGTAAAGAATTAATTGCATTGTAGCCTAAAATACGTAATAGTTGCCTATCCCCCTTGGCCTGGTGGCCACGAGTATGCTTTTATGATGAGTTGCGAATCTGTACTACACTACTATACTGTTTCTTTCGTCGCACTCTATTCTACCTTTTTATGTGACTAGTTATGATGGCAGTAGATACAGTTTAAACCTTTTATTTGCGAAAATAAACTTTCGCCTGTAACATGATTTGGTGTGACTATATTAGCTAGTTGTCGTTTCTAAAAGTCCTACATGGTCTCGCAAAAGCCAATCTTCAGCTTTTCTCTTACATTTACTTTACTACCGATGGCGATAATTTTTATGTCGTCAGAGAAGACCCTCACTTCTTCTTCATTTCCTTATGCGTGGTATTCATTCAGAACTGTCTGTCCCAATTATTATCGACTCTGTGACACATTCCACTTTAGCTTACTACTTGACTACTACTCACGACTTCCTTTCAACTACCTACACTACAAGTCATCAAATCAATCCACAGTACAAATTGAAGAACATTGTATGAGTACCTACATATAATTTGGCAACAGATGAGATCACTAAATGCACTCAGGCGTGCAATGTGACATTGTTTTGTAGCTAAGTGTGATATCTATGACCCATCGGAGTCGTCTACAATGTTATATAATATTATTACGATATTGATAAACAAATCTAAAAGAAAACTGTACATTTTTTCAGAAATTGTTTCGAGAAAGATTAAACATGTGGTAAATTATGTTTTTTGAACCTAAAACGCAAATTAATTTAGCTGAATTTTTATTGTGTTACACAATTTGAATCTCTTACGTATTATAAGGAGTAAAATTATTCAAAAAATGGAGACTGCTGGGCGAAGCAGTTCCGGCTCTTAATGTCGCGGTATAAACGTTTAAATATACAATGTCAGTGAAAACATTGTTTATGAAATCGCTCGTAGTGTCGCATTGCGATTAACATTATCTGGGGTCGCGCAGTGTCATGAAAACGTAAGTTGAGTGGAAAATTGTATTGGTCAGCTCTGGCAACGTGGAACACTGGTTTTCTGTCAATGGAAACAATAGCAATTTCTCAGATGTTGCTATCTCTAATGCCTTATTAGATTAAAATTACGTCACGTAACATTCAAATTAGTATTTGTCATGGGAATGATTTCACGGCCAAACTTATTTTAATTATTCACTTGTCCAGGGTTCCCAGGCGAAAGGTCGTAGATCAGCAAGCGCTTGTATGTCTTCCTCCAGCGCAGCGATCGACTGCCCCTGTCACGTGTGCAGGCAAACTCACTAATACTTCTGTTTGTGTCGGTCGGTCCCTCGAACACATTAAATATGGATGAGCGGATGTTTGCCCGAGGAGCGAATAACTTTTGAAATAACGCAATAGATTCACTACTTGCTTTGCCATATGTGTTGTATGTTCAATAACTAAATGGGTCATTTGCCAGCAGTACAGACAGTCTAGGTAATAAGCCTTGCTTAAATGCTTACATAATGCTAAAAAAGCAAAAGTAAAGATTACACAACGATCACGCGGCGTGTCATTCTAGCACAAAAATAATATTCTAACGGTCCGCCTATCAAAAACTAACAAGTTAAAAAATAAATAAGAACACAAATACCCGTCTTCGTCATGGTCATAGCTTTCACTAGAATGCTACCAGCAAGCACTTTTTTATAGCGATCAAATTCTTTTTGTTGAAACGGAATCTTATTTCATTGGGCAAATGCGATTAGTCCCAGAAAAAGTTGATAGTTTTCGATCCAAGTGATAACAAGAAGACAGATTTAGTTCTTGCAATTTCAAAACGAGGCTTGTTGCTTTGAATCGCATACTGCAGCCAAGGCCTAAAACATCCGGGTGTCTATCGAAAGGGGACAAGTAAAGTGCAGTGCATAAGCCAGTGCTGGCTTATATTACGAAAGCTCGCAATGGAGCCGATAATAAATTGTACCTGGCAGACTTACGTAACCCAGCCCAGGTAAAAGTTACCGCTCGCTCGCGGCACTATTCTGTACTTCAGCTGCATTCGACGACGCACCGGACAATAGATACACAAAATTTTACTATTGAGCTTGTATTATCTAGAAAATTCTAAAGTCTGCCTTTATAAGCAACCACGTATAGCTACTAATGAGGAGTTCCCGTTTAGGTGAATTTATAACTGGATTCAGGTCGCAAAAGTGGGAAGTTTTTTCAGTCATTACTCTGAAAAGGTTGTGTCTAGTTTTGTAAAAGGTTGTTTCTAGAAATTGAACTTGAAATAGAATAAATGTATGGGCCACAATTCAAATGCACGTTTGCAATCCACGGCACGACCTTCACCCCGAAACTTATATTTGCTTTAAAAAGACACGTCTAGTCTACAAAATGTGAGTAATCCAAAACAAATGTTGCTCAAGTACATATATTAATTGAAACCTATTAACTTTGTGTTTCCAAACAGTATTTTTCAAATCACTTGTCGATTATTCGTGCTGTATCTTTTTTAAACTTTTTTATTAAGTATTCATTTACTCGACTATGTTGTTGTCTTGTTGTTTTATGTTAAATATTTATAATTACTTTCGAAGTGATTGTATCAGTTCACAAACTAGTGACTGGAATAGGTATCATTACAAATCTTACCATGAATTCAGTACAGTATTATAATCAATAGATACACACAATATGTATGTCCTGTTATATATAATAAAACATTCATATGGTCGTATAATAATATAATGTCCATTTGAATTTATAGTGTGGGCTGTTGAACCGATTCCAACGTTTTAACTTATTGTTCTACAAAGTAAACACCTTGTATTTGCATAGGTGATGTTTTGCTATCAATACAATTACTTATTACACGATGATGATACGTTGATCAACTTCATGTCTTATGTACATTTTAAATTATCCTCAGATTAAATAGTTATGTTATAATATACAGTTTTTATTCTCAATGACACAATACAATACAGCGAGGAACCGGTCTTGGTAACTATTGTTTTCGCCCTGCTGCCAACTGGCCACTGGAGTCATATTATGTCCGTTATACAGCAAATCTTATTAGCTGAGCCACACACTACCGTTACACAGCATCTACACAATATTATACTTCACATACCACTAGTCGATTTCTTGTACGACAATTATTATTGATCACAAGTTTCTTTTTTTAGTATTTTGACAGCGCCGGTATAATGATTTGATGTCTTGCCATTGAGGTGTTTTGTCATTTTGCTACATAGCTGATAGTGAATATGCTTACTGGGCGTTTGGCAGCCATAAAGAGGGATCTATAACACTAATTTACAAGCCTTTATTTGTTCGCGTTTCATTTTCTGCGGTTATGCATTGATTTGATCTCAATATGTGTCGTGTCGACATTTCTATACGCCAGCTCCTGCTTACCATCAACTGCCATTCAAATTACAATTATTTTAATGACGCGCATAAGCTAAAAGTTGATTGTCAATTTAATGCCTGTCTTTAACTTTAATGCTCTTTCCTATAGTCGTTAGAAGCTTTGAAGTTAAACTAATCACTATTTGTTGTTAACGATGTTGTTATGTTCTCGTTCAATGACCACGGGGCTCCATAAAGTACTCCTAAGAAACTTTTGTTTAATACGTGATTAAAGAATAGCATATTAGTTAAGTTTAGATTATTAGACATTGTTGATATGAAATGAAATGGAAATTCGTTTATTCAAAATTGGAATACAATATTCTCTTTTTGGCCCATAGTGTGCGACCGCGACAAGTAGTCATAAGAAGGCTCAAGGTCACCCAGAGGGCAATGGAGAGAGCTCGGAGTTTCCCTGCGAGATCAAATCAGAAATGAGGAGATCCGCAGGAGAACCAAGGTCACCGACACAGCTCAAAGAATTGCAAAGCTGAAGTGGTGTGGGCTGGGCACATCGCTCGTAGAACTGACGACCGTTGGGGCAGAAAGATTCTCGAGTGGCGACTACATATCGGAAGACGCAGCGTAGGCAAGCCTCCCACAATGTGGATCGACGATCTGGTGAAGGTCGTCTGGACCCAGCGGGATGAGGTTTGCGCTGAACCGGTCGTCGTGGAGATCCCTGGGAGAGGCTGGCAGCTTGTTTTGACGTCTACAGGCTGATATGATGACGATGATGATTCTCTTTTTGACGTCAATTTTGTCTAAAACTACTCTGTTTCCACCTGTATATCGCCAAAAATAGTATAATAACGTCTAAAAGTCATCCACAATAGACAAAATATAACCTTAAACTTTGAAAGTCCATTCACTAATGTGCCTTCACTAATTTTACCGTTTGACAACGAAGTGAACGGGTAGGTACATATTTGTAGAGAGTGAAATTTTTACAACTTTGGGTTGGGTGCGAGTGATTCCGTGTGAGTGAATTCTATTTTATCTTATACCAATTTGTCGAGTTGACAGATTATCTGAAGGATAGATATTTCTCTCTTTATGTCTTACAACAAAGTTCGCTGCTTACAACATTTTATTAAAATGAAACGTTTCTTAAATTTTGTAAAATCGCACTTGAACAAATGGCCTGACCACAGTAGACGTTTTGTCTACTGTGCCTGGAGTCTGGACGTACTCTCAGAGGTTAATTTATTAAATAACCATAGTCTAGGGGAAAACAAGTCCCTATCCCGGGGTTGTAAATTTTGGGGTGAAGATAATGATTACATTCAAGGTCGGTGGCTTCAATCAATACGCGCTAGATTACTTACTAGTTCAATATACACTGCCCTTGATTTTAGTTGAAATGCATTGACACAGTTTTCACCTTGCGACTTATCTCAACGAGGCAAACTACATTATTACAGTATAATTATACCTATTTAAATTATAATAATATTCTCGTTTAAAATTAGTTCGGTTTTATAATCTGCGACTCTGCGGACACCAATCCATATGTGACCAGCCTATAAGAGTTTCAATCAGGGTCTTATAAAGTACTTAAGTTTCGAAACAATCATTTGATACAACCTTTTGAAAATCTTTTGGATCTATAATTGTCCTATTAACATCTGTACAGTTTATCAATCTTTCTTACATGTACGTTTAGTAGCTTGAGCTCCTTAATCACTCGCTAATCGAATCATCATTGTTCACATCATTCATTAGCAACAAGTCAGACTCTTAGAACAATGTTTTCATTGATCGATTTGCAGGTATTTTAGATATGCCCCATCTTTCCGCAGTGTCGACACTGTGTAGTAACCATTCTAAGTAAAACTTTATGGTTCATAGTGGTTTTCACTGATAAATGTTTAAAATTGACAACCGTTGATTTTGTTGTGGATATGGATTGATAATCTGCTTTGATGAATGTCTCCAGCTAAATCTTTTATTTCCAATAGTTAATTGGGAAGCAATGTCACTGATATATATTGAGTTTAATCACTCCTATACGGTCACGGATGCAATTTATGCCATGTAAATTATTGGACGTTCCTTATCATGTTTTCGTTGTTACTTAGTTTTTTACCTACGTTGACGACTTGTTTGGATAAGGCTACATGTATAACTTTAAAACTCATACGCAAGTCTTGACATCTATACATTTAATAAAACTAAAGAAGTTGTGTCTGTTTATTAAATATGTAAAAAAAGTCAAAAGTACCTTAGACCGAACATGTTATTATTAATTTTAATTTTTGTCGTCGATTTTGACAAAACTTTGTATAGTGATAATGTATAAACTTTAGTCTATATAAGGCAAGGTTTTAAATAAAACAATTTTGTATTTTGTATATCCCTGGCCAACTTATAGGTTATAAAATATCTCGTTATTTGCCCGAAAATAACCGTCCAGCAATAAACATCTCTCATTTCCTAACATTTATATAAACTTGCAGTTCAAAGTAGACTGGTTGCTATTGAAAATGCCACAGAATGCTTTCAGTTCAAAAAATATGGCTAACCCAATCTACCTATAGGTGTCTCATTAATATAAAACCCTGACTAATAACTGACATACGGGGTGTAACAAAATATCTCTAGTGACCGATTACAGGGCCACTGGTATCCAAGCGAACGGAGTCGTGGGCAACAACTAGTATCTAATATTAGGGCAACGATAACTTTAGAACATACAGTCATCCTGATCTATTATCAGGTACTTAGTAGACGGTAATTTCGTTTGGGAACAGTTTCGCTTGGAAACACACCTATAATATTGAATACAGCCACCGAGCGCTGTTTCTCTGTCAATTTGTCTGCTTTATTGTGTGTTCGCTCTTGTTTGCCTTTGCACAGACGAACACTCGACTCTACTATCATTGACAGCAGCAAATTTATTTACCAACTTCTCTGTTCGCCATTGACGTAGTTGCCATTGCCAGCAACAAAACTTACTTAATAATTGTTATGTCATGTATAAGAGTTTACATGACCGGGTCAATTGGTTGAACTATTTAAAGGCAGTAATAATTTTTGTTACAAAAGTCAAATTAACTTTTTCTATTTATTTACCAACGAGACCTTTAAAGTAAGCTTCGGCTACAACATTCTAAATTTTCTCATTTACTTAGACTAATTACTATAGATACTAGTTGTTCATTGGGGTTTCTTAACTTTGTTCTAGTTGTGAAAGTAGAGCAAAGTTAGAGGTCTACAAAAGTGTTGTGGTATTAGTCTAATTCAATTTGTACTTTGTACCGTTCAGCGATCTATAGTGATTTCAAATTACGAAATGTAAGCCTGTATTAGGGTTTTATTTGACTGTTCCCTCTGTCATGACCTAAATCATGGCTCAGTTGCGTCCTATACCAGACGTAATATAAACCTGTAGCGACGACGGAGGCGTGGTTGGCGTCACGACGTCGCGTCGGCGCCGTGTCTGCCCGATTAGATTGTTCTGGATTTATCTGTAATGTTATTTTTCGTATAAACCGAATGTTAGAAAGTATTTTATCATCTGTAAAACATTTCACTTACCTTTTAAATCATAACATTATAGTTTTGTTCTTAATTGCACAAAAAAATGGTAACAATTTATTTAGCTAAGGCAATCCCGAACGCTCTGTCTTTATTGTGATAACTGATATATTTTAATTCGGTGTTTTACTTTATATCACATACATCTTATCGAAGGCGTATGTCGGGCTTTAGATATACCATTTTAGATAGATATTTTATTTGAAGTTCTTCTGATAAAATATTTTAATCACATTTCTATCGCCTGACCATTTGTCTACTTTTATGTCATTTCTTGATTTTATTTTGCCCTCAATGCAAGATTTTTATGACACAAATCATATTATGTTCTGATTTAATTTTCGTTTTGATACACTATACCTGCGCCAATAAGAGATAAAACTCAATTAATCACGTGTGGTTTTCTATGAAAATGCGATAATTTCACATACTAGAGTATTCTGATTCGATTTCATAATGAATTTATGCGTTTTTCTAGCGTGAGTGCGAGCGTGATCCTCGGCAAAAATTCCGCGGTTCCGATCTCGACTCTCGAACGCGTGTTTCGCACCTTGATCTAAATACTTGCGACATTGTCTAGCGGCATCGTCTATGAGTCTTGCGCTGCATCAATAGATAGTTTCCAATCACAGCCGTGGCTGACATCTAACTGACTTGTGAACTTTGATGTAGGTATCAAGTTTTCTTCTACAATAGATAAGTTTTTGTTTCAGAATTGTGGTCTACAAATTCTACATTTACTACTGTACTATCTGTACTATTTTGATTTCCATTAGTTCAACGGTTACTTACCTAGGTATTTCCTGAAGCATTTCCTGAAGCGATCAACTAACAATAAGTACCTAAAGAATTACATCTCATCCTTCTTTCTTTCAATAGGAATGACTAATGAGTAATATAGCCTAGAACTCATATCGTATAAGCTTCTTATCAATAATAATATAATTCACGACCATTATCGTACATTTTCCTGTGATGAGGATTTTCCCTTCTCCTGTCATTGTTTATTTTCCCGTTTAACCCCTTTTCAGCCTTCGGTCTCAGGGGAAATAACCTCGGTCGGTACCCTCACTAAACCACCTTTTGATGGGAGGTTGTGAATCCCCATCAGTTCCTCGTATAAAACACATACGCGTCGCACAAAAATATGTTTTCTTTTCATAGGTGTTTACGCTTTCGATGCGTGTATGCACGTTGCTTCCTTATTTGATTTGATTTTGTTGCTTCTTTGCTTTGCATTCTTTATTTAATTTTATTCTAATTAAGTGATATTGATTGCTTTTTATTAATTTTGTTGTGGTTCGTTATACTGACTTTATTGAAGCTTATTTTAGACTGCTTTTATATATTTGAAAGTTTTTATTATTATGTTTCATTTAATTCTATTACTTAATTTATTTTATCTCCTCGGATTATTATTAAAATCATTACCTTGGTCTGAGACATGTGTACAAAATGTAACAATGGATTTGTTATTTGTCGCTTGGTTAGTAAAAGTAAGTTTGAGTGAATGCACAATGGCTGGCTTTGCCGTTCAGTGGGAACATCCATTCGCCTTTTACTTACCATTGTTTCTGAACTCCAAATCCGAGCTGAAAGAGATAATCATATCATGTTGCGACATACTATAATCCGTTGCTTATTCAATCATCGGTTTTATGTTAGCTTTAATAAAAATACAACTTGTAATTCAATGACCGATTTACACCAATGAGTGCTTTGGAAGCGTTTAAATTTTCGCAACGTCGGTAATCGTTTCGCCATTATTTAAGTGTCTCAATAATGAAAGATTTCTATGTATTTCGCTTTGTATCAGAAGGTGCGCCGGCTATATTGGTTACGCAAGCTCAGACCACGTGATCTGTCGGTGGTCGTGCTGAGGTGAAGTATGTATCGAAGGAACTCCTATCGGGCGTTGGGTAACCGTAGTTGGAAAGAGCTTCGTTACGTAGAGGTTTCGATACAGCAGCCTCGCTACGTAAGGCCGTGGTTGCAGTCACGTCGCGGCGCGCCGGTGAGAGGTGCCCCTCCTCTGGCGGAAGGTCGCGAGCGGCCGCCACGAAGGAGAACGGCAACCAGAATGAATCCTTGCCAACACCCGCCCGACAGCCGCTCGCCTTACCAACAATGCTACATAATCACCTTGCCACCTTTTTTTACACCGTGCTCTACTGAATATTCAATATTCGCTTGTTCTCGCTCCACTATGCAGGTGTGCAATAAAACACAAACAAGCCATGCAATTTTGAGAATTTCAATGTGAAGCCTGACGTTATTTATCCGATGTTATCATAGGAAGTCGCGATAACAAATTGCACGTTCAAGAGGGCTGAGTATTGTAATCTAATCAGTTACCACGCGCAAAACAATTAACGTAGCAATACATAGTTCATTAACCGGAATGGAAACTTTACATAAAACAATGTATTATGTTGACTAGACGTTTTGAATATCGACGACAGCGACGTTTTCGCAAGCGTATTAGATTCAGCTGTTTGCTAACAGATGGGGAATTGCATCGGTGGTAATTACTCGGTCTGTCGTGCTTCGTGGTTCGCTAAAAAGTAATCGGTACGAAAGAAACTTAAAAGGCAAGATATTCTGGTTTGAGTGCAACGTTTTAATCAGACGTGCCGGCCAATGAGCGAGCGCGGGCGAGTGAAAAACCCAAGCAAGGCGGGCGCGCACGCGAGAGTGTACGCTGCCAACAATGCGCGAGACTTGAATACTGTTTTTTCCACATATCTAATTAAATGAATCGTCGTTACCTCACCGCCGCCGACTATTGCGACAAGAGCGGCCGCATCGTCCGTTAGAAAGTCGGCGAATATGCAAATAGTATCGTAGAAACCTCACGAATAACTGACCACTCACTTCGCCTTTAAATGTGTCTGCGATGAAAGTGACTACTACCGTTAGTAAATTGTGTTAGAACAATTTCCTCCGCGGAAGCATTGCCAAATTCACCGTCCTGGTCTCCTCCTCATATCTGTGAAGACATGAATGAGAAGTGTTTCCTATTTTTGAGTTATTGTATCTTTAAAATGGAAAACATCTTGTTTAAACAAAACAATGTTTATCAACATGTCAGCTACGTGAACGTTTACGTTTTGTTTATTTATAAATAACACTGTTCTTCTCACTACTTCTCGTTTTGAAATTTATTTCGCGCTTATCACCTTTGGTCATAAATCTTTATCTTTGATTATCAAAGGTATCTACGGTATATATTTTTTCGATATTATCTTCATTTGATTAATTCACATTTAATGGATTGAAATCGAAACATTACAAAATGAAAGTGCAGTTGCTTGCTATTAAATTAACATGTGCATGTTGGTAGTTAATGATCTAGTTACACTAGATTCATTTGTTTAATGTTAAAGAAGTTATGAAAGCGGGTGACTGGTTGCAGTTAGTAAAAAAAGTTGACCTTCTTTTGTTATCGTTAGTCTGTTTTAATTTTCTTTAGTGTGCTTGTGTGTATTGTAGTCCCAGTTGATAGTTCAAACTGTAAACAAGTTGATAAATTAATGACAACAGATAACATTAAAGTAAGAAAATAAACTGGTAAGCAATTAATATGGCAGTGATCAGATCACAACCCAGCTGCGTGGATTTCCCGCTACGATTCGTGTAGATGTGAACCATTTATTATCGTCTACTGACTGACGTGTGCCACTATCTGTAGAATACATTATGTATTCATAGTTGGTCGTCGCTAGAGTCGAATTTGCATTGCCAGGCGTGCCACCTCTGTTCCACGGCGTTACGTCAATAAGATACAACAAGTTTACTCGAGGTTGGGGCGCTTGGTCCGCCTTTTTGCGTCCGGGTTTGTCCCGCAGAAATCGAGTTGTAATAATCAATGTACTCGGAACGGTTTCTCGGAATCGAAACGGAACTTATTAGTGGGCGAGGTGCGAGGCCCGTGCGTATTGAACCGAGCCTCGAGCACTGCTGGCTGTAGCCTACGACGCAGATATATGTGTTTGTTGCCTGTATATCTCTCGGTCGAGTGCGGCCGAACGGACCGGTTGCGACGGCCTCTCACTTCGCAAGTCCGTGTACCGCTCGCTGTGAAATTAGGTAACCAACAAAAGCCACAGTCGCTGCGCTCGACGGCGACGGCCACTATACAATAAAGAAATCCTGCAAAAAGATCCTAAATCAAATTGATCACAAACGCGAAAAGGGTGACATAATTGACTTACAAACGGTTGTTGACGCAGCTAATCAGCTATCGTGTGTCCATTTCTTGGGGGAACTATAAATTAATCGACTGAGCGGCATTCGTATAGCACCTTGAAAAACGGATGATGGATTTCCTCGTATTTTCCGGCCCAACCGCGGCGCACAGTCAAACGACCTTCGCTACAAGACAAACAATGAAACTAACGACCTTGACATAATACAATAAGCAGATGCATTGGACTCATTACCTATAAATGGATATCTAATCATACACGTTATTGTATTAGTGACAATCCAAAAAAGAAATCGGTCAATATGAGCAGCAAACCAAACAATGGATGAAGTCGTGAGCGTGCAGATGATGCGGGCGAGACGGCTGTTCACCGAATGCCAAAGTATTCCGCCGCGAAGCGCTCTTTATATCGGTCTGTTGGTACCGCAGAGAAAGCCGCGCCCCGCGCTCCCCCGCACCGGCTTCGCACTCCGTTCGTAGCGGGTTTTTTCCTCATTAACTCTATAATTCCATATACTATGCTTTATGTTTACCGGTCGCGTCTCGCGTTCTGATAGACGTCATAGTTTTGTTTCGGCATTTGCATTTTTTATAGATCATTCTCAGTCCGCTTCATATTGTGCGAATATCTTATGGAAGTAGTAATAGTGTAGTGGTACACTATTGAACTGAAATGTAGATAGAGGCCATCGATTGTTTATTGTGTGAGTGTGATGATTCGAAACGGGAAGCCGGGCACTCAGGAAGGTAGAGCAGGGTTGTGTAACGTAACCACAGTGGTCTGAGTATCAGCTAACACGTTAGCGGCGGGACTTGCCGGGTTATTGCTCGGTCTCGCGGCGCTCTCTTTAATA
The DNA here is from genome assembly GCA_949699065.1 of Metalampra italica. Taxonomy (NCBI): domain Eukaryota; kingdom Metazoa; phylum Arthropoda; class Insecta; order Lepidoptera; family Oecophoridae; genus Metalampra; species Metalampra italica. The sequence goes on from OX452987.1 coordinate 5,525,382, forward strand.
GGTTAATTGCCTGGCATTGTGGTGCTGGCACACATCGTCAGCCGCGACCTTAAAGCAGCTCGCGGCCACGCATGTAGGTAGGTGTGCGATGTGCGTGTGCGCGTCACCAAACGACGCACGCCGCGATTGGCCGCCTGTCTGCTTTGGCCTTATCTGCTCTCTTGAACTGTTTAAATAGACAATTTCATTAATAAAACTTATCATATCACATTCAATCTATTTCATTATGTCTGCATTACATCTCAGCGATTGTGGATCACAGTTTTCGTACTACATCTTTGACCCTACAAAGGGCTTTAATCAAGATTACTTCATTGTACTTATGTATTTTTTTCTGAAAACGGAAGTTTACAATGTTCATAATAAAACGATGCTAGTTTTTATGGAATGCCAAGCGAAACATGAAGTACTCCCAACGACCTCAATAAACATTTTAGAATCTGTGGTCGTGTTTCGACGCAATTTGTTTTACCTACTTGAAGCGTCATCGAACGTTCCAGTGAACTTCCCGATGGATAAATTATTTGAATCAGTATGTTGATGGTGAAACTGCGATGCGCTAAGCGTTTGCAACGTTGCCATTCCAAGCGATGAAAGTCATTGCTCATTACTGACTCGTACACACACGGTTGCAATCGACCGGATTATTAGCCCAACACCCTTATTTGGATCTTAAACAAGACCCGTAGTGGGTTTCTCGTGGGAGTTTGTCATTTTTTTGCCAACTACATTGACTATTGAATCGAGCAGGTGTGTGGTTATTAACATAGACATATCGGTCTCATGGACGATGTTGCAAAAAGTATCAAGCGGTAAGCAACAATTTTGTTCGTATGATTCACGGACAAATCGTGCCAGGTTTCCCACGTTAAAATCCTACCATGTTATACGGCGCGGTGTCAAACTATAATGCATAATATAAATTATTCAAGCGTCGTTTGACGAAATGTCGCAAGCATAAATGCTTCCGTCTCATTTCTCTATCTCAATAGATTTTGGAATTCATATTCATTTATTCAGTTTACTCATGAGTTATGACATAAATTCTGACGTCAAACTGCAGCTTTCAGAACAACAGTTGATTCAAAACAACATGTGATATAGTTGTTTTTCCTAGGGTTCCGAAGTCAGGCATAAGAAACTATTGTATTATCCAGTCCACCCGTAACCGAAATACATGAAAGTACAAGGATACTTTTCATATACTTAACCCTATACTATACCTGGCCCGACACTCACTTAACCAGTTTTTTATTGTTATTAATCTTTGTCTCTATTTTTACGTCACAGTGATTTTACTTACCTCTTCGTTTGAGTTAAATTTTACAAATTAGTATACGAAGAGTGCAGTTACTATTCTAAGAGTTGAAATCCCAAACGTTCTTCATTTATTGATTCCCCAAAAGCAGTAAAGTAGGTTCGTTTTGTTCCTTATTAGTTGCACAATGTTTGTACCGCTCGAGGCACTTTCTAACCTCTATAAGTAACGAGAGATTACCAATGACGAAAATAATCCATCCATCTTGAGTTTCTAAGTAATAATTACTAATTTCGAAACGTTGACTGGCACAGTTACAGTACTTATCAATATTTCAGAAACATTCCAAGTACCTAGAGTGTTATTTTATAAATTATATTTTTTATATCGCTCGTGTTTATTGCTGTTATAAACTTGGCGTAGATAAAGGAGTGATAGACTATTAGTGAATACATATTTGTAATTGATAAGTAAAACAACGGCGGCTCGTGGATATAATTGTGTACCAGTACTCTCATATGTACAGGCATCATCTAGTTAATTTTCCTTTTTTTCAACATTTTTTTTCATTTCATCATCGACTTATGGAAAAACATAGACCAGATTTTAAGTTAGGCCTTCAGGAACACAACTGTGGTGCAGAAGTTTATGCTTGCCGGAACAAACACACAGTCAAAAATTCTAAATGAATATTTTTTTGGTTTCTATTGCTCTTATTAAAGACCCCTTAAATCAATTTCCTTAAAAATCTCCTATGTACACACATCGTCTAGTTGACAAATTAATTTTATTATATTTATATGATTTTCTTCTTCTTTCAGAAAATCTCCATTCCGGCCCCAGCCAATGGCAATGGTTCGTCGGGCGAGGCTACGTTTCACTTTAGCATCAATAGTAATGCGGAGATGGAGGGTCCACAGGTGAGAAAAAATTGATTTCAAGTAACACGACTGTGTCAAATATGAACGCGTCACCGAAAACTTGTGTGAAAGTGGCACCAAGCCCCAAATACAAGGTGTCATTGTGTACAATGTTATATCTGCTAAAAGTGTGTTAGCTAAGTTTACTAGATGTAATTTGTTAAACACATCAAATCTATTTGGTTATTTAAATGTTCTATTTTTTTCTTTTTATATCGACATTTGTCGTCTTAATATTTTGTTTCTCACATTTTTGTCAACTTTCAGTTCCATTACATCTAATTTTACGTTTTACAATTCTTTTCATTTAAAAAACCTAACAGTTCATCGTAGGTTATACATTTTTTGGTGCCGAAACCCTTATATGACCGAGGACTCTAGTTCCGAGGCTACATCTTTCGAGTTCGAAGATACGTACGAACAAATGCCGAACGAAGGTGATTCCATGTCCTGCCCTGAGGATACATCAGGTAAATTGAAGTTTCTAAGGATTGATAGAGGTCAGCAAAAACGAGCTCTGACCAATTTGGAAACATTTTTAGAAACTGAGTCTAATATAGACTCAATTACATTGAAAATTCGCAAAACCGCGATACTAGAAACATTTTCGAAATTTCAAAGGATTCAATCCGATATTTTGTACATAGATGAGAATGATAATGATAGCGACCTCTTCGAAAGCCGGTATTACGACGTGCTTACTAAACTCGAACGTCACATCAAACAGAATGACACTTCAGAAAGGTCAGATAATTCTACGACTTACGAAAGGAAATCTACATTTTTGAAATTACCACGGATTGAAATTGCTACGTTCAATGGAGAATTAGAAAATTACATACCTTTTATTGACCTTTTTGAATCGCTCATCGACAAGGATGAAAAATTATCGGATGTCCAGAAGTTATACTATTTGAAGCAGTATTTAAAGGGGGAGCCTCTTGAAATTATAAACAATTTGCCACTGACAAACGAATCTTACAAATCTGCTCTTGATTTGCTGAAGGGCAGATATGATAATCCTTCCATTTTAATTAAAAAACATATCAACACTGTTTTGGATTTGCCAGTTTTACTTCGTGGTTCGGCGGAGCAGCTAAGATCTCTTGCTGTGAAGGTTCGACAGCAAATGATGGCTTTAAAAAACCTAAAACAGCCAGTGGAGCAGTGGGACTCGATTTTATTCTGCATTGTTTCCAGAAAGCTTGATACATTGGCATTACGATTGTATTATTCAGAAATTACCAACGATCAGTTGCCGAGTATCACGTCGCTGCTTAATTTCATTGACAAACGTGCAGGTTCTCTAGAAGCTAGCCCATCGAATACTCCACCGGTAAAAGGAAAGGTTGTCAACATTGCCAGCGAAGCGAAAAGGTACAACAGTTGCATCATGTGTTCAAAGGACCACAAGCTTTACAAGTGTCCAATATTTATTTTGAAATCGCCGCAAACAAGGCTGGAATTTGTTCTAGAAAAGAAGCTGTGCCAAATATGCCTAACTCCGCATGAAAAGGAATGCCGTTATAAATTCAAATGCAACATTTGCAGCAAGGCTCATAATGGTCTTATTCACATCGACGAAGAGAAAGATAAGTCTGATCAGGTTTTACATACTTCTAAACCAAACGAGCACAACGTGCTTCTGCCCACCGCCAAGGTGCTTGTAGCTGATGCACACGGCAATAAGTATATTGTGCGCGCTTTGCTTGACTCCGGAAGTCAGACATCTTTTTGTACGGCCAGCCTAGCTTCAAAATTAGGTATTCAGACATTTAGTCAAAACAAACATGTAGTGACATTAGGCAATCATGTTAACAATTCCAGCAAAGGCATAAATTTACAATTACATTCTATTACAGAAAATTTTGATATTCCAGTTACATGTTCCATTATAGAAAAGATTACAGTGAACTTGCCACAGCGCAGTTTTGATATTTCCAAGTTTACAATTCCAAACTTTGTCACTCTTGCTGACAATGAATACCATGTTTCAGGAGAGATTTCACTTCTTCTCGCGGCCGATGTCTTCGTCAGAATTTTGAAGGATGGAAAGGTAGAGGGCGGTCCGAACGACCCGGTTTTAATCAACACACGGTTTGGTCACGTCGTTTCCGGTAATGTACTTCCATCTACTAATCTATCTGTTTCTATGCATTTGAAGGAAATATCTGATCAAGATTTTTATATAAAGAAGCTATGGGAGACTGAAAAGGTCCCAGAAGTATTTATCGAGTCTCTACCTGAACATGATTACAGTGAACAGGTTTTTCAAAATTCTGTCACTTTACAAGATAAAGGATTCCAAGTTCGAATGCCGCGTAAATGCGATTTAAATAATTTTGATTTGACTGATTCTTTTTTGCTTTCTTTACAAAGATTTTACAATCTAGAAAAACGTTTTGCAAAAGATACGTTATATCATTCATTATACACTGATTTTATTAACGAGTACCTAGCATTAGGACACGCGAAAATCATTGATATGGACCATTGCTTATCAGATGACATGCCTCTTTATTTTCTTCCACATCATGGAGTATTACGCCCCGAAAGATTAACAACTAAACTACGAGTTGTGTTCGATGGAAGCGCGAAGTCTGGTAAAAATCCGGCTCTAAATGATGTCCTTTGCAATGGACCAGTTGTTCAAAAACCTTTATTTGACATTTTATTAAAATTTCGTACCCACAAGTTTGTATTAACGTGTGATATCAGGCACATGTATAGCCAAATTTTGATTCATCCCGAGGACCGTGCCTTACAGAATATTATCTGGCGCGAGAATCCAAACGAAAGATTACAATGTTTACAATTACAGACCATTACGTATGGATTAACAAGTTCAGCATTTTTAGCCACTCGTTGCTTAGTCGAGTTGGCCCACCGTTACAAAGACATTTATACATTGGCCAGTGAAGCTATTTTGACAAGTTCATACGTAGATGACGTATTGTGTGGTAGTTCCAGTTTTGAAGGAGCGTTGCAATTAAAACAAGAGCTTTTACACTTGTTAGAACAGGGTGGCTTTGAGCCACATAAATGGTGTTCAAATAACATGTCCATTCTAAACGATATTCCAATAGAAAAGTATGGCTTCCAACAGAAAGATCTTGATCAGGATATTACCATTAAAACTTTGGGTCTTTATTTTGATGTTACAAACGACGTATTCAAACTCAGTGGTCAAGTTATATCGGATCCTGAGATTCCAACAAAACGGACTGTTCTCAGTTCCGTAAGTAAATTATTCGATCCTATGGGATATGCCGGTCCTATTGTTGTCAAGGCAAAAATGATGCTTCAAAAGGTTTGGCAGCAGAATCTAGGCTGGGATACGCCCCTTCCTTCCGAACTTCAAAATGTCTGGAAAGATTTTCATATATCCATTTGTAACATGGATGACATATGCATAACTCGTGATTTACATTTATATGAAGCAGAACATGTAGAATTAATCGGTTATTGTGACGCATCATCAGATGCTTATGGATGTTGTGTTTACTTAAAAGTTAAAGTTCAAGATATGTTTTAAGATATGTGCTAAATCACGCATTGTTGGTTTAGATTCCAAATTGACTATCCCAAGGCTTGAGCTTAATGGAGCATTACTTTTATCCAATTTAATGTTTAAAGTTACTTCTGTTTTGAAAGACATTCATAAAATTACATTATTTTCTGATTCCAAAATAGCTTTGGGATGGATCAACAAAGCTGAGACAAAGTTACCTTCGTATATGGCTAACCGTGTCAAACAAATAAATAGTTTAACTGTAAATATGTCATGGAAGTTTACTCCAGGTTTTACCAATGCTGCGGACATTTTGTCTCGTGGCGCAGATCCCAATGAGATTAAAAATAATTCATTATGGTGGCACGGGCCAGAATATTTACAAAGTGACAATAATTCGTATGATTTCAATTTTTCTGAGCTTGAATTACCACTTAAAATTTTTGATACTGATGTGTTTGATATTGATGTTTTTGATACTGATATTCAAGATGTATCAAACATTTCTTCCGATAGTGACGTTATCCCATTTTTCACAAATATTTCCAGCATCAACAAGATGCAACGAATTATGACTTATGTCTTAAGGTTTATTTCTAAATGCAAAAGACAATTAACAAATACAGGGTATCCTACAATCGTTGAGCTTAGGAATTCTTTGCAAATTATAATACGATACGTACAGCATGATCATTTTTCCAAGGAAATTAACAGCATTAAAAAGGGAACGGATTATAGCACTTCCAATAGTACTTATTTAAAATCATTAAATCCGTTCATTGATGCAAATGATTTTTTGAGAAGGTAGGGCTTGATTATTGTGGTCCCTTTGATATAAAACAGTCAACTATCAGAAGGAGTGTTATTACTAAGGGCTACGTAGCCGTATTCGTGTGTATGTCTTCTAAAGCGGTGCATTTGGAAGTTGTGTCAGATATGACGAGTGACGCGTTTTTATCTATGCTCAAACGATTTGTATCGCGCAGAGGGCTTCCTACAGACATATTTTGCGATAATGCGCAAACTTTTAAAGGCTCTGATAGACAGCTAAAGGAGTTATACCGCCTTCATAATACTGACGAGTTCCAAGATTCAATAAATAATTATGTTTCTTCTAAGGGAATTCAGTTTCACTATATCCCGGCTTACAGTCCTCATCAAGGTGGTTTATGGGAGGCAGCTGTAAAGTCTTTTAAATTTCATTTTAAACGCATTCTTGGGTCAAAGTTATTCACTTTCGAACAGTTTGTAACGCTAGCAACAGAGATTGAGGCAATTTTAAATTCGCGTCCGATTTGTCCAATGTCTAATGACCCATCTGATTTTTCTTTTCTTTCACCTGGGCACTTTATAATAGGTTGTCCTTTAACTGCCGTTCCGCAGCCGTCTGCAATAGATATTCCAAACAATCGTTTAAGTTTTTGGCGTTCCGTTGAACAAACGAGGCAGCATTACTGGCGGGCGTGGTCAAAGGACTATCTAGTCACTTTAAACAAAAGAACAAAATGGAAAACTGTTCAGTCTGATATTAATATAGACGACTTAATATTATTAAAAGACGATTGTACTCGACCTCAGTTTTGGCCGTGTATTAAAAACATTTGTGGGTAAAGATGGTAAGGTACGAGTAGTTCAAGTCATAACGCCAGATAAAAAGGTGCACTGTAGGTCAATTGCCAAAATTGTTTTATTGCCTACAGGTGATTTTTAGTTTTTTCTGTTAAATGTTGGATTTGTTTTGGTTGATATTTTATACATTTTGCGAACCATGCGCGGGCGCAGTATGTTAAACACATCAAATCTATTTGGTTATTTAAATGTTCTATTTTTTTCTTTTTATATCGACATTTGTCGTCTTAATATTTTGTTTCTCACATTTTTGTCAACTTTCAGTTCCATTACATCTAATTTTACGTTTTACAATTCTTTTCATTTAAAAAACCTAACAGTTCATCGTAGGTTATACATAATTGATAATGATCGTTTTCAATAGATTAAGACTTTCAAAGTTATTATTCAAAAACAAAAGATTAAATAGGTATAAATACTGCTAATAAAGCCAACGTAACAGTTCACCTTGATTAAAATTGAAGTTTTGCGTCATGCGGGTTGTTATCAAACATTGCTGATATTCCGCTGAACTGTTTCAATATTTTATTTTTTTCTTGAAAACCGATATATTTTATGCTAGTCATGTGGAGAACATACTCTATGCAATTAAAAAAAAATACTCAATATCCGTTAGGATTTCGAAATTCCTGTAGAATCCACAACAAAATACATGTGTCATCAATTAATATATCACCACCATCCATCAAATAAATATAAAACTTTTTTTTCGATTTATATTGTTTAAAAGTGCATAGGTAATATGCCCCAATGCATTGTCATGTCAAACAAGAAATCAATAATACCTGTAAATACAAAGCAAGGTTTTTAATTTAACCAAACATTGAAGCTTCACAGAAAAATCATAGAATACATTAGACTGCCGCACCGTAAGTTAATTCATTAGAAGAAAAAAGTAAATATTGACATAAAAACTCAAGGTTGAATAACACGCGATAAAATATGACTTAAATTAGGAATAAGATTTTTATTGGCTTCTATGTGCAGTTTTGATTGACCTTATTGGGTTTGATTGCCTTTGTCTTTTTAATGAACTAGTGTGGTAACAGTTATGACATTTTAATGTACCATCTAAGTACCATCTCTATACGTATGAGGTAGGCCATTAGGTATGTCAAAAGATGTATATTTTATGACCGACTAGTAAGTCTGGAGTAGCCCTATTTAGGTCATCGTCGCATCTGGACGGGGGAGTGCCGACTTTAAGTCTTGTACGTGTTAGTTGACCTAACCAATATATTAACGAATTCATTATAGAGTTTAAAGAGCTTGTTAACACACAGAAAATAGCCAAGTTGAGTCAACTATTCTGTTTGCTCAGGTGGAAACCGAACGACGTCCAATGAGTGCCATCAGTGAAATGTTTTATTTGTATAATTTGTCGTCATGTTTGGGCCAAATGTATTTTAGACAATGATCAATTTTATAAGTATCCTGTTTTGCTTCCTAATTTCTCAACACAATTTTATATTTAATTAAATAATACGGAAAACCGGAGTCCTATAGAAACCGTTTTCTGATAAAACCCAAGTAAAATTAAAACTGGCTTATTTTCATAGATTACAAATACTATACCCTGACATTGATGTAATATTAAGTAGCAATAAAATATTATCGTTTCATAGCTTATCGAAGGGGCAACAACATTCGTAGTGTTAGCGTCACGTATGACGAAATGATTATGCGTAGCCAGGTGGTGGTTTTTGAGAAAAAACCTAATGTTTGTTTCTCAGCTGATCCGGCAAGATGGCGGGCGATGAATATCGCAGATTAATATTCTCTATGGCTCCCCCTTGTAATACGCGCTCGTTGGGTTTGTGGGTCGAGGTACGGTTACCGCCGATAATAAGTTGTGCTGGCCCACAAATTCGTCAGGGTAACTTACGTACCTACCTCCTCGGACCACGCCCTAACCACTAATATTAAAATATAAGTATCTAAGATATTCTTGAAAATGTCATAATGTTTAAATTAGTTTATGAAAATTAAATTTAAATAGTAGACTATTTTGCAGTCACGAGATTCAATTGTTCTATGATCACAAAGTATTTTTTACCACTTTATTATAGAAAAAAAATATATAATAAGAATGCGGCGGCGGTGCCAGAGGGGTACACAACAGCAAGCGTTACTCAATCGCCGTTAGAAAGTGCGATTTCAGACACAAAGTGTTCGTGAATCGAGGTGCATTTCAAAGAGGCAGGCGCTCGAAAAACATTTATTGTAGATTTTCGTGTAGCTGAAACGATTCATCTAGTCTATAAATGACATCGCGTGGGCGTAGCCTTTCCACCCTCCCACGAATTGTGCCCAATAAAGCGGAGGTTCAAAGAGGGTGTTGTAATTTCACGGCAATTCCCTCTTGGGTCATTTTGCTAAACGATACATTCTGCCCCCGCAAATTAAGGTCGACTGCGTGTTATATTTTTTATCTATAGACACGTAAAATAAGTAACGAATCTTTAGGAATTATGCCGGACATTAGAAGACTTTGAGATTCCCTGCAGCAGATATAGATGCACTATCGATCTGTAATCAATCATCCAGAACTAATCATTCCGGCCTCCAAAAATTCCATCACACTTTCGGATGATATCAACAGATTCTATGATTCCAACAGATGCTGGGAATTTTTTGTCCCAGTAGTTCCTTTACATATTATTCTGAAGGAACTGCTGGGACTGTCATTTCGTTCCTTTAACCCTGCGGTGGCTTGACGGAAGTCGATAAATCATTCTACTCGTATACTATGTACCCATAATAATTCGTACTTAGACATTAGATCTCTTTTGTACCAACTGTGTAATGTTATTTTCCAGGGTTCGTTCGAGTGCGTCCGGGGCGGGGGCGCGCGGCGTCTCGAGTCGTGCGGGCCGTTGCCTCGAAGGATGCGCGTGCAGGCCAACGACGACTCGTACGAGGCCACCAAGGACCGAATGGCGAGGACCGTCGCCGCTGAGCAGAGCAAGTGGTAAGTGGCATCGTCATTAACAGCCTATGGGACGTCCCATTGCTGGGCTCTAGCTATCCTTCTAGTGGGGCTAAGTACGGATTGACTTGCTTCCCATTAAGTCGAAACAGCTAAATGTACACATTCTACGGCCTCTTTCTTAGGAAGAATCTTTGTGAAATTAAGTCTCTAGGACGTATTTATGTCCAAGTGTGATGATGTGTATGTTTACTGAGACATCAACACAGGCTATAATGATGAAGTAAAACAACAAGGATCCTTGCATGTAGAACCTATCCTCTTCTTCATATATCACCACTGCAGAATTTTGGCCAACTCCGCGTATACTTTGATTGTTAGGTCCAGCGGCCCTTTTTGCCATCGCTACTTGCTTGCCTTTCAGTCCCTGATGTTATGAACAGAAAATGTATCCACATAGCAGCACTTGAAATGCAAGTCATCTGCGAGACATATCTCGAAAAGCTGCTGTTGTTATTGGTATCTTCAATATATTTAGCTCCTGTACTATACTGTGTGCTAGAAACCACCAATCAGGATGACACGGATGTGATGTGATTAATTACACATTACAAAGCACTTTTACATCATTATCAACGACTGGCCGCCAAGCCTTATTACAAACAAATAAATCCCTGCTAACTAATTTAATGAATAGAAAGTTTGATTGTTCAATAACGCCGAGAGTTAGTCTTCTCACGAGATTAACAAATATAGGTACTTTTTATCTGGAAAACCAGTAGACATTTTGTGAATGTTTGTTACTCAATAATGCCATAACGACCGGAACGGTTTGATGAAACTTGATATTAAGGCTGGGTCAAACCGAAAGCGTTGCAGCGCAGCGCGTTGCGTAGCACGTCACACCGGCCACTTGTCGCGACGTGCTATGCCGCAACGCAATCGCCGCACGCGGTGTGACGTCAACTAGTGAGTGCCATACGATTACAACGTCACCATGGCACGGCGCGCGCGCGACGTTTCCAGACCGCGCGCTGCGGTCGCGCGACGTTGCCACACCGCGCGCTCTCGGGTTGTCTCTGCGTGGCTTGGCGCACTATACGCGCTTAGCTGCGCAGCGCTGTGCAGCATCGTGCGTTGGTGTGTCCTCTCCCATAATATTCCATACATTAAATCGTCATAAGCCGTGCTGCGCTGTGCTGTGCTGCATTCGGTCTGACCCGGCCTTTAACCGCTTGAAAATTAATTATCAATAAACCGTGGCGTCAAAGCTAGTGTTACAAACGCATCATGTTGGTTACAGCACCCGCGTGATAAAACCTAACCAGACGGACATAGGGCGACGTGTGAAAGTTCGCTCGTCGCACCCGCTGTTCTCGTCTGGACCTACTTCGGCTCTTCCCGAGAGGGTCGACCGGCCTGAGCGCGTGGAGCGCGCGGTGGCGCCCCCCGCGCCGCGGCCGCAGCCCCCGCCGCACCAGCCGAACCCGCAGTCGCAGCTGCAGCAGCAAAACCAGAATCAGCGGCCGCCCCCCAACCCGGACCTCACTAGGCGGTCCATAAAGTTAGTATATGTTTTACTTTTTATAATAATGTTTGAACAAATTCACACACGGCTGTTTAGTCCCAAACTGAGCCGAAGCTTGTGGAGATGGGTACATACTCAACAACTAATAAACATATATATGTACTTATAAATAAATACTTAAATACATACAAACACCCTGAATCCGAAAACCAACAGATATGCTCACCACACAAATGTTGGCCCAGGGTGGGAATCGAACCCACGACGACTGGCTCAGTAAGCGGGGTCACTACCAACTAAGCCAACAGGCCAGTCGACCAAGATTTAGATCAAGACGGTGATGTTTAGGACAGTTTGAGCATGTTTTAAGATTGTTTTTATTTTCATCACATCTACTCGTAGTTATATTTAGTAGTAGTTATTATAGTATTTTGAATTTAAAAGTAGATACGAGGATCAGATTTGATTTATTATTTACCGCTTATTTCGCAGCTGAGATGGGCATTGCATAAAAGTGATGACAGTGGAATCACTGATTTTAAGTTTATCAGCTCGATTAGACTATTTCACAGCCACGTTTTGTTTTTGGTGTTGCGATACGTGTCTTAAGCGATAGTGTTCGTCATAATTTGTTATCGCGAACAAAATTGGCATTATGCATACATAATATATAGGTATATAGAATGCGTGTTGTGGGTAATTCACACATTTTCACCACATAAACAGATATGAGGTCTTTTTCATTGAACGAAAGGATGTGCTAACCACTTTTGGATGTTATTGTTTCTCTGAAACCACATTGTGTACGGTCGACAGCACGTCAGTGGACACAAGACCAGTATAAACTGGTCTCTCATACTAGGTATTAAAACTCCCTAATAGGCTAGGCCAGCTCAAGGTCAAAGTATTTCCTCTAACGTGCGGTCGACTGTACGAGGTAATTCCTGTCACACTTTATTTTGATATATGTTTTTTCCGCAATATTGCATCCTTTATGTAATTATTATTCCACTGACGTCACTACTTCCTTATTAAATAAACATTACTTAATTCATCATTAAATTAATTTAATTTAATTACAAAACGAATATTTCGCAATAAAAAAAGTAGTACCTAGACAACGAAATTATGAAATACGCTGCTAAATAGGATTGTTTAGTGATTTCCCATAATAAATAAAGGGTTTTCCTTATTGATCTATAAACTTACCTTACGTTAGTCTAAATATGTGACATCCATTTAAACGTTAACCGCTTCGATTACTACTTTCGTGTTGTTTAAAAGCCGGAGTTTACATGGCACAATGATTATAACGAAGTCACAGCCAAGGCTGGCAAATTATCTCGGAATACAAAGAAATCTCAAGGTAGCTGCGTCGAGTCGTGAGGTGGCTGTGATTGCAAAAAATAATTGCATGTAGTTTTTGATTGGTTCTTTTAAAGTATTTAAATTAATGTGAATCAATGCTGGTTTTGATTATGTTGGCTTTAATAAAAGATTTGTTTCTAAGATTTTTAGACATTTTAAAGATATTTTATTATGTCAAACAAGATAGTCTACAGTTAGAGGGACAAGATAACTTTAGAACGATGGACAAACTTTTCTACTCTACAAGTATAGATACAATAACTAAATGCAAGTTGTAGGCCTTTATGTCTTTGTTTCCAATTGATATTTTATTTCAAAACACTTTTATGCAAATTTTCAATACTGAACAAACTAATTGTCTTACGACATTATTCTAGTGACGGTAGTGTTTCGTTTAAAATGTGTGTTTCAAATAGTAGTAGGTTATGGCTAGTGTAATTCTAGTTGTATTTTCCAGTAGATATTCTTAAAAGTAATGTTTAAATTGTTTCTTAATTCCAGAGAAAGACTTATACAATTATTAGCACTGAAGTCCTTCAAGAAACCCGAATTATACGCGAGGCTAAATAGTGGTAAGTTGACGCTTCAATCGTTGCTAAATCATTTAAATTGAAACTGTAACTTGATTAATCGTTGGAATAACATTGCAGAGGGCATCAAGGAGAAGGAACGGAGTTTGGTGAATAAGATACTGCCTCAGATAGGCACTCTCAAGGACAACTGTTACCACTTACGTAGGCATATATGGAATGACGTCAATGAAGATTGGCCTTTCTACACAGAGGACGAGAAACGTGCACTCAAGAGGTCTGTCACAGCTTTAATAATGCACGCGACCTCCATCCTAGTTTAATGAATTTTAATCGGTTGATTTTTAAATGTTCTAGAGAGTTCTAACAAAGTAACGACGTTGTAGTTTGTAGATGTTTTCTGCAAACCATTTTGATATTATTTTTGTAACTAGATACCTGTAGTAACCAGTTACAGAGCATTTTAGCATCAACCTGACTACTTTTCGCAGACAACTTTCGCAAATTACGGGGGAAAAGCTTCGCATTTTAGATTCAAAAAATTTCGTGTTTTTGTTTTGTTACACTTGTGTGTAGTTGTATTTTGCAAAATCGTACTGAGTAGTTATTTTTAATTAGAAGTCAACGAGTAATCTATGTTAATATCTTTCAAAGTACCATATAAACGTTTATTGTCTGTTTGGAGCGTCACAATTGAATAATGACTGAGTAAAGTGTAGGGAAATATACACGTGATTTGACAGCATGTAATTTGTCTATTATACTAGTAGTAGTGTATCTACTAGTAGTTACTAGATACACTACGTACTTCATAAGTGGCAGGCCATTGCTACTAGCGTTCAAGAGAATGGGCAGCTTAGCAATACATTTTGCGACGCTTTGGCCTTGCTCGTTATTTTGGCTCTATTTTGTTAGCATTATGTACGTTATGTATAGGTAGAACTACTTATCTAGACCTTTTTTGACTTTAACTAAGTTAAAAGTAGTAAATGGAACTAATTAACAGGAAGTTCTCCCTAACTTCTTGAAAGTTTATCTCCCTATAAACTTCGTAGACACAAGCAAGATAGAGATTTAAGATGTGGCAATAGTAATGTGGCTACCTTATAAGCAACTTAATAACTAACAGCGACTTTATCTTTGTGGTTAAGTATTGTTTTTTTTACGAAATGGAGTAGCAAATGCCCTGATGGTAAGTCGCTACAGTCGCCCGCTAACCTGCACAGTCTTTGAATTGCTGTGCCCAAACATTTGTTATATAATAGCTATCCTTACTGTTAGCCTTAACTTATATTACCAATTTTTATATCTTGACGACTTATGTTTGCCCTCTACCGACAGGCGGAAACCTCAAAATCTAACGCCACCGCTGAGCAGCGACTCTGCGAACTCCCTCTCCCCCCGCGCGTCCCCGAGCGCCAACAAGAGGCCCACCGGGGCGAATGCGAACGCCGAAGAGCCACCGTCGGCCAAGAAGCAGCGCATCTCGCACTACCGCAGGCCTTCGCCGCCGTCCTCGGGCTACGCCACGACCTCCTCCGGGGAGCGCCACGCCTCGGACAACGAGGACGAGCGGAACACAACCGGTTAGTTACGGCCTGTGTTTTGTACTAACCGCCAGAACTGCTGCCCTTTGTAGTAACCGCCAGGCGTGTCCACTGCGACAATAAAGAGAAATGAAAAAATACGTATTTCATACTATCTAGTACTATAGTAGTGTCTAATCCCAAACTAGAACTTCCCTGCACTATGGGAAAGATACAAAGAATAAAACTCCCAGACCTGGACCAACTTGTACAAATTGTACAAAGTGGGATTCCAAAGTGGGAATTCGATCTATAATACGGCATGTAATTACTTTGTTGTAGGTATGTATATTAATATTATTGAGGAAAATATTATTATAACATTTTTAACACATGATGTTATTTTACATAGTAATGTAAAATAACATTAAGTATGGTATTATTAATAGCCGTTGGATTCGACTCATTATTTAATGAAGTAATAAAAGCATTTATAGGTCACTTCACTTACCTGTCCCTCATCTGATACTAATATATTATGTTTGCTACAGTCAAGTTATATTACTACAGTGCACTTAATTAGTCAACTACAATTAAAAATCCATTAACAAATATAACAATGGCGTAGGATTCTTACTAACCACACTATAGTTAAGGTATTGTATTTTAATTGCAGTGAAAAAGGACAACGGGTATACCCTCAACTTCACAACTGTCAAGGAAATCTGCCCCAGTCCTGTGAAAACGAACGGTTTTAGAAGTAGTCCTCCTGTAGAGCAAACTAGTATCACAGGTATGTTACATTTATGTACGTATTTCTATCCATTTTTATCTTAGTACTAATAGTATATAAGAAATTAACATGGAATTATTCAAAACACGTAACCACTATTGATACAGTATAATTAGTATGTAATTTTTGATAAGCCACGTTCAAACAGGCTGGTTTCGCAGCTGTACGGGAGATCCGTACGGTAGCGTCGCTGAAAGACACTCGAGTATGTCTTTAAAGTTTAAACCATTCAACTGGAGGGGACGGTTTTAAGTACAAACGGCAAGCACATCTCAATTTGCAGACAACATAGTTGTGATGGCATAGTCGCTGCAATATCTCGAGGAAATGATGAGCAGCCTTAACTGTCCTTCGAAACGAATAGGTCTTAGGACGAATGTCATGTCAAGTTCAGACGTCCCAAGACCGGTGATCGTCTTGTTCACAAGTACGTCTACCTAGGACGGACAATGCAGTTAGGTAGGAATAGGGAAGCTGACAGAAGGAAGATTTAAAGTACCGATGCAAAATTGTTGCTATATTTATTTATTTTTATTTTTTTCAGTAAAAGACATCACAAATACTGAACCATTAGAAAATACAGAATTAGCGTCTGTGCCCGATGAGAACATGACTGATTTGGAAGAAATTGAAAGGTGAGAATTTGTTCTTTTATATTGCAATGAAAAATCCTAAATCTGCAATGATCTGTAAACTTTTGACATCGTTCATACTTCAGTTAAGAGCCGTGGTAGCCTAGTTTGTGCACTCGCCTCACGTTCGAACCCTGGGCCGTACCAATGAGTTTTGGAACTTTAGTGTGAAGGGAAACGTCGTGAGGAAACTTGCATTCGCCAAAGAGTAAAACGCATTGGCACAACAGATCCTGCAGGGTTGAAGTTTCGCCAGGTATTGCTGGCCTCCTCAGAAGATAAGATACTTAAGTTCGATCCCGACTGAGGGCTCATCATCATTTCAGCCTTTTAACGTCTACTGCTGGACATATGCCTTCTCCAACGAACACCACTACAACCGGTCCTCCACTCTCTGCATCCAGCCGCTTCCGGCCACCTTCTTTAGGTCGTCGGTCCACCTGGCGGAGGAGCGTCCCACGCTGCGCGAACCGGTCCGCAGTCTCCACTCCAGAACTCGTCTGCCCCAACGGCCGTCGGTTCTGCAATAGATTTGACCCGCCACTTCAGTTTGCGTCGGTAACCTTAGTTCTCCGTCGGATCATGTCCTTCAAAGAAACTCCGAGCATAGCCCTGTCCATAGCTCGCATAGACTAAGAGCAGTTAGGGCTAATTCGAGGGTGACAAGGACTAAACATTGTAAGTCTAACATACGCCTCCTAACCCATGTCAACTGTGTTTGCTTGCAGGCAATATCCACCAATAACGAGTTCTAGCACGCGGCGGGCGTACAAGAACGAGTTCGCGGAACTGTACACGGAGTACCGGTCGCTGTACGCGCGCGTCGCGCGGGTCGCGGGCCTGTTCACGCAGCTCGAGCAGCAGCTGAATCGCGCGCAGCCGCACTCACCGCACCATCAGGTAAACACCTTTATTTATACTCTATCATCATCAACAGACTATTAATTATAATAGGCTCTCTTCTTCTCCACCAAGCCGCACTGGGCTAGCGTGGTGGACTATAGCCCGAACGCCCTCGTTGTGAGGGTAGGCCTGAGCCCCAACAGTGGAGACATATTTATTAATATGTTACTGTTGATTTGGTTATTTTCTAAAATTTTTTGCTAAAACAGCTGGATTGCTTATATATTCCAAATTAGTAATTCGATGCCGCATACAGGAATGGAAAGTGAGAATGTAATTATGAAAGTTATCAGTAACCGCTATTAATTTTTTCTCAACTTTAGTGGTATTGTTTCCGACTGGTAGTTCCAGATATTACCGCTTTCAAACAAACAAAAAACTAACGAACGAACAAGGAAAACAAAGTAATCGGGACAGTAATTAGCTATTAAACATTTGCTACTTGTGTTATCTTAGAAATCACCGATTCACTCTGATACTCAAACCAATTTATGTTGAGAACAACATAAATAAAACTATGGAAAACTGTTAACAGATTTTTTTATTTTTACAAAAGATAGTACGTTGGGTGTGTTGCGTCTATGGCGGTTGACGCGATTAGGATCCTAATATTGTTATCTGTTTGTCCACCACAGAGCATAGAGCAACGCATAGTGGAGGAGTACCGGCGCGTGCGCAACGACACCGCGTACCAGCAGGAGAGGCGGCGCGTCAACTACCTCCATCGTAAGCTCAACCACATCAAGCGGATGGTCCAACAGTACGATCAACTTGTGAGTACTAAACATTACAATAATAATAGTAATGTTTTTAGACAAATTTACACACGGCCCACGTCCCAAACTAAGCCGAAGCTTGTGGATGGGTACTGAATAACTGATAAAATTACATATTATATAGTTTTAATTAAATACTTAAATACATACAAACACCCAGAATCAGAAAACCAAAAGATATGCTCGTCACACGACCTCTGGCTCAGTAGGCATGGTCACTACCAACTAAGCCAACAGGCCAGTCAAACATTTGTAGCTATTTGTGGCGTTCCAAATCAAAAGGGACCTTGTAGAGGAAATGAGTTATCTGCACGGCTGAAACTACATATACCTAACCTAATTCCAAGAACCAACCTCCCAGCCCCTATGGTTTTTTTTATACATTGGTGTAGTGATATTAAATTTCTCGTTCGTTTCCCTTTTCAAGTCTGTAACACGTTTGACGGAACTGCCTGTAAGTTGACTGTGATTTGATGAAGTTATCAATTATGTTTATAAAGAGATATAGAACGTCGTTGGCGTAGTGGGGAAGACGCGGCCTGTCTCGTCGAGAGGTCCGTGTTCGACGGCGTGACATGTACCAATGGGTTTTTATTGCAACTGACTGCTCTCGAATGGTGAAGTAAAACATCGATAGGAAACCTGCAGCATACCCCGAATTATTAGGCGCATGTGAAGTCCACCAACCCGCACTGGGCTATCGTGGTGGACTATAACCCGTACGCCCCACGTTAAGAGGTCCTGTACCCCAACACTGGGAACAAATTAATAAGTTGTTGATTAAAACTCTATTACCAAACATAATTTTGCGTATAGACAAATCATCCATTTATGTTCGTAACTGAAAGAAACTAATGTGATATAATTACAAATTAACAATTTTAATTTTTTTTCTTTAATTGCGTTTGTACGGAACCCTCAGGGCGCGAGTCCTTGCACTTCACCGGTCTTTATATTTATTAGATGTTGCTGACAAAATTGTTTCTTGTTTCCAGCGCAACTTAAAACCGGATCGCGTCTCCGCCGCGAGCACCACGCAAGCGTACTGACACTCAAGTAACACGCCGCCCGCCCGCTGCCTATAGTACTCACTAACGCCTTCCTCACAACACACTGAACACCGGACGATTATCGTATACACGTAGCAAGTGTTCCTACCGCGCAGTGTCTACAAAGTGACAACATCCACGAAAACTTAATGGTAAGCCTTGCAATGCCGCGCTCACCTTCTTATACACACGGACTGGACTCCATAAGGTGCGTTCAGCGTTCGTAGCATACTCTAGCGTGTCAGATTAGCAGAGATAGGAATTTTCCTCGCAATCACAATGTTAAAACATGGCATAATATGGCTTTAGCAATAAATGACTACCTATAACTTTAATCGGCAATTAATTCATCAAATTTGTCCTCTGAAGTCTAAAGAAATGAACGTTCTATTCTTTAAGTTTCAACAGTAAACTGTTGAAATAAATAACTTCGTTGATTTGGCATTGTCAAAGTCAATTTATTTTTTTGCATATGAGTTCACTGGGTACAGTTATACACGTAATTTTTTTATACACTACCACTTCATAGGTGTTAGCGCTGAGAAGAAGTTTTGACACTGACCTGCATTAGTTTCCGTAAATAAGATATACATCAACCGAGTACATTTTATGCAATCTAGTCGCTTATAACTAAATTTATATTTAATGTGAGTAGATAGCCATATCTATAATATTTATCCGTTTGAAAATTGTGACAAAAATTTCTATCTCTGCAGATTAATATATTTATGTAAAATCTGTAATTTCACGAATGTTTGACACTATTGCCAAAGTAGTGTCAATATTCTGAAAATGCGTGGCATATTTATTATTAAACTGACCCTGATTGTTCAAATTGTTTAATGTCAGGGCGAATAAAGTTATATGTAACGAGTGCCCATGAAAATTTGCATTTTAACACAACTAAACCTGTATTTGAGTGCTTTTTCAGTGTCGCCCATAAAAGCAGAAATGTCAGTGTGCGTGTGCTTTCAATTAGAGATAAAAACTGTTGCAACAGTTCCGCTAACCTATAAAGGTGGGTGAAAACAAATATCACGCGTTCAGTAACCAATTAGAGGTGCACGCCTCAATTTCACGAGCATTCATTGGCTACCGATCGCGTGATATTTTACTTCCCACTAATGCAAAGTTTCGGTTGCTTACCTTCACCTTCAAGTCTCAAGAATTGCGATGACTGTCGCTTTAAATAAATCAGATTTCACTTAATAAATACATACTTATTAGTTTTTAATGTAAACTAGGTTAGTAGAACACTTCCCTGATAATGAACTTGAAGTATGTTTCATCTAAACCGGGATCAATGTAACCACCCACAGGCATGCTGCCAAATTGGCATGGCGATCACTGATTGGCATTACACAATGGTTAAGGTAAAGTCGTTCCTAGGGCTATGTGCTAATCATTATTGTTGCCACATGTTATCATGTTGTTGACTTGTTCGCTCTTGTACGATTGCAATACTTGTTTTAAACTTAAATTTTTATGGTTCTTCCATTAATTTTACGAAACGATGCCTTAACCATTACTAATGTAAATTTTTTAGACTGCAAAATACTGGAAATTGTGCTCTTACTTGAAGTGTAGTAAAGATCTTACCATGTGTAACCTCTCATATTTTGAATGTTAAGTCTTTTTAATTCTACATTTGTGTATAATTTATTTTTCCGACCTGACGCTTGTTTCTTTCAGTTTCATAGAAAAGTACTTATGGACTCTGCTATGTAGGTACTGTTTTATAGTAAAGAATCATTAGTAATGATATATAACATTGAGAGATGGGCGTGTCCCATTGTCTAAGATGTAATCATTGAAATGGTCAAAAAAACTTCGAGAAGAGAATATATACCTTTTAAAGGCGTGACATAATTTAATTTGAAAGCAACAAGCGAGGTTTCTTATTTTATTATTCTTGAGTTGTCTGCTGTTGTCATAAACATATTTGTGACAATGGCACAATTTTTTTATCGTTACTTGATAGGTCTAAATTGAGAAAACTTCGATCCCCTATCGATGACTTGGTCCCAAAAATGTCCGGTTGAGTTATATTGTGTAAATATGAAATATATTAAATTATCAAGTTTTATAATAGTCCAAAAGTAGATATTAGTTCGTCCACATTTTATTCCACGTGAAAAGTATTGCCGTCTGATGTTATTGTTGTCCAGAATTTTGCTTGTAACAATTGCCGGTTAATTTTTTTACTATTTCTCTTTCTACTTGTAAATAAATAGCCATTTATAATGAATTCAATTCTGAACTTAAAACAATTCTAAGAGTCAATTGAGACGACTGTTGTTGGCCTTTAGAAATAATAATTATATTGGCGTATTATCAACTGTTTCATCCGATAGCGTCCCTTTTTGCTTCTAAAGAATCCATCCACTCTAGAATGTTGGACGTTTATTTATTTCGGTCATCTTGCCCAGCTTGCATGTTGTATATAGTGTCATATATAAATATTTATAAATTTCTTGTTAAATTTTGTTATGGGTAGTTTAATATTATCAGATTCTTTCTCCTTATAATATATTCTCATCAATATAATTTACTTCGTAATTTGGCTCTGTCGTGTAGTTATCGTGCAAAGATCTTGTAAATATCTTAACGGCTTTAAAATGTAACATCGATGTCACAAAGTAAACTCTTCTATAGAGATTGACAGTTAAATGTAGTGTTAGAAAAATAAACGACAGACGCACGCACGACGGAGTTTATCATACGTAAAAATGGTCATAAAATCCCAAATTAACTTACGATTATGTATTTTTTGATTGCCAAATAAAACGTCTTTAAAAGTTTAGCATCAACCGGCCAGTCTAGGAGTAAGAAAATATTCTCTGGTCCTCTTTGGAAATACCCTCCAGAACACAATAAAAATGTAGTTGTTTTAGTCTGCACTAGGGTCAGTTGACAAAGTTCTTTGGTTTATCTATATAATAAGCCAAAATTTTCACATGTTTTCCTTGTCAACCAAATAATTGACATACGTTTCACGAAATCCTAACATGAATGGAATAAACGGCTCCTATTTATGTCGAAAGTTCACTTGACCTATGACGCCGTCGAGGGTGGAAGTCGCATGTTAGATCGAACAATTCCTGGTCACTGGCCCGGGTGCGTGGAAAGCCGTCTTGCATATTTTGTCCTGAAATTAACGTCCATATTTGAAAATGATTTAGCGTTAAGTAATTCTGATTTTTTATCTACTTATTAAAATGTCATTTTGTGCGAGTCCAATTATTCCAAATGCATGTAAGCATCAAATTGTGGCATAATGCGTCCTTACAACTTGATTATTGACTATCATTTCATCTAATGTATATTATTATTATATATCACCTTTTTTATTAGATGCGTATGTTGTAATGAACTCTTTACGTAGGTTTACAAAACCTTGTTGATAGATGCTGTTATTTCATTTCGTTTTTGTCAATTAATGTCTCAACGACGTTGCTATCTCCGTTCTCATTCTAATCGTCAATTCTTTATATGTACAGTTACATTACATTTTTCACGTCAAGTTATTTGGTCAATTTATGCGAAAGTGTCCTTTTGTTGCTCATTTCAAACGTTTTCATAGTTTGCATCGTTTTTTACTCATTCAAATGCTCAATGTTAAATGGTCATGAGTCATGACTCATCACGATATTAGATGATTAAATTTCATGACACGTTTTAATTTATTTATTTATTTTGCCATTGTCGTAATTAAAGAGTAAGTACATACTCAACAATCATGCATAATTTCATCCTCAATACGTACATAATTATGTCAGAATATTATTTTTTTACAATACTTACCTATATATTATTTATTTGGAATAAATATTTCATGACATTATCCTTGCCCGGAATACATAGTTGAGGGTTAAATATCACCATTACAAAGAATTTAAACATTGTCTTTTTAACAAAATCGGTTATAGGAACAAACCTTTAAAAATCAAAATGTTATATTGTTACCACTAGTTTAAGAACTATCAGTTGTTTTTATGGTAAAGTGTAATAACGATTGAGTATTATGGGATTATAAAATGACTTATTAGTTTTTCATGAGGAGTTAATTTCTTATGTTAATATTTTCATGGTGGTTGTTTGATGATTAAAAGGGATATTGTGAATGATGCATTCCATTTGCCAGAAAGAACTGTTGGTTTAGCACTGTTCATCGACGCACTTAATACGTGAATAGTGTACATAAATAATGAATATAAAACTATATTTTTACAGACATTGTATAATATCGAATAGTAAGGAAAAGTTGGTCAAGCCATTGTTCGTGATTCAATATGAGACAATGACTCTATGCTGTAGTGTTAAGGGATTTTTTTGCCATTTGCAATAGAACATCGTCTCATATTCAAATCGACAGTGAATGTATAAGACCTATATTTACACTTTCCAGACCACTTAGAACACTTAATACATAATGAACGAAGATATCCCTTTAGAACGTAATTTAATCGATATAAAAATATGTAGCACTGTCACAAAGGGAGTAATGAAATGTCAAATATGTCAAATGTTGCTCGATTGTTACCGATTAAGTTATAGAGAATCGGACAGAAATATTTGTATTTTGTCAAGTTTTATACAAGGAAAATATCTCAACAAATATCATAGTCCATTGTACAGAGTAGGCGATATTTAGAATCTAGTGAACGACGTCATCTTTTTCTTAAATCCTAGTTAGTGATTGATAAATAATTAGCAGTACCTACTAATTCCCAAATAAATGTATGGTTATTTGCGGCATGACAAACGCGCCACACTAGTTATTTATAATAGTTACTTTTGCCAACTCAATTGAAGTACTAAATAACAGTCAGGTTGTGTTAACCCCATATTTTAGTCATAACAATGAATTTGGCCTATTTTATTTGATTAATATTATGTATTGCATACTATATAATTTGTTTACTGGCATTTTTGTCATGTGCAAACTTATCATGTTATATTACTTAATATAGCTGATATTATAGCGGCTTAAGGCGGGCGTTACATAGAAGATCCTTACCTTACCTTTAATTTTAGATGTAGATCTTTGAGTTTGCGTATTCTGATCAAATGTTATTGTAAATTTTCTGTACAGAGTAATCAGTGGTAGGCCGCCGCCGCGGACGGACGCGCGCTCGCCATCGATTTGCCAAGCGAGACTGTCGATGCGCCGAACAATTTGAATATTATGTATTATGTCAATGTAAATAGAGTACGAATTAGACATTTAGACACGTTAAGAAATGTAGTGGTAGTGTTTTGTTTTTTACTAATTTGTATAAAAATGGAAAGTGAACGAAAGTAAAAGCAATTAGGTGTCGGTGCGAGCCGACGGCGCGGCGGCGGCGGCGGCGGCCAGAGAAACAATGCTGCGATATTCGTTGTGCCCCTCGAAATATCAGTGCATTATATGAGTCAAGATGTATAGACGTTGGTGTAGTGTTAATTAGATGCGTTTATACGAGCTCGAGACGAGACCGACCCTCGCCGGCCGGTTCGAGCGAACGACGACTAGCTATGGATCCTGACATCGGCTCACGTTAATTAGCTTTTAAATATTTCATCAAAATATAAAATACACAAAAAAAATGGATATAAATTTCTCGACCAAGTACTGGTTGTTTTTAAATTATTAAAATGTAAAAAAAATTAGAATATAAACAAACTATAGGTACAATTTATGAATTATACTTTTCTTTTCGGCATTTCATGTAACAGTGGAAGGGGCCTAGCTTTTTGCTATTCCTTAGTCTACTGTGTCAATGCGCAGTTTGATATTTAGCATACGCTGAAGCGACCTTGCACACTGTCGCATGTTTCTATATATTTTGTGATTTCTTTTTGCTCATGTCCTCTTCCATTGTGTTTATTTTTGTTTTGTCATCTGTCTAATTGTATAAATATGATTTTGTTAAGGCAGGGTAATGCAGAAATGAGAAGAGGTACTTTTATAATTTAAATCGATTGACGATTTGTTTGAATGTTTAAATTGAGTTGATTTTATCCATTCAATGGAATTAGTATTGTTATGAAAGGAGCCAGAGTTTGTTGTTTTTTAATTAAGTCAACTTCCTTTTCAATAATTATGAAATGAGGCAGCAGATTAGTTAATTTACTGTCAAGTTACCACACAAACAATAGTCAGAGGTGGACTCTCTTTGGCGTTGCCCTTTTGGTTATGGAAGCTTAGGAATGTGCGCGCGGGCGGACGCCGCCCGCCCCGCCCCGCTCGGATGTAGGGAGTCAGTATTACACCATACAACAGACATGAGCTGAAGAGAGGTTGTGAAGAGTATCGTTATAAAAGGTACCTATTCAAAATCTGGACAAACAGACTAACTTATATGAACGAACTGAACAACATATAGTGTTGCTGCAATGTGCATTTACGCTATCTTCATTTTAATTTGAATTATGGGATCAGTGCCAAACTTTCTCCTTCTTGTTTTAGCTCAAAACGATGCAATTGTTAGCATGCTTGATGAAACAGCTAAGTAATTGTTTAGTTAGTCTGCCATTTTGTGAATACATATTTTGTTTTGATAGTAATATGTAAATCTTTTATAATATATTTGTTTACAATAAATAAATGACAACATTATAAATAAATGAAAATGTATTTTCCATTTAAACGATGAAAAAAATATAAAAAGAATAATATGCAATGAAATTTGTTGTTTTATTTTATCACCTGTCTGTCAGTAAAAATGTTGAATGTACTACATACAACCTAGTTCACTGCTGGGCTAAAATGGGAAGAGCAAGTACTTATATCTATGAAGTTTTGATGACTGGACTGGTTCTCCAGGTCGCATCGTACGTAACGTTTGCAATAAGCGCACAAACACGTAATGAGCTATACCTACCATGTCCGTGACCCTGGTCACTGGGATGAAGTACTAGAAGAGCTGGAACTCTGGATCTTTTACCACTGGAGGCGCCAATTGGAGCACAATTTTTTTCCCAAAGGCGGAATAGGCGTAGCATGTACTGTTATTGCTCGACAGAAAACGACCTTGACGGAGAACGTGACCCCAGCGGGACCACCTTCGAACCGTTATATCTCCGAAACTACTGGGGCACAAATTTTGATTTTTGGGCACAAATTGAGCACTAATTATTGGCGTACAGTAGGACCCGACGTTACGTGGTGGTCCCGCTGGGGTCACGGACATTAGTTTCCCTGAGAATCTAAAACGAGGTGACCCGACGACAACTAAAGTCTTCGACTTGGCTCAAATAGATGGTAAGTACGTTGAAGTGGCAGTGGGCTGGTCACATCTGTCAGAGAACCGATATACCTGATGTAGAACTGTAGACTCATGTGGGCAAGCGTAATGTGCGACACGACGCCCCACGGCTAGTTAGAGCTACGATCTGCTGCGGTGAGCCTGGCAGTGACTAGATAGATGCAGAGACCCGAAGTGATGTAGCTATCTACAATATAGAAGTCACTATTAATATACAACTTAGTAAATACACAACTTTACATTTTAAACAGCACTACACTACGATGTAAATCTTTGCTAACTTAGGTACCCACTCTTCTAAGTAAAATATTTACAGACCTACACCTACTTCACCTTAAAAGGAAAGTCGAGTTTGTTTTATTCATTTATTTTTCGTACCTATTCATTACTACAAAGTTTCACTACAATCCGTTCAGCCGTGATTCGATAATGAATGACAAACAGTCACAATTTCGCATACTTACACCTACCTACGTTACCTAATTAAAGATTTCTATATTTAGTAATAGATTCATTTAACTGCCTCAGTAACTACTATGAAAAGCAACAAAAATAATAAATTGGCTTTCAAAGCACGTTCATTGGTCTTTTTCCTGGTTGTTCTTCCTTCTTGTTGGGCCTCCTTTTATTTTATAGATACTTCTATTTGATACCGGCCACTTTAGGTTTTTTATACTGTCTTTTGTTTTTCTTACTCTCTTGTCACTCGTGAAAAATCGCAGTTTAATAAAACACTATATATATTCTGAATATCCTTTAATTGGAGTTATTAGGGTCTAATCCACATCTAAAAGGCTTTAGATACTTCTGGTTATGGGCCCAGAGCCCTGCAACTCCAAATTATTAAATAATAGTGTCTAAAATTTGCGATATTTTTCCTTACGTCGGAACCAAAAATGGAAGGAGAGGATTCTTGTTCTATATCTCCTATCCCTACAAGCTCGAATCGTAACAGCACTAGTACTCAACAAACTGTAAGTACTCTGCATTTCCAAAAATTGGAAGGACGTTCAAACTATACGTCATGGGCATTTTCTATGGAAATGTTGCTAATAGACTGCGGATTATGGGATTGCGTAAAGCAACTACCGTCAGACGATAGCACACAAGAAAGTCGACGCCTCGATGATCGAGCCCGCTCAAAAATAGGCCTGTGCTGTCATGAGAAAGTTTTTTCGAAAATTATGGGATGTAAAAGTTCATTTGATGCATGGAATAACTTAAAGAAATCATATGCTGACAGTGGTCTTATAAGAAAACTTACCTTAATGAAAAAGTTGCTGACTACTCACTATTGTGACAGCATGGAGAACTATGTCAACGAAATAATGTCAACATCCCTACAGTTGGAACAAATAAATCAGAAAATTGATGACAGTTTTCTCGGAATTATACTGCTTTGTGGCCTGCCGGAGAAATTCAAGCCACTCGTCATGGCGTTGGAGCATTCTGGATCGGAGTTAACATCTGAAAATGTAGTAGCTGCACTTTTAAAGGAAGACAACCGAGATATGGCTAGCTGTGGTGGTAGTGCTAATCAGGACTCTGCCCTAGTGTCAACAAATAGAGACTTTAAAAATATATTCTGTAATTACTGCCGTAAACGGGGTCATACTAAACAAACGTGCAGAATTCTCAAAGCTAAAGCAGATATGGAAAAGGCGGATACCTGTGAGGTATCACTCATGGCTAATAATCAACCTGTAAGCAATTGTTTTAGTAAGGGACCTAATGATAACTCGCTACCTGTGAAGAGTAATGATTGGTATGTTGATTCAGGGGCAACAAGTCATATGACTCACAAACGAGATCTGCTACAAGACATTAAACCTATGCGAAAGAATATTAGAATAGCTAATAATGATATCATTTTTTCAGACGCTGTAGGCACCGTCAGAATTAATACTTCCTCCAATTTAAGAGATGTTTTGCACGTTCCAAACTTGTCAACGAACCTGCTCTCGGTGAACTCCCTGGTAAAGGAAGGAAACATTGTACTATTTTCATCATCCGGAGGAAAAATTATTGAAGGTCGAACTTGTAAGGTATCTGGAAAGGTTTTAAATACAGCCACAAACGTCAACGGTATGTACAAACTTGATAATATACCTATTGCTCAAGCGAATTTAACGGATTCTAGCGATAATACCGCGGCTTTATGGCACAAACGTCTTGGCCATCTGAACTTCAGATCTATGGAATTACTTCGATTGCACTTAGCTGTTGGTGTCAAATACTCTAAGCCTGCTGATTCAATTAAGGATAATTGTATTGCTTGCGTTGAAGGAAAGCTTTCGAAACAACCTTTTAAACAATCTGATTCGAGGACGTCAGATATTCTAGAATTAGTCCATAGTGATGTTTGCGGACCGATGAGTACCCATTCTTTTGGAGGTGCTCTGTATTTCGTGACATTTACGGACGATTTTTCTAGAAAAACTTTTACATACCTAATGAAACAAAAATCTGAAGTCGTCGAGAAATTTCGCGAATTTAAGAACTTAGTCGAGAATCAAACTAATAAAAAATTGAAAGTTCTTCGTTCTGATAACGGTGGTGAATATGTAAATTATGAATTAAAAGAAATATTAAAACAAGCAGGAATAGTGCACCAAACAACTGTACCTTACAACCCAGAACAGAACGGTGTGGCTGAACGGGTCAATAGAACCCTTGTCGAAAAGGCCAGGTCTATGCTTTTAGAATCCGGTTTACCTCAAACATATTGGGGAGAAGCCGTCAATACAGCGACTTACTTGAAGAATCGCTCACCGACTAAAGCTATAAGAGGAAAAACTCCGGAAGAAGCGTGGACTGGAAGAAAAGTTAACCTTGCTCATCTTCGTATTTTTGGATGCAGAGCATATGCACATATACCTAAAATTCTTAGAAAGAAATTCGATGCTAAAGCCAAATTGTGCATATTTGTAGGCTACTGTACAGAAACAAAAGGCTACAGAGTGTTGGATCCTGCACATCCAAAAATTCTCTTCAAGACAAGAGATGTCAAATTCTTCGAAAATGACTTTTTATACAAATCAAAACCCAGTGTACATTTGGAAAATAAAGTTGAAACTGAACAATCAGAAAATACTGAAGATATACAAGTAAATCAACAATCAGAACCGATTCTTACCATGATTCAAGGAAATTCTGAAGATATACAAGCTCAAGAAAAACTCAGCGAGACTATACCTGAATCTGTAATCCAGGAATCAGAAAACAATGAAGAGGTATTTCATGACTCAATGGAAGAGATTATCGAGGATTCCCCTGACAGTCAAGCACAGTCTCTCGAGCAACCTGAAAGGAGATATCCCTTAAGGAACAGAACTCCAAGGAGATGGCCAGATGATATACTTCTGTATAAAGCCTCAGAAGAGGATACACCTTCAACTTATAAAGAAGCTGTTTCTTCTGAAGATAGAGACAAATGGCTCGACGCACTAAAAAGTGAATATAACTCGCTAGTAAATCACGAAACTTGGATACTCGTGGACAGACCAAAGGACAGGAAAATAGTCCGAAGCAAATGGGTGTTCAAAATTAAAAAGGATGCTAATGGAAAAATTGTTCGCTATAAGGCGAGACTAGTTGCCAAAGGCTTCACACAAACTTATGGCGTAGACTATGATGAAACGTTTGCACCTGTCGCGCGCCTATCAACAGTCAGGATATTGCTTGCCTTTGCAGCTCAATGGAATGTGAATATGGATCAAATGGATGTTGAAACTGCCTTTCTCAATGGCGATCTTGATGAACAAATATTTATGGAACAACCTGAAGGTTTCACCAAAGATTGCAACAAGGGGAAGGTATGTCAGTTAAAGAAAGCACTTTACGGACTTAAACAAGCTCCTAGACAATGGAACCTGAAGCTAAATGAGGCAATGACCAAACTCAATATGAAAAGATCAGATCATGATCACTGCCTGTACTATAAAGTGAAAGGAACTTGCATTTTAATTGTAGCAATCTTCGTCGATGACTTCTGCATCCTCAGCAATAGTGATGATATGAAAGAAGACTTCAAAACAAAGATCAAGAAGTTCTTCACAGTCAAGGATTTGGGAACTTTGAAACACTTCTTGGGAATGAGGATCCTGAAAGAAGACAATGGAATCTCCATCGATCAAGAAGAGTATATTAAAAAGGTTCTAGATTATTTTGCTATGACTGACGCAAAACCTGCTAGTACTCCTGGTGATCCTAGTCTCAAATTAGTGAATCCCTCAGTTGAAGAGAAAGAGGCTGCTGAACACTTGCCTTATCAAAGGCTAATTGGCTCTCTGATGTACCTGTCAGTCGGAACCAGACCAGACATTACACACGCTGTAAGTGTTCTAAGTCAATTTAATAACAACTACGGAATAACTCACTGGAATGCAGCAAAAAGAGTGCTGAGATACCTGAAACAAACGATGCTGCATAAACTTGCATTCAAAAAGAATACTTCTCTTGCACTCACTGGATATACTGATGCAGATTATGGTGCATGCACAAACGACCGGAGATCCTACACCGGCTATGTATTTTATTTGAATGGACCTATTTCATGGGAGTCGCGCAAACAACGAACGGTCGCTCTTTCGACAACTGAAGCTGAATATATGGCTTTAAGTAGTGCTTCAAAAGAATTAATATATCTCAAGAACATATTGAAGGAAGTATTTGGTTTTGACAATGGTGTCTGTATTTACAGCGACAATCAGGGAGCGCTAATGCTCACTAAAAACAACGTTCACCATACCCGAACGAAACATATAGATGTAAGGCATCATTTCGTAAGAGAGTGTGTTGCTAGTGGGACTATTAATTTAAAATATATTCCCACGAATGAAATGAAGGCCGATATACTTACAAAGTTTTTGGCAAAGCAAAGACACTCGTCTCTCACAAAAACCCTAGGTCTCGGTACTTAGAAGTAGGGGAAGTGTTGGGCCTCCTTTTATTTTATAGATACTTCTATTTGATACCGGCCACTTTAGGTTTTTTATACTGTCTTTTGTTTTTCTTACTCTCTTGTCACTCGTGAAAAATCGCAGTTTAATAAAACACTATATATATTCTGAATATCCTTTTATTGGAGTTATTAGGGTCTAATCCACATCTAAAAGGCTTTAGATACTTCTCTTCTGTCGTCTGTTCGCGTAGAGGTAGTTACTAAATCTGGGATAACTAGTGGAAAATACGTGTTACTTTACTCATATTATCAGTATGCAAGTACATAAATGGTACATCTCTACAAACCGGAAATCGACCGAACGAGTACTGCAATACCGACAGAAAAGAACGAATGATTGAACGAATGAATAATTACAAATGTAAAAACTTTTCAAAAAGATTTTGGATTGGTTACTAGACTTATAAGCTATATCTTATAATTAATAATAGTCGTATGTTGTCAGTCATCACAATCTGCGGCCCACAAACGTAGAGCAACTTGAGTGGAGGCCGTGATGTTACCACCCGCGCTGGTAAATAGTTAAAAGAATTTTTGAAAAATATGTCTTAAAATTCTCGTTACCAAGCCAATGCCATAGTCTACTTTTTTTTTAAACCTTCAGTGTCACAGCAGACAGAAGGAGAGCGTACTTCCAGAGCCGTAAAGTTAAATCCCAGTTTAGTTTATCCCATCCCATCCATGGAGGTTCCATGATCCCATCCCAGTTTAAAAAAAGGGGGGCTTTTTGGCCGGATTTTGCGAGAGACGATTTTTAGTTTTCCTAAAAAATGTATATTGTAGGTTTTGGTGTATATCTGTGATAGTTTTTTAAGCAACAAGTGCCTATTAAAGTGTATATTGTGCGGGATAGTTAAATAAAAGCGTGTAACGACTCTACAGGATCGTTCCAAAATGTCCATTGTTATTCATCGTTAAACCTACTACCTATCTGTTTAATGCGGACATGAACCTGCAGTGTGGATCACCGAATGGCACTAGTTGTGCCCTCGTGGAGGCCGTGCTGCGGTTTAATTGAAAATCGCCGACTAACCCTAGTCGTGCTCTGTTTTTGTGGAGGCCGTGCTGTAACCGCCGCCGGTTTAAATAAATATAAGAAATAATACTTTAAATTAGTCTGGGCTGTATGGACAAAGCTTCCCTTGCCCGCCCTCAATAGAGGACAAATCAATCAAAAAAAAAAAAACGGAAGGTGGATTTCTTTCATTATTAATTTCATTTCATCGTTCGTAATGGACGTCGTTTTTTTACAAGAAATGTTTTAACTTTCCGTGTTTAATCGCATGCGTCGTGATAGAACACACATGCAATCATGATTCATTTTAATAAAGATAACAATAGTAGTAAGAACAGTAAGTCAGCGCTAAGTACACGATGGGCTCAGATGTCAAAACAGGAGCAAATTATCGAAAGGAAGAAGATTGAAATACAGGCGAAATTGGAGTCTCAGAAGCAGGCCGCTGCGCTTGCTGCTCAGGTTAAATTATCCAAGTAAGCAACAATGACTTATTACAATACATTCTAACCTTCATACTGTATCTGTAATCCTTTGGAGTCCACCCAACTATGATTTCAATCAATAAAATCAATTGCACATACGATGCTGCTTCCAAACGGCTCATCTGATCAGTTGGATATCTATAGCGATCTAAAAGTCCTCCATCTACCCTCTCGATGACCGTCATCAGATCATGCCCCGATCAATTCTTCACGGAGAACCATGGCTTCAAAGTGACCTCGATTGTATGAAAATCTTGCCCTGTTTCTAATTATCCGTCCACCTATGTATAATTAATTTACACTAAACCACACAACATACAACATGCTAAAATATTAGCAAGCACATGCCACGATGTGGATTGAGTTTATTTTTAGTTGGTTTTGAAAATTATAGGATTCGATGATTTATTAAAAACTGTTGTTTCATGTTACATTGACAGTGTTGGTACCAAAGATGACAAGGGCTCCTCAAACATATTCTCCAACGATGGCAGCTTCATGAGTCAATTTAAAGCCCTACTTGAAAAACAACAGCATGAAAAGCTTGAGCAAGAGGCAAAGGAGAAACTAAAACAATTAGAAGATGAGAAAAAGAAGAATGAATCAAAACCCAAGGCAGTGCCACATTTCGAGTTGGAGGCTGAAATTGAAGACAAAGATGAGAGGGAAAATAATAATCCTGATCGCATTGAAACAAATTCAGGCGAAAAATCTAGGTGAGTTATTTACCATTAAGTTTTGCTTGGGATGTATAATAATAAATATCATTTGAATTAAAAATTAGAACTAGGGATGCATCGAATACATTCCGAGACAATGGTGTGACACTTTAATGGAGAGCTTGACTATATAATTATTATATAACAAGACAACCATGATCACCTCAGAGAAATGACTATGTGTCAATGTTGCATTCTTTCACTCAAAACAAATTCATGTAATGAAAATACTATAACTATAAGAATAGTATAACTATATAAATAAAATAATAATTATTATTGATTAATGAAATAATTATTATTATAAATAAATATATTATTATTATAACTCAATTATTATTGAAGATACTTCCATATATTTAAAAAGTACATAATAAGAAAATATGTTTTTAATGGTATTCTTATTATATAAGAT
This sequence comes from Metalampra italica, assembly GCA_949699065.1. Taxonomy (NCBI): domain Eukaryota; kingdom Metazoa; phylum Arthropoda; class Insecta; order Lepidoptera; family Oecophoridae; genus Metalampra; species Metalampra italica. Next base: position 5,559,581 of record OX452987.1, read on the forward strand.
TTTTAATTGTTTATGTCCTTTTAGGGAAAGGCAACGCAGATGGGGTGATATTGAAAAAAACCACACTCACAGTCCTATGACACCTGTTGTGGAAGATATCATAAAACAAGGAGACAACAAACTTATCCCATCCCTCATGCACGTGCCTGTCATGCATCCTGAAGATAAATCCCCAGACACCAGTGGCCATAACCCTTGGCATATGAATGACTCTGATGACCAAGATTCAAATGATCAAATCAACATTGAGCCCAATTTAATGGCTCCAGGTTCAATGGGACCAGGCCCAATGAGACCAGGACCTATGGGATCTGGCCCAATAGGACCAGGTCACATGGGTTCTGGCCCAATGGGGCCAGGTTCTATGGGCCCAAGGCCAATGGGTCCGGGTTTTATGCATCCAATGGGTCCAGGACCGAATATGGGCCCAGGACCGATGATGGGGCCTTGTGGACCTAACATGCCTCCAATGCCACCTGGGGGGCCCATGGGACCTGGTGGGCCTATGCCACCTGGCGGTCCTATGGGACCTATGGGTCCTGGTGGGCCTATGCCACCTGGTGGGCCAATGGGACCTGGTGGGCCTATGCCACCTGGCGGTCCTATGGGACCTATGGGTCCTGGTGGGCCTATGGGCCCTGGTGGGCCTATGGGTCCTGGTGGGCTTATGGGTCCTGGTGGGCCTATGGGTCCTGGTGGGCCTATGGGGCCTGGTGGACCTATGGGTCCTGGTGGACCTATGGGTCCTGGTGGCCCTATGGGGCCTGGTGGACCAATGCCCCCTGGTGGTCCTATGCCGCCATTTATGGGTGGTGGACCACCCAACTTCAATATGCCACCCAATTTCATGGGTCCTAATGGTCCCAGAGGTCCTATGCCACCTAACATGTGTGGGCCAGGTCCAAATGGCCCCATGCGACCCTTCTTTGGTCCACCTTTTCCCAATTCTTCAATGGGACCAAATTGTTCTCCAAATGGCAACATGCCTTTTATGGGCCCACGACCTCCATTTGGACCAAATGGTCCCAACTTTGGTAATGGAAATGGTCCTCCAAATATGCCTCCATTCATGCCACCCCATTCTATGCCATCAAATATGCAAATTCATAATATTCCGGAGCCGAAACCCTTGAAAGCTGTGTCCATACAACCACAAGAGCCAATGAAACTGCAGAACATTGCACCTCCCCTGCCTCTTCCACCGAACCACATTCCGAAGCAAAAGGACTTGGCTACTGGCATCATACCGACGCCACCTAACCCATCTAGAGGTACAATTTGTTTAACTACACATTCAATTTCTTACTCTTGTATTATTTTAGCTTTGTGTTTTGGATAAAATAGTACAAGGGCGTTTTTAATATTTATTAATTAGTAATACACTTGTTTTAATTCTAAAGGTATCTGATAGGAAACCAATTACTGACAGCATTCGGAATTCTTCTGAGCAGTCCAAATGATTCTTATGACGATTGAAAATTCAAGAATAGTTACCAACTACTATATATCTAATCAGACACCTTGGACTACATCTCATCACAAACCCCAGTACCAACGAAATGCAAACATGGCAAAGATATTTATAAAACAACACTAGATGACTGTTTAAGTCTTCTATTCTTATCGAACCATCTTAATCTAAATGTTATACTTGTATGTAGTGCAATTTATTACTGTACTATTTGATATACTATATCGTGTACCCTCCATTTTGCTTCGCCGTAGTCTGGTAAAAAGTCAATCATATTATGCAAGCTTGTTATGACCTGAACTTTGGTAATATATTGATACTATCCATCAATAGATTGAATTTCTGATTCCCACTTCTATTCAATGCATTCGGCGTGGGTTTAAATATACAGTTTTGTAAAATGTGAATGTTTTACACACTCAAAAAACCTTTCTGTTTTTTCTCATAATTTTTCCATTATAACTACAATTTTGTGTAGGTACTTTATATCCTACGCAATTGGCCATAAATTTATGGTTTGGCCATTTGCGTTCTTGGTCATATGCGTCGAAAGGGTCCCAAAAGTCAATCCAGTTAATTTCACGTCAATGTTTTTCTGGAAACAGTTATACATGGTAGTTTAATTTGAGAAATACATTTATACGCAAATACGGGGATGTTGGGGTTGCTCTTGGCTACGTTTGCACTGGATCGTTTGTGGTGGGCCCGTGACCGGTTCGCGACGCAAGCCCCAATGCTGACTCGTGGTGTGCAGTTCTCTCTGCAGATGCGTTCCCGCCGGCGGTCCTGCGCGCGGCCTCCGAGGTTGCCGCCAACGGTGACCACTGGGAAAATGTGCTGAAAGCAATACACTCACAAGACCAAAACATGTGGTAATGCCACTGTGCCAATTAATCCCAACGGGAGGATACGTGATTTTTATATTACTTATTTTTAATATAAAAACGCTATGACGCGACTTGTGGAATGGTGATATCAAGTATTTGGATGGAGTCTACCCGAATGGGAACCCTTGTGAAACAAATACGTACAATCATACCATATTAATCTACCTATTAGATATTTATTACAGCATATTGATTCAATTATTTGTAATATGTTTCAATGTTTGTAATGCACACATTTAATTATCAGCATTCCACAAGATTTTCAGGTTATAATAAAACCTAACAAAATCTTCCTTTGTCATTGATTCTCGGTGTTCAACATACTGTATGCAGTGTATCCTTGCAGGTTCCTTAACGACACCAACTGTAGTGAGTACAAGACGTTCCGGGGGCTAGTGGCTAGTAATAGAATGGACCAGAAGAAGCGTGAAGTGAAGCCAGAGGATAAATACGAGCCGGAGTTCTGTTTGGACGACGACAGCAATGACAGCAAACCTGCGTTCAAGGAAGAGAGAGATAGGTAAATTAAGTACCTACTACCTATTACTGTTTTCAAGTGGTAGTTAAAATGATTACGTTGTTTAAATGTACCCAGTGTGCATACATGCAATAATACAGTATTATTATTATTTGAGGTGGGGCTCTTTCAAGTCTTATCTAGCCTTGTATCACTGCGACCATTGCTGATCTATTGTGATCGCCGCCATAATATAGTATGACTTGACTTTGACAAATCCAACTCAAAATTCATTATTTACTTGATGACCGGCATCAGATCATGACCCAATCAATTCTTCACGGAGAACCATGGCTTCAAAGCGACCTAGATTGTATGAAAATCTTGCCCTGTTTCTTTTTATTAATTTAATAATTATCCGTCCACCTATGTATGTATAATTTTTGGCTTGTGAATATTGCACCCAAACTTGATATTGATTACAGCCACTCGTATTCGGACTCGAACTCGCAGTTTCACTACAACAGTATGAAGCGGGAGAAGGGCAGCTCACAGAGTGACGAGGAGCCGGAGAGTAAGCGGGAGAGACGCAAGAAGAGGAAGTCGAGGTGGGGGGACGACCCGCCCGCGGACGTGAAGCCGCCGGGGGTGGTGGCGCCGCTGCCGCCGCCCCCGCCCATACCGGGTACGTGTCCCAGATTCATTTAGCAACGTTTAGTAGATCTGTATATATACTGCTCAAAACAATTACGGGAACAAGGTTTTGATTGATTTTAATTTAAAAATATTGTTAGGTTTAAATAAATATTGGTCAGGTTTAAAAATGAGATTGGACCCAGAAAATGAGATTGAAATGGGATTTGAATTTTTTATTGACGTGGTACTACGGAGTACGTGCGTGGTACACACCAATTTTGTAAGTTGCATTATTTTTAAAAAGTGGGATCTATTATTTCTTAAGTCCTTTTCTCTAATTTTAAAGTGTTTTTATATGCAACCCTTTGTACTTATCTAGTAGAAAATGTACTTTATGAAAATATGTAACTTTTTCTCCTATTTTTCTTCATATTTTTTACCTTTTTGTTATATTTTACCTTCTGTGGATGGCTTGAATTTTTGCCGCAATTGTTTTAAAATCCAAAATACCCAACATTTCTATTCCAGGTGTAAAACTGGCGAAGATCGATGAAGATGGACTGAAACTGACCGCAGTGAACAGGAGCAACCAAGCGCTGATGCAGTACGCGATGACCAACTACGGCACCACCAACCTCACCGTCGAGGATTGGAAGAAGTGTGAGGACAACTTCAAATTGAACCTTTTGTACCAGGTATGTTCATTCAAAACAAGGAAAAAAATTCCATGCTTTTTTACTCATATTATTGTGATACCGAGATCTGCAGAATTAATGTTTTAACAAATTTACACACGGCTGTTTAGTCCCAAACTAACCTTTAAATGAGTACATAACATACATTAAATACATACAAATACCCAGAATCCGAAAACCAACAGTTATGCTCATCACACAAATGTTGGTCCCGGGCAGGAATCGAACCCACGACTTTTGGCGCAGTAGGCAGGGCCACTACCACTACGCCAACAAGCCAGTCATTTATTTAAATAAGATTTACTACTATGAGCTAGGTACTGTTTTATTGTACCTGTGTTTTTGTTAAGCAATAAAGAGTAATGAATTGAATTGTTTTTCACCAGGATATGCTGAAGAAGCGGCAGGAAGTGGAGCGTCTGGCTGCTGCCGGCAAGCACAAGTATGAATACGACAGCGATGAAGACACAAATGAAGGCACCTGGGAACACAAGTTAGTATCAGTCGTGAACGGCACCACAGAAATGTGGGCTGATTTTAAATAATATCTTATCTTCTTAGGGGGCCAGGAATACCTGGCGACACTTCGACCCTATGGGATCTGTTGTGCCAAACCCCTGTCCGCCACACGATGCCCCAATACGTTTTTGGTGGACTTCACATACGCCTTAGAATTGTATATACCAGTATTTGGCGTATGCAGGTTTCCTCACGACGTTTTCCTTCACCGAAAAACCTGTGGTATTATAATAAACCGTACTTAAGTTTCGAAAAACTCATTGGTACGGGCCAGGATCGAGCCCAAGACCTGAACGTGAGGCGAGTGCACGACCAACTAGGCCACCAGGGCTCTAATTATTAATAATAGTGGACTGTTTATCGTGGTTGTCACTGCAGAGTCAGATGGCAAAAAATCATGTAAGTAATGGCAAAAATGTTTAGTATTTCTACCTAAAAACATGATTGTTTTTTGTCATCAGAAGACTTTGCAGTAACAACGACGATATAGGTATGTTGTTTGAATTGGTTACACGGAATGGTATGAAATCTGCCCAAATTTCGACCACTAAAAAGCACCACTAACCTCCTCGATCGCAGCTGCAAGATCCTGCTCGAAGATAATTAATGCACAAATAAAAATAAATTCTCTGTTTTTTTAGATTACGTGCTAAAGAGATGACCGCGACGGAGCGGTGGGCGACCGAACTGACTAAGCAAGCGGCAGGCAAACACCATATCGGGGACTTTCTGCCGCCCGAGGAGCTCAAAAAGTAAAATATCTCATTACTTTGCAATCTCTTGTTTCTGCATGTTTGAAATCGCATCTATTACGCACGCACCGTTCATATGGTTTCTTGTAGCTAAGCCTCAAAAGATACTGCGTGTTGTAAAGGGGTTCGAAGATTTTGGCTTTGATGATTTTGTTTTTTTTTTTCAAAATAGCGGCGCAAAAATTACGAAGGTCGCTAACGCAATGTTTTAAAATGTCACCTTACACAGTTATTTGCAGGAAAATATCGATGTATGAGAACATGGAATATAGTGCGCCGCCATTTTTTTCTCAAAATGGCGGCCGGCGCGGTGTGCCAGGCTACGAACAAAAATCTTCGAACCCCTTTGGTACTGACGATATTCACTCCCTATAGGTCTTTTCAGTTGTTGGTACAAAATGTCCGATCACTACTCATAAATTACATAATACTGTTTCAGATTCATGGAGAAGTACTCGGCTGTCAAAAGTGGCAAGGAGCCAGATTTGAGCGACTACAAGGAGTTCAAACTGAAAGAGGACAACGTCGGTGAGTGTCAACCGACCGGCGCACTATTTACTGCTTTCAACTTTTGGCAGGCATTCTGCACGTTCATAGTTATTTTAATTTTGGCAACTGTCAGTTAATTGGACTTAATTACTATAGTATGTAAGGGGACACTATAGACCAATACAAACGTGGGTTCCAATAAAAGCTTATAAAAACAGAGACTATTCATAGGGACGTACAGCGTCAGTGTCGTAGCAGGGAAGACGCGTCCTTTCATGTCGAGAGGCCCGAGTTCGATCCCCGGCCGTCCCATTGTATTAATGGGTTCTTCTCGCAACCTAAGGACATTCTGACTGCTCTCAAACGTTGAAAGAATACCTCGCGAGGAAATTTGCATACGCCGAAGAAGGAATTCTTAGGTGCATGTAAAGTCCATTAGCCCGCACTGGGCTAGCGTGGAGGACTATGGCCTGTACGTCCTCGTTGAGAGAGTATGCCCCAACAGTGGGGACATAGTAATAGGCTGTTGATTGATTGATATCTTTAATTTTCTGTACAATTTGAGGCAAGAACATTACGATTTACGAATTTACAAACACTAGACGAGACCACGACTGGGCAATCGTGGTGTGGGACCCCCTGCCAGTGTAGGTGGAGAACCGAAGATCGGGTTCAGTGGCGAGCCTTGAGGGAGGCCTATGTCCAGGAGTGAACTAATGCAGAATGATGATGATAATGAAACACTCGGGCCAAAGTAAAGTTGTGTAAAGTCTCAGGTGGGGAACGAGCCCACAATACTGGCGTTGAAAGCAAACACCGAAAACATTCTGCTAAAAACGTACTCTGACATAAACATTGTTTTGTTTAGATTATTCTGAGCCTTGAACTGAATACCTGTTGTTTGTAGGTTTCAAGATGCTACAAAAACTGGGCTGGAACGAAGGTCAAGGCCTCGGCGCCGAGGGAACCGGCATAGTCGAGCCGGTCAACAAGTAAGACATTCCATAACATGAAAGGAAATTAAAGAGCTCACAGACTAAACGCACTGGGGCGGTTGCGATGGCTAATTGCACTGTCCGTCCCCACCATCGTCCCATTGCGTCGGTTGCTTCATAAAGCTAGTATATCATAATATACTAGCTGTTTTCCTCGGCCGCGTTTTTTTTTTCAAGGGAACAAGTTTTACCCGAGGTATCTATAGCCTATGTGGTACTCTGATATATAATTTAATCTATATTATAGTAAAGTTTCATCAAAATCTGTTCCGTAGTGTTTGCGTGAAAGAGTAACAAACATGCAAACTCACAATATCCTAACATTCATCCAAACATCCTTACGTTTTTCGCGTTCTTAATACGTACGACCCAAGGAAAAAGAAAATAAGTCAGAAATGACTTGTAAAAAGCAGGCGAAGCCGCGGGAAATGGCTAGTATTTTATATGCTCCATAGTCAGTGCAGTGGGACATGAACTAACTGTACAAAAAAATAATGTAGGTACATACAACACGCAACATAATACTACAGGGTGTTAGGTATACGGTTGGCTAAATGGAATGGATTGATAGATGTAGTTAGCAATCTCTGTAAACAAGTATTACTAAACAGGTTATATTTTAAAGGTTTGTAAAGGTTATTGAGAACGGCATAAACTAGAGAAGTTTTTAAAATAATTTGAATATCTTGATCGTTTTTAGTTTTTTTTTAAGTACATATTTTTTTAGCCGTTAATTTTTTTTACCAATGATGAAAATTTCAGGTTACCAATGGTCCCCACGCTAGGTAACCTATATCGTGGGAAACCAATTTAAGATTACAATGAACATTGATCAGACTTGGGTTGGAAAATCAGGTATTATGTAACACCGTCTGATCGCGTCCGAGCTAGCACCGTCCGCCCAAGGCGCACGCGACTAATCGTGCATGTTTGTTCAGGGCCAACCAACCGGTCGCGAACTTGGGTCTAGGCGCGGCTCAGTCCGACATAGTCAGCCCCGAGGACGACGAGTTCGACGCATACAGGAAGCGAATGATGCTCGCGTATCGCTTTAGACCTAATCCATTGGTAAGTCCATGAAGATAAATACATTTTCGTGGTTCCATTGTCCGCCCCTGAACACCCTGTGTATGCATCAATATCCTGTATTTAGCTACTTTGTTGCCGCCTGCAATAAGTTCTATAGCAAGTTATATAAAATCTTTACCGCGAATTATTTACAATGCGGATAATGTTTATGATTGGTATTAATCTCTGATGGCGCTGCCGTTTCAGTGCATAAAGACCGGTTCACCCCAGCTAATTAAAAATCCGACTATAAGGGTGCTTTTCCACCAGAGATGTGTGCGTGCGGTGGAATAGGTTTTTGCTACCAATAGTATCACATCATTTTCCTACGTAACTAAATGAAGTGATACTATTAGTGAAAAAAAAACTTATTTCACCACGCACTTCTCTAGTGGAAAAGCACCCTAGGTGTCGGAACGAACGAAAATTTTCACAGTCTTAATTTCCTTCTTTTCTTTTCTTCTGCAGAACAACCCAAGGAGACCGTATTACTAAGAAGACTATACGTATTAGTTGTAAGTAGATTATAATGCTTCCTGTTGTCCAAATGCAATTAAATAAATATAATAAGTGTAAATGGTTCCGTAGGTGATTTCTTGGGGTATTTCTTGTTTTTTCTAATGGGTTTTACGGCCCTGGAAACAGAAATTTTAGGCCCATCGTAGTTTTAAAGTAATCATATAGATATGGCAGCACGGCCTCCACAAAAACAGGGCTCGGCTAGAGTTAGACGGTGAAGGTATTTCTTGTTTCTATTTATATTGCCCGTCAAATCAAATTGCTGAACATTTTCCAGCCAATTATTAGTGGCCATAATGTTACCGACAGAAGCTACTGCAAGTATGACTTAGAAATGTTTTTGGTCGTTTGTGATTTACCTACGGAGCTTTTTACAACTTACAACAACTGTACAACTTTATACAACTATGGCATATTATATTTGTATTGGATAGTACATAACAGAGATTAACAATATGAATTTGTTTACAAAAAAATTCCATTATAAAATTATGCAGTAAGTTATACGTTATATACATTATGTTTATGATCTTAGTCTAAGAGCGTTTCTATTATAGTAAAATGTTCTTATTTCCGGCTGCTAGCGGAAGTGACGTGAAGTCATCGGGACCGTGTGATATTTCTGTTTATTGTGGATTTAAGGTATCCCCACACTGGGGCAAGTGCCTAAGCTTCATACACATTTGTATAGCAGGCCGCATCTTTCCTGCTGCATCCATACAATAAGTCAACTGATCGCTAGCGCCACCGCCCCTGTGTGGGGGGCTTTACTCCTAGAAAACAGACGTGATTACCCTACATTGAATTGTTTTTGCAAATCACCAAAGCTACCCTTACCTACCTATACTAGTTAGTACATACAACATACATTTTTGTTGTTTGTCCATTTTCCTTTTAATAGTTCATTACTTAACGTTGTGTTTGGTGAGTTGTATTTTTAATTTCATTAGGTACTTAGACAAAATAAAATTAATGTATAATGGTAAGACTCTTCCGATTCTAATAAACATTTAAATTGTTGATGAAAATCAAACAATTTATTAATTAAATATAAGTACATTATCATTGGCTAGCAAAATATTGTTAACTTTATTCTTTTTAAATAAAGTCACAAAATACATTTTGTTTATTTCTTTTCGGAATATTATATAACTGGTATAGCTTTTTATTTTTATGATTGCTACGGGGGCAACAAGCAGGCGGGCCTCCTGATGTTAAGAGGTCACCGCCGCCTATATACACCTGCAACACCCGGGGTGTTGCAGGTAAAATTCGATCATAATAGATCAGCAATGGTCGCAGTGATATAACGCTGGGTAAGTCTTGAATGGCCCCACCACATGATATAAAATTAAATGATAGATATAAATAAATATAAAATTATATAAAATACCTGGCTTCGGGCCCACCTTTAGCTGTTAGAAAAATATATTTGGATAGAATCACGCTCAATGGATACTTGGACATATTATTAGGTACCTACTTTAATAGCAACAATTAGAACAACAACACAACAATTATTCGTCAATTGATTTTATTGATGGTTATTTAGCACAATATTATTAGGTACTTGTCAACGTAATAAACAATATGTTTATCCACAACGAAGGCCTCAGAAACCTAGCTATGGGAAATCAAATTATTTCTTAGTAAATAAAATTGTTCAATAAACATTACTTTGTTCTGCGAGGGTAACGCTGCTCAGCGTCGATGTTTCGGACACACTCCCGCATGAGAGAAGTCTATTTTTAACAAACTATCCAACATTAGACAACATTTTGAAAAAAACAAAACGCTAGTTAAACCTAGTAAGTACTTAAACTGCTATAGTAGTTATACCTAGTATCACATGAATAAATTTCGTAAGCCCTCGCGTACTTAAACTACCTAAATTTACCTTAGCTTATTCTGACCTGAAAGTTTCAGACTGCGTCCTAATACTACACTAAATAGGTATTAATATCAATTTTCTCATAATCCGTAGTCCGTGCATGTACCAGTCCTGTTATATTATAATCACAGTGGAGAAATAATAGGGAATTATTTCATAAAATTAATAAAAGGCCAATAACTAACAAAACAATTTCATGTTTAGGACTGCAGCACTCTACGTCCGGTTTGTACTAATTAATTATTAAGTAAGTAACATAAGCACTTGTGACTGGTTACTATTTAATTCTTCTGTGCTCGGGTAGAACTGGGTAGAGCCGAATAAATATCACATGTACAAAAAGAAAACTATAACATAGGTAGGTACATTGACATTGCCCTCGTTAGGTCGATAAATATTTAACAATAACTCTCAAGGAAACCATTACGCGTAACTAACTTCAACTAACCGTTTAAAAATCCTTGGAACAACAAACAAATTAGACCGAAATTTCCTCCGAACAGATCTAATTGTCGATGATTCAAACTGGACGAAATCTCGGACGCTGCGCGCGCGGCGGTGCCAGAATCTATTCAGTTTATATTTAGATGCCAGTGACAGATCTCTTATGGTGTATCCTGTCTTGTGTATTCATTGAGAATCTCATTAGTTGAGGTGTATTTCAACGTGTGTACACACACGGACAAAATACAACTAAGTGAAAGTTGTCACTTAATTGACCGTTATTACTTGGGATTAAAAGTGTAGAAAATGACCGTGCGCAAGTGTGTTAGTTGTGTAGTGTACCAACATCGGGCCATCTCCAGCAGCAGTGATTCTTCTGTGTCCAGTTCTTCGTCAGAGAACTCGGATACGCCATTGAAGAGGTAAGTCTCATGAGCCATGTATTTTCACTATGTATTTTTTGGAAATTTTAACTACCTACATTACTTCATTACGAGGTTAAGGACGTCGCTGCACCCGGCACCGTACCTTACCTACCAACCTGTTATCAAATAAGCATATATAATCAGACCTATATGGCGGTAGCTCACAGGGTGATGGCGCTAAAGTCGAAATACGGTTTTTTTCTGAATTTGGCCACAATTTTTGCCTATAGCGAGCTTAAGACTGTTGGGGATCCCTATTGACTTGATCCCAGTACCGCCAAGACAACAGGAAGACGGTGTCTTACAATTTCCCGTGTGTTATGCCTACATTCTTTGTGAGCCCACCCGAATCTTTATGAACATAATTATTTCGGCTCATAAATGTTTCGTCGCGACAACACAACCGAATTCTTACCTTGATGTAAATGACAGCCGTAAGAAGATGACCTATTCGATATTTTCAATACATGACTCGTACATTACCTATGCATGAAATTATGACTGGCGAGACGTTTTGACCAGAAACGTAATCGAGTACATCTAGTTTCAGTATTTCGATTGTTTTTTCCATGTATACCTACAACTAAACCAGGCACATCTGAAATCTATGGGCACAACCCTGCGCTCCAGGCGAAAGTTAGCTATTAATTCCCGCTCGTGACGTAAATGGCTTACTGTTCTGATTTTACTATGACGATGACATAGGTTAGGTAAATATTTGTGGGAAAATAAATGGTGGGCGGACAATGACGTAGGTTCACAAAGCTAGTGGTTGTGGATTGTACTTCCTTCGTGGTACTTCCGCTGAGTTAGGTATTAAAGCTTCCTTACTACCAATTTAACTACAGTTTAATCAATATTTGCTAATGTGACCAATTTAATGCCTACTGGACTTTCCACTAAATAGGCAACCTGATAACTGAGCCTCACTGGGGAAAGCCTAATAATGTAAAATTGCCCGGCAATAATTATGGACAGGGAAACATATTATTATTTACTAATTAATAATTTATTGTACGCTACGTACGGATTAAATTACAAAGATGAGAAAATTATACAAAAAGTTGAGCTTGTTTGTAAAAAATTCTTCCAGCTAACCTGCGGAGGAGAAAAAATTATAATGAGATTTTTTGAGGTACATTTTGGGATTTTTTTACTTACTGGTTCTGAAAGACAGCGTGTCTGCTTGTGAAGGTTCAACCGGCTGCTGCGATCGTCAGTGCGCCGCCACTGGTCGTACTTCCGGAAGGACAGGCCCGGACTCAGGCTCAAGGAGAGAGGGCGTTCTGTTTCCGACGTCGGCCTTAGCTCCATCGTCGATAATGGTGAGTTTATTATTATACCTCACTGCTCCCGGCTAGAAAAAAAATGGACGACCTAAAATTCTGAATACGATGTCGGGAAGTCTATCCCTCTGTATTAAAATTATCTTCATATCGGCCTCCAACGTCCACTGCTGGACATGAGCCTTCCCCAATGAACGAGACCACACCGCCGGTTCCGCGCCCTCCGCATCCAGCCGCTTTTGGCCACCTTTAGATCGTCGGTCCATCTGGCCCACACCCACTCCAGAACTCGTCTGTAGGTTCTGCGACAGATGTGACTATGTGACTATCACTTCTGCTTCCTAATCGTTTCGGTTAAGTCGGTGACCATATTTTTTCGTCGGATCTTCTCATTGCGGATGATATCGTTTAAGAAAAAAATAAGTACCTACTTCCAAATGTAGGTACAAACTATTTAATGGCCTATTCAATTTTTGTGCCCTTGTGGACTCAAGGGACTGCGCAAACATAGCGGAAATTTGCCCGCGCACTTTTTGACGTCATTGTCAAATGAGCCATAACACTATAGTCTAAAGAACAAAATCGTATAATGACTTTTGCACGTCGGCGTCCAGGTCATTCATACGATTCTGTTTTTTAGTGTATAGTGATATGAATCATTTGACAATGACGTCAAAACGTGCGCGGGCAAACTTCAGCTTGGTCTGCCCCGACCATTGGGGTTTCATGTCACTTTTAAATACTTTGCTTTTTATTTTATTAGAAAAAAAATTTTTTTTAAGAATAGCAGAAACTTTCATCTAATAAGAAAGTAACTATAGTCATTAATAACAATATTCATAAGTTAGTAAGTAAACGTCAGAAAGTAACTAAACCTATTAGTCATTTCAGACCTGGAGCCGACCTTCCAGAACACAGAGGCCGTGTCCCCGCGCCGCTCGCTGCAGGTGTTCGGGGATGGACCTGCAGGAGACACGCCGGGGCTCTTCCTCACGTGAGTTTTGCTCCTTATGTAACTGTGTAGGTATACTGCTGTGAGCGTATGTGAAGGACTAGATAGATCCGACTTACTTTTAGGCCAATACGGTTTTTTGTGTAATTAAATTATTCTTTTTATACGAAGTTAAGAACAGACCTTTTCAACGATACGCCACAATATAAGAGGGTCCGTTCATAGAAAAAGTCATCCCCCCTACTGACATGTATAGGGAGATACCCGTAAAAAGCAATTTTGACGTCATATTTTTTCAAAATTGGGATCTATGTCGAAAGTGACTTTCGGTTCATACTTGTAACAGTAAAAGTAAGACGTTGTAATAGACTATGACTGACAGATGGTTCCTTGTCGGACTACGGACCCTCAAAATCGGATGCTACATGCTCTAATGAGGCGTAGGTTTTATTTAACAAATATTAAATACGATACTTCATGGGGCTACCTTTATCTCTATTCGTTCATAAATCTATCAACCTACGATAATAAAGTACCTACCATTCTCTGATATTCTACCAAAAGGTCGTCTGGAACAGCGCATCCTTAATTTAAATCGATATCTCGGAGCGTGTCCACAGCAACTCAACTGCGCCATAAAATTACGTCGACATTTCCGAAGCCGAATCTGCAATTCTTGTCTCTATCCATTACTTCTTTCTCTACTGAACCAGGAACTGGATTTATACTCATGCAGTAATGTAGCCAGTGCGGAATGCTAAGATGTTATTGATCTTACCTCGGCCTTGACCGTGATTTCAGAGACTTCCTCCTACGACTTACGTGCTACTATCTTTGAAATCTTTCATGTGGAAACCGTTTTAAAATCTGTGTAGATTTAATTTTTAAAATGTACGTAGGTACTAGCGTTTGTTTGCGGGTTCGCCCGCGTTGAATAAGCTTCCCGCGCACTTTAGCCTTGCCCAGGAATGTATATAGCTACCCAACAATGAAAACCTCATTTGAATCCATTCAGGCGGTAGGTACTCGTGTCACTGCGTTGTTCAACCAGTTGTACCACTGGGAATTTTTTAACAAAATCCGTTCCCGATGGTACAACTCGAGGTAAGATACAAATCAGTGTGTTTTCCGAAAAATTAAAATACATAAATTTTAGATAATTGTTCTTCGTTCCATAGGTAAGTAAGTTATTACCTATGGAACGAAGAACAATTATCTAAGAATCTTTTCAGTATTTAGGGTAATATTGACAAAGTAACTATTATGGTAATATACGTATAATGTTGCGCACGTTAAGAACTAGTTAAGGTGCCCTTAATTTTTACCAGCGGCACCGAGTTAGTTGCGGTATTTATATTTTAAACCTAATGTTGACCAAAATTTTGATAAAGGTAAGGTACTATACGACCGAAGGTAGTTTTTGAAATAGAGGTAGTAAGTAAGTATCTAGTTTTTACGTGTTATAATTTGATTATTATCTGGATAAGCATCCTTAACTAATAATCTCTTTATAAAAATAAAAGAAATAAAGCTTTTGTATATAATAAATAACAATTCAACAAATTGTAAGGTGCCTCGCACAGAAATTAATGGTGCCTAAAAACTCACATAATGATATGATAATGGTCCTACATAATCAAATACCTACTTATTGCATGGCATTTATATTCGCTCGTTAATATTACCACTGTCTTTGTAGAAAATACTGTACGAATAATTATACGAACACAATTTATATTTCAGCTGTGCATGAGTTTTCGTTTGTGTAGTGTAAGAGAGTTACCGTATCCACAGAATATTTATGTATCTTCCTCCCTATTAAAGTCATTCATCTAAGGCACGTTACTCAGCAAGATACTTTATTCAGTACGAGAATCGCGATATGATCCCACCCACACGCACTGTGGGCGGATTAAATAAATTTTGTTACCTACACCAATTCCAGAATCAAATGTTTGCCTATTGTAAACGAAATCAAATTCCCGCCACTTGTTTCTATCATACATATGATTGCAATCAATATCTTGCGCAATGCACCACTGCGCATGTTTCCCCAGTTATCGGCAATTGCGCGGTCCAATATTAACTTTAAGTACTTGTTATTTACGGTTGATTATCCCTCGTCGAAAATAATTGAGCCCAGATGACAGCTCTGCCATTTAGGGACAGTATGTATGAGAATCCTAGTGTGGACAGGGAGTTATCCAATGTTATAACATAAAATCGGTGTGTTTTTAAGTTGGTGAACAGTTTTTCCATAAATTTCTTGACATACGAACTCATATTCATAATAATTTCCAGTGAAAATTTTATTAAATCGTAAAAGTGGCGTGTATTTACATTGAAATCGTACGTTTCAATCCCATGGTTCATTACTCGTGTTATAATTTCAAAATGTGTTTTTTTTTTTATTTCATTTGGCAGCTTTATTGATGTGGGCTGAATGGTAAAAATTAAATATAGCAAATGATAAATTACGGATATCATCCAAGGTTTCAAAAACCGGTTGCCTGGTGTATGGATAATTATTTTGTGTGTTAAAATTTTTAAATATATTTTTATGGGCTCACTATAGTTACTACGTAAAAAGTACCTATGTACATGTAGGTAATAAAAGTTTAGACCGATTTCGTAAATAAAGAAATAAATTATTATAAACAAAATGAAAGATCCTCAACTCAAGTACTTACGACTTATAAATCATATATTAAATGGGTACCTAATCATTTTAACAAGAAAGTATTTCTCTAATTAACTATCTTTTATCATTATTTGTATAGTAACGGTATAGGTAACGATGCAGGTAGATTTAAGTAAGAGTAAGTACTAAATTAATTTTTTTTTAGAATAGAATAGAATAGAAAATCATTTATTGTCACAGAGCTGATGAATTATAGAATATACATTTTTGTTACTTAGCCACTACATATTTCTATATAATAAAAAATATATATATATAAATATATATATTTTTGTACTTATAGTACTTATGTTTACCTGTATCGTTACCGTAAGTATAGGTACGTACCTATACAAAAAATGTTAAAGATAGAGAAATATATCTCCCAGCGCTAATATATTGGAAGCGGTGGTAGATAAAAAATTGACGTACTTAGTATAAGTACCAACTGTACTTACATGCATAAAAATATTTTAGATTTTGAACGATTTAATTTTTTGCGATCCATTTTTATCCAGATTTATTATGTAAATTTATCAACGAATAATACGTAGAGAATACCTACCCCTCATACTTACTTAATACAATTAAACTTTATTTAAGCCCGATATGAATAAATATGTATATTGCAAGCTTTTTAGGTTGCATTATATATTTTTAAAGAAATTATGATAGTGCCTATCGGGTGTTATTCAATGCACTTGTATGTCATCGGAGAGACGTAACTTTACACGACGACCGACGCAGCCCTCAGGTTATTTCATTATACATTTTACTTACATAACATATTACTTAAACAAGAAATCATTTACACAAGTACAATAGGAAGTATAGGTAAAACGATCGTCTATATCCGTTTACAATACTACTTACATCTAAACAATTTGTTAACAAAATATTGTAGGTTTATATTTATTCAATTACCTTCTTAATTTTTTTAAAAGTATATAGGTACTTTTTATTTGGTAACATGAAGGCACTTAGGTAGGTACAGAATTTACCTGTTTCTTAAAAAATACCTATACTATGCCATTGGATGCCAAAAATTATGAAATAAAAATTTAAATGAACGTAGTTTCCATGTTTCCAAAACTTGGCAAGTAGCAACGCTACAAAATTGTTTTGCGATTTTTAAACATTACTGTCGCTTATTTTTTGGCTAGTTTTTGTGGTGCCTTGGCGCTTGCACGATTTTTTCTTTGATTGAAATGTTTTTAATGTTTTCGCATTATACTCGATCAAAAATACATTTTTCCAGTTTCCTGCTAACCAAAAATTACCAATGAACCATTTACTGAAATCGTATGGGACTCTACTAACGCTATTCAACGACGTATGAGATGAAAAGAGACCATCGAGTGTTTTGATAGCCTCACATTGTGTAGCAAAAGTGTACATCAAATACCAAGTCATTAGTCGCCTGAAGAGAATTTTTCGGTAAGTTTTACTTAAATACCTATTAGTATCTTTCTTTGATTTTATTAAAGACCATATTATCCCTGAGCACCGGCAATTAGTAGCGATTGAATCCCGCATTTGGTACCTACCCATAAGTCATATCACTACCGAATGATTGTGTGATTTTAAAGTCGAACACCATCAGCGAAATACTTAATATTTATTAATTTATTAACTAAAGTTTCTAGTTGTGAGTGTGTGCAGCATGACATTTAAAGAACTGGATTTAATTAAACTACAATTACCTAGATATTAGGTTCAATTCTGAACGCTACACACTAAACTAAAGTGTAAGTCATTTTAGTTAGGTATCTACTGTTAAATTTTACCTTCAGAATCGAATCTATTGAACTTTTATATCCAGCATTGGTGGGCATTAGTATTCGTATCTACCTTTGTGTTAACATAGTAAAGCTTAATTAAGATTGCATACGATATCCGTAGATTTTTCTTTTATTTCCTGGTTTACTGATAAATTGCCTGAATTAGCATATTTTGTTATCGGACCATCTAAAAGAAGAGAAGCACGGCGCCGGCGGTTTTGTTTTGTAATTTTCGTACATCGCGTGCATGTCTCAAATGTTTCGCGAAAACAGCTAAAATTTTAAAGCTACTAAAATGTGGTAATTAACTACTTAGTAATCGTTGTAGTTGCTCAGCTGGTTAGATCAAGACTTATTTTAGGTTTAGGTCAATCGAAGGTTCATAGCTTGATTACGTTTTAATTTTTGAAACTTTAATCTGTGAAGTTATTAATAAATGTTCAGCTGTTATTGACTGTATAGTATGGACTTACATTAAAACTACCTTGTCATTAAAACTACTTGCCTATACGCCTAACGATCCTATCGATAATTTTGACCCTGTACTTTTGATTGTATCAATCAATAGACTATGGACAGAGTCAACACTACGGACTCTATAGTTGTATAAGAATGCTGTGTGAAGCCTTGAATTGTAACAAGCAATAGATGCTTTATGCCTTATAATATTATTTCTAGGTGATCGGCATGGCGTGTGCCGAGTATATTAGTCTACTAACAGAGACTTAGAGCCTGCTTGCAGCTTTTTAACAGCTTATCATGCCAAGGTATTTATTTTAGTGCACGACGCATGTGACGTATAGTGAGTTCTATTCATCAGCAAAACAACATTCAAACTTAAATACAAAACAATAAATGTATATTTTCATAAAAAAACATTTTTATTTTGCACTTGAGGTCAGGTTTATTTAAATTAATTATAAATGTAAACTACTATTAAATAAAAGTGGCTTTTTGTTCTGCTTTTTCCATTCTATTATGCAATGGCAAGCAACTTCGAATACTGTATCTGTTCATCTCTGTAATTGTATGCGTACTTTCTTGTTTGCCTGCATGTTAATTAACTTTTTATTTCCTAGAAAACTTTCGTCATTTTAAATATTCATATCTTTCACGTTTTCTTCCTCAACGTTTTTGAGTTACTCTAATTGTAAACCGGCTACTTTCTTGTTTAGTAAATATTTCAATGCAGTTCATTGTTGCTGGATACAAAGCTAAGCTCTGTCTCGAAAATCTTGCCTTCTAATTCTTAAAAATCTTGATTTTTACCATCAGTAGTCCTACCGTCTGGTATTTGAGTACCTACTTAGTTTCGTTGCACTATTAATCCTGGCTGGTTTGACGCTACAAGTTTTACCTGTGTCAGGGTTATCGGGTCTCACTCCACTATTTCTACTGGTGCCAACCTCTACGATCTCTTGGCAGCCGTTTGGTAAATTCTGGTAGCTATTAGTTGAACAAGGGAATCCTTTAAGGAGAGTAACAAAGCCTTTATTTAGTAGAAGTAGAGCAACAAAGTACCTACTTAAATTCTAAAAAAAACGCGACGAATAGGTATGTATGTGATTTTCTAAAATACGACCATTTGTGCGTAGCCCCGTAGTGCGTGCGCGGTCACGCACTTCGCACAGCTGACTTTGTTTGCGACCAGTGTTAACTAAAATGTAGAATTGAACTTTTTACTACAAAAATCAAGTTTCTTTTAACCTACAGAATAGGTACCCTACAGGGTTCTTATGATTCCCTTGTCCAACCACTCACTGTATGATGGCTGCAGGACTGATACCGCGGATGGCCAAACTAGTACGGCTTCTTATTTCTTCTGAAGTCGTTGGTTCACTGTGGTTTATTGCCCTAAATATACAAGACAGAGTTGGCGGGTGTGACCACCAAACCTGTAAGGCCACTGATCGTGTCATTTTGCTTCGTTGCACTCTGCTGTTGCACCATTAGGGCTTCTGGCTTGTGGCACTAAACGTTTTGTGGATGCCAGGTCGGCGGGTGGGGCCGGCACCGTCTCGCTCGGTGCGGAGGAGGCGAGTGACAGCGACGCGGAGCGCCCTCGCAGGGGCCACCACCTGCGGGTGCCAACGCCGGCATTGCCCGGACAGTAAGTACTTTTTGCTGATTACACAATCAGCTGTCGATGTTCACTGACTTAATAGGCCTTACACCGTGGTTTAACTACTACAACATCAGTTCCTTAGCATTCCATATCCGGCCGCTCCCTTTTCCAGATGATCGGTCCATCCGACCAGGGAGCGAAAGTTGCATCTACCGGTACGCGGTCTCCATTTCGTATGCCTC
This sequence comes from Metalampra italica, assembly GCA_949699065.1. NCBI lineage: Eukaryota > Metazoa > Arthropoda > Insecta > Lepidoptera > Oecophoridae > Metalampra > Metalampra italica. The sequence continues at coordinate 5,579,835 of OX452987.1, forward strand.
AGTATAACAGAAATGTATATGTTTCTCTATCATGCTATCCGAGTATGTCTCGTAAATAAATGCCAAGGAGGTGGGCCAACTTTATGAAACCTGCACTAATTGCACACATTGTAGATGCATGCAGCGGTTTGACGTTTGACGACCACTTCTTAAAGTCCTCATAACTATAACAACATCAACTACAAAACTACTTGGCGAAATACTTAAAGCATACTAGGTACTTCACAAAGGGTACAACATAAAGGGTACTTCTGGTTGACCTAGAATCTTGAAATTTGGCAAGAAGCAATGTCATATAAGACAAGAAATGGAAAAAATCCGAAAACAGTAAATTTGTAGATAAATCACAAAAACAGACACAGACAGACGGGCAAAGAAGTGATCCTTAAAGGGTTCCTTAAAGGATCACTCCTAACCCTAAAAAGTATTTTTATTTTACCAACAAATTTAATTTTGCGTAGGTATAACCACATCATCCATGTATAATTTTCGAAATTTTTAGAAATTAAGTTTGTACGGAAGTGTCCTGCTCGCTGTTGTCCGGTTTTTTAATAGGTTTTTTGCGTAATGTACAGACAATGGGGCATATCAGGAAGTTGGTCCAGAAATGGGTTTATTTATACCTACAGAAATAGTCATAATATGAAATGGTCAAACACAGAAAGGTCAAACCTAGAAGAGGACTATTTTTAGAAGTGGTCGTCAAACGTGAACCCTGCATGCATGCACGCACCTTTGCCATACATGCCAAGCCGCTTGGCCAGTGTTGCATTTGCATGACTTCACGTCGTCTTTAGATTCGTAAGGCTCCTAGTTTCTCTATCTCTATAACTTGGTTGGTATTTTTAGCATTGTAAGCGTGCATAAAAGCAGTGCAGAAAAGGATGGGATGAGATTCTCTAGATAGACGACGAAGCTGTCATGAAATGACTAGGTAGGTATTAGTCGTAAATGGATCTCAAAGTGCTACAAGGCAAGATCACAAATCGGCACTGATGGCCGCTTATTGTTTATATTTTCGTCCTCCTTCAAGAAGACAAATTGTAAGAAGAATATTAACTAAATAACCTAACAACTAGAGCGTCAGTGGCGTCGGGGATAAGACGCGGCCTATCATATCGAAAGGTTCGGCTGGGCCATGTACCAATGGTTCTTTTTCTCGAAACTTAAGTACATTTACTGACTGCTCTCAAACGGTGAAGGAAAACCTCGTGAGGAAACCTGCATACGCCGAAGAAGAAATTCTTAGGCGCATGTGAAGTCCACCAACCTGCACTGGGCTAGCGTGGTGGACTATAGCCCGAACGCCCTCGTTGATAGGGTAGGCCTGAGCCCCAGCAGTGGGGACACTAATAGACTGTTGATGAACCTAACAACAGCAATATAAAATATACACAAGCCTTTAAACATACCTAGAGCAACCTTGAATGCTTTTCAAATCAATCCGACATGTTTCTCCTTGCAGCTAGCACTGCGACGTTGATACGGGTATTTACGAGATTTTACTCATTTTCCTCGTATCTTTAAAAGCAAATATGAACCATAAACATGCAGATAAGATTCTTGTTCTTCGCAATGTCTTGTAAAGTTTATCGCGTAATGATCGTACGGTGGAAATGGTGTTTTATTTCAAAATCGTTCCTGAATCAACAGCTGTGAACTATTTTACATTTCGAATAAAAAGTTCAAGTTTTGGTTTATCTATGATGTCGTGATTGCGGACCAATGGAAAAGCCTGGATCCTTGCAGAGGTGTAGTCGGCCTCGCGTTCATTGGGCGTTCAGAAGAGACAGCCACCCGTTGACAAGTTTAAGAGAGGCTTGGCTAAAGAGAAAACACAGCATCTCTCCTGATGTTTTACTCTGGCGTCGACGAGGGTGAGACGCTTTCTACTCTTTTCTTCAACCTCTTACAATTTTATCTACCTTCGAGTTCGTTTGCTGTAGTTCGCTACTGACCACCCCAAAGCAGCTCCTTGACATATCGTATCGAAATAAAGCATATACTTTAATTTCTCATGCTGAGGCACGTAGTTTTAACAAACAGACAATTTTTTTTTCTAAGGGCTTCTTTCACCACTTCCTGATATTGTTACAGATAGTAATCTTAGTGATAAACTAATCTATCAGATAAATCTGTGTGATAGACTATATAAAATATAGGCAATCAGATACCTGTGAAACCAAAAAAATAGCTATCTGTCAGATAACCTGCAGATAGGGTATCTGGGACTTTATCAGCAAGCGGTGTAAGAGCCCCTAAGTCTCATTTCATCGTCCCTTTATTTTTTATTGTACCTACTTACCTACTTTAAGTTTTTCATCTTTGTCGTCTTATAGGTATCTTCTTCATAATACACAGTACTAAGTACATAAAATAAGTAGGTACCTAGCTAAAATAGGTCTGCATATTTAAGTCAACGTTATACCCTCATTTTATACTTAATAGGTAGTACCTGTGTTTTGCCACTCCTCCTTGTCAAAGCTAGTAATTATATAGAATTCCAGAATATCATTATACTGCGTTTACTTACGACATATCTAGGTAAGTACTACTTATATATTATGTAAGTAAATGATTAGTGGGTTTCTGTTACCCTACATTTACTAACCAATCTCGCTTTACAAACATTAAAAATCCCTACGTCTTCACCGTTATGAAATTTGTAATTAAATATTTTACATTCCACACATTCTATGCAATCGTTGGCTCAGCCATCCATGAAACTTCACATTCATTCAACCGTTGGTTATTGGGCCCTATTGCAAATGGACATTCACATTAAGGTTAAAATGCGTCACTGTCGATAAGATGACCTATTGACGGAATTGGGTTACATTTCCTGCCTTGGATAAGGACCCACGGTTCAAAAGGTACCAAGGTGTAGTCGAACAAACCAAAGTACCTATACTTAAAGTAGCCCTTAGCATTTTAACATTGTACTTTAGGTCTTAGATGTGGTTTTAAAATCATTAATTATAACTACAAATTTTGACGACGCCAATATTTTAAAGTTTTTAGAATGTAGTTCTACTCCTATGTTTCTTGTAAGTAAGGGGGTTACTCTATGAAAGTGAGAGAGATTATTTTGGAGTACCTACCTAGTAAATTTTTAATTAGGTAGGTACCTATACTTAGTACCGGTATAATACCTTCTGAATAGGTTACCTACTCTACCAATAACAACACTTACTAAGTAATCTATGATCATAATCATCTAGATTGAAATAAAAGCTTGTAGGTATCGATATACTTATATTTAGAACCTTCTTCTTTTACATTCCACATCACACTGTGTACGACCAATATTTCCCACTGCCCACAACTCCCTCTCTATACAAGTCAAATCAGCAATCCATTATATCGGGCTGTAATCGGCGATTACGAGGTATGCAACTTCCGTCATTGCCGATACTCTTAATTTAAAATTTACTCATTACTGCTCTTATTAACCAAATTAAAGTTATTAATATTATTGGTAGACAAAGTAATAAACTATTAACATAACATATAAGCAAAATAATTCTAACACCAGCTAGGTTTACTGTTCATTACCATTGTAAGTAGGTGTACAAAATTGAAAACATAAAATATATTAAAACTCTTATGTACATACATACCTATTGTAACAAGGATTCAAATGTACATAGCAGTAACATAGCAATTCGCAGGTTAATAAATTATTTAACGATAGTACACCTCAAGGTAAACAGTCTGCAATTCGCCATTTAAGCATTTAACAAGTGTCCAATCCACGATTTGTTTTGAATGTGTCCACTATTTCTGTGGGTGGGATACTATGTTACGTCAAACTTTTTGGACGACGTAAAAAGGGTAAAAACGTCGTAAAACCAGGTAGGTATTGTGCCAAATGTGACGTCAACCACCACACCACGCCTTCTCTTGCAAGCAACGCCGTACATACATTTTACGACACGATGAAGATGACGTAAATTGAGACAAATAGAATACATTTTATTATTCAGGTTTTTTTCTACAACCAAAGTTTCGGTCCAAATATAGTTTTGTTTTAAAATTCAGCCGTTATTATTGGAAGAAGTTTCGTTGATCTTGCAAGCTAAAATAACTATAGATAATTTATAAGAAAATTTGTGTAACCGTGATATTGTTTCTCAGAAAATTGTTTCGCAGAAAATATAATATAGATTTTTTCAATAAATTCTAAAGTTATTCGATCAAGCATAAATATTGACACAAACGAGTCAAGGAAATTACAAAATAAAGATCAGTTTCCGTGATCAGACCAAGGTTCGAAATTTTATATCCACGCTCGAAGTTGTTCAGAATTTGGCCAGAAGGAAATGCCCCACCTGCAAAGGCTGTATTAGGTCGAATGATGATTCATCATAGTTTGCATTGGGAACGGACTTCCCGACAGACAATTCTGTTGAAAGGCCCCATTTGCATCGTGTTCTGACCTCAATATGTCAGCTTTTCGTATCGTCGACGATGAGTAGGTATGCGAAGTCTTTCCCAGAATTTAACACCCCATTTTTTCAGTTTCGGGAATTTTTGAATCAACTGGATTGAGTATGTGGTTAGTCATTTTCACTTGTTTACCTTTATATAAATAGGTACGTCGTTCTGAATTTACATTTTACTAAGCATAACTTATGCTAGCTAGACCTGTTCTGTTTTGTGTATGATTTTCATATTTAGCCATTTATATTAGCTATACATATATTCAGCAGATATTGGACAGAAAGGTTCTCGAGTAGCGACCACGTACTGGAAGACGCAGCGTAGGCAGGCCTCCCACAAGGTGGACCGACGATCTGGTGAAGGTCGCGGGACCAAGCTGGATGAGGTTGGCGGGAGACCGGTCGTCGTGGAGATCCTTGGGGAAGGCCTGTTAGTTATCAAGCAGTGGAAGACTATCGGCTGATCTGATGATGATGACATACCCAGCTATTTTTTTAACCCTCCAATAACCCAAACCCTACTTGCGAGTTTGGATTCGATTAGGTTCAGACTGCTGCTAATTTCTGAAAGGGTTTTCAACTTTTCAGATTGAATTTGCCGATGGCTCACTATGGAGCCAATAGGACGTTTTATTATAGACCAGGTACAATATCAGTTCTTTTCTGATCACGGATCTTCGGAGTGTCAGATGATGGCAACATGTTTAGATATGACAAAGATTGTTTCCTGGAAGAGTTCCGTGTACTTTGAAGTATACTCTCGTGCGAAAGTAATGGGGTGCGTCAGAGCCAACAGTAAACATATTTTAGGCTCTTAAAATATAAATGTTTACAATGCCGTGACAGGTATCGCCTTTATGACGATAAACGTCTCGTAAGCTTAAAATCGTACGAGTAAATAGGATGTGAATTTAGGAATATCAGCTGACATTAAGGAAAAGTTTTTAATTCATGTTGGAAAGGCTAGATGAGTACGGTGCAAAGAGAAAAACTTCGAACAGGAGGTATTGCATAGGAAATTACAAGTTTTGATTCCCGGTTACCTAGGCAATCCCCTCCCGACAACGTTGCATTTTATGGCGTACCTGCATGACATGCGTCCTACGTACATTCTATTCCATTTAGGCTTGGATCTTGACGTATATGCATATACCTACCTACTACAGTACTGTGCTACTAATAAGTACTGCTTTAATAATTATAATTATTTTTTTGAATTTTTGGGATGATTTCTTAAAGGTATGGGTCATTCTACTACTAAACTTGTTCAGGTAAAATATCTTTGAAATTCTTACGACATAATAATTGGTGGTAGAGAGCATAGAATCCAATATTATTTGTATCAGGTATCCACACCGACAAGCAATTAATTAGATTAGATTTAATCAAACCATAACATCAATTGTCATGTCTTGTCTACCTGTTTGGATGCGGGGTGCATATGTTCAACACTAATTTATAATTATGTAGTTATAATTTGCAGTGCTGTTGTTATATGGTGGTTTTGGACAACGCATCAATATCAGGCCACTTTTTACAAAAAAAAAACTGTAGTAAAAGCCATTTAAAAATTAATAAAACAATTTGTTTTCTTTTTAAAGTGATTGGCCAGTGCGTTGTAAAGCAGGTATACCTACACTACAGCAAAATAACTGGGTTCTACTTATAATTTCTTGTAGTGTATGCCTGCTTTACAACGCACTGGCCAATCCATATAAAAAGAAAAAAAATGATTCTTTAATTTTTAAATGGCTTTTACTTCAGAATTTTTTGTATAAAGTGGCCTGATAAGTATTGCGTTGTCCAAATAATACATAACCAAAGAGATGCATTAAGTTATACCTATGGAATTGTTTTAACTTTTTGGTGTAACAGGGAAACGCACTGGCACACATGGCTTGCAATTTAACAAAGAAAAATGTTTTCATTTATTTTCTAAATGGCGTTCACTTCCTGATTTTTTTTGTACATTGTGGCCAGATTGTGTTGTTCAAATAAAACACAACTAAAGAGTTGCAATACAATCTACATACATTTTAAAAAGAAAGTGTTTTTATAGTAATCGGATTAATTTGATAATTTGCGGCTTTTTTAAATGGCCGAAAATAAATTTTTCTCTCCGATTGCGCAGAAGTATGTAGGGGTTAAAGTGCTCCTGAATATAATCATTTACGAGCGAAGCGAGCACCCCGAGCGAAGCGAGCGTGCCGCGCTCAGCGCTAGTGCTTAGCGAGCGCAATGAGCGTCGCGCTTGCGCTAGTGTCGAGCGAGCTGAGCGAGCGCAGTGAGCGAAACGAGCGAACTTTTTTTTCTTTTGATTTTCAATTTCCATACTATCCCGAGTACAGTCGACCTATACGCATGTCGAAGAAGATCATACCTTATTTCCAATTTTAAAATGTGACTTTTCGTTTTACATAGCTTTTGTTACTAAGCTGTCATTCGCCTACCAAAACTTACAATACATATACGGTTTTCACAATTTAGTTTCTTATTTTAAGAACATGTGGTCCATGTAGAGCCGGATCTTATAAAAAACGACCAGCGACCTCAGGCACAGCCTCCAGGTCGGGGCTCCAGTGGGTTGAATGCTGTGGGGCCAATGATGTCTGCTCGTCCATAGCCGCCTGCTAGCCGCACCAACAACGAACATACGAAGAAAATCACGAACGAACAACCGCCGTTGAAAACAGTTCTTTCTGCTGGCACTCCACCGACATACGCATAACTCGGGCAAAGGATTGTACACAGTGGGTCAACTGATCGGGTCAGGTTTTCATTTCATTATTTATTTTAAAGTTCATACATCTAATACGTCAACATGAGCGACGACGAATCTACTTTAATACGCAAAAGAGCATCAGTAAAATCACGTTTGACTAAATTCAAAAATTACGTAAATGCACTAGAACTCCCTCTTGATGACAAGACTCAATCGGAATTAAAACTTAGGTTTGAAAATATTACGAATTTACGGAACGAATTTGATGCAGTTCAACTCCAACTCGAATGCATGAAGTTGGACGACGAGACGGTCACCCAGCGGTATGAGGAGCGCGAGGAATTCGAGGACGTGTTCTTTGAGACGGTGGCGCTGGCGAGTCGGCTGCTCGCCTCGCGTGAGGGCGGCGGTGCCGGCAGACGGTTGCGATGCTCTTCGAACGCCAGTGACGAGGATCCCAGTTCATTTCAATCGCTACCAGGTAAACGGGTTGGCTCCACGGACTGTCGTCGTAAAAACATCAAATTACCTACTATTTCTTTGCCCAAGTTTGACGGGTCATACGGTAAATGGCTCGAGTTTAGGGACACATTTACGTCACTGATAAATGATAACGAATCGATTGATTGTGTTGCGAACAATTATTATATCGCTGGTTTAAATTTAATTTATAGTGGACTGTATAGATGAAGTGTACGGTTTAAAAGAATGAAGAACCTTGCCCAAATTGGAAAGTAAGAAAGCACCACTAACCTTGACGATCCACCTTCACTCCGGATGGCAGACAGCAGCTCTTCACGCACGGCGGGAGGCAGCTGGGCGCAGCACTACTAATAGCACGGCTATCACCAATGGACAAGTCCTTATTGTTCTTCAATATTAATGGATAACACGAAGCACGGCTCCCGGGAGTTATCACAATGTCTATTTTAGATGGAAAAATGAGACGCAAAGCAAAATGTACTTCACGAAGCGCGCAGAACGTGCGACTACGAGCCCACACATCAAGCGTAATGGCGACCGACAAAATTAGCGGTGCATATTTTCAATTACCCTCCAATTTATTTAGCAAGGATTCAACATACCCCCCACCGAAATCAGTGTGATGATTTCCCCTAAAAGAATGTGATAGAGGTATGAAATAAATAAAATTATATATAAACTTACGAAGCTTATGTATGTAGAGAGTGTTCTACTAGTAAAATGTAAACTAAATCTAAGATACTTATTCTAAATTAATTTATTTAAAGAAAAAGTATATAATATTAATTAATTTGCATAAGGTAAAGGGCAAATTTTGTTTACGGGCCTCTTGTAGAGTCCGGTTTGCGTGCGTACAGTAACTACACGTACTACTTTGTCAACACCGGGATGGATTTCTTCTATCCGACCGAGCGGCCATTGTAGAGATCGCGTCAAATTAGATTTTAGCAAAACTAAATCTCCGACTTTTATATTAGGAGGAGATGAAAACCACTTCGCTCTCTGCTGCAGAGTGTGAAGGTAATCATCCGACCAACGTCTCCAAAAGCTTTGAGATACCTTCTGTATAATTTGCCAACGTGACAATCTATTCATAGGTACATTTTCAATGTCATACTCCGGGACAGACAGAAGACTCTGACCAATTAAAAAGTGTCCGGCGGTCAAAATATCAAATTCGTTCGGATTGTCCGAAAGTGAACATAGAGGGCGCGAGTTCATGATCGCCTCTATTTTGCAGAAGACTGTGGTTAACTCTTCGAATGTAAGAGCTCTGTCACCAGTAGCACGGTGAAGATGATGTTTTGCCGATTTGATTCCGGCTTCCCACAGGCCACCCATCGATGCGGCATTCGGAGGGTTTGTGCGCCAGTCGACGCGACGTGACGTCAATCCGTCCAGGATTTGATCTTGATTTTCTTTATTATTAAAGAAGTTATAAACTTCCTTTAAATGTTTAGCAGCAGCTATGAAATTTGTTCCGCAGTCTGAAAAGAGACAGCTGCAGAGTCCGCGGCGCGCTACGAAACGATCGAACGTAGCTAAAAAACATTCGCATGATAGGTCAGTTAGCACTTCTAAGTGCACTGCTTTTGTGGAAAAACACACGAAAATACATAAATAGGCTTTATGCACCTTTGCATTTCGCCGTAAACTTTCCTTCACATAGAAGGGACCACCTAGGTCACAACCAACGTGGTTGAACACTTTGTCGGGTTTCAGTCGAGGCGCGGGCAACGTGCCCATAACAGGCTGTGAAATTATAGGTCGACACTTGTAGCAGTTTGCACATTTCGACAGAACCGATCGGATGATGCTACGAGCATTAATAATCCAAAAGTTTTTACACAAGATTCCTTGCAACGTGCGAGGACCTGCATGTAAATAAAGTCTGTGAAAATAGTCTATTATCAATTTTGTGGTGTGACATTTTTTGGGAAGTAAAACAGGGTGTTTTGTATTGTATGGGAGGTCAGATTGTAAAATTCTACCCCCCACCCTGAGGAAACCATCGGTGTCAACGAAGGGTGAAAGTTTACGCAGGGTAGCTACGTAACTCGTTTTGTTCAACGTTTTGATTTCAGAATCGAAATGATTCGATTGAACGACGCGAACAATCGTATTGTGACTCTGTTTCAGTTCTGAAGTGATCAGAGGTCCAGACCGACGCTCAGAACGTTTCAGCTTCAAATTGTTGATGAAACGATGACACCATGCCATCACTCGCTGCAATTTATTAAACGAAGAAAATTTGTTAAATATTTCCTCAAGATCATTCTTATAATCTTTATCGTCACACGAGTTAAAATTGAAAGTGTCAACATTGGATTTCAACTCCGGAATGTTGTTTTCATCTTTGATGAAGAATGTACTCGTGGGCCAGGCGTGAGGGTCGTCATACAGCCACGCGGGACCGTTGAACCACTCGGCAGCCACGTCAGCGAACTGGCTGGGCAGCTCACCGCGCGAGCAGATGTCGGCTGCGTTATTTTCACTATTTATGTGAAACCAGCAGTTCGGCGGCACCGTGTCAGTTATTTGACTAACACGATTTGCCACATAAGTTTTCAATTTGTATGGTGGCGTTTGAAGCCAGGACAGGACAATGCTCGAGTCGCTAAATGCGATTATCGAGTACTTTATGTCTTTTAGGTTTTGTACGACAAAACCAACCAGTTTAGACAGCAGCACGGCTGCTAGAAGCTCTAGCCTGGGTATCGACAGCAGGGGTTTAATAGGTGCAACCTTGGATTTGCTGGCCAGCAACCTGACCTTGACATTGCCTTCACGGTCGACACTACGAAGGTACACACAACAGGCATAGCCACGGGATGAGCCGTCACAAAAGGCTATCAGTTGAATGTCGGTAAACTCGGGTATCAGTAGATGCCGTTCGATACGCAGATTTGACAAAGATGGCAGATCTTTAATGAATTTGTCCCACTTGTGGCACAAGTCTGGTGGTAGATGATCATCCCATCCGAGACTCAATTTCCACAAGTCTTGCATGATGCACTTGGCGACAAATGTACACGGCGATATGAAACCCACGGGGTCAAATATACTCGCGAGTAATTTTAGTACCGATCGTTTAGTGCCCTTTCCGTCTGTCATGTTGTAATTAAATGAAAAACAATCACATGAGGGCAACCAGGTCAAACCTAAGACCTTTAAAGATGACGATAACGTATCGTCCTGAAAATTTATTGCAGAAACTTGGTCTTCCTGCATTCTGGTGAGTAACTCAGGTCGATTACTCGCCCACTTACGTAGGTCAAATCCTCCACATTTGAGAAGTGACATTAGTTCATCTTGCAACGTGCAAGCTTCGGTAACTGATTGACACGACCACATCAGATCATCAACAAAAAAACCTTCCAACAGCACACCTGAAGCTTCTGAATCAGGATAATCGTGAGCCAGCTGGTGCAACGTGCGAACAGCTATGTACGGCGCGCTACGGAGCCCGTAAGTATTTGTTTTTAATTCGTATATGCGCACCGGTAGCTCTGGAGAGTGGCGCCATAGGATGTGTTGATAAATCCTTTCCGACGGATCGATCAGCACAGCCCTATACATTTTTGAAACGTCAGCGGTGAAGCATACTTCGTACAGACGAAATCGAGATATAATTTTTAGTATATCTTGGTGTAGGTTTCGTCCAGTCAACAGCGCATCATTCAGTGACACTCCAGTGCTCGTCTTCGCCGAGCCATCATATACTACACGCAAGGGCGTCGTAGTAGACGAAGGACGCAGCACGCAGTGGTGCGGAATTAAATATTTCGAAGGCTCGGTGCCCTGATAAAGCTCCATGTGCCCTAACGACTCGTATTCCTTCATAAAATCAACGTACGCGCCTTGAAGGTCTGGTGAGCGCGTGAGGCGCCGCTCCACCTGAGTGAGTCGTCGAAGTGCATGATCATAGGAATCCCCCAGCGGTTCGTGGTCAGGATTTAATAAAATCGGTGAAACATAACGACCAGTTTCATCGCGATAATGTTTTTCAATAAACATTTTTTCTGCAATCTCCTCCTGTGGACTTAATAGTGGAATTTCGCACGGCAAAGATTCCACTTCCCAAAAACGTTTGAGAGTGTCATTGAGTAGATTGTCTTCAGTAGTGTACGACACTAGTGATGTTGTAGACGCTACAACGTTGACGCCTGTGACGTCACTAGAAGATTGAATCGCCAACCTCCCGGTGACCACATAACCGAACACACTGCTCAGCGCGAGCGGTATGTCGGGAGAGAAAATGAATTTTTTCCCATCATAAATGTGCGGGAAAATATCACCCGCTAAAATAATGTCGATCGGTGAAGTTTTATAAAAGTGAGGATCGGCTAAGTGTAAATTTTTATATTCATTTACCACATTTTCCGGAATGTGTACTGTCGGCAGATCAGAAGTAATTTTCGGTAGGACGACTGCATCAATTGTAAACGCGGAATCACAACAGTGGCGCGGCTTGATAACGCATGACGTCATACCGTGGTTGCTCACGGCATCGCCGGCGAGTCCGTAAATATTAAAGGGACATTTACGCTGAGGTAAACCCAAACGTTGTAAACAGTTGATTGAAATAAAATTTGATTGAGCACCAGAATCAATCAGCACTCGGCAACTTTGATACGAATGTGTAGCATCTAAAACATGCACAACAGCTGTTCCTAATATAACTGCATAGTTATAGTTATGCACAGACGACGCGTGGCAGCTGTTCACAGTAGCGCTCGATAGGTCCGGCGGCGGCGGCGCGGGGTGCGCGGGGAGCGCGGCGTGCGCGGGCGCACTCGTCACGGGCGAAACAGGTTTCTTATCGCTGCGAACTGCGGGCGGCGGCGGCGGCGCTGTGTCTTGGTGCAACAAAACATTATGCGATAAACCACAAATCATACATTTGAATGAACTGGGACAGTCGGCTGCCACGTGATTATTCGCTTTTAGGCAATTGTGGCACAACTGTAGGGCGTTAGCACGGCTAAGCCGCTGAGCGCTGGTCAATTTACGAAATTGATCGCAGCGGAAAATCATGTGATTTTCTCCACAATGCAAACACGATAATTTATTCGAACGTGCAGCAGATGCATGCGAGTAATTTTTAGTGACATTATTTTTGTCTGATTTCGTAGTTTGCCTACTACTTGCATCAGCTGACTGTCGCTTGTTTTGTTTTTGTTGCACATTTGAACCACTAGAATATGATTCGGAATGATCAAGAACCTTAACCTGGTTGTGTACGAATGTTATAAGTTGCGAGAAAGTAGGTATCGATTTTTGGTCGAAGTTTTGTTCGAACGATTTTCGAGTAAGCGGATCAAGCGCCCTCAGCGCGATGTGACAGAGGACATAACTACTTAAATCTTGTAATTTTAATGCTTGGATCGCCTTGTATGAATGCTCAAAAGTTTCAATAAACATATTTAAATGTGTGGCCGACTCCTTATTGAGCGGTAAAAAATTTAACATTTTGTCCAAATACCTACCGACTAACATCCGATTATCTTGATATTTATCAAGCAAACTTTGCCATACAAGATCATAATTGTTTGCTGAAATGGGAACACTTTTTACAATATTTAAAGCCGAGCCCTTTGTACAGGACAATAAATAGTGAAATTTATCAATTTTCGGAATTTTCGGTTGATCATGTACCAATGAACAGAAAGTCTCGTAAAAGGTAGTAAAATTTTCGATATTACCGTCAAAGCAATAAAGTTCCAACTTCGGAAGACGCGGTCGAGATTCCGAGTTGTGCGACGGAATTTCATCCTTAACGACAGCGACATTAGGTTGAAGCTTGTTTGCATACAACTTTGTACGAAGGAACAGTTCATCAAAACTCTTTAACTCCTGACTATTAATAGTGGAATTTGGATCCATTTTTAGTTCCATTTCAAAAATCTCAAAAATAGTACTCTCAAAGGATTTACGTAACTTGTCAGTCTCTGAAAATTGTAACAAAAACAATTCCTTTGTCTCCGAATCGGAAATATGTCTCGTCATATCAAAAAGATTTTGCATTTGCTCATAAATTCTTTCTTTCCTGTTAATTAACACGGTTAATTCAGGCGATATGTCGTCTGGGTCCCGGTTACGAGGCATGATTATTTTTATTACAAGGTAGTTGACAAAATATTAGGTAGGTGCCGGTTATTTCGTAAACTTATGCAAATTACTACCTACGTGAACTATATATCTGTACGACAAAATATATACGTGTGTATGTGTAGTAAATATATTATGCTGTGAGAAATAACAGAATACCTATCACTAGAAATATAACCAAAATTATGGTAAAATCAAATTAATTGATTGGATAAATTTGACAGGATTTTTAACCAAAAATATTGACAGGATCTGTGGGTTAATGGACCACAAAAATTGAAAGATCCGTGGGTCGATGGACCAAAAAAATTGTTGCGAACAATTATTATATCGCTGGTTTAAATTTAATTTATAGTGGACTGTATAGATGAAGTGTACGGTTTAAAAGAATGAAGAACCTTGCCCAAATTGGAAAGTAAGAAAGCACCACTAACCTTGACGATCCACCTTCACTCCGGATGGCAGACAGCAGCTCTTCACGCACGGCGGGAGGCAGCTGGGCGCAGCACTACTAATAGCACGGCTATCACCAATGGACAAGTCCTTATTGTTCTTCAATATTAATGGATAACACGAAGCACGGCTCCCGGGAGTTATCACAATGTCTATTTTAGATGGAAAAATGAGACGCAAAGCAAAATGTACTTCACGAAGCGCGCAGAACGTGCGACTACGAGCCCACACATCAAGCGTAATGGCGACCGACAAAATTAGCGGTGCATATTTTCAATTACCCTCCAATTTATTTAGCAAGGATTCAACAGATTGCATGAGTAAGTTCCACTATCTACGCGCTAGTCTGGAGGGTAGTGCCGTGCAGATTATAAAATCCATCGAAATCTCAAAGACGAATTATAGCATTGCATGGAACCTTCTATTAGAAAGGTTTAATAATTCTCAACTTCTCGTATCAAACCATGTTAAATCGTTATTCAATGTCAAGTCAATTTCCAATGAGTCTGCCTTGGAAATCCGAAATCTGATCGATGTGTTCAACATGAATTTAAGAGCGCTGTCATCTCTCGGTGAACCGACCAGCAACTGGGATACATTGTTAATTCATATGATCAGTTCCAAGTTTGACCGCGTTACTGCCCGTGAATGGGAAAAAACTAAACTGCAGTCAGACAAAAACACATACGATTCAATCATAAGTTTTATGAAGAACAGAGCTACTCTCCTAGAAACACTAGAATCAAACAACTTATACACTTACAAACAAAATAACAACAATGTAAATCACAAACCAAAACAACATAGCTTCGCGATCACTCACCCTCAAAAGGACTGCATACAAACACGAATCATTGAATGTCCTATGTGTAAAAAAGAGCACAGATTATATTGCTGTGAAGACTTTCGAGCGTTACCGATAAATGCGCGTAACGAAAAAGCGAAGCAGCTCAATGTATGCATGAACTGCTTAAGACCACACCATACAGCGTCAGTTTGCAGGCGCAATCATTGCCAGAAATGTACTGTCAAACATAACACCTTGTTACATGAAGATGATGCCCAAATGACTGATGACTCATCTTCTAGTGAAACTGAAAATAGTGTTGTGCTATCATCATCTGTTCCTAATGCTTCTAAGCAAGTCTTATTGTCAACTGCTTTAGTAACCGTATACGATATAGATGGTGTGGCGCACGAAGCTCGTGTGTTACTTGACAGCGGCAGTACATCCTGTTTTATAACAGAACAGTTTGCGAATACTTTGAAGCTTCCCAAGGTAAACACAGAAGGCGCTGTTTCTGGAATTAATAACGCTACCACTGTTATATCAGGCAAGTCAAAGGTCCTCATACATTCTCGAACCAACTCGTACAAAACACAAATTACGTGCCTAATGTTGCCAAGAATAACGCGATTATTGCCGTCATACCGCATCAATACTAGTGGATTCAATATTCCTGCACACATCCAGCTGGCAGATCCACAGTATTTCGAACCTAAAGACATTGACATTCTCATCGGTGGTGAACACTTTTGGGACTTATTAGGTTCGCAACAAATAAGCTTAGGTCGGAACAAGCCATCAATTCAAGAAACGCAACTCGGATGGATAGTTGGTGGCAGTGTTCTAACGACTTCTAAGTCAACATCAGCCGAGGTAAACTGTCATACTTCATTGATCGGCGAAGACGTACAACGACAACTAGCCAAGTTCTGGGAGCTTAAATACGTTCATGAAGCTTCAACTTGGCCGAACGAAAAACAAAAATGCAAACAACACTTCGTTGCAAACATAATACGTACCTCCGATGGTAGGTTTATAGTTTCGAAGTTGCATTCTAGTCGACATGTAAAATTACCTACATGTATTTCCTGATGCAACTGAACGGGCATACAGCGCATGCGCGTATGTTAAAACAAATGTTAATGATACAGTCCACACTCATCTACTCTGTGCTAAAGGCACGGTTGCATCGCATAAAGCAACTATACCACGTTTAAATTGTGCGGTGCACTCACAGCTGCTCGTTTACAAATAACTTCAAACAATTCGCGTTAATATCGATAAAATTGTATTTTAGACAGACTTGACAAGTGTGTTAGGTTTCGTTGAGTCTAAAATACGTCTTAAGGTATATTCACAATATTCGAAATTCAAACAAACTACAAGGTGTTTTAAGAAGTAAGAAGTGTGAAGTAAGAAGATATTACTAAAACATTCACAAAACAAATTCTTCAAATGTGAAATCGAACGACTGCAACAAGCCTTTACATTTACACAAAGATAGTCCAGTCCGTTGATTAAACTTAGTCCGTTTTTAGATGTCGATGGATTACTGCGTGTGCGAAGTTCGAACATTCAAACTTAGAATACAATACTCGCTATACTACCGTACGCAAACTGAAATGATTTTAAGTTCAGAATGTCTTAACCCTGTAAGCGACAACGAACCAGGACGTGAAGCCAAACTGGTTTAACCATATCTCTACGTTTTGATTGTTACTCTACAAATGCAACCGTCACAGGCGTTCCTACTAGCGTTGAAACGGTTTATCGCACGTCGTGAAAAACCATAATATCACAACGGTTCTGATTTGTTGGGGCTTGGAACGAAATTCAACGCCTCATTTCAAATTTCGCAGGTGATGAGCGCATAGATTTCGAAAGATATCTCCTAGTGCTCCTCATTTCAGCGGGTTATTTAGCTCACGGGGCACGTTAGCTCAAAGTCGTTAGCTATATTAAATTCGTAACTAATAACTTTCTTATCATGTTCATCTGGCGATTTTAACCCGTTGACGCCGATTCATTTTCTTATTGGTCGCCCACTGTCTGCTCTTCCTGAGCCTGAGTTTAGACGACGTAAACAGTCGACGACTTCCAAGATACGGTCGTATAGAACAAATAAGACAATTGTTTTGGAAAAGATGGAGTCTGCAATACTTATCAGAACTGCAAGAAAGATCAAAATGGAGACAACATCAGAAAGATTTAAAGATCAACACGATTGTTTTAATAAAGGAAGATGGCCTTCCGCCATTGAGATGGCGTCTCGGCATAGTACAGGAACTTCATTCGGGACGCGATCACGTGTCACGCGTTGCTACAATTAAAACAGCGACTGGTCAATCAAAACGGCCGGTGACGAAATTATGTCCTTTACCTTGAAAATCAAGATATTTCAAGAGGGGCAGCATGTCGAAGAAGATCATACCTTATTTCCAATTTTAAAATGTGACTTTTCGTTTTACATAGCTTTTGTTACTAAGCTGTCATTCGCCTACCAAAACTTACAATACATATACGGTTTTCACAATTTAGTTTCTTATTTTAAGAACAACGCAAGCCGCTATAAATTTGTGTTCACGGGTTTGAGGTGCCCCAAACAAGATTCCGGTTCCCGTCAAAAACCAATTAAATCACAACACTGCAATCACGAAAATCATGAAATTTTGTATTGCTAGTTTTAGGTGCCTCAAGACTTGGTTTCCGGCGAAGAACCAAAACGTCGAATCTCTTTTAAAAAACTTTTTTTGGGTTTCCTGTAAAAAGAAAAGCTCAACATAGCCAACCTCCGCGTTCCGCTTGCGGGTTGCGGGCCGCTGCATCCACCGTAATACTAGTTTTTGTTATACTTACACCGAGACAAAACATAACTGCGCGCGTGCGGTGTTCTTTAATTTATATTGTGTATTGTAAATGCAGTTTGGGGTGAGTTTTGTTGCCGGTAACCCTGGCAATCCCACTTTTGTTTTGTTTTCCATGTTCCTGGTACTTACACATTGATCGAAATGGTCGGTCACGCAAAGGGCTTAACCTGTTAATTCAGATATGCACGGATTTTATAGATGTTTAACATATTTTATATTTATTTGTGCTTTAATAAACCTCGGTATTTGGAAGTGATAGGGAAGGAAGTGCTTTTATATTAGGTACGATCGTAAGGTCTAAGGTCTAGTTTTCCATTCAGACACCTTTGAGTAATTGAGAGGTTGTATCGTTATGTTGTACCTACCTACCTAGCTGTTGTTGTAGATTTGATTTTTATTGACATTTTTAATAAGTTTGCATTTTTATGCCCATGAAAATGTTCAATTCAATTCAGCGAGGGTAAAGTACTCTTACGTACTCTTACCTACTTGCCTACATCTGGGCGGTCTGATCGTTAAAAGTGATTTCTTCCAGACAACCTTTGGGTACCTACTTACAGGAAAAGAAAAGAACGTGCCACGCACGTATTACTTCTATTACAAAGCTACATTACACACATCAATTTTCCATTCACTGCGCGACCCTAACTAGGCGGCGGAGGGGACTGCAGGGGGCAGGCAAACCGGTGTGTCAGACGTCGTAAAATTGACGCGAAGTAACTAGAGCTCTGTTTTGTACCGGCGTTCATACACATCAGAGCTCAAGACTTGCCGTCAACTATATCAACCGACTTCGACGAACGGCTACGCGGCGGCGGGCGGCGCGCGCGGGCAATCACCACTCACCAGTTTGCTAACAGCTGTTCCGGGTGGAGCGCGTTTCCGAACGCAACGCGATTCCCGTGTTACCGAACGTAAATAGAAACGTCAGTCTAGAAATATTTTGATTGGCGGAACTGACACGAAAACCGAAAACTATTCAATTCGAAAAACTATGAACAAATCTTTAGTTAATTAATTAGATTATTATAGCGAAACTGTGAGGTATTGTGAAGTGTATTTCATATTACGTTATTAAGACCAAGGTATTATTGTGGTGTAGACGTTACCATTTGTTTACTTGGCAGTCTACTACTTCTAATGTGATCAATTTCAGTGATTAAATTGTATTCGAAACAATTTTCTTATCTGAAAATGTATTTCTATTCACTCTCTTCGATTACACGAGCGTGTACATCAAGCTGAACGAATCAAGTGACCGTGTGCCAATTTTAAGCGTGGAAGAAGCATGACCTTATAAATGAAGGAGTCATATCCTGACGACATTATGCTCTGTTTTGTCCAAGGATTTGGCGAAGGCGACAGGTACAAGCCCCGTGAGTACCCTGAGTGTGAGTCTGAGGCAAATAACTCAAAATCATCAAAGAGAAAGCACAAAAAGTTGTCAGTCCACATAGAGAACCTTGAGACGCTCAATGGACCGGTTCAAGAGACTAGCAACAACGACAATAGTCCAGATGTTATCGGAGAACCGGTAGAAATAGTAAATAGAAGTAGGAAGTCTTTGGTGACTGGCAAGTCGCTGCGATTGTCGTCCGGAGATCGGTTCCTGGACCGTCTGCCGGAGGTGAAGAGGAGTTTCAGTGACCGGTTCTCTGTCATCACTGATGTAAGCGGGAAGAAGCCTTCTAGAGGTCTATTGACCATTAGGAAAACATGGTAATTATTCTATTTTTAGTACCTAATTTTTACTTTTTTGAGTTTTTTTGTATCGCACTAAAGTGCTTATTTCTTTGACGCAATCCAAAGTCAAAATACCTATTTTATTATATACATGTGAGTACACTGGGTACATTTATACACGTCAATTTATTATCTACCACCACTTCCTAGGTGTTACCAGCTAAGAAGAAGAAGCGGTGCAACAAAAAAATTTTTTCACCCTATGATTCATCCTGACATGATGTTACTTATTATGAATTTAGCTGTTTTTGAAGTTTTATTTGAGCCCTGTATATGGGTATCTAACTAGGTACTTACCTTCTTATCTGACTAGCTAGTTCAAAATACACACACCGTGACTACAGATTTTACAAAAGCATAGGTACTCTGATAAATTGCTAAGCATTTGGAAACACCCTGACGTGAAGTTTTGATTTATTTATGTACCAATTAATTATTTTTATTGCAAGTATTGTTGCCTGCAGTGTCATGGCACTAAATTACCAATCTATGGGTCTGCATGAAACACATTATTCAGATAGTATAAGTATGAGCCGGAAAGTAGCATTGGCTAACTAAATAAGATTCACCGCGGGAAATCTGACCAACCACAAATAACTGCGAGTTATATCCCATTCTAGAAACTAGTTATTTATATTTTGACCTTAACCTTTTCCCTAAGGCTCTAGTTTCTAGGCTTTTATGTAATATTAAAATATTCTATAACGTGAGCTGTTGAACTGCCCTTGTTTCCTGCCAGCCCTCGCATTCGCACCCTTGTCAGTGCCAGGGTCAGGCTGGCTCCAATGTTGTATAAATAGAACAATAAAATATGACTTTCATATAATGTTAAATAGCTTTATTTATGCTTGTCCTTTAGGGTTTCTGGCTTAAATAAGCCTTTTCAATGTTTTTTTGTTAGCTTTTAATTATTTAAAGTCGTTTTTACAGCTACTGTTTTCCCTGTCACTGTAGTGTAATTATGCCTCTGCAATGGGTATTATAAAGGTTTAAATTAAATAATCCTTACAAAATACTACCTGTTAATATCTCTAAAGAATAGTTGTGATATGGAAGCATATTTTAAAGTACCTTTAGTGATAAGGAGATAAGATAATTATGAGTAAGAGCAAATCTTGATTTAGTGGATAACACCTGCATATTCTGCTGATAAAGAACCTTACAATATTTCGCTGTAATCAATTCAAATATTTAATGTATAAAATGATTTTGTTAACTGTAATTTTATTTATTTATAAGAACTAGCGGACGCTCCTAGCTTCCACCGCGTTAAAATTTTTGCTATATTAATCTAGGATATAAGCTATCACTATGCAAAGTTTCATCAAAATCTATGTGTTACTAGTACAGTTCCTAATAAATACAAAGTACCTACCTAAGCAAGTTATTTATGCCAGTTGCTACTAATGAAGTACTGCATAAGTAAGATAATTGATATAGGTACGTAATTAATTTAGTTTTTCTGCTATTTCCTTGTTTTTTATGTGCACTTATTTATTGTTAGGAACGTGTTTTGTTATAAAAGTAACCATGTTCGTATTCAATGCTCTAAAGAAAACCACTCGTAGTCCAAAATTATTGTAACAAAATTAACTAACTGTAACAGTTATTTTGGTGGGTTACCTCAGAATCTCAGTTAAATTTTCGTGCGCGGACGCACGGGTGTCGGTGTCGCAAGCGCAGCTTATGATAGATTCTTTCCATATGCTGCTGGTGAGACTGGCGACCTACTTTACATCGCGCTACAAAAATAACCGGTACTATACGTTGCTAAGGCCATATTTGATTGAATCATGTGTTTTCACAGTACTCTCTTTGATTCATAAAAGTAACAACATACTATTTATTACGCTGTTGCGATTACAATACTATCTCAGTTCCCATAGGTATACATGTTTGTTTTTTGACGTGTGTTTAGCAAATGAATATGTTACACTTACATCAAGTTAGAACAAAGAGGTTACAGTTAAGAAGGAAGAGAGAGTTAGCACGTTATACTTTCAGAAATTATTAGCAATTGTTCTAACTTTCAACCATAATGTGAAGATGTAGAAATATATAGCTGTTTCCACCGTGTCAACCAACAATCAAGTAAACGCAGTATTCTTATTTCGCGGAGTAAAATTAAATGCATTCAGAACAATTCAGTGATAAAAAATTAAAATTGACTTTGACCTACATACGTGGACGGATAATTAGAAACAGGGCAAGATTTTCATACAATCGAGGTTACTTTAAAGCCATGGTTCTCCGTGAAGGATAGATCGGGGCGTGATCTGATGACGGTCATCGAGAGAGTAGATGGAGGACTTTCAGATCGCTATAGATATCCAACTGATCAGATTAGCCGTTTGGTAACAGCATCGTCATGTAGAAAGAAACCTGCAAAATAGCATAAAAATGTATGAAAATCTTAAAGTTCATGACGGTGCTGCTCCCAAACGGCTGATCTGATCAGTTGGATATCTATAGCCATCTAAAAGTCCTCCATTTACTCTCTCGATGACCGTCATCAGATCATGGCCCGATCAATCCTTCACAGAGAGCCATGGCTTCAAAGTGACCTCAATTGTATGAAAATCTTGCCCTGTTTCTAATTATCCGTCCACCTATGTATGTACTTATAGTTACAGAAATTACTTCGAACGAAAGTAACAAGTTTTAATCTCTTTTTTATATCAATGTGGATTAAGTGTATAGACGAGTATCAAACAAATTCCTGAGTATCTGTGGCGTAGTGGGGAAGACGCGGCCTGTCACGTCAGGAGGTCCGTGTTTGTTCCCCGGTCATGCTATTACCGACGAGTTTTCTCGACAAATATAACACTCAAACAAAATCTTGTACAAAGTCTGTCCTAATTAGAAACCGAACCTATTTCGAGAGAAACGGACAACCGCCCTGTTACTGTAGCTTAGTCGTTTCTACCATTAGTAGCAGACAGAACTTTGTTTAGGAATAGTTGACAAGATAGGACACGACAGGCGACAAACCTGTGTTATATTTTGATATTACTTATTGTCGTAACAGTGTACGTTGATGATGTCATAATAGTTCCATAGAATGGCCGGAAGGTCTTAATTTGTCGTGGGTGGTCAGTACGAAATAGATGCCGTCTTCAGACCTATCGTCAATATCGCAATAATTGCTCGCGTCACGGTCTTGTCGTCCAGTCGTCTTGGTAAATTTGGGATGAGTCAGGGTTTCTTGGTAATGGTAATCAGACAATAAATCTACAATACTGAATTTGACTTTGCGGTTTTCCCATTGAAAAAGTTTGTAGTTTTAATCTAAATTAACGTTCGGAACCTCATAAGTTATGTTAAAGCCTTCCACTTTTGTGCATAGGCATCCTCCCTAATGCGTGCTTCTACACCAGCTTCCACAACCAGCTGCTTCGTAGTTGAAAAACCCTCCCGTGGGATGCCCCCTTGCCTGAAGAACCTAGGGCTAGGGCCTGATAAAGGTCTTATTTAGGTCGTAAGTCTGGAGTGGAGACCGTCAACCGGTACGCACAGCGGGACGCCCCTCCGCCAGGTGCCCGACAACCTAAAGGTAGCCGGATGTAGCTAAATACGGAGGGCGGAGGATCGGGTGTGGTGGCGTTCACTGGGGAAGGCCTATGTCCAGCAGTGGATGTTGAAGGGCTGATATGTATGGACATACCTACACAGATTTGTGGAAAAAATAGCAAGAAAAATGTACTGTAGTGCGCGCTGCTTAGCCTACTTTTATTTTAGCGTTGTCTTGCCTTATTTAAACGATATGATCGTATTATACCGTTATTTATACCTGAACCTATTTTTTAGAGGCCAACAACAATTTCCTATACGCAAACTAGTTACGAACACGAAAACTGTTACACTCTGATAATTAATCATTTTGACGATGAAACAAGGGAGATTTTATCTTTGGAATAGGAAATTTGTTTCCTTCGTGCGACCTTCAAATTAATGTTTATCGGAAAACTTTCGGCGTTCTTGAATTTTAAACTTTTTTTTGTAAAGAATTTATATTATATGTAGGTCGGTTGAACCACTGAGGTCAGCTCAGCGAGCATGTTAAAAATAATTTAATTTAATAATATAGTTATCTAATGAATTGCTTTTAACCCTCATGGTTGAAACTACATATCTTTTAGATTAATAGATAATACTTAACTCATTAACTTACCAGCCAGGACAATTAATTATAATATTATAATATTTCTCTTCAAAATGGCTACGTATAATCCACGCCCTGACGTGTTGGCCATCTAGGTACTAGATTAGCTCCGCGCCGGTAGTGCTGCTGCCCGTCACCAGCATTTGGTATTTAAGAATGTGTATGGTAAAATAACACGAACTAGTTTTATATAAGCTTTTATTTTTATTATAATGACCTACACATTCTATTGAGAACTGCTCGGTTCCGTTAAATCCAACCCGCATCTAAAACGTTTGTTGCTCTCCGATTAGAGGAATGAAAGTTAAATTACGTATATCAATAGCCTATTAATATTTCCCCACTGTTGGGGCACAGGTTTACACTCCCAACCAAGGCGTGCGGGCTATAGTCCACCACGCTAGCTCAGCGCCGGACTTTAAATGCGCCTTAAGAATTTCTCCTTAGGATTCCTCACGATGTTTTCCTTCATCGTTTGAGAGCTGTCTTAGTTTCGAAAAAAACCTATTGGTACATGGTTCGGCCGGGAATCGAACTCGCACCTCTTGACACGACAGGTCGTGTCTTCCCCATTGCGCCACCAAGGCTCTCAAATTACGTATAGTATTATACCCATTATTATTAATATTACTGATGTAGCCTTTCGGAATTTTGTTTGCTTGCGCACAAGCATGGATCATAGGTTTAGTTTTTGTCTCTGCTTATGTAACCACTAGGTTTTTACGAGGAGCTATAATAACTTACTTCCATGAACTTTGTCTTTTGACCAGTTTTCTGAATGTCAAGGTTTCGCAGAACTGGATTTAAAACTACTATTAGACTCTATTTTGTGCGATTGTGAGTGGTGGATTAAACTAATATGTTTCTAACTTCTACTATTGTTATTATTTGTATACAACCAAATATGTTATACTTTTATCAGTAGAACCAAGCTTATTGATTCAGTATATTATTGAAGGCGATGTCTATAATGTGGTTGGGTATTATCAATCAGCCATCTTTTATTTTGCAATCTATTTTCCAAGTTTTTCGTAAATCATTGGATAGGAAAAAATTACAGTTAGGGTTTTTATAAAATAAACTAAGTATCTACGTGAAAGATGTAATAAACGTTAAAATTGTTGATCTCTTCGGCACCGATTAAATAAAATATTTCAAATAATATAGGTAGGTATTGCAAAGTAGGGGTTTCTCCTGCACTATGGGAATTGGACAAGTACGGTCAATTTACAAATATAAAACATACCTGGACTAACTTGTAAAAAGTTGTCCTCGGTGGGTATCGAACCCACGCCCACTTGGCGATTTAGTCCAATGCCCGTGCTACACGAAGGGTTCGGGAGGGTAAATTAGTTTAACCAGCTGCAGTTAAGTAATTATCATGGGGAAGGGAAGACTGACAAAATACCTAGTGCCGAAATTATACTGCAAGATTGCCTGGCTACATACTAGGATAAAAAACATATACTAGTAAATTTTAAATAATGTTTGAATTTGTTTAGGTTGATATAAAATAAAGTGTTAGATAAAGAGCGCTTTTCTCGACAACAAACTGATTAGCACTTTGGTAAGTAAGTATATCTACTGTTATTTATATTGTATTAAATATGGAATAAATTATACGTATAAAAAACAAACCAGCAAGGCGGTTAATATTATACACAACAAGTTACTTAATTTTTTTTCTTTTGTAACGACTTCAACCGCCGTCGCCTCATACTTAATTCTAACTTAGTCTAATCTGTTGCTTCAAACATACGTACTCTACGTGATCATTGTCCAAAAGCTCGCAAGATGGCAAGGCCATCGTACTTTTTAAGGCGATACAAAATATCCAACTGAATTAAACATGAGCCGATCGCACCAAAGTGCTATAGAGTGTCAGTCCTCTACAAACTGGTCGGTGTTTTTTTTGTGTCATTACTTCCCGTTATAGAGTCGAAACAGAGCGTGCAGGATGGTGCAGGGAAGTTGGCGGATTTCCAACATTTGGTCTTTGGCATTCTCTTACAGCTGTTGGGTATTTTACTTGGTAGTTTTGTTTCAATCTAAGTTTATTGTTACTGTCATCGTAGGTATGTTTTTCGTACTAAGGAAATTTAGTTTTATGATTCACTAAGTAATGTATAAAGGAGTGCTTCATAGAGTTCGTTATTCATAACTAAAATGTTGTCTTTCCGCTTCCATTACTCTTCCCTTTGAATTTAGAAAAAAAAGATATTGTTCTGTGATATTATTATAGGGAGTATTCTAATTCTAAATACTTTGTAACGTTGCATAATATTTTCACAGGAAAATAGGAATCTCATGGGAACTATCAGAAACTTTAATTATCGCGGGCAACGCCAAGAGTAGCCTCTTGGTATCAAAATATAAACTAAATACATATTTGAAAATTTACTTAGTTCTTAGGTATTTGACTGGATAAATTTCACTCACATTCCAGCTCTCTGTTTAGTGTTTTAATACGTGTTTGATCGCCAACTAGACACATAAGAATTATTGACTTTAGTCCATAGATTCTGGACATTAACCGCACAAGTGTAAAACTAAGAATTATGGGCTTACGCACGATCGGTGGTAACAGTGCAATTTTTTTTGGAACACCATCTGGATTTGGCTGGAATTATTGGCAGGCAGTTCGTCTAACCAGTTATTACATTTTCTTTTACGTAGGTACTTTATATTTTTTAGAACTTAGAGCCTAGGAAGGTTTGGTTTCTCACATACATCAGGCGCATTTTTGGCGTGTTGTCTGCTTCAGAAAGTCTCATGGTGTTTTCGAAACGCACGTTCTAATTAAATAGTAAAGAGGGAAAACAAGAATGTTTCTCCGTAAGTTTGAGTTTAAAAGCAACTAGCTGTTGCCCGCGACTTCGTCCGCGCTGTATGTCGCATTGACTTGATTTTACATCACGCTAAATTGATGGCGACTTGTTAGGAATTACCATTTCCAGTCATAATTTCAGTACAGTATAGGTATAAGTACTGAACACAATAATATGATGTCATTAAATAGTTATTTCAGATGTACTTTTCGATTTACATATCTTCTTGTTGTTAATTTATGTAAAGGTGTTAAAGCACCTGCCGTAACGAAATAATGTTGGTTATGAATGAATTTAAACACATTCCTGCGTTTATGAAGATATACTAACTTTTAGAATTAATTTTAATGATATATATGTTTCGAACGTGGTAGTACATATATTCTTACTGTTGTTTCAGAATGAAAATCTCTCAATTTATTTGCGTTTTTAACTTTAGTTAGTAAATTATAAACTTGCGAAGGAATTTAATTATGGCCTTGAATTTTCATTTTTGTGATGGCGTAACGTTAATGTTTTTTTAAGGTTTGTTTTGTTTGTTCTCAATCACGCCATAAACGGCTGAACGGATTTTGATGGTACAGATGGCTTTTTCTTTACACATAATACTTTAAGCGTGATTTTGTTTAATCTAGTTTAAAACAAATTACTTATATGTGATTAGGTTACAGGCACAGTAAACTGAGATAAATAGTTAAGAAAATAATGCAAATGACACGTTAATGAAATGACGCACTTTAAATAACAACCGAAAAGACGGTGATACAATAATTAAATATTTTTATTATTATTATTACTTACTTAAGTAGGAACTATTCTTTAATAACTTAAATGAATGATTTAAAAACCAACCATTACGTAATTATCTCATTAATCCTTCCACTCCCATAGATAGACAAGAAGCGAAACATAAACTGGATTTTCTAATTACGTAACGCAATTTTCCTTGAAGTGTGACTCGGAGTAAACAATTAAATTGATTAAATCTAACATTGAGTACGTCAACATACCTACTCCTGTTTAGCTTAGATCTTTATTTTTTTGGTACAAAAAATCTCTTACACTCAACTGCAGCCTATGATAGTCCACTGCTGGCTTGGGTCTCTCCCAAAATCGATAATGCCTTAAGGCAGTAACGCAGCTGCGTGCATGCGTGACGTGTGCGGCGCGTAGCGTGGCATCTCCGTTGTAATGTATGAAATTGTATCGGGGACGTCGCACCGGCTGCGTGGCGTGTGCGTCGCTTGGCAACAGACACCGGTGTGTGACATCTCCCATACAGTTTCATACATTAACATACAACTTGATTACAACGGAGCTGCCACGCTACGCGCCGCACGCGTCACGCATGCTCGCACCCATAGACGTTCCGGCCTTTAACATAGAATCTTTAATGACCATGTTGCGCTAGTGGGTTGGGTGTGTGATCGCAGTATATGGAGTTTAATCACAGAACACAGAAACAACTTGTTTATACATATTTCTGTGAGTTGAATGCACCCTCTCATAGAGGATGGTGCTGCTGCTGCCCATTTTACCTAGATTTATTTGCCTGGGAGTGGTTCCTGGTGGTCCAGTCTACCAAGCTTGATCGTTGAAAGTCTGGTCGCACAGTCCAGTGGCAGAACAGATTACCGCAGGTGTTGAACAGATGTCGCCAAACAGATATGAGATGAAGCAAGTTGACTTATTTTGGAGACTTGCCACTGAACTTGCATTAGATTTGTCTCCGGACCAAATGGAAACAACATAAAAACGATAACTTGAGAAGGAAGGTAAGTGAAGAAGACCAGTATTACTTGGACGTCCACACCTCGCTAAGAAATTATTTTCTGTGATTGCCATATGCCGCAGGACAGGAAGTTTAATAATAGAAGTGGAGAGAAATGTCACTGATTCATCAATCGCCAAATCACAGCTGTTAAACAACTGCCCAACCCATTTCGGGTTACCTCATCTTATATACTACAGAATTCCAACGTGTCCGTCTTTCTTGTGATTATACTTAAGAATAAGCTCTGATGGCCTTGCTATTGCTAAGAAATAACAGCTGTCGACCACAATGTTTGATGATATGCAATTGTTATTATAATTGGCCCAATCACGTGAGAGCCTTTGGCTCTGGCTTTCGTCTCGTGGTAAACTTTTGGCACCGAAACAACTGGCAAATCCACTGGCATAATACCTGTCCTGTTCCATTCACAGTATTTATCAATTAAAGAGGATTTACAGTAAAGGTTAAGGAAATATAAATGAATATACTGTAGATGTTCGACACATTGATTCTTTAATCATCGAAAATCAGATAAGAACGTGACACAACGCTGGCAAATAAGACGATACTAAATTGAAGAGACGATAATAATAAAGAAAGACAATGCTGATACGGCTCTATTCTTTGACCGATTACGATCAACAATCACAAACAAAAAGCAAAGAGGGAAAGGTTATGCATGTGAAAGTTATGAAGTATTGGATTTGTTACGTGCGTTTCGTAGCGACGTGTACTAAATGGAATCCTCGCGAAAAATTCTAGAATGTTTCGCATCTAATGAAAACGCTACTATGTACTTAGATCCTCTGCTATCCTATGCCAGCAAACATCGCAATGTAAGTTGAGTAAATTCAGCAAAAAGGAGAGAAGCAAATCTAGCTAAGGCTGTGTTCATTAAAGAAAAAGAGAAGCAGTCGCCCCATTTACAACTGGTTGGGTTTCCTAGAATGAAAGATCGCGACGCAGGATAAAGCGACGTGACATGACTCTATGACGGCCATCTTTACCTTTGAAGTACCATTACCTTTGAAGTACCATATGATTCCTTATGTTATAGAATCTTGTTGCATACAATAATTGTCAACGTTACTATGTCGCATTCCACACAAATTAACAATAATGAAAAGCTAATATACTTTATTGGAGTAAAAAATACATGATTATAAAAAACAACGGAGTTGCTGAGATTCCTTGTCTGTTAGGTAGTAGACACTCTTAACGTTTCCAAGACTGCGGAATCGGTGGAACTTCTTTGTAATACCTGGAAGTAAACAATAATATACACAGTGAATTAATTATTTATATATCTTATTAACTTAAGAAAAATCCCAGTGTAGATAGCAATTTCGCTAACTAACCTTGTTGTAGTCTAATGTAACCAAATTTTTATTCTTTAAAATTTAATATCATGCTATTACTATAAATTATAGTATTATTTATTCCGTGCTTTATAAAAGCTGGGATGGTTTACAAAATTATGACAATATAAGACCTAAGTACCTTACAAATCCTCCCAAAGGTGAAAACGCCTTGTCATTCAGCGGTACCAATAGTGGTGACGAACGTAAACCTTGCGGCAACTTAATAAAGTACTGTACGCTGCTCGGAATAAGAATACCTGAAAGTCGTTACACATTATTATAATAACAAAGCCACAACAACACATTATCAACACTTGTCAATTATACGCGCCACCCTACCTACATACATCCCTCGTTCTCGTCAAGTCACTTCTGGATACCTACCTACACGTATTATGGTGTTACAATTCACCAACATAACACCCAGACTGTGACCAAGTTGTACAAAGTTGTCTATGGTCTTTTTAAATAAACTTGCAGTAAACAGTAACAATTGGTACATTGATGTCCTAAACACTTACCATTTGCGTTGTAGCGATATTTGCGTAAGAGCGACTGCATGCTGGGGCTCTGACTGTTCGACAGCACCACGATGGCACACGGCTGCGATTCACATAAAAATCGATATGAAACTCGTCAATCAATTCATAAAGTAAACCGTCGCTAAGTAGGTCACACACATCACTTTACTGTTCTTTGTGTAAATAATGTCGGGTAATTCATGATTAGGAGTTGGTAACACTGGTCTAATACGTGAAGCGATTCGTATGTGACGTCTCTTCTCCACTTTAACTACTTTTGTCCCCAGTAAAAATATCCCTGTTGATTCCACCACTCTGACAATTAACCCTTAACCACGCAAACATTATCAGTGCCTGTCAATGACAGAAGTGACGTGACTTAACCTCCTGAGTACATCTGTCCTTTACATAGGACGTAAGAAATAAAAAAATCTATGTCCTTCGTTTTATGTGGGAACACCAAAGAAGTTTTACCAGTGCCATCTATTGGCTTCTTAGGGTATGTTAAAAAATAAATGTCAAGTATATTCTGTCAATTTTTTATTCAAAATGGCGTCGGTAGGCAACCATAAGAGCTTGCGTCCGCGCAATGGTAAGTTAATCTTTATTGATCCTAAAAATTATTTAGTAATTATATTCTTTTTTTGTGCTAAACAACGAATTAGTATTGCAAACTAATGATCTGAGGTATTAATTTTACAAAATAATAAATAATGGGCTTGTGGCCTTGATATCTTTTTCTATGTCCTATGCAAAGTACAACAGTATGCAATTAATATTTTCCAATACTGTCTTCCCGTGTACTATGTAAAGTACATTGAGGTTTCATAAATGTTTAATGTTTATTTTAGCGACTTTAACAGACAGCGCCATCACAGAAGATTGAACGACTCAGAATTCGACTAATCTGGAGATGATTCAGATGAAGATCTGGAATTTGTTTCGCCAGAATTCAGGAAAAGAGCCGGTGACCATCGCATAGTGAATCCAGTAGCTCGGACGAGGAATAGGATGTTTTTTACTCCAGCGGCTTCTCCAGCACCGTCACACAACTCAGATTTATCATCTTCAACTATGTCGTATCAACCACGAGCAAGAGGACGCGCAAGAGGTACATCTAGCGGGCAGCGGTCGTGGTTGCCGTGGCCGAGGTGAAGGCTCGCAATCGTTAACCACTCGACAGATAGCTATTAGAAAACGACAAAATAACTCTGACTTCCAAGACTGATACCCTGGACCTGGAAACTGAAATAAATAATGTAGTCCAACCATCGTACATCGAGAAAAATATGTAGATACTGAGGAATGGGAGTGGTGCCAATTCTATGACCAATATTCTTACCAATATGGTAAACTGCAATAATAGGACACGTTTTGGAGACTGGAAAATCTAGGTGCCAAACTTTAAAAGAGCTTTTTAAGGCTTATTAGGTCTATATTGGTATAAATATGATCATGTCCAGAGGAGCCCAGACGTCAAAAAGTATAACGAAAATATGAGTAGATTATGCTGATCGGATGCTTACATCGGGTCCAAAAAAATGCACAATTCGCGTGATCTCTCATCTTTTAGACTTACCAGTATGTGTGGTTAAAGCTTAGCTGCAGCACACCGGGTCGTGGAAGCAGAGAAGGGCCACACCAAAGAAAAAATTGAAAAGTTGCGAGAATTCAAACTGAACTTGGGCACCAAACTCATCATTGACAATGAGGAACATTGTTATGATTAAGGCAAAACTGAGATGATGAACTTAAACCTAAGCATAAAAAGTTTAAGGCTCTAATAAAGCCAGTTCCTTACAAAGAAAACCATACCAAAGGTGCTGCACATTTACCAGAATAGGGTACCTACAAAAATATAATAATGAGTAGTTTAGTTTTTGAGAATCATGTATGAGAATATAGTTTAATTGTTGTTGATTTTGAAAAATTTAATAAAAGTAATTAATATGAAACTAAAATCTATTAATTAATGCTCTTAATTTCTTGCTATGTCTTAAATCAGACTTAAGAATACGCTATGTCCTTCATAAATGACATGTTAGTTTAAACCCCTTGTCCTTTATATAGGACATAGTGAAAACCCAGTTTTTCCAGTACATTGATTTTTTTTACTATTTTTCCCATACTAAGTCATTATCAAGTAGTGCACTATAAGAGTTTCAAAAAGAAACTCCAAAAAAAGTATGTCTGGTACTCAGGAGGTTAAGATTTTTGTATTATAGCCACTGCCTGGTAAAGAATGAGACCAACATAAATATTTTACGAAATGGATGTTGCTCACATCAGTGACACTAAGGCGACGGTAGGGACTACAGCAATCTTCCTGCTATGCATCATGTGTAAATTTATAATGATAATTATTCTCATTGTTTTTTATGTACTAGATGAGCTATCTTGCCTAACGTGATGACATGTCACGATTAGGGTTAATCCCTTAGGACCGTGTACAATACGCGTGCACTTTTGTCCAACAACATAAAAGTCGAAACGAATTCCATTTCTGCCCGCATAAAACATTCAGTTGAAGCGAAACGTTTCGCGCGAATGAATGCTTCTATTAAATAATAAATTGAAATCTTACTTTCTTAGTGCTTCCATGGACACGTCTACGTTCCAGTTCGTAGGTGTAGTCTTCAGGATCTTTGTCTTCGTAATTTTTCACGACTTTCTTAGCACTGTCATGGACACGCCTCCTTTCCAGCTCATAGCTATATTCTTCAGGGTCTTTGTCTCCGTAATTTTTCAATCCTATGACTCTCTCATGTGGACTTACTTCCTTTTCATGCACCGCTGTTATAGAGTCTTCAATGATCGGTGTCCTTACTGATTTATAGTTCATTGGTAGCATTCTCTAGAAACAATTAAGTATGAATTTGGATAATTATGTAAAGGAATACATTCCGATATAGGAACTTACATTTTCAACACAGAGACATTTTAAAAATATTGCTAACAATATCCCATTTAGCTTCATGACTGACCGTTGGCCGCAACTATACGAAATTAAATGATTATTACATGTAGCATTTTGTTCTTTCCTGTTTTGCAAATATAGTTTCAAATTCTTTTAAATTTGAAACTATCGGCTCAAACACGGCGTCGTGTTTTGAAAGTTTGTTTTGACTAATCGAGATTGTTCGAATTTCCAATATGCTCGTACATACCTACCGATCTTTCATTTAGAATCTCCAGTTGTGTTCTATTTCCTTGAAAAGTAGTGATAATCATTGGCTCAAATAATCTACAAAATTTAATAATATCGATATGAAATGATGGAGTTCATAAGTGAGTATAAAATCGAATACCTACCTACTTTGTTTCATATATTTAATATTATTATAATAAGCATTAGCGTATTACTTTATAGACGTTGAGTCAAAGGACACATGCTATGTCTCACATGATAAATTCACTATGCAGCCATAATTTCTCTATGTCATTGTTACACTGCATATATCGAATTTCATCGTAATATCGTCTATTCATTTTAAGTTTAATGCTATGCTACTTAGGCCGTGTTCAATTTCAATCTTTTGGTTCTTAGTGGCTGCCTAAATATGTTAGCCTCAATTCAAATTTCTGCACCCGCAGTTTTAGGTGGGCGTTGATAGATAAGTCACTCAGTCAGGCAGAGTATCCGAACAAATCTTGAAATAGAAATCAGCAATACATAATAGTTGTGACCTGTTAACAAAGAAGGTACCTACCTACTTAATGTCGAAGGATATGCATTTAAATTGCATTCGCGTTGTGTACTCGGTTTTAGAGTTTATGCTTATTTCTAGTGTCCAATCGATCGAATATCCAATGACTACTGAGTTCAGCCTTATCATGTACCTTTCCGACCTGACCTGCTTATTGCTATGTCATTCTTTTCTTTGACAATATTAACAAGTTTGAAACCAACTCCTCTGTTTATATGACTGTCAGATTACTTGTTACTTTTTGTCTGATGTTTTATTATTGCATATTCGGTGGAATATTGCATGTGTCACTGGATCTCAGATGGAAACCGACTGTACAAATGTTTTGGCGAATATCATCATCAGTGATGATTCATGCATCACCGTTATATGTACATAAAACAATCTACTCTATCTTCAAATCTCTTGGCATTTCGTACCAAGTACGTGGATATAGTTGTTTGTTGATGCAAAGAAGTTGTAAACAGTAACTTTCCAATCGATCCAAACTATTGTATACGCAAACAATGCGCTCGTATCTGGTTCCATGCACTTATCACGTGAAAGATAACTGAAATTAACACCAGACCACAGAATAGAGTATCAGACAGGCAGTCGCCTCTGTGTGGTGTGAACATGTATTTTTGGCATTATGGTTTTATATATAATCTTTCAACATAGTATGTACGATGGCTTGTGTACCAAGGGTTTGACCTAGATTCCAAATTTAAATCGGTAACTCGTGGATTTGGATTGTAGTATTATAGTATCAATCGGTCTTTCAATAATGCGATTAAAATCTAATTTAATATAGAGGCAGACGGCATCGTTTATGGTTCACACGCCTACTGTGATTTCCGTCTTCTGTGTTTTCATATCAAGAATATTTCAAAATACTTAATAATAAAGAAATAATAATAATAATAAAGAGGTAAAAACTGGTGAACAATTCGCACGCTTATCTTTTATATATATTGCGAATAAACAAATGATAGCGGGGTGTAAAATACACTTAACACCATCTATTGACAGACTTTAAAACCAAAAAAACTGGCATGATTAGAACGGGCAAAAATTTTTTGAATAACATTTAAATAGTATACTTTATAACGCGGATGAAGTCGCGGGGCATCGGCTAGTACCTAATAAAGCTTGTTACTGTAAATCATAGAGTTAGGATCTCTTTGGTTAGCGCCCGTATGAGTTTTTTTTCCTTCATGCTGTAAATACATAGTTTTGTCTTTGTTCAATCATACTGTAACGAACAACACCTTAAAGCATTCGACCGTGTAGTCTTAAAAACCGGCCGCAACGCAAATTAACCTAAATTCAGAATGGACACAATCACTTATTGTAATTTAGGGGACGAGAGGCCTTGGATGCTCCCAAGGATACCTATCTTTTTGTTTGCGCCTTTTAGACCACGGCTGTTGGATTAATATAGCCAGGCATGGCCTTTACTCGAGGGCGGATTTCCAGCTTGACATTTACTTAGGGACCGGACTAAATCTGAGTGTGCACTCTATCTATCTAGTATCTAATGAATACACTTTATGCTGAACATAGACTTTATAATAAAGCGACACACATTATCTATCTACCTCTCTCTACTTTATTTAATTTCTTTATTGGGAAATCATTGGCGATAGGGTGGTATTATACATTTATATGTCCAATGAAGTACAGATTTCCTCGTTTATTTTAAATAAGTATTAAAATAATACTACGAGCATCAATGTGGTTACCTATTTATTTTTAATGTTAATTAATATGTGAATTTATTACTTATTTATAATTAATTTCCATCATTTATTATTAAATATCAATAGAATCCTTTGTGTCAGGATTAGCTTTTACAGTTTAACTTGCTGATAAGTTAATCTTTACTTAAGTCTAATATGCTGCATCCATCCTGCAAGAAAAGGCGTAGATCTGTCCCTTAAGCCCTGTCTGATCTTCGCTTATAATGCGGACCCCGTGCGGACCAGATAAAAAATACCAGCGGCCGCGGTTCCTCACGCTTGATATACCCTGAAAGTAACGTCATTAACTTACGATAGAAAAGTGTTTGCTTTCTCCCGACTAATATTATCTATACGATGTTTATAAACGATAATGTAGTTAAATTGCTTAGCAATAATTTAGCGCCTAAGTCAAATGAACTGACAAAATTATGGAAATTGTATTGTATGTTCTTTGATTTCAATTTGTTGCGGAATTTGATTTGCATCAATATTTTCTGACACTATATTGTGTCATTTTATTAACTGTGTAATAATAGTACATTGTGCAATAAGGGAAGTAAGTAGGATATTACTAACGAGAGTCTGTTAGAAGCCCGACGCCGAAGGCGGAGGGATTTTAATGACTCGAGTTGATGACTTTGATTTAAAATCTCCTTAGTGTGGAATGTCATACCTGTTTGGTATAAAGTTCTTTGCCTTCGAGTGAACGCATTTTTTTTAAACTACACATTATAGTCCCTAGGGGTATAATATTGTACTGATTTTCATTACTCCCGCGGGTGTATATAGGCCATTGTGTTTCTGTATGCATGCATATAATAATCCACATATCGAGCAAGTGTGATGATAAATAATTGTATGCGGTGTGCGTGTAAAGGATAATGTATTTATAGTTTATCCTTTACCTTCATAAAAGGGGAAAACACTGGTGTCAATTACAATTTA
This sequence comes from Metalampra italica, assembly GCA_949699065.1. Classification (NCBI taxonomy): domain Eukaryota; kingdom Metazoa; phylum Arthropoda; class Insecta; order Lepidoptera; family Oecophoridae; genus Metalampra; species Metalampra italica. Next base: position 5,616,465 of record OX452987.1, read on the forward strand.
AAGTGACAATAATACTGTAATGATCACTTTAAAGGCCACATGCCGTGTGCAGCACGTTTGTAATGTTTGAAACTGTAGGAAGGTGTGACAGCGTTTGCGTTGCGTGCGCAGCGCGTGGCAGCAGCCGCACCCGCCACGCATTCGGTGTGCTCTGAACTTAATTTATGAAATGTATGTTGCATGACGGTGAAGTGCAGGATAGTTAATATACCTATTAGATTTAATTATTTTTTATAAGGCAGTTAAAGATACTTACATTGATTTATCCGCAAACATATTATGGAACCACTGTCTGCTTACATAATATAATTTAAACTGTTTTGCTAACATATATTGACCAATAGATGCATAAAACAAGATATGTTTACTCTGACTTAATTAAACTTGTGTCTATCGAATATATTATTAATGGACCATGTATATACATTTTAGACGCTATGCTTAAATCAACTTGACGCTGACCGTACAAATAGAAATCGAAATATGAATGATTTTGGGTAGTATAGGAGAATGAACCGTCCCGTTTATACCCTTCTGAAACAATAGTTTTAAGTTTGCCAATCGGCCGTCATTTTACACTGTTTTTATTGCTGACCTAATTAATACACGAACGTTAGGTTAGGTATAATTAGTAGTAATACTTTATCCCAATAAAATTGCTATCGTGGATATTATTTTAAACAGTGGGCAAAACTATCGCATCTACTGATAATAATAATAGTTCCATACAAGCGTCGTGTATTTGAACAAATGTTTCCATAAGTTACTTCAGACTTAGCCGATGTGTTTCGCCGTGTCCGTCACACAGTCTCAGTAATTTTTAGTAAAGTTTTTATATTCTTTCTTACATGAATAAATAATTGGAAGTGTTTAAAAATATGTTCGCTCGATGTTAGCAAAGCAAGCTCACGTGCGTTGAGATAGTGATGATTTTAACAATCATTGTAATAATAAATAATGTTTAAAGGACATTTGCATTGTTCTTAAATTTGTTGAGTGTTGCATTCAATTGCAAACTAACATACCTACTAGCTTACAATTATGTTTCACTTTGTATTGTGAAAGTAAAACAACTTCAAGCATACGTATCATTGACCTTTTAACAATACTAAACATCACAGATCCGTATAGATATTTTTGTATTAGTATAGTGAAAGTGAACAATGACAAAAAATATAAATAAAATCGCCAAAAGGCATAAGGCCCATTCCCGTGGACCGTCTTATAGTGTGACGTCACACTCAACTCTGACGCAGCGTAAAAGTTTTAGAAATAAAAATCGGTAAGACTGGACTGTATTTCGAAGATTTTATTCAGCTTAAAATTACTTTCGTTTGGTGTAGAACCGCCACGGTCACATCGCAACGATCTGTATGAGTTAATTTCTAGCATTTCTAGTTCCCTTCTGTCACACTACGGTTTGTTTGTGCTTACAGTGTCGAATTGGACAAGTCTGTAATGGCTCTGTAATTGTTTTCGTAAATAAATAACAATAAAAATGTGGTAATTCTCCCACTAGCGTTAATACAGCCTAAAAGTGTCTGGTATAAGAAACCGTACCTATGATTTGACATTTTATAAGGTAACAACCTTATCTAGACTTACCTATTTATTAGGTAGAATAGAACCTAAACACTTAGATGCCTATACAAACTTTTATAGGGGGAGGATATTTGTTTTAACGACAAAATTAAGCCCCAGTCCCGCCCCCAAACAACTTGGGAGTAGGTTATCTGTGTAGTCTACTTACACAGTAATTCATCTTGAACGCGGGAATGGGATGGGACTGCTCTACCACCCTACGTCCTTGCCCTTTATGTAAAGAATACTACGTATTAGGTTGTGCGTATTGGCGTATATACAGTTTTCTTAACTTATCATTGTCAGTGTCACCGATTGATCAATGATCTGTGACAAGGTGCTTTGCGGCAAAGCATTGTCTTATAAACTGAAGAACAAAAGAATGGTTAGTGACCTTTTCAAGTTTTTCCGACTTTAGTTTCAGAACTTGCAAATGTACACAGATTTTGAAATGTTTCATAATATTTATCGGCCGAAATTGTTAGGTGCATGGGTGAAAATGTAATTAAATCGTTATTAATACTATTTGTCTGAAAATAAAGAAAGGAAATGTTACCTAAAGGAAAGGAAAAATGTTTTCTGACGACTGATATTTACGGAAGAATGTTGGTGCAACAAGGAGAACGTTAGAAGTCTTACTTTTGTGGTTAATTTTCTTTTCATCACACTTGCTTGTTCTGTGGATTATTATATGCATGCATACAGAAACACAATGGCCTATATACACCCGCGGGAGTAATGAAAATCAGTACAATATATAGTCCCACATTATACACATTATAGTCCTCTAGGGACTATAATGTGTAGTTTTAAAAAATGGCGTTCACTCGAAGGCAAAGAACTTTATAACAAACAGGTATGACATTCCACACTAAGGAGATTTTAAATCAAACATGTTTTTTTATGTCTTCGAAACTTCTACAAATGGTAATTTAAACATTTACGCTTCAATTAAATGCGTTATTTTTTGTGTTTTAAAAATGTTTTAGTTTACTTTGCAATTATTTCAGTAAATTTTATTGTCAAATTCGATAAAAACTGGCTGTATGGGCTTTCGCCTTTGGGAGTTTCTAAATGCATTTTTTATCATTATCTGTGGCAGTGTGGACCACAGAATGGCACTGATTGTGCCTTGGAGGCCGTGCTGCGGTTTTATGTGTTCGTGATTATAAACTACGATCTAAGATTTGGGCTTAAGAACTTGTTTCCAATTGGCCGTAAAATTACATATGAAAAAAACTTGAAGCTCCATTGACAAAGTTGACAATAAAACTATTTTATTAACTACCTGTAGTTGTGACCTATTAGTATAATTAAAGAGAGAAACAAACTTAAAATATGTCTATGTCATGTGAAGAATCCGAGTCTGAAAGTGCAACAACAATATTAACACCTCCGGATAGAGTGAATGCGGCTCAGTTGCTTAGTGAAAATTTGTTACCAGCAAAGTCTAAAGAAAATAGATTTGTTCCCTTGTGTCGTAGGTATTAATTTCCTCGCAAATGTGATGAAAAACATTGTGTGCATCACGGGAAGTAAGGGTATTACAAACTCGAGTTAATAAAATCCCTCCGCCTTCGGCGTCGGGCTTCTAACAGACTCTCGTTCCTACTTACTTCCCTTATTGCACAATGTACTATTGTTTTTGCAACAACTCGTATCAACATGTCGACGTCCAACGATGGCCCTAGGGATGCCACCCTGCCGGATGGACAGGCGACCTGATGGAGGCTTTAATATTTTCTGTTTCCACAGACCGTTGTGGCCACATGGAGCCGTCCCGAAGACCTTTGCTAACAATGATTGATGCTAAAAGCTGTCTGTTTGTCGCAGGTCAACTGGTAACTTTGCGTCGGGCGCGGCGGGTGGCGGGAGCGGCGCGCCCCGCTCCGCGCCCGCCACCCCGCTGCAGCTGGAGCCTCACCCCCGCACCAAGCACGATAAGTGAGTATACTAGCATTATATAATAAACTAGCGGCACGTCCCGGCTTCGCACGGGTGGACTTTTTTTGCAATAAATATAGCCTATATCACTCAGGGTGAATGTAGCTTTCCAATGGTGAAAGAATTTTTGAAATCGGCACATTAGTTTTTGAGTTTATTCATTACAAACATACGCACACACAAAAATACAAATCTTTCCTCTTTATAATATTAGTATAGACTAGCTGTTTCCCGCGGCTTGGCCCGCGTAGAAAAGTTTTCCCGAGGTACCTATTTATTTATATCCTATCATCAAAATCTGTTGCGTAGTTTTTGCGTGAAAGAGTAAGTAACAAACATCCAAACATCCTTACAAATTATATAATATTAAGTAGGATGAATTCTTTAGGATAAGCAAGGGCTAGAAGTAGGGCACATTAAATAGTATATAGGATTTTCTCCTGTAAAACACATAAGTACACTTTAGGGTTACGCGAATTCCATGGTTCAGGGGCTTGGACTGGGCGTGGCCGATGCCTCAGTCTATCCGCAGATAGGACAAACAGATCTTTCTTATACTGTCTTTTAGAGTTCTGTCATGGGATAAGCATGTAGACGCAAAGCGATGGAAGATGTTTGCTTTCATACATAAACAATTGCATTGAAGAAATATTACAAATTCTTTCTTCAATGTTTATTTGCATTATCTCGCTTTCTTTTCCGATAACATTTGTAACAAATTTGATTTCCCCATTGCCATTGTGGAGTTAATATAATGAGGGGTTATTTAGGTATGTTACTAATGTTTTTTTGTTATCTACACTGATGGCGATTATATAGCGATTATGTTCGTCTGTTCACACGACGGACTCTATCAGTTGTGTTTACGTCCCAACGTAGGTAATACGTGTTTGTACTAAATAATAATACAAAATTCTGGCGTAAAAATTAGTTTTGTGTGTCGTTAGCGACATTGCGAATGTCCCCGTGTGGATTGAAGGTTAAGTTTTGAAAATGTCAAATTGTGCAAAATGACTATTACGGAGGTAGATGAGGAGTCGGCGTGGAGGGTGCTCAGAGTCTTCAATTTTCTATATGGTGGAGACAGGTATCTATCTACTTCTTTTTGCGCCAGAACCTCTTTCCCGGAGCTGGTGTGTCTCATAGAATCTACCTATCCTGAACACAGACAGAAGCGGTTAGTTGTGTTTGACAGAAATGTTTATACAGGTACAGTAGCGTTCATTAGCGCAGTAGTAGATTGAGAGACCGGTTTCGCTTACGACCTTCCTCTAAAATATATTCCTGAATGTTACGATGAATTAGGGCTATAAGGTTTAAAACACACAATTGACTAGGGTGGTCAGTTACGTCTAATTCATTTTCATGTTTGTGTGCGCACCGTTGTATAGAAAAATGATTCTTAACGTGCTACTGCACTTATGAATCTTGACTGTACATATCGATTAACCCAAAGAAACTGTTTATGGAATTGAGGTCTTGAGTCCGAACTTACTGCAATCACAAAACATGCTATTAGAAAAGTAGGTTTACGAGCTACGAATGGTAGTACGGGGGTTAAAAATGGTTTATACTATACGGTAATAACATTTGGGCCAAAACGTACAAATGGAAAGTCGTGAAAACTTTACTGTTCAAAAAAAATGTTAAAGGTAAATATTCAACAGGTCTTAATCTTTTTGCCTATATATACGAAAATAATGTGTCTAATTTTGGAAGTGCCTAAGTGCTACTTTCATTTTACCTTATAAAAACTTTTTATTAATTCATATTTATAAACATTTCCGTAAACATCGAACAAACTCATTATAACCCTGATTCATAAACTGGGCGTAGGTTGAGCAGCTTATCAGATCCCAATCAATTTTTTTCTATAAAGCTTCGTACACTATCCAAATTACATTTTTTTATGGTAACTTGAATTATGTTGTAATTTTGTTTACCTATACAGTCATTAGTTTGTCATTATTTTTGATTTTTGTACTCTTCACTGATATATAATGGTGAGTAGCATACCTATCTCTAGATTGACATACTAATGCAGTAAAGAGGTTTGTGCGTTTGTTTGATATAATTTCCGTAACTACTGAACTTATTTAAAAAAATCTCATATAGGGTTGGAAAATTGATTTATTTCTGGATTTTTTTTATCTCAGTAAAATGTTGGGTTTACGCGGATGTCGACTAACACCTTACCTACCTAAAACAAAACCACTATTTAAGCCTACGAAAACCTTAATTATAAAATACCAGTTTATAACTTATAATAAGGTCCACGGCCTTTAGTTTATAAGATGAAGTTTTTTTTGGGACATAAAACTGAGTGTAACAGCACAGAATATTTAATAGTATACCAGGTCACAGATATAGTAATATTAAATTATTACTATTTGTTGAATGTATGTGTATTCGATCGACGGCCTATAAAATTTGATATGTTGTGTGTTTAAATAAATATTGTAATCTCAATGTGTTTACAAATAAATTGAGGTCATCGTATTTGTGTTTATACTATACTTACACTGTATATCGTATTTCATTGAAATAGGGGTTATATTCGTACCAGAAGAAAATAAAATAACTCTATCGACTGTAACAGTCGGATACGGAATTTAATATGCAACTAAATACATCAACCAACGTTTATATAGTCCAAATTTGACTAAATTTCGGGCTTTATCATAGCGTTTATCTATCTACTGTACATTAGGTATTGGCATTTTGCACTTTGCAGTGACGTCAATTCAAGCATGTATAAATATTCAATAAGGACAGAGTCAAATGGCAAGCGATCCGAGATAAACATGGGAACAGTTTTATTATCTATGGATAATCACAAAAGAAGTTAGGTAAATTTTGTAACAAAAGATTATTTCGTATATTGTACAGTTGACTGAAAAAGATAACACGAACGTTGTAACTATAACAGTTATGTTAATAAATTCATTTAAGATTCTTGTAAGAATGCTTGTAAGCTTGCTCGACTAATTTTCGGCATTTAATCAGCATTAATCAGTCCTAGTAATAGAAAAAAAAGGTGCATGCCTTCTGCTGTATTAGACCTATAAAGAAAACCTTGGTTGCCCATTTAAATAGGTAATATTGTAATACAGATACGCGAAACAACGTTAATTCTATTGTTTATGAGATATTGTAGATAACCTGTGAACACAAAACTTTCCCTAAGCTGAACTCAACTACCCAGAGTTTTTGTTACAAGGTGTCATTATTATCATGAATAGTAATTTAATCGTTTTTCTTAAGTATATCTTAGTGATATGGTGATATTAACTTACGCTCACGGATTCTGCTTTTAACTTTCCCTCTATATTAGAAATTCAAATTTTCTGTCTGGCTATGACTATTGCTATCATCTAATCGACGGAATTCGATTCAGATATTCAGTGTCTGTCTATAGCTTCGTCTATAGGTATAAAATGCCGTGGTTACCTACCAGCCTACGTATTTTGAAATGAATCTTTCTGTCTGTCCTTAACTTGTTTATTTAAGCTAAGCTTATCGCTTGAAACTCATATTGAGATAGCTTGAGATTCATAGATTTTCGTCCACTTTTCACTAATAAAGCCTGCCAATACAGATACGATATAAAAGGTACCCGATTAGTAACGCTTTTAGTGAAACAAATTGAAAAAAGCGGACATTTGCACATTTTTTGTTATGCGGACAAAGCCGCGGGAAAAACCGTTTTAAATTCGATATTGATAAATGCGGTTTTAACCTTCAAAGTTGTTTGAAAGACGTTTTACAACATAAATGTCATTTTACATGCATTCATTGAACCGCATACGATATTGACCAGGCTGGAAACTGCTAGAGAAAGATAAGATCTTTCCGATTTGATTGCATGAGGATTGTGTTGAAACAGATGTGATTAGTAGTAATTATAGTTATAAGCCGACGTTTATACGGATATACTAGAGTTTATGATTTTTTGAGGTTTTTTATTACTTACTCTGGTGTCGTGAATTCTCGTCTCGAACTTGATTTCTCGTGACTCCCCAGCGGGAACTCGAGATATTTTTTCGTTTAATAAAGAAAGACACATCGTTTATGAAAAAAAGGTTACAAAGGTTACAGGGTAAGGTTAAATAAAGCTAAAATTGTTTTATGTAGTTGCGCCAAAATCATTCGACGGCCATGGATTTAGTCGTAAATTTACGTTTGGGGACTCATTCAGCATCTCACTCAACTCCCTTCACGTGATGCGGATTAGGCTAAATAACGCGCGTACAAAGGCAATGTTTTGGTCACGTGTGAAGCGAGCTGCGCTACTTGCGCCCATTTGTCCAATCAACACAGATAATGTTGATGGTCCCGGGCGGCTCGCCCTCGATTCATGCCACCGGCAAGTACGGACAGCACAACTGCATTAGTATCATTGTTTGGTTTAAGAGAAAAAAACCTGATGATTTTAAAAATATTTGGACTCGACAAAGGAAGGCAACATTACTCCATACCTAATAAATACTTCCTGTAATTTAATTTTATGAATTTCTATCTATTTTTATATATTTTTGTTCGATTATTTGTAATTTTTGTATGTTTCAGTAATTATGTTTGCGTATTGGGTTTGTACCTGTCAATAAAGATATTTTATTATTTATTACTTTCAAACTGCAAATCTTACTCATCACACTAAATAAAATTTTCTGTTTACAAAAAATATAATAAGTAAAGTAAATAGGTACATTAACATTACCTACGTTGTTATTTTAACGTTTAGAAAAATGACTTATTTGAAAAAGCTTCATGACATCATCAATAAATTCTGTGTTTTCCACCATAACAAAAAAGAAAACATTTGCAAGGACAAACGACAAACGACCGTCAAAACAAGAACCGGCTGACTTTGAGGGTTAACCCAGATTAACCCCGACATCTTTCACGAATATCGCAATAGTATTCACTGGATTTCAAATAAAATGGATCACATCACCAACTTGGCAAAACATTTTTTTTACTTTATTTCTTATTGTACAAAAGGCGAACTTAATGCAATGCAATCTTTACTAAAACGTTTTATTTTTATTTTACAAATATAATAAAATAGAAATAAATTCTGAATTTACATCTCTATTGACTCGCCTGACCATACACTGTGTTTATAAACGGCCACTCTTTACTTCATTACAAACATTATAGTATACAGACAGCTATAGTTTCTCAGTTCCCGCTTCGCGATCGTACTGTAGGTACCGTTCGTTCACTACCGCACCGCACCGGTCTGCCGAGTAAATGTGGACTCAGGTTACTCTGGTCTTTCTCCAGTCATACCACTTTACTTCCTTTCTCCTCTCCTATAGATGTCAATAGCATGAAGATCACTGTGAGTACTACTAGTCTCCTTTAAAATTGGTTCTTCTCGATGATTTTAGAGATTTTTGAACTCATCACAAAGGTCATCTCTGTCGATATTCAAAAGTATAATTAGGTTATTAAACACCGTCGCTTTATCGTTGGAAAAATACACGAAAGCGTGTAACGCTGTCGCGGCTATGGCAGGCATGAAGGTCATTATCTTATCGCAGTTGCGATAAATTGCTTCATAGTCGATATACAATCGATGCGTTATATGCGGGTTTTAATACGAGTAAACTTCAGACAGTTATTCCCGCGATTGCGATCTGAACGCTCTGTTTTGTATAGTTAGTGATTCTTTAATTCCAGTCGCTGTTGTTAGATGACCTGGATTCTCTCAAGTTGTGTTTGTGTTATAGGTTTTTGCTTGCGCTTACGTCTATTTCTGCATACATTTCATTTATAAAGCAAAAATGCTTAACAGCTCTTTTAATCGGCTTGCCGCAATGTAGAAAACGCTTGAGACCTCACGATCTCTTTCCTTCGTGATCCAACGTGTGAGTTAATAGTCTTTTTATTACTTTAAATTGCAAAAAAATCACTGCATCAAATTGTGCTTATCAATAAGGTTGCAATGTTTATCGTCTCATGTGCCATTAATCATTATAGTCATTAATCACAATAATGACATTAACTACAGTTCAGGTCGTGTTAATGTTACAATATTGTTAGTAGCTTTTATCATGCCTCTATTGTAGCGGGATACAAGAGGCTATCTTTAGTGACATTTACATTTAAGTTTTTGTATGAAATAGTGTACCTCTGCTTTCCAAAGCTAATGCGGGCATTATAGTTTTACTATGCGGTGTTACTTTCTCAAAGTTTTTCTATTTATTTCATATCTAACCTATCTAACTTTTTAATTCCTATTAAGTTTTGATCACAGTTTATCACTTAAATTTTGTTAGAAAGATAATATACTTATTATCTTCCTTTAATTAAATCCATTGCTTCTTTTTTAGTCCGATTAAAAGATCTCTAACATGATATCTGTTTTCGACATGTGCTATATCTTTTAGTAATACCTGTTTTTAAGTAATGACAGGGACTTTTTCCTGCCCAGGTGTTTTATCTGGTGTTATCGTATCAGTCGATGCAAATGATTCACTTTTTTATCTTTTATTATTTCCACAGTTTTATTTAGTTTCAATATATAATAATATTATTCCAAATTATCTATCAGCTGGAATAGCTTCTATTTACAATCCTCTGTCGTCTTCCTTTAAACTTTTTGCGGTGTTCGCCCTTTTGTGTTTTAGAGGTGTCATCTGCTTAGTTTATAGAGATTTTAGATTTCATGAACTCAATTTTGTAAATAATTTTAGAACAGTAAGCCAGTCATGACATTCGCGATGCGTGTGCGGTTCGATCGATGAATTTAAATCGGAATCTTGAAGAATGGTGGATAACGCCTCATTTGAATACTCGGATGAGTCCAGTGGCGAGAGCAGCTTGACAAGTCAAGGGTAAGTCAAAAATTAAGAAGACTTAAATACAATTTTGACGTAAGACATCACATCATACACTAAACGTACACTAACCTAACCCTTATCTGTTTCTTGTATAATAATGGCGTGAAATGATTCACGAAAAAGGGCGCTAAAGTTTTATTTTGTAGATAGTATTTTAAAAATAATGCTTACACATTTTCTTCTCGTTCCTATACATACAAAAACCAACTGCCTGAATTTAGCTTTCCATAATTGTTCCAGGAATATCTCCGATTATCTCAATTTTATTCAATACTCTTTACTGCACATAAAAAAAAGAAAAACAGATACAATAATACAGTAGCTAACATAGTACATCTAGGCGATCTTATCGCTAAAAGCGATTTCTTCCAGACAACCTCGTAGTAACACCAGTGTTACAAGCTGGTGTGACGACGAGTCCGCCCTCCCTTCTCCTCTCTTTTTATGCTTTTTTTATCTCTTGTAATAAACAAACCCAACTTAAGTACTCATTACTGTAGTGTGACTTACTCTCTCTTTAAAATTAAGTATACCTTGCTATCGCTGTCTTGTAGTGTCTAGTCTACCACTTCTTAGGTCGTCGTACTTAGACATCAGGTACTCACATCGCCCTCGATGGGGCAATCAACATAACAGTTGCCTCTATCCGTGTCATATTAAAATTCAATAAGTTGCGTGGACACGGGCGTCACACAATGTTTTATGTATTTAGAACCTTGCTCTCATCGCCTCGTCTCATACAAAATACGCGATGTTTGGACACAAATGTAGAATGGAGCCAAGAATCAGAGGGGCTGATGTCAATGTAAGGTAACATTTCATGCGCAACGTACTGTAGCCAGCAATGAACGTAGCTAGTGCAGTTTAGATAATCTCGTGCATAAGGATTTATTTATATAATGTATGACATTTATATATGTAAGAGCTGTGAGGTCCAGAAGGGAATATAGGGTAGCTGACTGACTATTATACCTATATCAAATCAACAGCCTATTAATATGTCCCCACCCCACTGCTGGGACTCAGGCCTACCCTCTCAACGCGGGCGTTAGGGCTATATTCCACCACGGTAGCCCCAGTGCGGGCTGGTGGACTTCACATACGCCTACTGTGTATGCAGGTTTCCTCACGATGTTTTCCTTCACCGTTTGTGAGCAGTCAGAGAAAAAACCCATTGGTACATGGCCCAGCCGGGGATCGATCTTCGGACCTTTTGTTATGATAGGCCGCGTCTTATCCCTGACGCCACTGACGCTCTGTATACCTATTTAAACAACATTAATTATATTAGAAACACTCGATGGATTATTTTAAAAGTTCTTAGAACAGATTACATCAATGGAAGCAATTTATTACGGTTAACAGAATACGGTTAAATATTCAAATTTCCGGTATTGAGTGTTCCCTACCTGCAGAAAAAAGTTGGTCGCTCCGTAAACATGTTTTCGATTCTGTATCCCGATTATGTATGGATGCATATAAACTGGAACGGGCACGGTTCTCCGTCAGTCCGTGTCTGTCATCCAAGTTTCGAGAGTGAGCAGTTTGTTTCCAACCAAAAATGGGGGTGTTCTTCATAAGGAAGTATGTATTTGTGTTGTTATTTTTAAAATTACTGTTATATTTTAAATGATCTAGGCAGCATGTACAAATAGCGTTAGGTTAGTTACTCGTATGACATGGAAATTGATGAAAGAAGAAGGGATGAGATATTTCCAAAACTATGTTTCATAACGCAAGAAGTAGGGAATTAGATAATAATGTAAGATATTTTTAAAGGCCAGTATACTTAATATATACGAGACTTATCATAATCACAGTAGACAGAAAAGGAATTTCTGTCTATTGTGTCATAATCATTATGAGTGATACAATGTGATGATAATGATGATCATGTACGGAAAAAACACTTAAAATGTGTACAAACTGTGTCTATTCATCACGGTGATGCTGATCTACCAGTAATAAAAGTCACCGTAGGATATGTAAAGGCGTGTACCGTTTTAGTTGGTAGGCAATTTTTAGATAAGGATATAGGGTCTTTTATAATTGGATTTTACATGATATTTATGATTTGTTGGAAACTCACCACATCATTAAAAATAATGACAAGCTTGTTATTTGTGTTCCGCGTTCATTTATCCGCGATTACAACAATGAGTTTCCAATAATTTATACTGGTGGTTAGCGAGCCGCCATGAAGGTAGAGCTTCGTCTTATCGCTCGACTTAAACTCGGCTCAAGTGTAGTCGCATCTTTATATAGGCTGCGAATCGTAAACCACACTATGTATGACAACGGTCTCCTCTTTCATAATATTGTTTAGTCGATCGATCATTGTGTGTCTCCGTGCCGACTAACCACTTATAAACACTGTCGCAATTTCCTATCCTCGCAAAATAAGGAATCCTCCACTGAATTTCGGTGGGTGAAGAGAAACGCGACCTCAGTCTCGCATTTTATTAAATGGTAACAAACACAAACAATCACAAACACCTCTTACCCCAAATCCATCCTATAATGTACCTCGCCTCCGTTTCGTCGTGGGTAAAAAAAGTCGTGTACAGAGTTCGGCACGCAGATAAATAAAATAATTTACTTTATTCATTCACACAGAACTTTACAGAACGTACAATTTGTACTAGTCGTTTTTCACTCAACTATTCATATAGTATTTTTATAGTACTTTATTAAGTTGTTTATAGAATTACCGCTAGGGTTTTTGGGCTCCAAAACAAATCTATACTAATAATAAAGAGGTAAAAGCTGGTGGATAATTTGCACGACTATCTTAAATATCTTTCGAAGAACCAAATGATAGCGGGGTGTAAAATACACCTAGCGCCATCTATTGACAAACTTTAAAACTAAGAAACTGGCATGATTAGAACGGGTTAATAAAATTGTATAACCACGGAGGATTCTTGTGAATAACATATAAATAGTATAAGTACTTTATAACGCGGATGAAGTCGCGGGGCATCGGCTAGTGAAACCTAACTTTATAACAGCGTATGGTATATTATCGTGCCGTATTTAAGATGGATATTGGCACTAAACCGCTGAGTTTATATTCCACTGGTGATAAAACCAGTGGAACACGAAACGTTAAACAAGTTCAAAGGATAAGCTTGTTTGGCCAACCTCATTCCTACTGGTACCTATTGAGCAACCTAATTGAAGAATCTAGCTCAATGGTTTCCAGGAAATATTGGACAGACGCGGCGGCCAAGACTGTTGTACGGTGTTCTTACCTCACTTTGGAACAAGACTGGTACAGAGAGAGGGAAAACGTTATTTGGCTTCCCGAAACGCTAAATTCTCGTCAAACATTATGTTATTAATTATTATGTATACCTACATAAGACTATACTGCGGCTGCATATTGTGGCCTCTAAATGTATTAGTTTTGGAATTGTTTTGTAAGTAGTTCTAGCCCATGGCTTCGCCCGCGAGGTTGAGGCCGTCAGAATAACCTACCTATCTAAAATTATCATCTTGTGATATTGAAAAAACTTATCTCTAAGTGATTATTAAATCGCTAATTAATCATGAATCGCGCACTCATTGCGATAGCCTATGATAGGAAACTTGTCGCATGAATTTGTCACCTAGCTACTGCCCGCGGCGATAGGAATAGGATTAATGCAGGGCCCGTCTCGACAACATCTTGCGTCAGTCTTGTTTTATCAAAAACATTACTTATTTTATTTACACAGGTATTCGAATAGATTTGATTTTTTTGCATCCCTATACGCTTCAAAGGTCAATAAGTTCTACTATAATTAGAAAAGGCGAAATTTTATTAAGTTTGTGAGTTTGGATGTTTGTTACTCTTTCACGCAATATAGATTATTCTGACGTATAATCTATATTGCGTAATCTATATAGGCTATGAATATCCAGGGAAAAGCTGTTCTTACTGGAAACTTTTCTACGCGGGCGAAGCGACGTGAAACAGCTAGTCTTTATTTATGTGTTACACATAGCCATTAACTACTTCAAGGTGTTGGGATGTCTGGACCGACCAAAACTCCCGCTTTCGTGGCGTCAATGCAGGGACTGCCACCCCCGTCTTAGAACAAGAATATATGATATATATTATAATAATATATCTTGTCTTCTTATAGAAATGCGGTGAAACCGCTGTCGGGCTCGGCGCCGTCGGTGCGCACGGCGGCGCTGGCCGGCGGCGCCGACGCGGGCGCCGGCGACTCAGGCGCCGCCGCCGAGGGCAAGCAGCCCAGCAAGTCGCGCCAGAAGAAGTTCCAGAGGCACTTCCCGCAGGTCGGCCCGGAGGAGCGCGTGCTCAACTGTGAGTATGATGAACGTACTAGAGAGAAAGGTATATGGTACCTTATACTATTCCAAAGAAAATAAGGGCCTTCTCTATTTAACAATGGCACGTAATGTATGTATATGGACTGTTGATTTATGTATACTCTAAAATGATTATTGCATCTTGAAACTGCATGTGACGACTGAATGTACTGAAATGTTACTTATGTCATTCTCCAGATTACTCGTGCGCGCTGGTGGGCGACCTCCTCCTCCAGGGCCATCTGTACATAACGAAGAACTACTTCGCCTTCTACTCGAACGTCTTTGGATATGTCACTAAGGTCAGTTTCAGCAGCAACAAAAATATTTATTACTGGTTGTTGTCCGCGTCTTCGCCCGCGTGGAATATGTTTTTTTTCCCGCGGGAACAGTTTACCGTGGTTAAAAGTAGCATATATGCTGTTCCAGGATATAAACTATCACTGTACCAAGTTTTATCAAAATCCGTTCAGCCGTTACAGCATGAAAGTGTGACGGAAATCTTACTATGGAGAATACTATAAGATTGCTTCAATTGGCCTAACCACACATTCTACACTAGGTATCGATAAAAAAAACTAGAGATATAAAGTAGCATGTATTTATGTATTTACGACACTAATAAACGAAACTTAACTGAATTTAAATTATTAAACAATATACCATCAAAAAGTTATGACCTTTTTTTCAATATCTCACTTATTACCGAATATTAACATATTAACATCGATTAAACTTGTCTAATACCATACTATGACTAGGAATTAGTTGACAATGACAATAGACCACGGACCAACTTGTACAAAGTAGAACCGACTTTGTTTACTATCAAATAATCGAGTGACAAGAAAGTATGTAGGTATAGGAAAGTAAAATACATACAGCAGCGTGTCAACCCCACACTACGGACACGTGAGCTACCGAATCCGATTATGGGTATTATCACGCTTTATCGTCTGGCCTTAATTTTAAACACCCTGCAACTGCAGCGGACTAAACTTGGTATAATAAATTTAATAGCGTAGCGTATTTTTGGGGCTTCCTTGATGATGAATCGACTTAGCCTGTATTATACTAGGCGGCGCCTCCGAATTTTGTACGGGACCTACGAGCGGCGCCGCCGTTGCCTAAATAATTCGTCTCATACAAACTCATGTAATCTCGTACAAAGTGGCGGCGCCGCCTATTGTACAGGATAAACTAGATTCTGACGACCATATAAGATTATAAGCTTCCGATATTTTCGCTGAAATATAGGAAATCGAAAATTTTTCCCTACCTACCAATACGATATCAAGAATCAAATTTATTCTAAGTCGTTTGTTAGTTTTGAGTCTGTTATTTTTCTTTTACTTTCTGAACATTAAGTTAAATCACCACTAAATCACCACTTCGGAACATACATTCTTAATCTATGGGGAAAATGATCAAAGTGTACTAATTACAACTTTTTTCATCTCAATTAATCTTGTCTTTTTCTTTATTCCAGCTTCTAATACCGATCACGTCTGTCCTCCGTATTACTAAAGAGAAGGTGGCGCGTATTATACCGAATGCCGTGGGGGTTTGCACCAGGGACGAACGCCATGTGTTCGGGTCCCTACTGTCGCGGGACTCGACGTACAAGCTGATGACCAACGTATGGAAGGCGTCCCGAGCGCCCGAACTGACCGTGCCCCAGCCACAAGTACGTGAAATCAAACCAACAGCCTACTAATATGTCCCTCCCTATACATACCCTCTCAACGAGCCACCACGCTAGCCCAGTGCGGGTTGGTGGACTTCACATGCGCTTAAGAATTTCTTCTTCGGCGTTTGCAGGTTTCCTCACGATATTTTTCTTCACCGTCTGAGAGCAGTCAGTAAATGTACTTAAACCCATTGGTACATGGCACGACGGGGGTCTCTCGGCATGACATGCCGCGTCTTCCCCACGATGCCAATGACGCTCTCCACAAGTACGTAATCGTGTCGATTCGGATGTGCGCGCTTTAACAATTTTTTTGTTATTTTTGCTCTTTTTCAACTTTAAAAATAAGAACAGGTTGGCACGAATTTTAGAACTGTCAAATAGTTAGATCCTGGTCCATGTGCTCAATGTATTACTTACATATAGCCAATTTGTTGTTCACACCTCTGTCTCTCGTCACAGACGTCAGAAGTAGAACTGGACGCGTCCGAGTACTCGCCCGAGGACGACAGCAGCTCCGGCGGGGGCGACCAGCACGACGCAGAGGCGCCGGCCGTGAAGCGAGAGTCGGAGTCCATCATCTCCACCGGTACTAAACTAGGTTGCCTAAAAATATAACATTCTGTTCTCGAAACTGGTTTCTAAAACAGAATAGCGTATAGCACTGTGCAGCATCGTGCGTTTGGTATGTCACTTCCCATAATATTCAATGCATTACTGACTTATTATTGACTGGCCTGTTGGCGTAGTGCTAGTGACCCTGCCTACTGCGCCAAAGTTCGTGGGTTCGATTCCCACCCGGGACCAACATTTGTGTGATGAGCATATCTGTTGGTTTTCGGATTCTGGGTGTTTGTATGTAATTTAGTATTTATTTAAAAGTATTTATGTATGTATAATAGTATAATAGTTTTTGAGTACCCATTTACAAGCTTCGGCTTGGGACTAAACAGCCGCGTGTGAATTTGTCCAAACATTATTATTATTCACTCACTTATTTACATTCTTAAGAATATTTTTTTTATATTTTATTATTATTACAACGTTTTATGCTGCGCTGCGCTGTGATGCAGCACATCACAGCGCAGCGCTTTCGGTTTGACCAGCTCTTAAATCCCAAATTATGATTCGGTGCGGTTTGAGTCACGGCCTACATCTTAGGCGGGTTCCGTTAATCATATCTCGCCCTGCAACGCGACGACGTTCTTACATATACGCTTTGTGTTCCGCAGCTGGCGTGGCCGTGATCCAACCAGCCCTGCTGATGCCCCGGAACGCCCCGAAACGCGCCCCGCCCTACTGGCGAGCCCTGCTCATATTCTTCGCATTACTGCTGACCGCGTCTGCACTACTGCTGACCTACAAGCTGTGCTTCACCACGCCAAAGCCGCAGGTATGTCAGCGTTACAATTAAGCTACCCTTACCTAACCTACACACGGGTGGCATGGTCCCCGAACGCGCTTAGCTTAGTCCTACTGGCGAGCCGTGCTGAAAATTTTGTTTGTTCCGCATTATGTAAATGTCAAACGATTTACATATTCATACATATTATTTGTATTAAACAACATTATGAGATTCTGGTTTTTCATTTAAATTTTTTCTACTTAATATATTTTAACAAATTCATTCAACTATTTAGTGCGTCGTTTTCTTATTAATTTAAGTAAATACACATTTATATTAAATTTAAATTAAAACGTAGATATAAATTTATATAAATCTTTTATTATTTATTTTTATTTATTTTATTTAAATGGAAAGGCAGCTAAAGCTGATGCTTCCATATCAGCAGTCGACTTGCTTTCATAATTTATATTAATTTATTGCGTCTTTTTAGATTTGAGAAAGTTGTCTAGTCTGTTCTTGAACATGTTTACGGAAGTGGCAGATACAACAGATTCTGGCAGATTATTCCATTTGGATGCAACCCTGTTGCTTAGATGCAACCCTGTTGCTTTTTGCCTTGCTTTTTTTGCTTTTGCTTTTGTCAACGGGCTGCTCAATATGAGGTTTTATTCCCCATTGTGGCCGATGTCGTCTCCCAGGAGCTGCCTTCTGTAGGCTGCGTTCCGGCCACTTTAATACGAGATGAAACAAGTGTTCTATTTGATTGCATTGGCTTTAGCGTTCATCAAATTGAAAATATTAGGTACCTACAGAAAAAAACAAGCCATACAGATGAAGGATAACGTTGTATGTTGTGTGTGTTCAGGAGGAGATACTCAAGATGTCCGGGGAGGAGCTGTACACGGAGCTGGTGCGCTGGCGCGCGCGGCTGCACGGCCGGGCCGCGGCAGAGCTGCACGCCTTCCTTACCACCAACCTCTTACTGCTCACTAAGGTTTTATTTTTTCCTTTAGTTCTAATATTGTAATTTTAAAAAAAGAAAGAAAGAGTAGGTACTCATTATTGACACCTTTATGGCTGTGGCGTAATTATCTTCGATTGAAGGACTGTGAAGGACCAATTGGCAGATGGTTTAGGTTCAAAGGTTCTAGTCACGATTAGAGATCCCTCTAATAATATAACACATAAGAAAGTGCTACTCACCGAAGTAATATATGGTCGCTTTCTTCTTACACCGGCGCCGGGCTACCTCGATTGCTAAGTGTTCCTTAATTTAAGTAGTCTTTATGTAAATTTATATATATTTGTCCACACAAACACCACACACAGTTGAGCACTAGATTTAAGCGTTTTTCTTCACTCAAATAATATTAATAAAGGTTTTTTGGTTCGGCTCGCGTTCCACCGTACTGAATTGGAAGCATCGAATGCGTAGGGTAGAAACCGCGCATTTCATATTTTAATAATAGTGCAATATGCATGATTTCGAAACGCTTAGCGACATCTAGCGGCTATTCACACAAACTTAAATGATACATTAGAAGAAAGACAAAAATCGTGACCTTTTTATTGAACCTAATACCAAACATATTCCCCCCCGCTGCGAAATTATTTAAAAATTTCCAGGCAATTTCGAAAGAGATGAAAGTAGTAACATAAAATTTAAAATTAAAATAAAGTAGGTACAGATAATAATGCGTCGTCGAAGTTAGTCTGTATGTATTGGCAGGGGACATAATTTAACAGCTGGACGTTTAAATGTTCCAGTGTCAGTGCGCACCGAAGCGACTCTAACTACCCCGTCTGAACCGGGATGAACATCTACAATTCTACCTAATCGCCAGTACAAAGGTTTTGTGTCATCATCTTTTATGACAACAAGATCATCAATGGATAATGTACCCCTATCCTGGGTCCATTTGGACCGCTGCATTAAAGTATTCAAATAGTCGTGATGCCAACGGCGCCAGAAATCTTTGTGCAAACGTTGTAAATGATGCCAACGATTTTTTAATTTTAATTGAGAATCTTGAACCTCGGGAAGCGAAGTTAAAGGTTCTAAGGTCAAGAAGTGACCCGGAGTAAGAACCGACAAATCATTAGGGTCACTGCTCACCGCACATAATGGGCGAGAGTTAAGCACCGCTTCGACTTGGGTTACAAGTGTTTGGAGCTCCTCGTAGGTCAGGAGTTGAGAGCCAATCACTCGATTTAAATGAGCCTTGACAGACTTTACCCCGGCTTCAGCTAGTCCCGAAAAATGTGGGGCTGAAGGAGGATGTGTACTGAAGGCAATTTGCTCATTTTGAGCTGCCTCTTCCATGAGAGGAGCCAGTTGACGATAGGCACCAACGAAGTTGGTCCCACAGTCGCTGAAAATATGAGTGCAACGACCTCGACGGGCTATAAAGCGCCGGAGGGCTGCAATGAATGCTTCTGATGAAAGGTCAGAAGCAATCTCTAAATGTAAAGCCTTTGTGGCAAAACACACAAAAAGGCACAAATAGACCTTTTGTGATCGAGCTCCTCGTCTACGTTTACCAATGATAACGTTAAAGGGACCTGCGTAGTCACAGCCGACTTTCGCAAAGGCCTTCACACCAGACACTCGAGTTGAAGGTAACTGCGCCATTACTGGCTGAACAGGAGTAGGATTAACTCGAAAGCAGCGAACACACCTGTGCAAACAACGCTTTATGGCTCTCCTCGCTGAGAGAACCCAGAACCTCTGGTTTAATAAAAATTGGACAGCTTGAGGTCCAGGATGCATGTTCGAGGCATGCACATCCTCAATAATTAAATTGGTAAGCCTATGGTTATTAGGCAATAACGCCGGATGTTTGGCGTCATAAGTCAGTGGTGCATTGTTTAATCGACCACCGACTCGGAGAATCGAACCCTCGCTGATGAACGGACTTAGCTTCCTCATGGGCTTGGTCAGGGCCTTTCCCTTTTTTAAGTGTTCAATTTCCTCGGCGAACATCTGATGCTGGGTACGTGACACCATCAAACTGAGCGCCTCCTCCATTTCCGATGCAGTAATAGCACCTGTCTCACATGGGAGTTTCCGCGCTGATTTGATAAATCTTTGCACATACACCACCACTCGCTGAATTTTCTTAAGAGAAGAAAATCTGAATAGTAGGTGCATGATTCCATCGTCGTGTGTGCTGGTTGTAATAAGAGCAGTTTTCTTCTGCTCTTGTTCCGACAAGAGAATGGCTTGTGATGAAATCTTTTGTACAGATGGCCAGTGTGCTTGTGATTTAGATAGCCACTCAGGACCATCAAACCACAATGGGTGCTCAATGAGCTTTTCTGGCAGTAGCCCGCGAGACACGCAGTCAGCGGGGTTGGATTTTGTGTCGACGTAATTCCAGGTAGCTTGCGGCAACTTACGTTGGATGCGACTGACACGATTGGCGATGAATGTCTTCCACCGAGTTGGAGATGACTGGATCCATGCCAATGTGATCATGGAGTCCGTCCAAGTGTAAATTCCTTGGGGACTCAACAGTGGTGCTAGTGATTTCAATACGAAACACATTAGGTCTGCAACAAGCACAGCTGCGGCCAACTCGAGACGCGGGAGTGTGCACCGTTTTACAGGGGCTACCCTGGACTTGGCTGAAAGAAGGTGAACTCGGACTGTACCATCCGGAAGTTCATATCGGATATAAATGGCTGCGCCATATCCGGCTTCCGACGCGTCTCCAAAGCCATGCAGCTGATAGTTGATTGCCGCTGAGTTTGTAACTTGCCTTGGAATTGTCAATTTTGATAACTGGGGAAGTTCTTGAATGTATTGTGTCCACAATTGGACAATCTCCTGAGGAGGTTCTTCGTCCCAGTCTAAGCCTTGCAGCCACAGTTTCTGGACAAGGCATTTTGCGAAAAATGTGAGAGGAGCTATTAAACCCAAAGGGTCAAAAATCCGTGCTAACTCGGACAGAATATTGCGCTTGGAGCAGTTTCGGTCAATAGGGCAAACTTTATACACAAAATTATCAGTGTCCGGAACCCATGTTAACCCTAAAACCTTCACGAAGTTGTCTTGATCTAAATCACACGTTTGGGATTTAGAAAGGCAGTGCGTCGAAGGTAGGTGATCAAGCAAACTGGGTTCATTACTGGCCCATTTTCGTAATTCAAACCCGCCTTTGGCCATGATGTCAATGAGCTGCTTCTGAAGAGCGAGAGCTTCCTCTGTTGTAGAAGCCCCACAAGGGACATCGTCCACGTATATATCACGCTTCAAAACCTCAGCGGCTAAAGGAAACGCCGTACCTTCATCCTCAGTCAGCTGCTGTATAACACGCAATGCCAAGAATGGCGAAGATGCAACACCATAGGTGACGGTGTTCAATTCGTATTCCGCAACAGGCTGAGAGGGATCAAAACGCCACAGTATGCGTTGTAAATGGAGGTTTTTGGAGCTTACTAAGATTTGGCGGTACATTTGCCTAACGTCAGTGGTAAATACCACGTTGTGGAGGCGAAAACGTAAAAGAATAGCGGAGATATCAGTTTGAAGTTTGGGTCCAGTCAACTGAAACTTGTTTAACGAATTTCCGTTAGCATCCCCGGCCGAAGCATCAAAAACCACACGGAGACGCGTTGACGAGCTATTCTCGTTAATGACGCAATGATGCGGTATATAGTACGCGTCAGACCGGTGTGTACCCTCCGGGGGGACTTTGGTCATATGACCACTATCGACATAATCTTTCATAAAATCCGAGTAAGCCTTGTTAAGTTCAGGCTTTTGTTTGAGGCGATTCTCGCATGCATGGAATCTTCTCTGGGCAATAGATCGCATGTTTTTGAAAACAGGCGTTTCATTTTTCATAGGAAGTTCGACTATGTATCGACCCTGGTCATCACGTGCATGTGTTTTTGAAAACATGTCTTCACAGAGAATATCGTCTGGAGAGCTGGCCAAAGGATCACCAGGGATGTCTTCCACTTCCCACAATCGTTGTATGGCTGTAGCCAAATTTTGATCAGAGATGGCTAAACAAGCATTCACTTGCTTAGATCCTGCACATGGTACAGACCCCATTAGAACCCAACCATAAATGGTATTGAGGGCCATGGGTGAACTGCCCGTAGCTGGAATGGATCCAGGTAATAAGATGGACGGCCATATTTCAGCCCCCACTAAAGCATCAATCGCACCAGGGATATGATGTGTGGGATCAGCAAAGCTGATGTCTTTAAACATAATCCATGCTGTATTATCAACCTTGAAGGAAGGCATATCCCCACAGATCTGAGGAATGACAATGGCTTCGAAGGCCATCTCATTATGTGCAGAACCACCCCGAGGACGGGTGGTGCAATGTACCTTCCCAAGGTCAGCAACTTCATTATTGCTCAAACCATAAACTGGCACTCCACTTCGCGACTTCGTAAGACCTAACCGTTTAGCACAAGAATCGGTCATGAAATTAGCTTGGCTACCTGAGTCAAGCATAACACGAATTTCTTGGAAATTACCCCATTTATCCAACACTTCAACCTTAGCTGTTGACAGCAAGACTGTTTTACCAGCATTTAATGTATTGGTTAAAACATTGACGGCATTCCCAGAAGGGGAATGGTCTTTTTCCTGCGATGTCAACGATGCAGTAGGTTTAGTGTCCTTGGACTCCTGGGGAACATAAGGAGTCTTCGAAGGCCAGTGAAGAGCCGTATGATGACTACGACCACCACAGGTACGGCAACATGACTTGGAACGGCAAGTCTTGCTCGTATGGTTAGTACGTAAGCATCTAACACACCATTGCTTGGCTTTGACAGTATCATACCTCTGTTGGGGCGATAAAGACTGAAAGTCTGTACAATGGCCAATAAAATGATCTTTAGAACAATATGAACAACTATTGTTCGTGCTGGCAATCAGTGTAGTGGGTGGAATTTGTTTATCCGATTTATTAGCGGCCGGTTTTTTACCGGCGGCGGCGCCGTTCTTCGGCGGGGACGCGACAGCAGGTGACGTGTCTGACAGTGTGGAAGACCTCTCCCAAGCTTGGCAATATTTTTTTACAAATGTTGTTAACGTGTCGAACGTTGGAATGTCTTGTGACGTCACGGTCATCTCAAACTCTTTACGAGTGGATGCGTGTAATTTACTCAACAGAGTATGAAAAAGAAGAAAATCCCACTTTTCGATCGGTAACTGAAGATTTTTAAGAATAGCTAGATTCTCAGAAAACGTGTCTAATAACTGTCGTAAACACGTTGCATTGTTTGCGGCAAGCTTGGCGTTGAGAACAGCCTCCCACGACATAAACGCAAGATGACGCTTATTCTCGTATCTGTTTATTAATGTACTGTACGCTACGTCATAGTTCGCTTCCGACAGTGGAAAGACCTTAATTAAGTCTAAAGCAGGTCCTTTCAGAGAAGACAGAAGGTAGCTGAACTTTTCTACCTTTGATAATGACTCACTTTTGTGTATCAAAGTATCAAAAAGATCCCGAAATGGTAAAAAGTTTTTATAATCACCATCGAAATGTTTTAGTTCGATTCTCGGCAATTTAACTTGCGCTTGCGGCTTGTTGTGGCGCGGATGTTCGTGGAACTCACTAGAGTTCATATTTGGTTCGGGTGTGACAAACGTAGGTTTTGGTGTGACACCACCAAAAACTTTGTTCTGTATTTCCAGAATGTCGGAATAAGTCTCGTCAAACGTCTGCCTGACCATATCTTGCTCAGAGAATAATTCTTCATCATTTGGACCTATGTCAGCCAGAATCTTGTTATGAGACTCATCAAATTCTTTTAACATTTCTGGTAAGCGAGAACACCATGCAGTGAATCTGTCTCGATACGCTTCATCAGTTTGACACCGCTTTGCACAAAGATAGGCATCATTTAACCGCTTCATAACCACACGCCGTCGGATGTTAATAATAGGGTCTAAAGGATCCATTATGAGTCACACAGTTATTGTCCGTACAATACACAGAATTACAAAAAATATATAAACACTAACAACGTCACCCTAATACTGGCGATCAATCAAAAAACTAATTCACAAAATGTGCGTTAATAAAATATTAAAAAGAATATTTATTGGGGTATTAACCACTCTATAGATATCACTTGGAATGCACTAACAAAGAAGCGAGGCGGCCGATCGACCACGTGTAGATAATGACAATTACGACAAAATAATATGTTTACAGTGATTTTAAGTGCACAGATTAATTATTTAACCTACCTGCCAATATATTTTAATGTCAATCCATAGGTCGTATTAGGTACGAATCTACAAATCCGAGATCTGGAGGACCAAAGAATGTGGCGTAATTATCTTCGATTGAAGGACTGTGAAGGACCAATTGGCAGATGGTTTAGGTTCAAAGGTTCTAGTCACGATTAGAGATCCCTCTAATAATATAACACATAAGAAAGTGCTACTCACCGAAGTAATATATGGTCGCTTTCTTCTTACACCGGCGCCGGGCTACCTCGATTGCTAAGTGTTCCTTAATTTAAGTAGTCTTTATGTAAATTTATATATATTTGTCCACACAAACACCACACACAGTTGAGCACTAGATTTAAGCGTTTTTCTTCACTCAAATAATATTAATAAAGGTTTTTTGGTTCGGCTCGCGTTCCACCGTACTGAATTGGAAGCATCGAATGCGTAGGGTAGAAACCGCGCATTTCATATTTTAATAATAGTGCAATATGCATGATTTCGAAACGCTTAGCGACATCTAGCGGCTATTCACACAAACTTAAATGATACATTAGAAGAAAGACAAAAATCGTGACCTTTTTATTGAACCTAATACCAAACAATGGCGAACTGGACGAATGTTGACGCCTTGCCTTACGACATAGTCCTATTAGCCAAGATTGACATCATGAATGTATTATTTTATTTGCAAAGTATTTTTATTATTATTAACAATATTGTTATAGACTAGTTAGTGGATGTTGAATAGACGTGGTTCATAACTATGGATATCGAGTCTTTTAAAACGTCTAGGCATATTGTTTAATATTACTTATATAACTAATGCATGCTGAAACATAATGTTATGTTATGTATCTATGTTCTTTAAAATCAGTTTGTGACAATAAACGATTATTCTATTCTATTCTATATATGCCCATGTGGCGAGACATAGCTGAGCATCCACAATAAATATTTGATTGATTGATTAAATATTTGTTTGACTAAGGTACTAAACCAAATAGACTCAAATGTAGACAGTAATCGGTTTTTATGATACGTATGTACAATCGGATATTTATAATATAAGTTATAAATAACAAATCCTTAATATAATATTCAGTACTAAATATAAATTATTCATCTCAGAAAATAGGCAATTATTATCCAAAATTCAATGGAGTTCCACAGGGCAGTATTCTGGGACCGGTTCTCTACCTCATGTTAAAAAAAAAGTACTTATTATACGTATACTTGGTATATTATTTGGCTAATCTTGATCTAGTTTGCTCTTTATTGTTCTACACGTGTTTTGTCACACTAAGGATTATAAAATATTAATAAATGCTTTTCATATTCAGGTTCGACAGTCATTGGAAGCTCTGTCAGGAGTGATACTGACAGATATGGCGCAAAACCATGGAATCAACATCGATGTGCCGAACGAAACTGCCTTCAGTTAGCGCCGTACTGCGTAAGTTAAGGACAAATGGTGGGTTAATTGACGATTTATTTATTTGCTACTTGGTTTTGTGCTTATTAAGTGATTTTTAGTGCATTTTCAACGATTTCGGACGCAAGAGTTTTGTGATAGTGTATGATTAGGCTCTCTTCACACAGGTGCGATGACCTCGCGCCACTACACTTGTCTAACGAAAGCCTAATGTTGTGAGACCAATGATCAGTATACTAAGTAAAAAAAGCTCATTGTTTAAAAGTATATTCGTCCATAAGTTGCGGTTCAGAATAGAATAAGTTTGACGGAATATTACTGATTTAATGTCACTCATTTACGAAAAAAAAGAGGTTTACAATTTCATACGTTTTTACCTGTTTCGATGAAATTCTTAAGCTCAATTTGCTCCAACGTTAATAATTGCTAATAATTAAATAGTTGACAGATTTCATAGAAAAAGCCTCATTGACTATATAATGTTATCCATTTATTCATTTTGTTACCAGAATCTTGTCAATGTTTCTATAAATCCTGTCGTCTGCGCATTGTTACCGGATTCGCAAAATTAATTTTGTTAGAGCATCTTCTTATCTTGAACAAATCCTTAATCTGTCCAGATATCGATTGCTTTTTCAATTGTACAGTTATCTAAGTGTTAAATGTGATTATTGTACATAAGAGAAGTAGTTTTGAATCCAGTTCGATGCGTGTCTGTGAGGCACTGCTACGTCATATTGTGTTAAACACGATGTTAGGATATAGATTGCGGGAGATGGAGTCAATGTAAATGTAAGTTGACTTTGGCTTAGTTTTAAAACGTCTGTAAAATATTTAATTTGTTTTAAATCTCTGTGAAGAAACATAATTAGCTATTAGTGTTTAAATGACGTTTTCCTTCGCGTTACTAATGTCCAAAACGAAAATTGCCAAGAGCTAATAAATTTCCAACAATAAAAATCGACAATCGGAAAAAAATGTCCAGCTATAAAGATTACTGATCGTAAAAATGCTCAGTCCGAATAAAATACGAACTCATTAAAAATTTAGAACTTTATGTTTGGTTGGATACTGTACTGTTTTGGTTTTTACAAATAGATCATTTTTAATAAGTACGTACTTACCCTAAGCCAAAGTTGGTCTTCTTTTAGTAACGAAAGGTGTCGTCATAATCACAATTGGATAAGTTCAAGATTATTGTTACCACGACATTCGTTTTACAGCATGTAAAGCGAGCTAAAGTGGTACTTACCAGAAAGTATTTAACTTCCTGAGCTTAAATAATTGTGAATGTGATATTGTCAGATAAGAAAGGCAGTGGTGCTAGTAATAGGTAAGGACAATTTAACATTACATTCCTTGGTAGAAGCAATTTGTGAAGTGGTGCCTGAATATTGATTAACGGGTTCCTTACTTGCAATTGTAATAGAATTCTATTGCATTTACACACACTGCAATCACACTAACAACATGTAGTCTTTATGAAATTATATTGATTGAAAAATCAATATAATCATCAGAAATTCCAACCATGTGCAATCAGCAGTGTGAATTTGCAATTAGTTTGTACAATTGCTTCAGTTTTGAATCCCATTGGGCATGATTTTCTTAAATTACTATCGAATCTTCATTAGTGTTGCAATAGACTCGAGTCCTCCAGTTCTATCATTAGGACTGATAGTCAGTTTACGCGACTCGACATTAAAACGAAAATGCTGTTTTAAAATTATCGACGACCTCGATTTAAATAAACATTGTTCAAAACAGCGCCATCTATATACCTGATTGTGGTACTACAGACTCCATCTGTCGTCAGTGTTTAATATCAACAACATGTATTATTAATACTTTAAATAAACAGGTTTTAAAATCACACTTACATACATATTTTGCATCTTCTATGCTACGAAGACACCTATGTTTACGAATAAACAGTTTGAAGTTTGAAGTCTACATAATGGGTGGCATTATTCACTGACACAACACAATCATTATTTTATTCATCATTAGACCTCCAGTCGTTTAGTGCACTCGACTCTTTTTTTTATCACGAGTCTTTATAATAATATGTTTGCTCGAGTTCTCATCATATTGCGACGTTCGACTCTACT
Organism: Metalampra italica; assembly: GCA_949699065.1. Classification (NCBI taxonomy): domain Eukaryota; kingdom Metazoa; phylum Arthropoda; class Insecta; order Lepidoptera; family Oecophoridae; genus Metalampra; species Metalampra italica. The sequence continues at coordinate 5,644,958 of OX452987.1, forward strand.
CTAGACTTCGAGCGCTATCGAGCATATGCGCGCTCCGAGTCCTGCATAATCGAGTCTCGTCTTCAAAATTACGAAATCAGAACTCGAGCCTTTTGCAACACTAGTCATAATTTTATACGAAATTTGTTTAGTATAAATTATTGTTTGCCAAAAAGTTTTCTTGCTGATTGAAAACTCGAAGCTCAAATTCGATATTTTGCAAAGAAAAAGCAAGAAAATGATAAGTTTCCATATAATTATTTGGTACAGCCAACCTAAGTTACTATTGGAAATCCTTAAGTCAAATTATGACTTGCGAATAATGTTGTATTTATATCAAGATGCGTTGTTAATTTATTAATTTTATGTAATTTGATATCTATTATAATTTCATGTTCTAGTCTTCGGTAAAGCTCAAGGGATTTTTTTTCAATTCTATGAGGTTTATTTTATAGTATGTACTTATTATGTTTTTAGGAATTTATTTTAAAAATCTACCAATTTTAATTCGGTTATTGTGTTTTTCCATATAAATAACTGTTATCAAGACATGTTCTAAAGCAGTATTGAATGTAATCAAAAGTTGTATACTGTAATTTACTTGGTGTTCGTATATTTACCAACATGTTACATATAGTTTGCGAAACATTGTATACTGTAAACTTTACATTAATTATTGTCTGGTTATGTAATTACGTAAGTTATGTGTCATTGTGTATATTGTTACATGTAGAGATTGGCACTTATTATCGAGCAGACATCATTTACACATTTTGACTCTTCATTTTGTCCGCTTCTTTTTAATTTCCAAGAAAAGAAATTTACCGAATGCATGGTTTGATTAAACCAATCAAAAGTACTTATTTTCTTTGATAAAATAATGCGGTATAGCTGAAGTTAATTTGGTAGGTAAAAATAGCTAGAAGCAGTCTAGTAATAGATGTTTCAAAAATTACATTTATAACTTATATTCAAAAGATAGTGAAAAAATATGTTATTTTTTAATTTGAGAACATACATATTTTGTTTTGATTGCAAAAGTTAATGTCAAATTCCAAAAAAGTGTGCGAAGTCAGAGGCGCTCTAATAAAGCAATAAATAATAATAAAAACTTACGCTGGCGGCATAACCATAAAAAACAGATAATGACACTTCTTATATAGGTAATGAAGTTGCTAGTGATCATGAAGACCGATCTCAGCTTTCATTAAGCGTATCACAGACACACCCGGCCCGCGGTGGCGGTCTGTTGTATTTATTCCCTATGCAATGTATGTGACCGCAGGCCGTAGCCTCAATAAGCAAATGATGGCCGCGCGTGTTTGTTGTCTCACATACATTGCATAAGGAATTCAACAGGCCGCCACCGCCACCCAGGCCGCGTGTGTCTGGGGTACGCACTATTACTTACTCTGTGGGTACGCATTAAAACAAACTAAGTACCTAGGTACTTGTGTGAGTTGGTCACTCGATTGATATTATGCGCCAATCTGTACACGACGATCACAATGTGTTGTTTCTTTGCGCAAATTCCCTGCGTTGTGACGTTACTTAGTAAAACAGCTCACGTTTTGTAAGGCCTAAAGTTCTAAGTTACCATCTGTGCCAAAGTGGTTGTTCACTTCATTTTCAACATTTCAAACGACAAGTTGGGCCTCTGTCAACCTTATTCCATTAACATTAGGCTGTGTTTACACAGTTCCCCTATCGTTACGAGTCATTGATCAGGTGTTATTAGTAATATTGCCAAAGACAAAAAATAGACTATTAGAAGTATCATACGGTAGTTAGAAATTTATTATAGAGAGGTTTGTACAATAGCTAGTATTAGGTTATATTATTTAATTATTGTCGTACTTTTGTAATGTAGTAGTATAATTTTGTGGACAAAGTTTTTAATTGAACTGTGCAATAAATTAAAACAGTGAATATAAAGAAATAGGATACATTAATTATGACCAAGAATTTTTATGTTGTATTTTGTCACGTTGAAAGCAATCTAACCGTCATAGTCAGAATGTAAAATAAGCCATTTTATAAAGTGCCTAGATCAATTAGGTATCTAACAGAGCAGTCGTAGTGTACCTACTGTATATTTGCCACCAGTGTTAGAGTAGGCTGTTTAGTGACTGGGGAATGAGAAGTATAGAAGAATATACAATGTATACAAGAAGTATATACTATGTTCAACAATTCATAGTTCTACTCACAGTTTCAGTTTTGGCATTTTATAAAATGGCATCCATGGTTTGTCTGTGACGGTATATTTATTTTTATATTTGTGTTAACATTAAACTGGAGCCATATCACGTGGTCAGTTTAAAAGTGCAATGGTATCATTCATGTTGTGTGACTGTAATAATTGTATGTTTCACATAATTATGTTATTTCTACTGCGTAGGAATTGTAATTGTTTGGTTATCGGACGTTTTTGTATATTGTGTTTGGAAATATGATTTGTTTGTTGTTTAATGTAAATAATAGATAGAGGAGTTATTTGAACGTGTTGTTTTATTTCGAAAATTTATAAAAATCATTACCTTTATAGGAAGCAGAGAAATGTGTAGGCAGGCATAAATAATGACTGTTTTAAATAATTGGCATTTGAAATGCAAGTGCACTAGTCGGTGGAATTTTTTTTAAAAAACTTCGAAATTTGACCCAATTTTTAAAGCGAATCTTGATTTTTAAAAATGAACTATTAAGGCTCTACTTGGCGCTCCGTTCTCTCTACCTTCTCCGTGAAGATAATTATGTAATTTTTTAGGATATTTAAAAAAGGAACCGACTAAAATAAAATCCTGTGTTTGAGACATGGTTGGATGTTTACCGACACAACTGCCATTGTTAGACAGATTGCCGCATTTGATATTAGCGGAATTTACCATCTTGCTTGACTCTTAACAAGTGTGAATAAAATTGTCTGTTTATTAGTATAGTAACAACCTACTTAGATGTTTTAAGAATTTGGTTTAAAATGAACAATCTCCATGTGCTTTTCTGTTTCACTGAGGTGCAGAGCTAGTGTGTAGGGAGAGATTTTATAAGAAATGAGACTACAATTAATATCAATATAACTTTATTAAAAAATAACAATTTGTTTTATGATACACTAAAAGCTACTTGAGTACGATACGTGACCGAGTTACAAGAACAGTACAATTCTGTAACAATAAATAAGCATTTTTAATTAGCTTAATCCGAAAAATTACAATTAGGTACTGTATTCACAACATAGGAAGAATTGGAAACCGCTTTTATAAAGTCGGACGTTTTAAAATAGAATCAGAACAGAACCACCATTTTTCATTTATGGATACTTTTTGTTAGTTTAATTTTCAACAATTGTAAGTGGTTATGCGTCGTTTTGGTAAGTGTAGAACCATCAGCTCTGAAATAGAATAACCGCATGCCATGTTGAAATTCTTTAAGAGTTTTTTTAGTCGCATGGATGCGATAGATGGCGCTGTATGCTGACTTGATAGCTCAGTTGGTTCAAAACTAAAACAACCACTTTAATACCTATTTGAAATCTAAACCGTATAGTCCCCTTGGTTTTGTTTGAAGCTTGTCTCGACCCCCCGACCCACGGCGCCGTCTACTTGTTCTTGGAGAGCGTGCGCTGCTTCTCTGCGTGCTGCACCAGCTGCTTGTCGGTGGCCAGGCCCTTGCGCGCGCGCACCGCGTCCATGTACGCCTTGGCGCGGTTCACGCCGTCCCACTTCTCGCCCCAGTGCAGGAGCTCCTCCTCGGTGCGCGGCTGCCAGAACGGGTCTATGTCTAGCACCTGCAAATTGAAAATGAAATTGAAAGAAAGTGAGAACGAAAAAGTTATTCACATGTCCTTAAAGAAGAAAGTCTTTAACCAGTGCGTCCTGCCAGTCATGACTTACGACGCAGAAACGTGGACACTGACGGTGGGTTGATCCACAAGTTGAAGGTTGCTCAGCTATAGGGCTATGCTCGGAGTTTCTTTGAGGAGCAAATCCGAGGGAAGGTCACTGATATAGGTCAATCAGCAATAGGAAGTGGCAGTGGGCTGGTCACATGTGTCGCAGAGAGACCGCTGGTGGGTCAGCATAGTGGGGGAAGCCCTGCAGGTGGACCGACGACCTAAAGAAGGAGGCCGGAAGCGGAGGGCGGAAGACCGGGTATGGTGGTGTTCACAGGGGTAGGCCTAGTGACTAGCAGTGGCCGTTGAAGGGTTAATATGTAATGTATGTACATAGAATTGCTCAATACATTATTGCAGGGACTACACCTGTACCTGTAGGTGTTATCTACTACTAATAATAAAGAGGTAAAGTTTGTTTGGATGGATGTGTGTTAGAAGTAATCTTTGTAACTACAGAACCGATCTCAATAATTCTTTCGCTGTTGGATAGTTAGTACTTTGTGTGTGAACATAGGCTACTTGGGAAAGTGGACGGGGAAGGAAAAGGGGAAGGCGAAGAGGAAGGGGGTAGTATTTTAACGCAAATGAAGTCGTGGGGCGTTTGCTAGTCTTATATAACTTACTTCCCAGTGGCTGAACACAAGTTGCGGCGTGGCGAGGCCGGAGGTGTGCGTGCGCAGCTCTCGCGCGAACTTGAAGCTCTCCGCGACGGGCATGGCGGCGCGCACGCGGAACGACGCCGACCCGCCCTGCAGGTCGCTGGCCACCACGCGCCCGTGCCGCCGCCCCAGCGCCGCGTACAGCTTGCCTGACAAACGAACCTTCGTTAACAAACACACACAGAAATACGTTGGCCATAATACATTCGTGTCCAAATGGAAGTTGGGCCAATAAAAAAAAGTCGTTTTGAACCTATGAATGAAAGTTTGAATATTTTATCTAAAATTATAATAGAAACCTCTGCTTATAAAATACTAGCTGTTGCCCGCGGCTCTGCCTCCGTGGAATAAGTTTTTTCCGCGGGAACAGTTTGCCGCGGTAAAAGTAGCCTATATGTTATTCCAGGATATAAGCTATGTACCAAGTTTCATCAAAATCTGTTCAGCCGTTGAATGGCCGTAGCGTGAAAGAGTAACAAACATCCTTACAAACTTTCGCCTTTATATTATTAGCAGGATTGGTCGAATATTTACATACCTACAACCTTATGCATCTGAGAAATACTCCTAAAGATCATAAGTTGATACAAATATGTACTTTGGATCTCAACCTGTGTTTATGTAAGTCTTTAAAAAATACTAGGAATATAACAAAATTAAGTTACGGCCAGGATGAAACTGTAATCTACAATCGACCTAAATATAATTATGTATAACTTTTAACTTCCTCAAGGTTGAGGAGACTAGTATAGTTTCAACTTAGCTCACTATAAAGTAGTTTCGACTTAGTAGAACCTTTTTCACGTAGGTTGTCTGCAAACTAAAGGTGAGTGACTATCAAGTAACAGTAGGCACGCGATGCCTACAGGAGGCTCGGAAAAAACTTCGACCACCCAAAAAAGTTCGCTTCGTGCTGTCACAGGGATCGCTTGATTGAATCAGGGCCGCATTAAGTGTTTCAAGCATGAGTCTCGTAAAGTTACACAAGTTACAAGCGCGTTTGTGGAAATTATTTCCCATGACTTATTTGTAAGCCTCGATTGGAACCCCAAGACGATAAAGCAACAAGCCATCATTAGAATAGTTGCGATGGTAAAATCAATGTCGCTATCTGTGGGAAATTCTACAACATAATATGATTTGACGTTTAGTTTAACATCCTTGATTTTTAATCTCAAACTGGGATGTTCTCCTGTGCTATGGAAATTGTACAGGACAATATACAAATATAACACCCAGATGGGGATTAGGAACCAACTCGTTAGTACAAATTGTACAAAGTTGTCTGTCCCCGGTGGAATCGAACCCACCACGAAAAAGTGACAGTAAGCGGAGGATCGAGCATGGTCAGTCCTTAGACGAAAGTAGCACGAAGCAAAATACCTAAGCTCTATGAGCTGAAAATAAAGAAAATTAACACATTAGGTTCTGTATCAGCTCTAAGAACTAGCGCTATAGCAAGGCATACCCTACTACTATCTACAGAGGACCATTCTATAGCACCTTAGGCTTGTGGCTATAGAATAGTAGAACACACATGTGTGGTAGGACATAGACAACAAGGGAACAGCAGACGACCACAGGATGATTTGATATCAACACAACACGCGTTTCTTTCATAACGTTATAATCCATCCAAGCACGCGCTTGTTTAGCTTGCAAGTAAATCCAAGACTGTACAAATATTCAGCGGTCAGCCGCGTAGAAAAATTCCAAGCTTTTTACAGATTCGTCGCGGCCATTTTGAGATGAAAGTGGGGGCTTCCGGCCGCGGGCGTGCATCCGGTTGGATTGGTCACGTCCGCGATGCTCTACGCTTCTATTTGCCCAGTAAATAAGGGAGCTTTTTGTAAGCACGCGTGCATACAGAGTGGAGATAAAACTGAACATTATTTTTGAAGGGTGCCAAAGTATGTGAGAACAAGTTGCAAATCGCAGTCTTGCTATCTCAACCACGTATCTGCGAGTGTGAGAAGTTTCTGATATAAACTTTATGGCCACCAAAATAAAGTTTATATTTTAATTTGTTACACGTGTAGATGCGTGTTTGAGATAGACGTTCCCACTAATTTGATTGAAATTTAATAAAATTTTATTGACGATTATATTAGATAGGTATATGTAAGTAACTCAAACGTAGTAACTTATCATACAACGTGACTTCATACAAACTAATTTAGGTAAGTATGTATTTGTACTTTTAAGTATCCGAATATATTCTGTATTCCGTGTAACAGACTACTTATGCCGGCCGATGCAATTGGGCCTCCCACGGGACTTGTAAAGCACCCTGTAAAGTTAACTATTTGAACTCCAAGACGTTAAGAACGTTAACGAAAAAAGATATCACTATGTAACGGGAAATACACACTTTCATAATTGTTAAGAGCAGTCGTTTGGAATTTGGCCGCAATTTGTACCTACCGATAAAATAAAAACAAATGATATGGTTATTGCAGTATGTAGGTAGGTAGGTATGTAGCTAAAAGTATGTAGGTAGAGAATAGATGCATGTTAGGGGAGGAGCGCACTTTGAACATTGACGGAAATTTAGTACGAAATATAAAATAACATAATGCAGTACAAGTACCAAGTAATTAGGAAGTAAATTTAGTATTCTTCGACGTGCCTAGCTGTGCCTATCGTTAACACTCTCAAATTCCCGGTTTAAAAAGTCCACTGCTGGACCAGACATCTCCCAAAATGTTGGAAGCTTTATCCGCGGCTGGAAGTGGATGGCGGAGTAGGTACACTGGGAAAGGTAATTAAATACGCCTATTAACAAATTATTGTATGTCAGAAATGACTGGATGTGTTGAACACATAATTATAATTTACCATCTTAAGCTGTACCACATTTATAACAATAAAAAATATCATCATCATCATCATTTCACTTCACAGAAAGACTGGGAGTGCAGTAGTAACAATGTCCATACAATACCATCGCATACATTCAAACATCATCAACCCACATTGGGACATAGGCCAATCCCAAGACACGGCCGATTTTCGGTTATTCGCTAAAGCGTAAACGCAGATCTAGCCGGAGGGGGGCGCCCCACACTATTTTACATTTACTGACTGCTCTCAAATGGTTAAGAAAAACATCGTGAGGAAACCTTCACCGAAGAATGAATTCTTAGATGTATGTGAGTGAAGTCCACCAACCAACCTGTACTGGGCTAGCGTGGTGGACAATAGCTCTAACGCTCTCGTTGAGAGAGTAGGCCTGTGCGACCACATTGGACACATATTAATAGGCTGATGATAATAAAGGCTGGTATGGTTACTCACTGTTAAAGACAATGCACTCCCGCCTTAACTAACGTTTTCCTAAAACACCCGCGAGTGATGTCATCGAAGGCCGAGCGTAATTCCAAGCGGCCGCAAGCCCGCGGTTCCATTCAGTAAATAATTACTACACTGCCTCATGAATGGCGACCAGTTCGCGAGATCGTAACGAGTTCGTGAAAGTATTTTTATGGGGAACCAATGTGCGAGCTAAAAATAACAGCGGTTAGTCATGTTAAAGAAATATATCCAGGAATTTTTTATGCGTGAAAGTTTGAGTTTGATTTCTAGAAGAGACGAGTTGATTTCGCGATTTCTGAAACCATTTTCCAATGTATATAATTGTATATGAATTAGAGTTTTACAACAGAGATAGGTAATTGCAGTGGCGTGTTGACGCGCATTGGAGGACTATGTCCAGCAGTGGATATTGATATGCTGATGATGAATGAAGAGAATTGAAAATTATTATTGTATTAAAGCACTGCCTCAACCTGGAGAGGAAACCCTATTTAGGTGCAAAACATTCTGTCATTTTTCACGGGGGTTAAACGCCCATATGCTCAGTTGAACGCTATCGCTAAGAACACACACAAGTAACAAATCGAACATATTAATCGAACATAACCCTTCCAACACATCGATACCGTTTAAGGCCTGGTCTTGTACTTCAGCAGATGATACGCTAGAGTATGGCAACTGTCATCAGTGATGCTATACGGTACCTATATACTCATAGAAAGAAATAATGTAGACAAAATTAAATGGAATACGAAATTCGAAGCCGGGAAAATATGACAAAGAATTGTCTTTGGCATGCTATTTTTGCGGCAACACCGACATGGCAACGGATTTATATCAAAACATTTCGCTATCAAGGCAGATTTACTACCAAGCGGAGCTTAATCCATAACCATAATGTATGTTATGTCTGTGGTTATGTCGACATACGACGCCGGTATGAAAACCGTTGTGCCCTATATCCCTATCCGTTAGTAACGGACCCGTCCTCTCAGGACATCCGTCTGTCAGCCAAGAACTGACAGCCCGGCATACAACGATCACTACGCATAGCGGTATGGCGGTATGGCAGCAGTATAAAGACTATACCTATTTATTTTCGGAATATTAATCTTATTGAATATTCCACAACAGGTCTACCCTTACAATAAGTCGCGATCATGCCTGCATGGTCACTTGCTATTTTCAAGCACACATTTACCGAAGAACCTGTGTCCGTAAGTATCGTCAAGCTAAAAAAATGTAAGCAAAGCTTTTCGTGTTGTTTTTTTGCTTTTTTGAAATCATAAAGCATGTATACCGCGAGCTTGAAGTCCACTTCACGTTTATTATGACTTATTTGTATCTAAAATTACCTATAATAAACTTATCTATGTATTTAGAAAATGTTACTTAAATACCTAACTATTATATATGACCACATTAATCAAATGCTTGCTTGATTTTGAAGAATGGTTGCGTTAAAGTGCCAGCTTTAATTAACATATTTCATTTTCAGATTTACCATCCTCCCTCCTAGGTTTAAGCTTAAAGGGCAGACTAGGTGTAGGTAATGCAATACGACAAAACTTACGGCAATAAATACTGGCCCATTTCCTATCTAAGGTGATAACAGCGGGCCGCATCCGCCAGTACCTACACAACTTCGCAACTGAGAAAAACTAATTTTTTACACTCACGCATCAACGGTTATAAGGCGACGACGCGCGTCCGCTGCGTGATTTCTGATCCCATCAAATCGGAAGCTGAGATTACCGTGTAATTTGTCCCCGATAGGGTTGCCAGGTTGGAAAATTTAAAATATCTGTCAGCTACATCAGAAGGCGGTTAAGAAAAGCGTATACATAGGTGTTGGAAAACAACCGGTGTAAATGAACACTAAACATCACGTATGGACTTTTGACAATTGGAACTTTACCACCAAGGGTATAAAAGCTTCGCTTATCTGCCATCCCTCTTCTGAGACGAGACTAAGCGCGAACGGGTAAAAACCGTCGCCGGCCCGACTTGTCGGCTATTACCCGAGACCGGCGGCCGACCGACATAACATTTTTACTCCCATCCTGCCGGCGGCTTCCCGTCACGATAACGCATAACATAAGAGTAAATTAAATCCGTTCGGAAGTTGCGGATATTCGTTAATGGCAAGTGGCAGCGCTCGCGGCCCGGTGAGGCCTTTCCGTTGAAAAGTGGCGATAAACAAACGCCAAGTCGTTCGACGCTTTTAAAATTAATAGGCTATGCAGTGTATAAAATAACGACTACCAGTAGTTCAGGGGCATTCAATACATCAAATACTGAACCACTTTTAGTGTGCAAGTGATGGAACGTCTAAATAAAAATGTTTGATCTTAAATACGAATGCTTATACATTTTTTTATTCTTAATCGTCCTTAAGACTTGGGCTATCAAATGCAAAAGTAATTTTTCAATCAGATTGGTAGTTTCAGAGATTAGCGCGTTTAAACAAACAAACTTTTCAGCTTTACCTTACCTATAGATAATAAAAAACTTTTTTTTTAAATGAAAAATATTTATTACGTTTCTCAGTAAACTTTATTGTGTACGACATGGTAGAAGTAAATAGATTTACTTGTAGAAGAAAACACTGAATTGCATTTAAGTCGATACAAAGATTTTCTCAGGCGTGGAGGTCGCCTGCGCGGGCGCTGCGTGGCTGGGAGCGCTCGCATCCGCCCCCGAGCCACATGCCGCTAAGAACTTATTTCCTGCGCGAGCGCACCGGGCACCTGTCACCGACTCGCCGCGCTCCAATTAATAATTCGCCTCGCCTGTAGTGTGATTTTGCCTATGAGGAGGTGGATAGCGTGATTTTCTTTGCCGAACCGAAATCCTCTGTCATTCTTATTCATCTTTAATTTACTAACAACGTACGTCTAACGCACGGTTTCAATTTGACTGACATATACCTACCTCGAAAGGTCCGGAATTCGATACTCAGCTGGGCCATGTACCAATGGGTTTTTTCTGGAAACTTAAGTACATTTACTGACTGCTGCTCTTAAACGGTGAAGGAAAACATCGTGAGGAAATCTGCATACGCCGAAGAAGAAATTCTTAGGCGCATGTGAAGTCACCAAGCCGCACGCCTTACGCCCTCGTTGACAATGTAGGTCTGTGCCACAACAGTGGGACTTCAGTATTGAGAGAAACTACCTACATGGCATGACACTGAATCGAACTCGCGACATGACAGGCCGCGTCTTCCCCACTATGTCACCGACGCTCTTCTTATTAATGTAGTGCTTTTCCATTACTGAACTGCCAACCACAATTTTTTTCTTTATATTCTCAAACTAGCTGTTGCCCGCAGATTTGTAGGCGTGGAATAAGATAGAAAATAACATCCTCATTTCACAAACAAACATTACAAACTTTCGCCTTTTTAATACTAGTAAGGATATTACGCGGCAACGAATTATTTTAAAAAATGTGCGATATTGATATCTTAATGTTGCTAGAATGAGTTATAATTGCAAGTGTGAACTATGATGGATGACTCATGGCGTTATGTCGTCGGAGCATAAGGCATGCTCCTAATAAGCCTTAATCGGTCCCACCTTATATGTTGGTTGGCGCTAAATATAGTAACCAGAGCAGTGGCTGGTGGGCGATTGTATGCCGCATGGTGCACTCGTAAGAAACAGTAGAGTACCACAGAAAACGTAATTAGTTACAAAAATTATTATTATTTTAATAAAAGCATGGTTATTCATTATTAACTAGTTAAGCTATGTATACACGAGATGTAAAAAAGGCTTGATATCTTCGGTTTTTTCTTTTTTTTTGCACGAGAAATAATTCCTCATGCAGGAGCAACGCCAATTATTGCTGTTGCCCGTCATCGGTCTGTGGTCTACCTACCTACTTTGAATAGTAATACCGTTACGGTAGTATTGAACTAATAAGTCTAGTATAATTACGATTAAGTTTTTTAAAAGCTATTAATGTCACGGAAATCTTTGACTTAAACCACGAGCTTTACTTCATTCCATATATGTAGGTATTAATATTAAGTTAATTGAAAGCAGCCTTACTTTAAAGTATTTAATTACCGATCCATATAAGAAGTGGAAGGAAACTGTGGGCTTCGTCAAGTGGGCAGAGAAGTGAACCCACTACCCTAGCTGTTGTTGGCATACAGGTAGGTGTTAAAAATTACATAACTCGTGCAGTTATGACATTTGGACCACTTGAGGCTGGTATGGGCGGGAATGTCGTTGTTACATAAACGGATGTACAATTACATGAAGTGTCTACTTATGATGATCATCATATCAGCCGGAAGACGTCCACTGCTGGACAAAGGCCTCCCCCAGGGATCTCCAAGACGACCGATACAGCGCTAACCTTATCCAGCTGGGTCCCGCGACCTTCACTAGATCGTCGGTCCACATTGTGTGCCTACGCTGCGTCTTGTGATGATCAGATTAATAAATATACACACATATCTTCACGCAATCCCTGACGGGGTAGGCAGAGAGAACAGAGCGCCAAGTATCGCGGTCCTGACACACCTAAGCTCTTTCGTTTCGCCCTAAGCTCATCATCTTCACACACGTCTGGTCTGTGAGCACCCGCTCTATCTGATCCTCATATAACAGTCTAGGACATAGAGACAGGTCGTCCCCGACTCCTATCACCAATCAATCACATTCGCTCGATATATTTGCGTCGTCATTCGTTCATCACTCATTCGCTCAATCTTCGAACCAACGGAGCATGCATTTTTCATCTTAATGATGACACTTTCATTCAGTACAGCCATACACATTAATTATGAAGATAAAAAGGTAACGTATGTTCTGTTGCATAGGTACTAATCGCATGCGGCTGATGGTTGAACGGGTCACTGTGAAGTAACTCGATAACTGAAGTAAACTCTCCGATGAGCTTAACTTTTTTTAAGAATCGACCTGAGTTAAACATAATTTACCACTTTGTCTGACTTTTATGATGACCGTGTCCCAATTTTCTTTTAGACAGTTTACGTGATAGCAGTGACGTCAAAATTTGATTCGTGCCAAACGTCACAAATATATGCCCCCGTCGAAGTTCTAAATACAGCTGTCGTCTAAATGGCTAAATTTCTGAGAATTGCTATTTACTTGAGTATAATATTTATTTTAATATTAGGTATAATATTGTTTGGAATTTAATGTTGGTAACATGGAACAATTTGTGACTAGTGTGAATGTGTAAACATTCTATAGTAGGTACAAGATTATTATGTGGATTATAAGGTAATGCCCATAACTGGAATGTGATTGTGGAACACATTTACAATGTGATGATAATTTTTTAACGTGATTGGAAGCTTTTTAGCTTTTATCGAAAGCGACATTGAGTAGCTAATGAACTAGGTAATTCTTTACGCTGGAAACTATAACTGGGATGTAGAACTCAAAACTAGCACACATTTATCAGAGTATATTTTATTTTCAAATTAATGTTAATAAAAGAACAGACGTATCCTAAATTGACTAGTCGCCTTTTATCAAAACGGCAACTCGTGCAGTCGAACAAAATAATGTGATTAATCGTAATTGCTTTGATCGGAGGGTTATTTTCGGCAGAACTGTTGTGATCCGATCGAGGCTCGATCGGTCGGAGGTCGCACGTGCCCACGCGTGGGCGCGACCGCCATCTCCGTTGCACGTGGACGAGGCGATACAGAGAGTGACAAGTTGGGAACTCTTTAGGGAGGAGTTTTATACAAGGTTGTATAATAGAAAGTAAGCACAGGCTTACTTAGGCTGACATTTTAAATATTTAAAAGAGTAAATTGATGAAAACACAGCTGTAGGTGTTGTCAGAGATAATATCTACAACCGTAACTTATTTATGTGGATATTGACGTGTTAGGCCACCTCTTTATGCTGCTGTAATCAATGGCGGCACATGCGCATCTGCTTACGATGATATTTCAAAATTTTATTATTCCCATGAAATAAGCAGTAACTATCATGAATAATAACGATTAACAAATAATGAAGGATTAAAAAATGTAATAATTAGAAATCAAATTATCCTTCGTTTAAAAAGTTGTTCCCGAGCGGAACAGAAAGTACAGAAAAAAAAGTTGACGCAGAAGTTCTGAACAGGCTATCACCATACGAGACGCAAACCAAGAAATATCCATTCAAAAAGAGATTTCTTTTAGACAACGTCTGCGTCTAGTTCGACCCGCAAAATTCTGACTGTGATTATTTTCTTGTGTTTTCACAACCTCAATTTACAGAAAAAATAACATTATATTTAAAATATTTACTTCTATTAGAATTAAATAATTCTCAAGTCGCCAGTTTCCACAGCCGCCCTGTACATCCTCGGAACCTCTGCGGAGCGTGGAACCGCCATGAATAGGCACAAAATTGCGATCCAACATAATACATAATGCTCCCATTCCAGTCCTAATATTCTTACACGTGGCTATAATTTCGCCGCAGACTGAATGGCACGAGTATTATAAACCCCTCGTTATAACTTACTTATTAATATAATAATAGTAACAACTTACACGTGCTTCCGTTTCAGTATTAACAAAGTTTCTTATTTAAATAAATATTGAATTCCAGTAAACTTACTTTAATAATGCAAAAGTTTAAATCAAATTAAAAAAAAACTTCTGTATTTGTTCCATGGTTTGCTCAATCACGCTGGACAGATTTTGAGGAAACTTGGTACAGTGATAGCTTTAATATTATGTACTAGAATAGCATAAACGATACTTATTAACGCGAAGGAAGTTGCGGGGCGTCCGCTAGTTAGTCTATATACTCTTAATACATTTTTTGGTGGACTATTCAGATACCGGTGGGGTGACGAGGTGAACAAGGATCCGAATAGGATTAGGATATTGTATGCCCAACTTTTCGCGGTATGTAGGTACTCGTCTTTGTGCGGCACCCAACTTTTCGAGATACTTAGTCTAATATGCGGCGGTACTGGGCCTTTTGGTAACGGAGGTCAAGATCCACTTTGGGTCGCTAAACTAGAGGAGTGAGTTTGCGTGAATATAGGAATGGTGAAACTTACGGTAGCGTATTTAATGCAATTTTTTTTCGGGAAACGGACAGTCACAAACAAATATGGAAAACTAACTACTTGTACTTACAATAAATGTTAGTTTGCGTCTATACGCAATAACAACATAATTACTTAGCTACTTTATTTACCAAGTGCCGACCTTGTTGAAGACCATTTAACATAATTAGAGCTTAAAATAATAGGCGATTATGTTTTTTAACGTTTTTGCGTAACGTATCAAGGAAACAACATTATTAATGTTAAAATTTTAACCGTAGCGTGTGTAACCGACTTCAAAAACGCTAATTAGTAAAGTTGGAACGACCTGTTTGGGAACCCTAACAAACTTACTACAAATGAGCCAGTTTCTGACGAGCATTAGGTCGGAAAAGAGTCGTTCACATGTTATGCAGATTTTCTCAACCTTGTTTTTTCATATTTTTGCATGGAAGGTGTAGCTAAATCATCATCATCATCCAACCTATTGGCAACCAAACTGACTTAAACTAATTCTTAAACGATTCAACTACGATCAAGAAAGTTGTAGGTATTTATTTTATTTATGGGGGGCAATGAGATCGGGGGCACGCGGGATCCCCCGTTCATGCTACGAACCCGTAAATAATTAAATTATATTAAAAAAAACCTAATGGCGGCTGCGCATCGAATAGACTGATGAACAAAAAGCTCCGATAAAACTATTGATGTACCTATTGAAGAAACCCTAAAAAGAATCGCGATATCATTTTCATGATGACTTTTTATCAAGATAGATAGCGGCGGCGGCACCGAAACTTTAGTTAGCACGAACACTTATTAGAATTTATTCGAAATGGCTAAAACGCTCTAGATACGACTAATACAAACCGTTTTCCAAGTAGGTCTTTCGTAATTCAGTCTGATACTGATAGTAAAAACGTAAAGTAGGTGACTGATTATTTTAGGTAAGCGGCGTAGCCTACTGGAAATACGTTGCAGCTGGTAATTTCCTGAGCAATATCCATTAATAGGAATAAAAATAGGATAGAAAAAAATGTTGTACAAAAAATATTGAAGTTGTTCAGTCTGATACAGTTGCAACTGAAAGAAGGGAAATCCGAGAAACTATTGTCATCTATAACAATATTCACTGCGGATGTAAATGTCAGGAAAAAATTACTAACCGGATCTCGCACTTCCAAGTAAAGAGACAATTCTCAGTTATTACGGAGAAACGACAAAAGGTTTTCGAGTACACGTGCCAACATACCTGTCCCTTTTACACCTCTAGAGATGGAGCGCGAAAAAAATGCTGACCACTTGATACTGAAGTGCCTTCTAAAACTGCATTGTCTAGGAGTCTATTCAACACAATGCACCACTTATCTTCAAGTGATGATCCTTTCTTATCTCCAGAACCTTCATAAAGTTGCTTCAGAACGCAACTTCCTTCGAAACGTGCCTCTACCCATGCTCAAGGGCAATAAAGATTTTATGGTTGTTTTAGTATGAAAGGGAAAAGGTAATTGATTTATCCTAAACAAGCTGTGAATTTTTTTAGGAAATAGTTTTTTTTACGGCCTCAAGCGGCAAATGGAAAGACAGCCCACGTGACGGTAAGAGGCTTCATTCGGCCATGAACACCTGCAACCCTTGTATTGCAGCGTCTATAAGCCAAAAGCGTTGCTAATCTGACGTTCAAAATTCTGTCTAAGTGTGAGGGCTGCACGCTGATTGTCCCGATCAAACTCACGTCATGTCATGATTGGTCTGAACTACAAGGAAAGTTACTTACGTGTCCGGCTTCGAATTAATTCATCCTGATATAATTATGTTGTAGAGCTTACTGAAAAATAATTGGGACATATTTAAATTAGCTGCCCGTATTTAATCTAGTATAGGAATCGACCTTTAAAGTTTTAAAAAGTGAACAAAATCTAACTTGTTTTGCGAGATTTGTTGAAGGAAGATGCAATTTATTTATTGCATTTGGTTTGAGGATTGAAAACATGAAAATATAACAGATCCGTGTTTTTTATAGCGATCTTAACTTATTTAGGTGAAAAAATCGTGTTTAAAATTTTGAATTTTGTAAAAATAAACAGCCTTGCCAGCATGAGACATTGGGATTACATATTAAAATAGTAGTCGATGCTAGGATTGCTCGGATGTCCAGTGTGACCGACCTTTTTTCGTCCTATAATAATTTTGCTATGGTAATTTTTCACTAAACAGCATAATCAAAGCCATAAAATGTAGTTCCAACATCATTAATCAAATACCTATGCGAGTGTAATCTTAACAACAAGGCACAAGGGCGACTGGTAAAGGTCAATCTGTCATATTAGGGGACGTAATTAATAGCTGTGACCCATTAGTAGCGGATAGCGTCAGAGACGCGCGGGGTAGACTTTGATAAATCTATCGCTATGACGTCACGACTAAGTCTCAGGGTCTCCCTACACTTAGGTATAGCCGCGGAATCTGTTTACCAGTTAAAGCGCAAATTTAAAAAACCGACCGTGTCAAAGACGAACTAAAATACCTATAATACAATTTAGGTACTATAGGTACAATAGGTGCTTATCGTTTTAAGCGATTTCTTCTAGACAAGCTCACATACCCTATGACACTTAGATTACGCCGAATCTAAATAATACTATATTATATTTTTAAAATCCATTGTATGCTACGCGGGAATAAAATTAAAATAAAATTACATAGAGGTCCCTTACAATTTATAATGAAGCCGATCAAGCAGCGGGTTAAAGCTATTTTTTGTCGACCTAACATTATGACAAAATCGTATTTGCATCTCGGCATCAAAATGAACATAGATGGTGTTCCGAAGTGGACTGCAAAGTTAATACAAACTACAAAAATAGTGTATGTTTTGGTTCATCATCATCATCAACAGCCTATTAATATCCCCACTGTTGGGGCTCAGGCCTACCCTCTTAACGAGGGTGTTCGGGCTATAGTCCACCACGCAAGCCCAGTGCGGGTTGGTGGACTTCACATGCGCCTAAGAATTTCTTCTTCGGCGTATGCAGGTTTCCTCACGATGTTTTCCTTCACCGTTTGAGAGCAGTCAGTAAATGTACTTAAGTTTCGAGAAAAACCCATTGGTATATGGCCCAGCTGGGGATCGAACTCCGGACCTTTCGATATGATAGGCCGCGTCTTATCCCCTACGCCACTGATGTTTTGGTTCCTAGACGCAAATTAACGCTTGTTTTGGAATATAATACAATTTTGTTTTCACGCCTTTCAAACATATAAGACATGACATGCCTTTCGCTCTATTTGAAAGGCTATTTCGGTAGATACGAACTAAATACTTTAACATAATGGGCACATTGACGTGTATAGTTCACGTGTTAGCTGCAATTACACGGACTTACTAAAATAAAATACATGTCCATTCATAGATGGAAATAGAAAATGACCTCTATGAATACGGCTCGCATGACCGTTCGCATGTCAGCGTTCATCGTCCTACCTTATACCAACACGGCCGCCGGTTTTACCCGGAGCGTTTTACCCTTTAAAGTTTTCTGTCAATGCCAAAAATTCTATCACTTTTTGTGGGTTATAAAATATAGCAAGCAAATAGGGTAGCAAAAATAACAAGCAAACAGAATGCATTTACAATTTTATTTATTTCATTATTTGCTGTTGTCCCTACGAGAGTAAGTTAAAAAAAACTTCTTTAGCGTGCCCAAGTTTTTCAAGTATCTGGATTTCTTTAAATTTTTGGGACCTTCTAGACTATCACTCAAAGTGTCATAATCATAATCTTTATTGTTCATTGCGTTACATGGTTGTTTAGGATCAGCAACCTACCTCATCGAGGTGTACAATTTTGTCCAGTTACGTGTGACAAGATTTGATTAATGAATCAATGTGCACCAACTTTAGTGCAATTTTTTAGCTTTTAGAAGTTGGTACGACACAGTATAATTAAATAAATTGGACACTTTAAGTGGTCTAGAAACTGGACGAATTGATATCTATTTATCGATTATTGTGGCAAAATAAATTTAGGAAAACTAAAAACTATTTTTCTACTACTAGGACCATTAGATTCATAAAATCTTGTCAATTTAATAATAAAAAGAAATAAATCAATTCATAATATTATTACTTAATGAGTTATTATTATTGTTACCAAATAATCTAAATTGATGTTGTATAATAAATAAATAATAAAACAATTTATGAGTTGTGAGACTTGTGAGATTGGGTCAGTTGAAAAAATCTTATAGAGGTTAAAGCAAGTTTTTATTCGGTTACGGGTAGTAAGTTAGAATTACTTCATTATACAAGTCACCTTTTTACATGTTCACTTACTTAAAACCATAAATAAGTAACTTCATATTATGTATAATATGCTAGCAAACAGCAACTCAGCTTATATTCAACAAGAGAATGTTTAATAAAAAAATAAAAAAAATAAAAAGGTGACCACGTGCCACAGCCTTCAAAATTATTACACGTTGCATATAACTATAGTCATTCCCCAATAGTTCTGTATAACTCGATACAAACTACACACCTATAGCTACTGCCTACAGCTAGGTATGTATAGTACGACAGCGACTGTCCGTCCATTCATAAGAAGCGGTTCATTCATGCGGGCGCGAGGCCGGTGAATGGGAGCGAGCGAGACGGAATATTTTGTAAGGTCGCGTTACATGCTTACATGGAATCTTTTTCTTTCCTCGAATGAAAGGTTCCCGGGAATTCCTGTTCCACGAAATTTTGTATGGCTGTTTTGTTCTATGTTGGAAATCAATTTAATAGAAGAGGTCGTGGTTTTAGGGTGGGACACATCGACCCACCTTCTTGAAAATGTCAGATTGTGTTGCCTATGTAGGTACCTATTTTTTCCCAAAGAATTATATGTTAATATTTTCAAACCATTTTTAGTTACAGCTGGTCAAAATTTAAGATACGTATTTAATGTAAAATTTCAACCTTAATCGGGGTCGATGTCATCGAAATTACAGGTACAGGCAACAAAATACTATTTTGTTACAACCTGTACCTATAAAGAGTATAAATGTTACAGTGTAGTAACATGTGTTTGCACAATTGTTTGTATGGTGAACTGGTTTTAAGAACGTAAGGTGTATTGTTCTTTCCTGATAAATGCTAAACTTCTACCATGAAAAAGCATGAAAAAGTAACACGCGAGCGACTTGATCCTGCGATCGGACTTATTAGGGGTCATTCTCTAACCAACTGTGTTATCGCGTCAACTGCTACTAAACGTTCAACTTTTATGAAATTTTAAGTTAATATAGTATGGATGTGTTTTGTAGCAGAACATAAGGGACGAGAAGGGGTTATTTTTAACTGGCTGTTGCCCGCGGCGTCGCCCGCATGGGATAAGTACCAGAAACCATCCGAATGACGAAATTATCTGAATTGTAAGTGAAAACCGCATCGAAATCCATTGCGTAGTTTTAAAGATCTAAGCATAAGTATTTAAGTTATGATTGTATAATTTCAACAACCCCCCATATGCAAAATGTCAAAAGGCACGCGCGACAAAAAAAGTTTTAAATTAATTCCACCCAGGTTTATGCTGAGGAAGTCACGGGCAACAGATAGCTATATATTTTGTCAAACATTTCGTAGATTTTGGCCTCACTTAGGTTCTATACTCTACAGGTTCTTTAGATTAGCTTAATTTTATTTTTTAAGGGACGACTAAGGTTGAGTTCTTTTCACCACCACCCCGTTGTCTCAGTGGGCCTGTAATGTAACAGTACAGACAAATTTCAATATGCCAATATTACTTAATGCTAACTTAGATACAACTTAGAGCGTCGTTTGAACACAGCTTTACATAAGAGCAACAAGATTGTGTAAAAAAACATCGTCGGTAGGAAGTCAACCCGAGCGCGAACCGACCATCTTGATCCTTGCAAGAACTACGGGCGGTAAACTTTATAATACGTGATAATAATAAATATTTTACGGCCCCCAAAATTAAATATCATATCAGTAATTCTGTCTCAGATTTATTTTCAGCAAACCATCAACTTTTTTCAAAACTTTCTACAGAAGTTCATTGAGACTTTATATTTTGAGAAAAGGGTCATGGTCCACGGATGATTTAAAATAAATCTCCTTTTATTGAACTTATACTTAATAATAAAGATTCGCCATAATAATAATTTATTTTCTGTTTGAATTTTGTATTTATATATTTTTGCCTTTTATTTCCGTTATTAGCACGCGTTCCCGTGAGCGAAACTAATTTTCACATCAAAAATAATTCCTCTTAAATACTGGACGTACAACTTTACAGTTACCCGAGCGCAGCCTCAAGAAAGCCTTCAAACAATCAAGCGGTCGCGGTCGCAGTCGGAGGTGGTTATACCCGGCGCGGGCGCGTAGGCTAACTCGTACCTGGCCCGTCGCGCCCGCCGCCAGTCCGAGCTTGTGCGACCTGCAGGCACGACACACCGAGCGATACCGACGCACGCGACCTAAACTCGACCCAACTTATTCCCAACTTCGGCCAGTGTCACCAGTGCTAAGACATGCAAATGTTCACGGCTTTGTTCCTCGCGTGGGTCTTCGCCGGCGTGCGGGGGGTCATCCGGACGCCGCTGGAAGCGTTCAGGCCTTCAGGCGAGATCCACATAAGGAGGCCAGATAAGCTGCCGTTCCAGCCGCACAGGAGGACTACGTTGCCGCCAAAGAGCGGCCTCAAAATTCTCTATCAGACTGGGGTGAGTCGAGTTTGTATATTTAAGTCGAGATTTAAGCCCTTAAGTTTAAGGTCTGATAATTTTGCACACAGCATTATTATAATATAATTAGGATCTGTTCTGCATACATATAAGTATAATAATTCTGCAGTTAATTTAAAAACCCAACTGTGGGGTTAATATAAATTTTATTTAACAATTTATTGTTTTAAATTTCAAAACTTATGTATAAAATGACATAATTTAAAATTACAGAAATTGTAAACTCGCAAATAAAAATAATAAATTTCTTTCACTTTAATACCGGTGGTGTTAACTTTAAAATACTGTAGGTAGGTTATAATGTCGAATTTAAGTTTATACGCAAGATCACACCGTTTAACTTGCAATGAACAGAAAGCTTGTATGGCTTTTTGGTACTCGTAAACTTACGTTCTTTAAACTTACCCGGAAACTTACGTTCCTCAAAAAGATAACCAAAGGAACAATTGTGCAGGAAAAGCCGCGGGCGAAAGCTAGTTGATAAACAAATAGTTTCGAACAAAGTGAATGCCTTATTATTAAATCATTGCTGCATAGTTTCGTCTAAGTCGTGACGAGAGGCACGAAGTTGTGAATGAAAAGAGTACACTTCAGGTTTTAGTCTGCAAAGTAGATATTTACTGCTTCGTTTTAAAAATATAACTTTACCTATATTACGCCAAGTTGTTGTTCTAATAAACAAAATAATATCAGATAGCAATTTTGTATAAAACAAGATAAAACGCTACAAAGTTTTTCTTAGCATGTAAGTCGTAAACATAAAACTAGTACATCATTTACTAAATATAAAAAAGCACCATTCATTTTGGCATTTTTCTAACAAAAATAAATAGGATTTGGTCATTGAAATTAAACTTACTTTGGTCCTATAATAATAGGAAAGGCCCCATTGTACTTTAGCAATATGAAATTTAAACTGTTTTTATAAAACAGCACAGAGTTTTATAAAAAAAAACTTAATTTAACTAACGTTATCATAATCATACCTATAATGTTTTTATAGGATTTGTGATGAAAAAATAGACTCCGACGACTTAAAATTTTAGGGCAAAGGCATATTCGATTCCTTCATTTTATTTACTTTAGTAAAATTCATATTAACTAATACAATTCTTACCTACCTAGTACTAACATGCGAAATTTAACTAGGTAAGTATATTAAAATACCATAATAAACTAGTCCCAAATAACATCTGAATATTTTCCTTGTACGGTGCCTATAAAAGAGCATAACAATATACATACAATTAATAGTTATTAATACTATGTACATCGTACGAGCGTTTAAAAGATTCCACGAAGGGATCCGCCCAACAATTAGGGCAATTAATTGACAACTAGAAGAGAATTCCAACCATTATAAGCACGCATTCATCTTCCATAAATATCTTATGTATGTACTCACAAACATCCACATGACTAATAGAACAGTTTCCGAAATCACATGTAAACATTGACGTAAATATTTTGATATCGAAGGCATTTACGCATACAGAAAAACATACGCAGTTTCCAAAAGACGTAAATTTATATACACATTCACAAAAATATACGCAAAAACATCTTGGCGTCATTGTCAATTTCCTGTGATGAAATTAAAGCTACACCCACTCGAGAGCGTGTATCAAATTAATTATTTCCAGTCCAATAAAATAAAAAATAAACAAGTTCCGGATGTCAAGTCTTGTCCGTCATATTTTAAAAACAACCATAATCATTAAGCCTAATTTTAAAGTCTATTCAAGAAGATAATCACACTAACCTAGGTCCATAATTGCGTTCGTACGATAGTCGGTTTTAATAAAAAGAATCTCTCGCTCGAATATCAACTGTAAATAGGTGAACTTAAAATTCAAGTTTGTGTTTGTGTAGGAATTTTTAAAAATTGAATTGTAAAAGCGTAGCGTCGCTTGGGTGCGTAGGCGCACGCGTAACACCGGTAGCGGCAGGTGTTCATTCACTCATTCTTATCTTGACAGCTTCGATGACTTACGGCTCAGACTCGGTCCCAGCCCGTGTGTGCTATTTGGTTAAAAAACTTTTTTTTATGTCACTCGCTTTAAGGTGCTTTAAGCCCATTCGTAACGGTAACGTCTTTTCGATCGTTCCGACTCTTTTTGGAATGGAATTTAAAGTTATCTTGTCGTTTATTCATATTACGTTTTAAGCGAGAGCTTAAATCTTGACAGATAACATACGAGATTTCAACGTGTTTTTTAAAGAATTCGACTATTTCATAGTGACAGCTACATCGAAGTCGTTTAGTTTTAAAAAGGTGGAGATTTTATGGCGAAGATGCGGCCGGCGGTTTTGGCAATAACGAAGCGTGAAGAAGCATGGCGGGTGTCAAAGTGCCGACGGGTAAACAGAATAGAGTTTAGTGCTCCTATAGATTTGAATAACAAAACGTAGAGAGGGTAGGGCCGCGTGTGATCTAGCCGACGACAAGCCACACCTCCGAGACGCTCCATTGTACAATACTTCCCTGGTGAGCTTTTGAATGACCACGTTGAATGAATAGCCAAATGATAATGCTAGGGTTGTAAAGGTACGCATCGTCGATAATGATGTTAAAATAAAGTTATTAAGCCATTATCAGACGTCCGGTAGCATAAATATTATATTATCAGCAAACAGGTTAGCGTGGCAGTCAGATTTTAGAAATCATCATCAGTCATCTGATCAGATCACCCAGCCTATCCTTCTCTGATGGGCAAGGTACGTATAATATGAGTAGGACATCCACTCATTTCAAGATTATGCGGGTCAGAGTGCACGTCTCCTATGATATTTTCCTTCAGCAAGATTCCGTGCTTGAGCACGTTCAAAACTTACTGATGTCAAGTGAGCTATCAACCCTCTTCAAAGTGAATTGATGATGAGATCAATTAACGAAACTAAGAAATAAACCTTGTATTCCAAAATATTATATTGTTTAATAATAGTATACTTACCTAGTACCTATCTTTCATTCATTTTTGCGCCTTTCACTAGCTAATTATCTGTAGTAACACGAATAGGTTGTGTGTTTGAACGAAATCAGGAGTCAGGGACCGTTTGCGCCACAGTATGGCATGACGCTGATTTTGTTTTTACGAAAAACCACTGTCGTTTGACAACCACAACCGCAACATTTCCCGAAAATTTCTAAACGAGTTTTAAGATTAATTTTTTTATCAACTGACGGTCAGTTTGGGCGGAAACACTTTAATAGTGGGAGAGTTCTAGTTCAGGATCCGGAACACAACAACGCCAAGTAATTACATGCATATAAGGCAGCCACATAGTCCTCAGGGTAGAAACGCACTTATGGCTATTGAACTGTTGTCTAAATTCTGCAGGCTTACTAAGGCGCAGGTTACAGATGAAATGTTGAGCGAAGATGCTTTCATACAAAACGTATAGAAACACCGCGATGCAAAACATACACAGAGGCGAACGGGGCGCAGGTGCGGCGACGACGCTTCGTCAGTCAGGCCAGGCAGACCTTTCATGACAACCTTAGCTTTACATGTGTCGCGTTCCATAGAGCTACATTTATGCGATAGAAAAAGACGCGTTGGTAGGTAAGTTTTTACACCTAAACACAGTTGTTTTTAGAGTGTGCCTTCTGTATGGTAGTACTTACTATGCCCTGGCTTCGTCGTCTGAGCCCAATTACAAAAACACCCAGGCGTCAGTGTGCGCGTCGAGACCAAAATTAAAAGCTAAATCAATCGGTCTCAAATGAAATGCCTATTTTAAACCCATAAGCCCGCATCCCGTTGTTTCTATATAGTTTGGAAAGTCGCGTCCGCGCCCCGTCTGCGCCGCGTCCTTGCGTCGTCGTCGTTCT
This sequence comes from Metalampra italica, assembly GCA_949699065.1. Classification (NCBI taxonomy): domain Eukaryota; kingdom Metazoa; phylum Arthropoda; class Insecta; order Lepidoptera; family Oecophoridae; genus Metalampra; species Metalampra italica. The sequence continues at coordinate 5,670,440 of OX452987.1, forward strand.
CGCCGGACGTCTCTTCTGTGTGACCTGCGCCTAGGAAACCGACGTGTAGCAACAAGGCTATCGGATTTCATGCGACAATGTCACGAGTCGTCCGGATGGCTAGTGGCAGGTCGCTAAATGAATAATGGCGTTGCAATTTGGCGATTGCTGCTGCAATTGTCTCAAAGTGTTAACCGACAGACAATTGCCAGATTTATATTTAACTGCGGCCAACGGTTGGGGTGCCGAAATCAGTAGCGTATCATAATCAGTCTGGCAAGAATAAGCTGAGAATAATGACCAGGCCATACTGGCCATCGCGGTACTAGGCCTTTGGCGCTGACATGCCATAAAGATAATTTATTCTGGAGCGTATGCAGGTGTTACCCTCGCTGAAAAGTCTGTTTTTACGAAATATATTTACAGATAGGGTACCGGTGGTAGGCGCAGCGTGAGATGCCTCACTGCGGGAGGACAGACGATCCTGAAACCGGAGGAATGGGGAGGGCGGAGAAATGGACATGGGTTGAATATAGTTAAGATTTTTATGTAAACTGTAGATAGTATAAAGAGTTTAATTCCTCGATTCTTCTTTAGAGCATTTTGAAATACTAAAGGGAATGTTTGCGTGCAAACAATACATGTAAGTGCATATCGGGTGTCGCAGTATATTGGCCTGAATTAACGCGCAGCATTACAATCATGCGCAACTAACGGTGGCGTTTAACCGCGACATTATATTAGTAAATATACCATACACTTGTCTACTACCGATCCTTGTGATAAGAGAATTAAAAAACGAAAGTAGAAATGGTATAAAATAGTCAGTTTCAGGAGGAATCAAACGTATTTACATAACGTTTACATATAATTCCCCCGTCCATATTATTATTGATAGCTGTTATAAACGTCACCCGATTCCCGTTAGGTACAATTTATGCAACTATAAGAAATATAATACTAGTTGCCATGCCAAGTTTGTAGAAAAACTATAGCGTTCAAGTCCTTTTGTTACAATTTTGTGAGAATACACAGTATCGTATGGTATCTATCGTCAAGTCACATGGAATGAACGGAAATAGAATACACATACATATAGACAGAGGTAGAGCAAAAATTTTGCGTTTTAAAAATAAAACCATATTATACTACAGCTATGGAAAGCCTCACAATTTTAAGGGTGGCTTTAATATAAATTACCAGTTTTTGACATTTCAACGCATAATTTATTTTATCAATCGTAATCTAAACTTATAACAAACCATATCTACAGGAAGAAATATTTCGCTCGCGCATCTAGTAAGTAGTTGCTAAATTTAAGAAACAATTTGCTAAATTTGTTTAGATTGCTGCAAACGTTTAGGTATGTGGTTTCGAAAATTAGCCTACTAATATGTTGTTCTGATACAATACTTTTATATCTTCCCGCAGTACTCCCGGAGATGATCGATCAAATTAATAAAAAACACAAAATAATAAAATAATTAAAGTTTAGTCACGGGCGAGTCACATAAAAACCGTGACTCCGGGACACGTGTCAACAAAGAAAAGTGAGCGCCGACTGACCTCGGGAGGGATTGGGCCCAAGTCAACCTCATCCCGGTAAAGCTGAGGGCACAAGAGACTTAGCGAAAGACGGTCCAAGGAGAAAAAAAAGTAGTACTTATTAAGCTTGATTAAACATGGATTAAAGAGTAATCGTCCGCACTAATAAATAATACGTAAATTCTGCCACATTATTACTAAACCTTTAAACTAAAGGGAGGGTTTTCCTTGGAAAATATGTATATCTAGTAAAAAGGACAATGTCTAAAGCTTCATATTCCATTCGGTATTTATTAATATACAAACACACTTCCGTATAAATGTAGCTACATAAGTTAGCGTAAAGGAGCTACAATACAAACTATAAAGACCATAGAAAGTTATAACTTGTCTGTAATTTATCCTTGACTGTAGCAAGCCACGAAGTTAGCAAGTTTGTTGCCTTGCCATCATTGCGTGATTGTGCGCTATCATTCACTATGCCTTGATTTATTAGGCGCAAAATGTTTGTTCTTGGCATAATTATAGCAACGCTATGACAGCAGATATAAAATAAACTAGGTGCTGTACAAAAAATAAAGAAACAGGTTGTTATTCGAGGTCAATTCGACTTGAGCCCTTGGTTCCCCCAAGAAACGTTTGGTTGAGATTTGGATTGTGGATGTCCAAAGAATACTCTTTCCCTTACTTGGATGAGGTCCAGAGTGCCTCGGCTTTCTCCGCGTAGTAAAAAAAATGAAAAAATCTTTTTTTTCGCTATTACAATACTTCCTCATACACTTAGCATCTACGTACTAGGGTTGCGAAAAAGCAAAAAAAGCAAAACGTATGGAATACCGAATACTGAAGCTTCTACTGTCTCTAGTATAAATAGCGTATCTGATCCGGTAGATCTTAGGTTCGCTGGATCAACTCAATCCATACTCTGGATAAGACAGCAGCATCATCAGATCGCAACCAAACGAAAGCTTCAAAGTTGTACGACTAACAAGAAATTTTCGCCTCGCGTCACATTGTTAATTTAAGAAGTTGTAGTTTTAGAAATATATTTTTATAAAATGAATTTGTCTTATTCGGAGTCGCATTACTAACCGAATGGTTCATAAATACTTCAAATGCATGAAAATGTCACTGTGGCCGTTTTTGGGTCTATAGTTTAAATTAAAATATTATCGATGACGTTCATAAGAATACCTTTGTGTAATCAGCATTAGAAAATATTGTTAAAAAAGGTCCAATAAGAAGCACCCGAACATGATCCGAACACCTGTGTTACGCGACAAAAAATCTAAATAAGCTCCTCTTTTTGCCTTCGCTCGCTGTTCAAAAAATAAACATTGTTCGATTTTGTGAGCTTATAAGAGGTTTTCGTTTGATTTGTTCTTCTTGTCGTTTTGATAATTTAATTTTAGTCATTTTAAAGAAATGTTTATTAGTAGATCGTAAGTATGGTATGACATAGGAATAAAAGAAAAATTAACTAAAGACAATTTGTAGAAACTGTAACTCTAAATATACACGGCCATTCTTCTTCTATTTGTAAATCCATCTAACCTGGGTTTATACTTCTTCTTATGTCATACTATAGGATAAAATTGTTTTAATAGAACTTTATTGTATAGGTATCTAAAAAGTAAACGCCAGAGAGGGATTGATGAAATATGGAGCATCTATTTGTGTCTTGAAGAACAAACATGCCTTTTAAATGACTTAAGAATACTCCCACTTAACTCAAATGAAATGTTGAGAGTAAAGCAACACTAGAGGCGGGCATTGCTCGAGTCGGGAACCGAACCGGGGACTGGCATCCGTCTCAAAGGGCCACGTGCGTCTTGAATAGAGCACTCCGGATGCGATGTTACCACAATGAGGACATCTATGTATGTACATACAGTACCTCACGTATTATTGTGAATGTGCTTATTGGAGACTTGCGTTGTAAAGCTATCTGCTATTTATAATGGTAAGATAAAAAAAATCTGGATGTCTTAGGAATGTTTTTGTAAATACATACTAGATTTTCTTCTATGAATAAAAAGCTTGCAACTCCTAAACATTATATATGTATTTCCTACTTTACGGACAGACGGACAGAAGAACTGACGTTACGATCTTTATTTACGATTGGCCTTTACGATTTTATTATATGTATAGATTTTTTTACGTTGCTTGTCGAACTACGGAATCCTAAAAAAATATAGCTGTAAAAGTCCACACAATCAGGATTCAAAACCGCGGCCAACCTAACCAGGGCGCACATGCAATAAATCAATCAATCTTTAGTAACGGTTTTGTTCACCTTTCGTATAGTACAAGATAATGTGCAATAAAGATGATACGCAATGTATATTATATTATGTAACTCATTTATTGACCACAAGTGTAGGTTTACCGTTTATGTAAGCGATGAATGGTTGTAGGTGAATGCGGTGTGTATATCAGTATGTATGTTGTGGTGCATTCATTTAGCCTTCCGCCCGCAACACGGCTGTCGCGCGATCTGTTTTGTAACAGTCCCTATACGTAGGTAGTACAGAATATTGTAAAGAAAATTATGAATGTTTGTAATTACGCAGCTATAGACGAACGAGTTACTAGCACTTGATAATGGAGACGGTATATATTGTGTGAGAAATAAAGCTTCCCTATTACTGGCGCGGTTAGCGGTGGCGGCGACGATAGCGGCAGGTGGCGGTGGTGCTACGATAGCGGCAGTGAAAGTTATTTGCCTTTAATAAGTCTTACAGTGACAGTGTGTATGCGGGAAATGGTATATTCCGTTCGCTTCTTCTTCAAGTTCTCTCGGTAACGACTATGTATTCGTCTGTCAGAGCAAATTTGTTTTTCTGAATATCAAGGTGCGAGGCGAGTCATTTACAATGATCACAGCATTTTTAATAAAAGCATAAACGTCAATGATACGGTAGTCAATGCCAAGCTCATGGTAGTTTTGCTTTTCAGTAATATTTTGAAACATGCAACTTACCGCCGTTTTGCGGCCTGCTGGCTTAAACCTCACGAGTCGCTGCCGCGCCGCCTCCAACGCCAATGTGATACAAGATTAAGTCAATTAGGTGAAGCGCGTGCGCAGTATTGCATTAGGCGACATAACCGCTTCCGGCAAGAGCGAGGCGTTGATGACTTTTAGTCGCACGTCTGTTCGCCGCCTTATAAGGAATCATTCTTAGCTTTTGAAAACTGCCTACGGCGGTTGGCTTAGGTAGATGGGTGCCTATGCGTGCGCTCACTTGACGCTGTAATTAGTAGGTAGACTATGATTTTCGTTACAGAAATATTTGAGATATTCTTATTATAAAAATTCTTAGAAGCGAAATTGTTCTGATGTGATGATACGGTTTTGTTACTGACACAGAACAAAAAGAAATAATATAGAGATTCACTGAGAGGGTGTATACTTGTGCGGTCGACCGCACGTCAGTGGTAACAAAACCAGTATAAGCAGGTCTCTCATAGTGTTGAAACTCTAATAGGCTAGGACAGCTTAAGGTGTGTTTCCACTGACGTGCGGTCGACTGTACCCAACCATACTATAGTGTGGCCCAACAGACGGTACGATTTTGATTCAGCCTCAGCCGATCAATATAATATATTACTAGGTACCTTAATTGATTGTGAAACTGTAACACAAACACATTAACCAACTTAATAAAAAGCTACGCAATGTTAATTTATAAATTTCCTTTATTATTTCAACAGTCTCATAACAATTTCCGACTGTCGTTGCCACATTAATACCTAAACCCAACCCCTCAGGCGCCCCATGCTCCACACTGATTACGATTGTAATAAATTACAGTGTAATAAATAACCTGTAACCGTTGGCGATGTGTATTTACGAAGATTAGTAATTTGTTGCCGGCTACCTGTGTTACTGGGAATGGGAATCGAACTCCGGCCGCAGCATCCGGCAGCCGTCCGCCGCCCGAGGCGCGCTGGAGCCCAAATTCGTTACAATAATTATTTAAGTACATAGTAGGAGAGAACAGAGGCCATTGAGGAAACAATTTAGGAAAATAATCAATGTAAACCCATCTAACATCTCGGTCGGTAGTCGAAATGTGTATGACGGACGGAAGGAAATGCTTTAGTCGATTGTCATAAGAGGCCTCGTAGGCTCGCATGGTTCTCAATAATTACCCATATTTGGTAGAAATTAGAATAGAAAAAAAGCCTATTAAAATTTTCTCAATAACGTAATGTTTTGTAGAGTTCTAGGCTCATATGCGAGTAAGATATACATTCCAAAGCTCTCTAACCTGATGATAGGTATAATTTGTGCAATATTGCTAGAACCTTGTCTCATTATGTCTTCTTCTGGGAGTGCCATCTTCTTCAATAAAGGTTGGCGACTTTATCATCGATACGCAGCTTAGAACAGGAAGCGGGTAGTTTTGATAGTTGTTTGTTAGCCTGACAATCCCTATGAACAAGTAACTAAACGTGCTCCCTAAATCTGTAAAAGCTAGAGTAAATGAGGTGGCGGTGCAGAGGCTGCGTATAAAACGTACGAAAATGTTTGAGCATTATTCTAACCCTGGGTCAAATGATGACAAAGTCTTATCTTCGCAATCCCTATGCGCAACTACACTCCATAACAAACTGTAAAAGCTAAGGTACCTAATCCTAAACGAGGAAAAGACGCCGAGAGAGGCTGCCTTTGATAGGGATAGGCGTACGGAGGTTGTGGAAGGTCGGCCGCCAACAAATTGTTTCATTAGAGTGGGCGCGGCGTGCGGCTACGGAGGCGCGCGCAGCCACCTGTCCGCTGGACCGGATGCCGCGCCGCCCGCGCGCCGCCCCCCGCAGCCACTCCCGCGCACTGGGATGCAACAACCACGCGTCCTATAGCTAGCTTACACACTATAACACTAACGAAAAGAACAGAAGACACCATTTCTAAGAATCAGCTCTATAATTTGCGTCCCAAAGGTATTAGGTTTAACATATAGTTTTTGGTTGCAGAGATTGTGCAGCCGCGTCAAGTGAACCTATAGATAATTTAGGATAGGTGCTGTGAGATGTAGCTTGAAACCGTCGCTACATTAAATGTTTGACATGGTTTTTAAAAGAGGAAGGAAAGGAAATACGACCAAGCACAGTAGGTACGTCACGACAATTTTTTTTGCAAGGAACTGAAGGAATATGGTTCATTTGTTCTTTGATACTGACAATTGGTATTTCAGAACTTGAGATCGCAAAGTGTACATGTAATTTGTATTGGGATGCACATAAAACATTCAATGACTACGTACTTTGTCCGTTGTAGGTATGTATTTTATATCGACTGATAAAAAGTTAGCTAAAATAACAATAAAGATTGGTGCCTTAAATCTGTCGCCTAAAGCAGCTGGTCGTCTGATCGTCTCAGATATCTTTTACAAAAAAAATGACAGAACACCCGTTGAGCCCTCAAGCGTATTACAAATGGTTAGCCAATTCGAAGACGTGCTATCAAATTTTTAAACGGGGTAGGTACGTAAATTAGAAACAAGCGACATTATCTTCATAATTTACATGGTAAATTATATCATGAATAAAACGTGATGAGAAATTTAGAATCATTCTTTTCGATATCTTACCTAAATACTTTAAATCCATAAATCAAGCCAGAGGGAAATGCGTTGCTCTATATAAGTTTTAAACTATTAAAACCTAAGACTGACGATTTGAACAGTTTACAATGTTTGTTGAAGCTTCCAAACTTAGCATAACACCTATTATGCAACGTTTGACTTTGACTAGCTATACCACAAATACATATAATAAAATCACAAAAATTAGTATAATATAGGTACACTGAATTATATAAAATTATGTTTGAATTTCATAAAGAGTTAAATTTGACCATAAATAAGGTTTTTATGTTATTACATTATGCACTGCCCTTCTAATTATGAATTCTGTACCTTTAAATTTTTTTTACGACTTACGGCATTAACAGTCACCTCCGCTCCGGCTCCGTTAAATAAAACCAAACACTCGACAAGTCAACAACCCATACATTTTGTAGCTTAGTTTCTTTACATCGAGCTTTTTGTTTGTTACACAAAAGGGCCTATATCCGGTTGTTGGAAGATATGGCCGAGGCCGTTTCCGCGAAATCTATCGCAATACACAAGAAACGGGAAGTGTATCCGTAACAACGAAAAAAAAAGATTTTTACACCTTCACGTTAGGGTTGTCATTGTGATAGAATAGGTGAAGCTTTTAAGGATATTAGTATTGAATTTACTATTCTTGGAAATGAAAAATTTACAGAATAAATTAATATGAAATGTCTTAACTCATAATGATACATTTGAAAGGAAATATCATTTAAATAATATTATATTAAGCATGATTAGAAGGTATTTTGGAAACATAAGTGTACCTATTAAAATTAACAGGATATGTGTTGGTAGTAACCCTGGAAGGTGCGTGCGCGCAGAAAAAAATATTCCCACAGTCAACAGGTTTTCGAATACCACGTCTTCCGGTCGGAAGTACGACCGATGGTCCTTTTCGACACAAAAACAGGAAAGAAAAAAGTAGTGAATGGATTCACAGCACACATGTCCTTGTATTGTAATACTACAAAGTTGGAATCATTATGATTAACGTCTTTCGGACGTCGCTCGTCATAGTGATCTCTTTCATTATGTTTTGTTGCATTTGGACGGCAGCAGGTGTGATCTAATTTTAAATTTACATTGAAATTTTCCCACGCAGAATGAGCACGCGGAAAAAAGTTGACTTTTGTGGCTTTTACCAAAAGGTTTCTTTTGAGTTTCGTTCATCATACATTCCATATAAAATGTTACTGCTGCGGCGAATGTAAATTGGCTGATGCGAGTTGAATTGAAACGAGACAAATTAATAATGTGCAAGCGATATTGTGAAGCTACATTGACTATTAAGTGTATTTCTAACAATTGTGTACGGCGATTGTAACTTATCGATACATAATCTATTACGTATAGTGAATAATCGATGGGAAAATTTCGTTCTTTCAAGTTATGAAGATTTACGTAATGAAACAAAACAATGTCATTCCTACCTACATAATTTTTATTATTGGCAATTCCTTTACGGTGTTTATGTGTTTCATCTGCAGATATCTGAGGAAGACCTACCGGACTGCAGGCCTCGGCAGGTTTGCAGTAAGGTGGACCTGTACGACACCGCCCAGCCGTGGATCGAGAGGAAGTGCCGTTGCTTGGGACACAGACCTTGTTCTAGGTAAGCATATTACATGTGATGAAATGACGTTTACAAAACTCTGTGCTGTAACTTTACAATGTTTGGTCGTTACCCTTCGACCGCCATCGCAATCGTTACGCTTTAATATTATTTAACACTAGCTGTTGTCCGCGGCTTTGCCCGCGAAAAGTTTTTTCCCGTGAGAACAGTTTACCGCGGTAAAAAGAAGCCTATTATGTTATTCCAGGATATAGCTATCACTGTGCCGAGTTTCATCAAAATCCGATCAACCGTTACAGCGTAAAGGAGTAACAAACATCCCCACAAACATCGAAACATTCTTATCAACTTTCGCTTTTTTTATAATATTAGTAGAATTACCCTTTATTCCTTTTAAAAAATCTAGTTAGATAACTAGTATTCTAGGAGGAAAATAATGACTGCGAAATTCTAATCTAGCAGGAATAATTATTTTGTATTATACACATCCTACATGTCGCGCTGCTATTAAATTTACATACATGACAGCTACTGCGCTTACGTTATTGATTTAAAATTTATTTATTAATGATAGCCCTTTTATATTTCCCACGGTAAATACAGGATTTTTTTCATTTATTCTTATCTTATTCTTAAGAATAAGTTTAGGGACACATTCTTATTCTTAGACGGAGATGGCGGTCCCTGCACTGACTCCACTTATGCGGGAGTTTGAATGAGTTGTTGTTACTATATATTGTTTATCCTAAAATTATATTTGTATTTCCAGTGACCTCTCCGCCGATGACAATCACACCTTAGCCGACAAGACGACTCTCTACAAGACGTGCGAGCCCGTCAAACGCCTGCCGAAATGCCGCTACTTCAGGGACGCGGCGTGGACCATCTACTCCTTCCCGGACAGTAACGCCACCCAGCAGGTTGTCAGCTGTCACTGCCCAAAGATGTCGGTCACTTACCTGCTCAAGAAGCTGCCGTACAGGACACCTAGCGGTGAACAGGGGAATCAATACCAGTTCGCTTGCTCGCCGCAGAGCGTGAGTATAGCTATTGTCAAACTTAAGGTGTAATAGTTCGGTTTAGTGCCGTTGTGTGGCGCTGCTCAGTGCGCTTGAAATAGTGAAATCATTTATAACGAATACGTTAAAAGACTTTATTACAATTGAAACTTTATTGAAATCCATGCTATTAGAATTTTTGTAGAAGTAAATATTACGATCAATTTTATTCAAACATTTTTGATTGCTTGCACCAAGAATAGACACAAACCAATAAGAAAAACATCTACAAAAGAGAGAAGAAAAGATGAAGCCAGTGTACATGCGGCTTGATCCGGGCTTGATCTTATTGATCTTATTACTGCGATCATTAATACTAATTATCACAAGTTTAACGAGTGCCTTTGTGCAAAATAAAAATAAAGATCGTGTTGAAAATTCACTGCTTGGAAATAACCTTTCTTGTTCTCGTTACAGAGGCTGCGTTGCTCAAGGAAAGAGCCATGTAAGCTGTTCAGCGTGCGACGCCGCCACGAGCAAATCGACGAGGTGAACGCGAGCACCATCTGCCAGTGCCCGAGGGAACACTCGTGTCCCCGGCACCACACCGAGCCGGGGGTCCTGCCCGGGGTCACGTACGCCGCCGAGGACATCCGCACCTACCACGGGTACTGCATGCCGGAGCCACCCCCCGACACCTATAGGTTCGTCGGTGACAAAGACTGAGTCGGACCCACCGAGAACGTATCACGCGACACTTTTCTTGAATGATGACGTGATTGAGCTGGATGTGTACTTAAAATTGTACATTGAATGCATTGATGAACGATTTTATTAAGAGCATTTAAAAAATACCCGTATTTATATTTGAGTTTTGAATTACAAATCTTGTGGTTACAATCTAATATAAATATTCCGCAAGTTCTTACTTTCCTATTTTTGATTTTAACTTGCCCTCTCTACTTAAATATAGATACGGGTCTAAGCTTGGTATAAATAAAGACAGACGTATTTTATATTATTACGCTAAAACATTGCTTTGCTCATTACCTGTTTAGTACAAAAAACAATGCAGTAAAAGAAACAATGTGACATGTTTAATTTTGTCATTGAATTTAAATTATTTAAAATAACTGAATAAACGTCTCAATTACATCAATAATTTTAAATGAATATTTATTTGATGCAATTGAATCAAGAACTCGATCAAAGATGAACAAAAATATGTTAAGTTCAAATAAGTTAAGTTTTAATATTAGTTACGATATTAAGTGATACAAATACTGTAAATACCTTGTTTAGGACTTTGGTATTCCAATATTGTTTCTGTTATTGTGTATATAATAATTTTAGATTAAGTAATCATTCCAAACGTTTAGTTAATTTCTTTTCATATTTTAATTATTTACTTGCCATACTTGCGTAGTTTGTTGCGTTTGTTCTTCCATTTACTTTCGTCTTCCATTCCAGTCACGAAGACATTTTGTTCATTGTTTTGTTTATGTTTAACGAATGTATAATAATTTTTGTTAGACTAAAATGAGTTATACTATTAAGCAATATTTTAAGGTTATACTTACTAAGTTTTAATTATAATACATAAACATCTTTCATTGAAATATTCAGTATCGATCGAATGTTTGTTAGTGTAAGTTTATTTACAGATTTTATAACTAAACCCCAGTGTATCTCACTAGAATTTTAACGAACTAATGCAAAAATATCATAAATTCTATTTAGAACCAATCCCTACAGTGTATCTATGTAAATATGAGAGCATGTTGATATTTGTTTAATGATGCCTGGGATGTAGTAGGTAAGTCTTCCTTGTTTCATGTATAGGTTTACAATAAGTTAAATTATTGACAGATGTGAATAAATGTTTCGATATCTATTCATTCTTTTATTGCAATTAGTAACCCTTTTAACTGAATCACTTGACGTGTGGCTACTGTGGCCTAGGAACGAACACTTTTGTGTTGTGGGTGTTGTTGTCTTTCTGCCTGTTCTCTCTCTATCTTTAATAGGTATCTCTACATAATATGTTCACAAGTCAGACTTTAAGTTATAGTAAGTTGGTGAAGTATAACTTAGTATACACTTTATATGAGTATTCGTAATAACCTACAAAAGCATACCCAGTGCCTATATTATGTCCAATTTCTTTTATCTTACGAGAATCGATGCCAAGAAACGCAGACAAAGAAACATTCGGCAGCAATGTTCCATGCAGTATGCAACCTATCATTACAATTGTAACAATAGCAAATAATTACGTATACAGTTAGGCTTTAGGTAACTTGTGCCCTTCGAAAGCGTGCATTGCTTCAGAGGCGTATCAAGCGAAGCCAATCACAGATTACGACTTAATACTTATCGGAACTAATTCCAGTACAAAAAGTACCGAGGCGTCTGCGCCGGTGTTGTTAATTCGCGAGTTAAGTTCCGGCATTACGAGTAAAGTAAGTGTCAATTGGTAACAACCACTACAAAGAATTAAGTTATCCGTCGCTTTAGTCCCTATGTTTTTGATTTAGCCACTAATAGTCTATTGCTGTAACAGTTCTCTCTTAAAATAATTGATGGAGAATTATGCCCTGATGATCGCAGTCAGTATAATGCTCAAACTGGAGATATTCTTTAGGTTTAGTCGCATTATACGACACACACTGGGAGTGATGGTGCTGTAGGGATCCAGCTACACGGGTATTTTTGCTTTCTAAATGTCTAAAATTAGAAAGCACTATTACATCATCTAAACACCCAAAGTAGGCTGATGTCGGGATAATTTTATAGAAACAAATTTAAGTGAATTTTAAGTTAATTTAAGTGAAAACGACTACAAATAAATCTACCTAGTTATGTACAGTTAAATTGGGTAGCTAGATAGATACGCCATTACTGTTCATGTCAAGTGAAGGCTATGCCGGTGACCGTACGCGTAAGTTACGGCTGCGAGCCTTGGTGCGGCGAGTTACGATCGAAAAACAGTTAATTCACTTATTTCAATTTATAGTAATGCGTCCAAATGTTGAGATTAGCTGGCCCGCGCGTGGCTGTAGATCACCCGCCGCCATGCCGCGTGCGGTAGCATAGTGATGCTATAGTCGTGTGACCACAATTTCATGAAAGTATAGTGGTAACAGTAAGAATCTAAAGGAAGGATGCAGTGGTGTGGCAAAGAGTGTTGATTAAAGGTAAGGTACTGCAAGATGGAACGGAAGGAGCATCAGTACTTTGACTATCTATAATAATTTTTTGATAAAAATGTAAATGTTAATTCGGCTAGTTAGGTACAAGATGTTTGCCCCTAAAATGAATTTTTCCCTCGAACAGATCAAATGAGTATTATTTTAACGAAAGAGGGACAAATAGCCATTTATTTTTATTATTTAGGAAACCAACAGCTTATGATAGCACAGATTTACATAAAAGATATCAATAAACAAAAGATTATATGTTTCCCCAGTCAAATTATAGGTTTCCCGAGTAATTTTTTTTAAATACATATTTATATATTTGCAGTGGCATCGAAAAGCTTGACATTTTCTCAAATCAGAACGTCTGGCCACCTTATGCCATTAGTGATAATTCTCGAGTGTCTATTAATCTAGATTTCCTAGCTTTGAACGCTCAATATCGTTTGTGGTATAAACTAAATCTCAGGTTGAAGAATAACGGTCCTAAACCAAGTACCTCTAATTGAATGCATTTTGCCTGTTTTTGCGGATTATGAGGTGTGTAAGTGACTTAACGGTCTCCATATGCCGCAATCTGATGGAGTTGCCGGCTAATGTAATGGTACCCATTGAGGTAAAATATGCACCTATATAACAACTAGGTCAATAGCAGCGAAGAAGAAGTTAAAGGATGAAGTGACTACAGAACGGAGCAGAACTAGGCGTCCCTAATGAGTAAGCAATACAGACCCGTCGACAATTGTTAACGATTAAGTTTAGGAAGTTGATATAACTAGTGCAAGATACCAACAACGGACATTAATATTAATATATGTCAAGTTAAAAATACCTTATACCGACACCTATACAGGCGAGGAGGCTATTCCACCAAAGCGCTCTGGCAACGGAAACGATACCATTTTCAAAGAGCGATTATCTCGGTACAAGGAATGTAATACGAAAGCCGACGTAGCTTGGAAGCCGCATTCGCTTCGGTGTGAGAATGACCTTAACTGTGTAGTTAGTTAAAAACAACTTTTTGGTCGTTTTGTGTGACTCACTCACTCGCTAAGAATGCCGTGACATTGTTAAATGATTAATCGAATTTCTCACCCATACAATACATGTCTTGTACGAGTAGATGGACGTAAAAGAGAGTTTATTTCATTCTTGTTACGACTTAAAGCTTCAATGGGAAGTGAAATTTCGACATTGAACGACCACTTACACTTTTTAATTCATAACTGATTTTCACACCAAAAAAAAATAAAACTGATCAACGCCCAGCCCAAACGGCTGAGCCTAGAGATTTGAGATTTTGAACAAAGATTTTATCTTTTTGTGTAAGTGACACAAAAAGTTAGTGATAAAATGAAATTCTTAATAATAATATATTTTAGTCCTTATGTTATGCATGTAGTGTTTGCTTCTTATTAATTGTGCATTTAGCATAAGTCCAAATTGTTTTGTTTCTGTGCGAGTTTTAATGTACCTAACAATTGTGTTAGCACACCTAACAAATAAAGTAAATAAAAATAAAGGTTCATCATCATATAGCTCTGGCTCTGACGTACATTAAGAAAGGATATTTTCGCCCGGGAAAAATTCACTGGAAAAGCTTTTGTGCGCGGGCGGAGTCACGGGAAACAGCTACTTATTTTATAAATTTGTTATTACGAACACCCTTAGAAATAGCAATGACCTCGACGATATAAGTAGGAACATTTCGCTTATGTCGATTTTGAGTCCACTGTGAGCCTGAATCTAGGTTCCTATCGGCTGTAACAATCGGTACAGTTAGGCGCCATGACTTTACCTTATTTATTCTGTTATATCCACTAACGTCATTTCAATAACTCGTGATTGTGGAATCAATTTGATACAGTTGCCAACGTGAGGCTAGCTGTTACCATTTAAAAGTATGTCACTATTAGTTTTGTTTATTTAGCTTGGGTTTCAGCTAATTCTACTTTTATTTGAAATATTTCAAATGTTGGTCGACCGATTTCATGTGTCTCCGTGATCCGGTTAGGTTCATATTCTGCGTACCGTAAGCCGGTGTTATTTAATTTTAGGACACTGGAACAGTATTTACTATACTTACTTACTAATAGGAATGGTACCTACTTACTTAATTTTTTAATTTAGTTATAGGTAAGAGATAATAAATACTAGTACCTAATAGATGTATGTATATGATTACAGTAACGTTTCAGATGAAAAGGGTCGATTGCAACGTAGAGTCGTGTTCCATGATTCTGAAGGTCGTTTACTTTCGGTAGAGGTTTTTGGTTTTCCCTCGCGATGTTATATCACAGGTTTCTTTACGTAAATCGAGTGGAGCAGATTTCCAAAGTATTTTCTTTTGATTTATTACTGCTCTATTATTTATCATTAATGGATGTCGAAAGGCTGATTGATACGACGATGATGTTTATCATTAGTGAATATGGGGATTATTAAGATTAGAAGTTTAAGGCAGCACTTTCTTCCAAAGAAGGTCTGAACATACTCGTAAATAAAAAAATATGAGTCACGGATTGCAAATTACCTGTTTATTTTTCTCGTGACTTAACGAAACGGTAATTGAAGAGTAACTAAGTCGGGAACAGACGCGTATCTAGACTACACAGCGGACAGATTAAAGTACCCCAGTACCACAGAATATCTATTAATAGTACATGGTACAGGCCAGTACCAACTTACGCACCTAGTTCCAACAATACCTACAAAGAGCAATGACAAATAGAAGCACTACTCCTAAAGGGGAAAATTTGTAACAACATTGTTTTATTTTATGATAGTTTATATTGGAATCCAATTTATTTTTAAATTGTTAGTCTCGTCATTTCTCATCCCAGTTCCAATAACAGAATTGTTTATCTGTTTTTTAGGGTAGAGGTGTCTCGCTAGACCAGGCACCAAAAGCCAATGACGATAAGCCAATGACCATCCATACTTTAATATTATAAATAGGAAAGTAATTCTGTCTTACTATTGTTACCTTTTCAAACCTAAACGGAATTTGGAGTAAAAATACATCACACCCTGAGGCAGGACATATGCTAATTTTTACCGCGATAAACTGTTCTCGCGGGGAAAAAAAATTTGACGCGGGCGAAGCCGTCGGCAACAGCTAGTTTTCCATAAAGGTCGGTTCATTGCTTGAAAATGTGTGAATGTGTCCTTCACGATCCCTGAATACGCGCCTGTTAATATTGTATCCCAAGTTTGCGGTTTGTGGCAGGAATGGAAACCATTACTGTCGCCGGCCACCCGTGAAGTGAGCATATTCTGTCTTGCTCCTTTTACAGGATCAGAGGCGCGCGCGGGCGCAGCGGCGGTGGTGGCCGGCGCAAGCTGTTTGACCGACGACATAGTGTATGTTGTTTCGGCCAAAATAAAACTCCAAGCTATGACCGGCATAGTGTATGTTATTTAGGCGAAAATAATAAACTCCAAGCATCGATCGACAGAGTCTATGATTCTTTCGGCCAAAATAAAACTTCAAGCTTTGACGGACAGACTATGTTCTTTCCGCCAAAATAAAACTTCAAGCATCGACTGACATAGTCAAAGTTTTTTTCGGCCAAAATAAAACTCCAAGCTCCGACCGACATTAGTGTATGTTCTTTCGGCCAAGATTCGACATTTAGAATTTTTCAACTGAAAGCTGAAAGTCAGCACATCTTAATGCCTTTGAATTAAATTATTACTAAATTGCAGGTACTATATGCAAATTGTACTGTTTTATGCAATAAGGTATATTGTATTTTAATTTAAGTGCTTGCTTTGAAGTGCTAGTCTAACTATTATTTTTAGGTGCTTCAGTGATTTAAAATACATACTCTTGAAAACTACAAACCATCTACGTCTTTCTATGTCCTGACATTTCGCGACCAGTTTTAATCAAAAGAAAGTCCAAAAGATACCTCGAGCTTTCGCGTCTCACTAAAAGTTCTACCGAAAATCCCGATAGCTGCGATTTCGGACAAACCATAAAGGTAGGTAGCTAACTCTATGGGACAAACACTACACAGGAACCGACTATTTGACATTTATGGTTACAGTATTTATTATAGTGTATTGCGATACTCGTATCATCGCGAACGAAAAGGAATAATTCAATGGAATTACCATTTTATCATATTCATATTCTATATATATATTTCCATGTAGAGGGTCGCAGCTTGGGACTTTATTAAACCGGAAGTGTTGTCAGCGTATCATAAGTACCTAAGTATTAAAAAAAATTAAAATGTTACCTACGTAAATACTATGATTTCCACAGGCAATATTACCACATTTGCAATATATTCTAAGATTAGAAACATAAGCTTCTTTTGTTGCTGTTCTCTTTCCTTGCTGCAAATAAACACATTGAACTTATCTAGTCGTGACTTGTTCAAGACAACAACACGGAATTCGCAAGATCAATGAATGTCACATACTCGTATACCGTACAGAAAACGTCCCTTGTATTAAGAGGATGTCAACGATCGCTGGGAACACATTTTTAAAGGCTCCTTTTCTCCAGTATATATTTTTAAATATATATTCTTTATTTTGTTATGTAGGGAACATACGAATACAGTATTACGCTGTAAATAGTATTAATGACCATGAAAAAGAATTTAAAGTTTGTAAAAATCCAATATTCTCAGCATAAAAAAAGTCCGAAAATTTTTGGGAATATAATTTTTTGTAGACCTCATGACCGTAAAATTGCGGAAAAAACATGTATTTTCTATGTTTAGTCACAGTATTCATAATAATTTGTTTCGTTCGCACTCGAGGGTTGCATGCAAAACAACTAGTGGTCCAAACTGAAATCATCGGTATACATTCATCAGATGTGATTTTCCCGCCTTAAGTTAGCATTCGGATCTGAGCAGTCGCTGCCCGGCAGTCGCGGCCGAGCAGCGACGGCCGTGCCGCGTCATACCGCTCTCTATATGAATTTGTATGCAGACCCTTCGGATGCAGGCGGCTGTGCCGTCGCGGCCGACTGCCGCTGCCCAGCCGCCGGGCAGCGACTGCTCAGATCGGACTGCTACCTTTAGGTTGAAGTTGGGCGCGAAAGAAGCCCGTTATGTCAGTAGTACCATTGACCAGTACCATTGATGGTACAAGTAAGACAACTTTGTATCCTAAGTACCATGAAAGAAGTTTATATGGTTGTGTTCAGAATAGCCTACTCTATACATCAAGAAAGTTTCATTCATTTTAGTGATTTCGTGTTCGTGGACATCCCTCGTGAGTGAGTACCTATCTCCCATTCTCACGGCTTCCGCGGCCCGTTGCCAGCTCACCGTATCTCACACCGCGGCGCGCACGTCCGCGTTCCACTACGTTAATTACAGGCGTTCAATCAATTTCCATCCGCCACCGAGCTTCGGCCACCCGACCCACGCCAGCGCATGCAAATTCGATAAGGTGCCTCGGTGTGGTACAAGCGGGGCGGCAAGCGATTGGCAGTTAGTTGCGAAATAAACAAAAAGAAGCTTTTGCCGTGTTGTTAGTTATAGGACAAGGTAAAACTGCACATCTTTTTATGCCAAAGATACCGATTACAGCCTAAACATTATCGCCTTCGCAGTTGTACTGAGAAAATTCCTAAATTAATTAATTTTGATTTTAGCATTATTCGCTCATAAGTATTCAATAAACTGAAACCAGAATTACAATTTTAAAACCTTACCTAAACGATTTTTAAAAATCTCTTTCCATTGAACAGTACCTACATAAGTTGCATTAAGTATAAGTTTTGTGATGACATAAAAATTGTCATCAACGGCCCAGCATCGTTAATCAAATTCTTTTGTGACGATTAAAGAATGGGCTAATAAAACACGCTGTCATTCTAACATTCTTCGGAATTTGCAGAAAGTGGCTACACGTCCGTCATTTAGCATTGGATTTCTACTGATAAACTGTACTTAGCATTCAAGTGTTGTAGGTTGACTATATCACCAGCATAAAATTCACCGAAAAGTGGATTAAGAGTTCGACCGTCCTCATTTCCTTGGACGTTTTAACAGACTGTTAAGAATACTAGTTTGAAAGTACTGTCCCATAATTGCTTGTTTCGTCTTCAGGTATTATTACTCAGAAAACAATCTTTCCTCGATCAACTGTAAATTGTCACTGTGCGTTGTCGATTTAAAGCTAATCATTCGACCACAATTATGGACAACTCGCCAGTTCCTAATGACTTTAGTGAAGAATGAAATGGCTAGTAAAAGTGTTTTGCAGTGTGTTCGCACCATTATGCTGCAGCCACCATGGGTCATTATGTTCAGTTACTCTTCACTTCGCGATCACATTGATTATTATGAGAATGGACCCATGTATGATTTTAAAAATTAAAAACTCCCAGTTTCCATGGAGTATAATGTTATCGAACACAGGAATACAGTTTACAGTACTTCCAATAATGAAAAGGCAGTGGCGCGGACGACGTCAATTGTTTCAAGAACGGCTGACCCCAAATTGAAAAACAGCGAAACCGGAAACCGTTTGCCGCTACAATTCTGTCAGTACATTGGGTGACTACATTCGCCAATAGATTGACGAAGCCGAATATACAAATGATGTAAAATAAATTAGTAGCACATCAAATACGTGTCAGATTGTTGGTGTATTAGCTGACAAATATTATTAGGGGGTTTCTGGTCATATTGGTAACTAGTAACGATAAAAACACTATATCCCTTAGAGTGTTAAAACGGGTTTTGCGACCCAAAAACAAGATCAAATACTAGACTTATGTGAAGTCTAGATAGAGTTCGTTTTTCAAAAACCAAAATCTGACAGCCACATTCTCATGGATATAAATAATTTATAATTATTATACTTACAACTACACATCTTTAAACAAACTGTAAAGTTAATTAAGAAAGAGAGATTGCCTAAGTGCATATACAAATCAGTCAAGAGCTAAATGGGACATAAAGTAGATATGCCTTAGTATTCACTGATTAGTCTTAGAAAGTAGCAAATTTATATACCTAAGTATATACCTGTATAAAATACATTTATACCTAATATATTATTTATATACCTATCTTTATAAACCTGTGGTTCACTACGTATTTGCAAATTTCCGTTTTGCTGTAGAGGTATTATTTAGTACCTAAGTATAACTTATCTACAAATATAGGTTTATCGATAAAAAAAGAAAGGTAAAGATCGCACTTATACGTACCTTTTTTCTGCCTACCCCGTCAGGATAAGTATGTCAGATAATATGTACCCATGTTGTATGTATGTAAGATCGCACCTACTGACACTAAAATCAGAAGTAACTGCAATATCGATAATTGATTGAATCATAGAGTAAATCGCGCGTAATGGTAGAAACAAGAGTGCCCCAGATCTCGAAGCGATAAACTCCGAAATCACTTGCTCATTTTCCACTTTGTGCGTTCCCCATGGAAATGGATTACTTTACGTGAAGAAAATAAATAATTAAAACAAAAAGATTCGTTCTTGTTTATGTAAGTAAGTAGGTACTTTAGGTACTACAACAATCCAACGAAATGGGACAACAATTAAATTGTTTTCAGTATCATTATTGTACAAAATACCTATATAGGGGCATTCACTGCTGAATACTAGAAAACTTTTGTTTGATGTACGACTTTTAGAGATACTCGTGTATCAAAATTTTCATCCTTCTAAATTAAATTTCTCAACAGATAATTTTGCACCTATGTAATTTTGTACAATATTCGATAGCGAACATCCACTAGCTATAACGGCCCATTAGTATTTTATTTATTTAATTAACGGGAAAAAGGAGACAGCGGACTAGGTGTCTCAAAACGGAAACAACAATTTATTTTCAACCTCCTATGGATTGATAGCCTTAGAGCTTATAACCCAATACTGCGAACTGTTTATTTTAAAATTTCACGCATTCTTTCTCTGTCGGTTCACGTTTCATATTCAACTTGTTTCGTTTCGCGGCGTGTCGCCGGTCGCTGCGACAGCCGGTCGTGCGACCGTTGCATCCGCCTGAACTATTGCCGGTCGGCAGTCTGCAGTGAGCAGGGAAATCGCCGAAATTCCGTTACTCATCACAAGTGGAGCGACCGCGACGGCGACTCATAAGGTCCAGTTGCTTTACCAGTACGCCTTATTTAATGTACAATTAATAGATTCTGGGCGTCGCATGTAGTAATAGAATTCACGACCTTATTGCTAATTTGCTTTTAGAGCGGCTCCTAGATATAGTTAGGTTTGTTGTTACTGCATCGAATTATAAGAATATTTCAAAGTTTCCGGTACATACATTTCAGTAACCACCAAAGATCTGTCATTTTGGTATTTACGGCAGTCTCCTTGACCCATTTGTATACCTCGTTTGCATTTAGTTTGAATTAGAACAATTTGTACAATTAGGCTCAGGTCAGCGTTGTGCTTAGTGAATGCTGATTTTCTTGTCTCAATTACCAGGAAATCATAATTTTGCATAATTTTTATTATTTTTATATATTTTATTTGTCTTCAGTACATTCATAGCAAACTTTAATAAGTAAAGTTAGCTGATTCATAGTCTTCAACATTTTCATTTCTTTAATAAATCTTAAAAGGTAATTACAATTAGTTGGTTCGATACTTAATGTAGGAAATATTGTGTTGAATAGAAATATTTCTCA
The DNA here is from genome assembly GCA_949699065.1 of Metalampra italica. Lineage (NCBI taxonomy): Eukaryota > Metazoa > Arthropoda > Insecta > Lepidoptera > Oecophoridae > Metalampra > Metalampra italica. The sequence goes on from OX452987.1 coordinate 5,692,004, forward strand.
TGGAATTAGTTCCATTAATCTCGGAGGCATCATCATAAAACATTGCAGCAATTCAACTGTTATAGCTCCGTGTAAAGCTGTTCACGTTGTTTATACTCCCGATGACAGCTGCGATGTAGGTCTCGGTTTTTGTGTTACGATGTTCGGCCGGCACGGACACGAAGTCGATAAGTGCGTGGTTCCACTTTACGTTATAGCTAAGTAAGTAAGCACATCGTGGGACTTCGGCTTTCGTAAAACAGAAAACAGTGAAACGAACAAAAATATGGATGCACCAGAAAAATTTAAAAATAAATCTATTTTAGTACTTGTTGACTGAACTATGTATTCACTCGCGCTGAGTCGCGCTAGTGGTATTAATCGAGATGAAATACAGAAAATCACAGAATAATTGTAACTAAATTTTTTAAAATCACTTCACACGCCAACTTCACAGTATTGCACGTAGATCCTGGCTATCTTGCTATTTTGAAATTCTAATTCAGTCATCCGTCAGATTTTCTTAATAGTCGAAACTCAGTCTTTAATTTAAAACTTAGTCTTAGTCTTTTCTTCATCATCATTAACAGCCTATTAATGTCCCCACTGCTGGGGCTCAGGCCTACCCTCTCCACGAGGGCGTTCGGGCTATAGTCCACCACGATAGCCCAGTGCGGGTTGGTGGACTTCACATACGCCTAAGAATTTCTTCTTCGGCGTATGCAGGTTTCCTCACGATGTTGTCCTTCACCGTTTGAGAGCAGTCAGTAAATGTACTTAACTTCGAGAAAAAACCCATTGGTACATGGCCCAGCTGGGGATCGAACTCCGGACCTTTCGATATGATAGGCCGCGTCTTATCCCCTACGCCACTGATGCTCTCTCTTCTTCTACTCTACTGAGTCTTTTCTTATTAATCGCTTAATTTGACTCTATTCAGAATGTCGCCGAAATAATTAATGTAATTTTGCACAATGGTAGTTTAAATGTAAAAAAAGTCGGTATCAACGACCTTTCTGCATTTAAAACAAATTTTGCATTTAAAGTTTCTTTTTGCATGAAATTGTGTGTTTTCTGTGTCTGCAATCAAATCATCATGATCTAGTGTGTCAACAGTAAGATTTGCCGGGACATGAACATTACACGGTTTGGATTTGTCTGCGGTGGCACATCCCATTACGATTTGTATCAATTTCAGGGGACAGACGTGCATTGGCGCAGACACGAAACAGTTTTCAACGCCTCTGATTGAATAGCGGTCCAGTGCTAACCACAGGGCAAATGTGGAAATGCCTCGTAAAAATTTTCTCATTCGAATAATTCCATTTTATTATGGTTACAAAATTTGAATCATTTAATAAATCTTTACTTCTTTTCAAGGCTTTCGGATCCGTTTGCATGGATTAACTGCACGATACGGTAGGTCACTTCTCTATTATGGGCCACATGTCTGGGACTTATATAGACATTGACTTCAATAGTTATAGGCATATTATGTCGAGTAGAACCGTGCCATTTTTTTAACGAGGACCGGTCTAGACACCAAAACTAGTCACAAATTAAAAAATATCCCAAGCAAAGACTGTGGTCTATTTTTGCTTTTCTAGACACACCTAACTATCCTTTCTCAACGATTACTCTGTTCTACATGACAATGTTTACTAAAAATTAGATTAAATTTTTTACAAATAAATACACTAAATTCCGTGTTCAATTTCCCTAATAAAATTGTCATAAAAAGGAAAGAACATTTGCTATGTATACAATATAGCGTGACTGCATTTGGCGGCTGCATCTGCATCGCGACCTGTAGGGCGGCGCGAAGTAGGTGAGCGGTGGTTGGTTCTCTTTAGCACGGCGCGCGCGCAGTCCCGCTCGCATCGTCGCCGCGGCCGCACGCGCTCGCCGCGCCATGACACGTCTCTACCTATCACTGATCGCGCTCGCCGCCCTCGCCGTCGCAACCCGCGCTGGGCCCAACCCCCCTCAACCCCGTCTTATCGAATTCAACCCCTGGGCATGGCTACCCACCAACCGCAACCGATCACCATCCATCATGGACTACTTCTTCCCACCCTCGAGAACCCCAAAACAATCCACCTTAGATCCTCCAGCAGATCGCCAACCTCCAAAAACCACAAACCAAACTCCACCACCTACCACCATAGAGGAACGTTCTACCACCCTCGCAAGGAAGAGCTCTAATAAAACTAAATCGACGGTTCCCGCGACCAACCCTACCGCGACCGCGCCTCCGAAAACAAAAAAAACATCCCATAAAACCAGCGCGCCCGTTACCACGATTGAGTTAAAAACCACGCAAACTACTAAAACTGAATTGCCATCTACAAAAGCCGCGACTACGGTACCTACTACGTATCGGCCGACAACGAAGCACTACACGATTCGGCCGATTGTGCGGACTACGGAAACGCCAACGATTCAAGATACGGAGACAACACTGAATAGCGACAGCACGGAGACAGTTTCTGATTTAGATACATCGGCGACTACGGCTGAGGATGTGAAAGATACTGCGCCTACGCTGAGCACGGCCGCAGAGCCGAGGTCTACCGATCCAGGAACTGCGAGCACAGCGACAGTGGAGTCCACCACGCCGACGGAGACTACAGCAGCAGAGCCGGCAGACAGCCGCGAGGGTTATCTACCGCTGCGGGACAAACCACAGCAGACCCACGTCAAGATCAACGAGCAGACAAAGAAAGAGGTCAGTGATTTTATAAGTCTCTTTAGCCATTGTTTTTAAATTGGTTACAGTCCAATAGTGGCAGCTTTCTCAGTGCCTACAGCGCGGTATATTCTCAAAGCGATCGTAAATTTCGTTTCAACGATGCAAACACATCGGTTACACATAAAACATTCGCTTCACTTAGTATGCGTAAAATATGCAGAATTCTTGTACATAAAAGTTGTTTCCGATAACACCCCTAACTCTGTCGATACGTAAGCAACTGCACATAAATTTATCTAATGAGCCCTTAGAGAAAGGTTACTGCATTCACCGGCTCGAAGCTCGTTCCCACATTACCCGTGCAAATTGATATGAATTATGCATTTCCTAGCAACTCGATCAAATGGTTCTCAATCGTGAAAAAGCATTGTAAGAAAACTTCGTGTTCCGCCCTGTGCCTATGTGGAAACTGAATTATAATTACTGTTAGAGTTAGACTGTTTCCATATTAATTTAATGGTTATTGGTTAAGACCATTTACCTCGTATCTGATGCTCATTTGTCGAATTAAAAGCTAACATTTAGCGCAGTAAACCAGAAACAAGAAAACACTTTGTAACCATTTCCATTACTAGCTTCATTTTCTTATTGCATATGTGTAGTTTTGTTGTCTCAATTCTCATTCGATACTGTGAGTTCAATAGTGATATTTAGGTACCTGTACAGAACATTAAGGTCAGTTCGCATTTGGGAGAAACTAATGTAAACATCATTAACAAAAACTTATTTTACATACATGCTATTATTCAATAATTACACAAAAACTTTAGCAACAATAGAATCCGTTAGGTCAAAAATTGAAATTTACAAAGTCACATCGAAACGCGCCAGACATGAACATTAATTTACAAAAGCGTAAAGTCAGTTAAAACAAATATAAACTGTTAAGAAAGCTGATGACAATAATGATGGCGTTTCTATCAAGTACTAGAGACAATGGAAGAAAGGCAAAGATAAAAAATACTATGCATTACATAGGAGGCGGTACTTTCCTGTCATTAGCAGGTTTGTGGTTACTGGTAGCGGATACGCCCGCAAATATTTTGGGCAGAAACAAATTTTGTTTGGATTAGAAGAGATAGTGTTCAGAGGTAAACTTTCATTCATAAGCAGCCTATCTGTTATTATAATATACATGGATAACAACGATTTTCTACAGTTGAATGATCTTTAGTTAGAGGCATTATTTAGTTTCGTTGCTAATAGGGTTTTAGAATTTACGATCCACAATATGAGGTTTCGCCATACAGGTACATAAATAATTTCTCATCCGTCTTTTGTTGTAAAGCTCAGTCTGTCGGTACAGAAATTTCACATTAATCAGCGGAATAGCATATTTTATTACGTGCAGGTCATTGCATTGGAGTGCAACTTCTAATTTATTAAACATTATAAATATGTTTTGAAATAGGATACCTGTACGTTGGTTTAAACCCGCTCTAAGTAAATTGAGTGCAGTGGAACCGCCCGCGCCGCGGTCGGAAAAACTGCACATCATATTAACGGTCTCTGTCGCCGGCAGCCCTACGATGCATCCGTATAGATGACGCCCAATGCATTTGCATTTCTATGCTAATCAGACGATAAAAAGTACATTATTAATATCTATAAATGTTACATCAAATAGACCAACATACTAGTCCGTAGTAATCTGAGTATATTCCAGTTTTATTATAATACCTATACTATTATGTTAGTATACTCGTAATGCTTCATAAGTATAATTTAGATGTAAAATCTTGCTCTTGATGATGATTTCATAATTACGTACCTATGTATTTCTGTTCTATAGTTTTTATGATACTATGCAAATTTTTCATGTCGTTAGAATTTGGCAACCATATTGTATGAAATACAAGTAAAGTTAAAAGTAAAAGAAAAAATAAAGTTTGCAATTCGTATATTCACCATGGGACAGCGAATCATTTGCTGAATGTTATTTAATTTCCGCCTCTATGCTCTATTGTCATGCAAGAAACTCCCAGCTCTGGGGAAAATTGAAACGTTATGAAAGGTCAGAAACCTCATTAGACATTATACCACTACTTATGATTGTAAAATTGTCTCATGATTAGCATAAATACCATTAGCATCTTTGACAGTTTCTTGGCAACAGCGAGTAAAACAATATTAGAAGCAATAATATTCACATATTATTATTTACGTACACATTATGTAAGTATACATAATGTTATAATACTTATAATTTATGACAATCGCAATTTTCATCATGTGATTGTGTCATTTTATTAGTATCTATGGGTTTGTTCTCGTACAGGTTTTCATAGGCAATAGAATCAAAACCTGAGACAATAATAGAAATCAATTCGATATTTACAATGTAGTAGATAAGAATACCTAGTAGGTATGAGTCGTTCGTCATTAGACCCCACTACCCAATGTACCAAATGGGACGTAACAGCGAAATTCAATTTTAATATTATTGTCGATGAATTCAAAAAATTGTCATTCAAATGATAATGAAAATAAAAACCGGACAAGTGCGAGTAGAACTGGCGCCCTGAGGGTTCCGTACAAAGTACAAACATAATTAAAGAAATAATTAGAAAATCGAATAAAATTTGTAGGTTATAATCACATGGTAAGTACTAACTTATATGGATGACTTGCTCATACGCAAAGTTAAGTTTATTGGCACAAGGAAAAAAATGAAATTCTTGTGATGTAACTACAAATTTACGGTTTTCGGATTTTTTCCTTTACTTGTGCTACAAAACCTTGTTTCCTCCCAAATTTCATGATTCTTGGTCAACGGAAAGTACCCCATAGGTTTTAATTACCAAAATACTCAAAAATGCGGCCTGACTGCGTTGACTTAGAAGTTTGATTTTTTCACAGCTCCAAGGGATTGCAGACCTGAGTATTCGATATTAATTTTAACTTAATACCTCCACGCGTTCTTGAGAAAAATGGTCTTGACTGACAGACAGACAACGAAGTGATCATATAAGGGCTCATTTTTCCTCTTTTGAGGTACGGAACCCTAAAAATTATTGGCACAACACTTGGTTCCAAGATCGGTTCTCGCTTTCGCGATGCAAAGTAAATAATTCCAAAGGTCGTCTCGATATCGATACTAATCGTGTCTAATTAATCAGTACGCATTACGGGTAGAAAGTGGATTGGATAGTGTATCTGCTGTGGAGTGCGAGAGAAAGGGGCAGTACCTTAGGTACGTAAGCAATGAACTAGGTTGGTAAAATCGTAAGCAGAAATGCAGAAGTGTTTCTTGGAACTAATTCTTTGTTATCTTGACGATAGCGCCATCAGCTGGTTTGTTACAGAAAATCCTGTTAAAACCAACTTGTTAACCAGAATATTCATTAGAATATGGCTGTCAGATTTTGGTTTTCAAAAACGAACTCTATCTAGACTTCACATAAGTTATAGTATTTGAACTTGTTTTTTTGGTCGCAACACCCGTTTTAACACTCTGAGGGATATGAATTGACGAATCTTTTTGTCAAAGAAAATGAAGACACTGCATGGAATGCCGATGGACTTTTCGCAAATCCGTTTCTAAAAACTGAAATTTGTCAAATGACATAACATGACTATGCCAATCGAATAATCGGTATTCGTGACATTTCCAGAAACAATCTAAATAAATTTCCGTGGTATTAACTATTATGAAAAAGTTGCATAACATTGGAAACAACAACGTCCGAATTCTCACCGACAAATTCAATTATTAACTAAGCATTAAAAGAAAAGCGTGTAATCTGTGTTTTAAACAGTGTTACTTGAAAGTGATTTGTGACAAAATTTTACTGTCTCGTTAGAAATTCTAGATAATTTGCAAACATTTACCATTAGTATGGTACATTGACTGTTAGACTTTCGCTAATAATTTCAGCTTAGCGTAAACTGTTGGTGCATACCTGACTGTTGGTGTGCGCACAATAATCTTGAGACAATATGAGAAATTGTGGCAACCGACTGCTACGTGCATAGCCGATTGTGGCACACAATATGTATGTTACTAGAACAGGACGAGGCGTGAAAATATCGAGTTGTGTGCTACGGTACCATTATCAATATCATTATAATGCTGTGGCCACAACATTATATCCGAATACACCGCTAGCTGCCCCCGAGTGAAATGATCATATCATTTTCCCAGATTCTCTTTATGATCAACACATGATAGCCTTGCATCCGCGCAGATTGATTGATCGTGAAGATAAGGGAACTTGAATAAGGACTTGACTGTACTTCAAAGAAAACATCATAACTTACAACGGTAGTTTCGGTTGTAGTATCATAAGATAGTTATATAAGTTTTACAATGAGCATTTGTCCTCATGTCGGAGAAAGACTAAATGTTAGCGAAAAAGTGCCTGTCATGTAATTAACCCACAAAATTTCGCCGGACTTTGAATAGAGACAATGTTATACTAAGAAATACTTAAGTCATAAAAGCCTAGTAGCATGACCATTTGAATAGATAAAGATAACGTAGAGTCACGAACATAATTCCATGAAGGGTGCGGTCATAGGTTAAAGTGAAGATAATCCGAATGTTAACTGTGAAGAGAAAGGTTAATGCCTTCTTGTTTATAAAGACGCAGAGACTGTAAAAATGAATATTAACAAAAATGTAAACTGATTTATCAAAATAACAGCACTACAATAATTCGTCGTGTATTCAACATTTGGAATAAGTACAATACAACGTTATCGACAACAATCTCTTTAATAGAGTTTTAAAACTAGAAACTTGGTTCGCTCTCAATGTTTATACTGCAATTGACAAACGAAATTGTCAACTCCAAATGAAATTTTGGAAATAATGTGACGGTGAAACTGACATCTGAAACTAATAAAAGAACGCTAAGAAACAAATTGTATACCTACTTAAAAACGGATTTATCTGCCTAGACGATAGACAAATAATTTATTTCTTGTATGTGAGATGGTAAACATGCAAAATAAATAATTCTATTTGTGTAGGGGAAACACTCTAAGACCTTGATACAAATGATGATGTAATTGAACTCATCTGGGTCTTGGTAATGCATGCATGTAGTTTATTTTAATGAACCAATTTACGCAGATGCAGGCGAGCTGATTGTTATAATGGCACATCGCATGGCTACAGCTGGTGCGAATGATAGAGTCAGGTTGCCGAGCAATGCAGTAATTTCTTTGCATCCGCCGCCGCGTGCGACAACCGACATTGATTCCCCGATCATTCGTTCAAGGCCATCTGTTATTGCATAAATGCGGTTTATGTAATAATGCGATTGTGTAGGTGATAATAGATTTGCAAGCATACAGTCCCTTTATCTCGTCTATTATACTATCTTTATTTATTGGAGATATAACTCATACCCAACGCATTTTATGTCGGTATCGTATGTTTCAAAATATGTAGTTAAATTGTTTTCAGGGATGCGCAGAAGCAATTTCAAAAGCGATAAAACGTCTGAGGGCTTGTAAATAGACGGCGCAGCGTATAGATCTAGTTACGGTTCAAAGCGTTTAATAGAGTTAGAGGCTTTGCTGTGCGATTTATATTGCGTAGGAATTAGATCCGAGTGAGATCATCTGATTGTCTAGAGCAATTCCAGTCCTAGACGATCATTCTGTTGAGATAACTATGTGGAATGGAATGAGGCGTGTGTTGCGTTAATTGATTCATTTAATTAAGTTAACTTTGAAGTACTTTAATGGTAAAACAAAATTTTGATTAAAATATTATTAATATTTTTCAATCTCAATCAATCTACCAGTGAGAATTATACAGATATTAAGATTAGAACAAAAAGAAGTAACTGTCGCAGAGTAGAAAATTCTAAAAGGGATGTAAAAATAAAGTGGAGAATTCAGTAGAAAATCAGTCAATAACCAGAATCAATAATTGTAAATAATCAAATAAGTATCTTCTTAAGGAATTCGCTATAGAGATGGAGTGGTGCACAGTGCCAAATATACCAAACTTTATAAAAAATTGCATTAAAATGTATGACAATATAAACACATAGGTTTCTGAATAATCTCTGATGTGAACGGCTTGCAACTATTTGCAACAGATATTATGTTTGTCAGTATCTATATTTGAGACTCAAAAACTTAGATTGTAAATAGTTGGGAACTATGGCCCCACACTACGTGTGTTGTAGGTATATGCGGAGTAATCCAGTTGTCCCTAAAAGGGATTGAACCTGAAACAATTTGCAAAAGTTCACTGTCTTTTGTGATTTCAAAATTGTTACGAGATTGCCCGTGCGTTATTCGGCCAATGGCTCTGCATAGTTACGTACGTGTACTTACATCAGATGACATAAACGATTCGTCTGGGCCGATTGATGTCACGTGACGTGCAACCAATCCGCTACACCTGAACGCCTCCACACGCGAACCGTCAGACCACATACCGTTTCCGAGAGAAAACTCCACTTCGGTAACAGTTAGCTAGCATTAAAGTATTAGCGGCAACGGTAGCATCCTCGTCCTAATTGCATCCAAGATAAGCAACATGTAGGCTGGAAGTTGATGAAAGTAAACCGTTGATCGATTAGAAGGATGTAACCGTAAAGTTAATTGGACCTAAATCAATATGACCTTACGGCAACCGCATTAGTGTCAGTGATTATAGGGACTTACCAATACTCATATGGAAAATCGTTCAGCTACAGACCAGATTTTTTTTAATGCAAAATACAACAATTTACATACATTATTTTCAACAAAACATTGATAATCTGGGATTGGTACAAAGATTTAAATTTTTACCCCCGAACGACTATTATTTAGGAGTAACGGAGTAGTAGAAAAAAGCGATTTTGATAAAAATAGAGTCAGCAAATGTCGATTTACTAAATAAAAAAGTTAGTGGAAGGGGGTGGGAAGGGGGGGGGTATACGGTAATACTACCGTACTTACTTATATATATATTTAATAATAATAATAAATAATCCACTAATAAATATAATAACCAATAATGACTTATTGAAATACCTATAAGGTAAATACCTATATAGGTGTGTATTTTTTCATTATTTAGTTGGTTACAAATGGAAACCCAGAGTAGGTATGACTTGCAGCAAGAAACAAAAACCACTCTACTTAATTCGATCATTGGCAATCAAAAACTTTACGGAACAAGAGTTTGGTAAAGATTCACGGAATCGAACAATGACTGTTACATTTCATTATCATTCTTTACGAGCCAATGAAAAAGTACGCTGCGTCATCAAACGCATAAATAAATAGTAGGAAAGCGAAACTAACAAGTCAATAATTGTAGAAAGTGTATGGAATTGATTTCGCGTGTATATATCCGAAGTAACTACTTGATGGCAATAACAATTGCGTTATTAACAAGTGCCGAAATTCTCACGTCCAGTTGTAATCACCTGTTAAGTCCGTTTCAATCAGTCATTAAGTCCGTTTCAATCTGCCTCACAAAGTATTTCATTTGAAGGTTTAACTCTCAGTCGCCAGAAATTGTTTAACCAAGGACGACCGTTCATCGAACGACGTACCACCATTGGTGGTGGTACTAGTGGGACAAAACAGTGCCAGTTGTAGTATCAGTGGTAAGTACAGACTAATGATGGTACAAATGGTCCAACACGGATCGAACCTATTTTACATATACATCGTTGTATGCTGAAGACACTTGAAGCGTCGCTCTGCCACTAATAGTGACTCACACTATTTTAAAATATCGAACTAATACTAGGTACTGATGGTGATGATTTGCATTGATGATCTTCGAAATAAAATAGGAAGTCACATTAATGCATTCCAAAAATGCGACAATGCTCAAGATAATGAGAAAATACAAGACAATAAAGGGAAACGGAACGCGAGACATTCAAAACTTAACTATAGGTCAATCGTGAGATTGATTAGACAAATTGCATATTTATCTTCCTTATAGGCATTAATTAAACAGAAAGCCCCGAATCACTTGCCTAAAGCTATAGATTGTAAACAAAATAATGATTAAACGCTTTTTAATAATGACTTTATTGCGAACCATTTGAAGGTCGAAAGTTATTCGAGCACATTACTCATCTCAGTGACAGGTAATTAAGAACGCATTCCTTCAAAAGGGAAACTTTGACCTCAATTCTTGACACTTTTTATTGACGAAGTACTAACACTTAACGAAATTGAAATACAAACTTTATCAATTTTGGAATTATGTGTTTTTATTGTTGCGACGCGGAATGAAATTTATTTTTAAAAATTCAGTTAACATTTTTATTGAGATAAATCTTAAGTTTTTAAATCCAAAACTCTTATTTAAGACGGTTGTGCTACTCATAATGTGTTTTTCAACGTTAAATGTTACAGGTAGAATAATACCCTGCACTCTTATTGTCGTGTGCCTTCGTTGAGAAGAAAGTAAAATATCTAAAACACATAATACGCTAATTAGAAGCAGTGTCAAATAATTTTCACTGTCGTCGGCAAATCGCGAATGACTAGTTAAGCATTCAGAGCTACAAAACTGTCTCAACTCAAACAGGCCATGTCAAGTGTGAAGAAAACGTGATGTCTACCATCTGTGAAAAATTACCATAACAAGCGAAGTGTGTTTCTATTTGATTATTGATTACTCATTGTACTAGCAATGGAGATGATTTTGAGTGAAAGTACCAAATGAATTGCATTATTGTGTCAAAATTCCGATTTTCAATGCCCCGCCTTTGACCCTACTGTCAATCTAATTTCTCTATTCATGGGAAACACACGGCCATTGTTGTAAACAACTGCGATGCTTTCTCAAGCAGTTCGAAGAACATTATTGAATTAGAGAATAGTGTTTTGCAAATTTGGTAGTCGTGAGTGATCATTTATGTTAATCAAAGACATAGTATTGTTTCCTTTTTAAATGCATCATAAAATACAGATAAGTAGGTATACAAAACTGTATTACGCGACCTTCTCTGGTACAAATATCGTAAACTCTAAATTGGATATAAAATTAAAATGTTTTGAACGTGAATTTCTTTAGTACAATGTGTGAGTCAGAATCTAACACTTCCGAAGGGTCATCATAAGTGAGGAAAAAAAGCGAGACGAAATCCTAACGGTAAAGCTATTAAGACTGCCTTTAACTATTTCATCCTTAAATTAATTCTAAGAAAACATGGGTTGGTATCTTCTTTACTTAGCAGAAATAGAATAGGTAGGTAACTTTAAATTTAACATTTCCATAAGTTTATGGAACGTGTTTATGATTCATATCGCGCAGATTGTAGGAATTACTTCATGTTACTTCGCACGCGAGGAATACGACTACAGTCTTTGAGTTTGTTTCTAAGGGGTAGTAAATAAAATGAGAATATGTCATGGCACCAGTAGAATGTAAATTACGGGAACTAGTCTCACTCGGGTCAGTGGGAATGCGGTCCCTGCTGGCGCAGGAGTTGGGAAGAGGAGGAGCCTATAGTGTTCATCTTTTATTTTTTATACGATTTTTTTAGTCCAGTATCTCCTCTGTGGTCCAGTCGTGAGTATCGGAAGAATGTAGAGTTATAATTAATTCTATCAATCTATAATAATAATATCACAATTAAATAGAAGTCGCGTGTAACAATTTTTTTGTTATCAACTCATAAAGCTATGTTAAAAAATGGGTTTGCTAATTGAAAAGTATTTCATATTTTGATGAGTGTTAAACATAATACAAAAAGGTACGCTTCTGAAAAATCACTCCTAAAATATAAAACTTACGCAAAAACAACTGCATCTTTGACGAAAGAACACGTACTTACCTGAAACAAAAACAAAACACTGTCATAAAAACATAAACAAAAAACGTGACACAATGATGTAACACATTAGCGAATTCCAATTTGCATGTGTAACACTGAAGGCTATTATAATTTTTTAGGAGCCCCGGGCGAAAGTTACCGATCTGCCTGACCCCTCTATTCATTACAAGATAATCGAAAGTGAAATTAATTCACGTCAAGAGTGTTTCGACAGTGACTTTGTTAACACGTGCACCGCTGCCACTTTTTTGCTCCCAAATTGATTCGACTGTGTACTCGAAATTGTTCGTTTCATTCTAACACCTCCATACGAATGGGAAAATGATTCGGCTGTTTTGCAGCGAGCAATTGTTCCGATTATAATTATTAATCTGAATCAATCGTGAGTGAAATCCGAACTTAATCTCTCTAAATAGATTGGTTCGGTTCCTCTCGTAGAATGTTTTTAGTTATTGCTTCAGTTTCAGTCGTTCTAAGTTCCAAATTTTTTTATTAATTGTGTCTTACTAAATACCTACCATAAGTAGGTTAACCATAGAATAACTAGTAGTTCCGTGAGAACAGTAGACCTCGCCAGCCTTTATAAAACAAACCTAAAAGAAACGAACAAAAGTCAATTTTGCAATAGAAGATGTTAGTACTAAAGTGACAAAAAATAGCACTTTAAAGCTCAATATTTCGCAAACGGATCCCTAAATCAAAATATGGCTTTCACACACCCGCAATATTTTTGAAAGACCTATCCAACGATACCCCACACTATGGGATTCACAAGAATAAAAAATTCACTGCCACTTTGCGAGTATGGTACGTACTCTAAAAAAAATGTTTTTCAAGATTTTATTCTACTCATTTGGTCGGCTTAATTAATTTATATCCATGCCAAATTTTCGTCAAAATCGGTTGAAAAATGCGACCTGTAGAGAATTACAGACAGAAAGACAGAAGGACAGACGGACATTAGCATTTTTGGCCAATCTCGAAACATAGACGCTTCGCTCGCTCGGTCAATTAGGCACCTAACACTATAGTGCCATCGGGTGTGGTGGCGTATTAAGGAAGGCAGAGGACGTTGAAGGGCTGATGTGATGATAGTACAGAGGAACATTAAAAATACGGTTACTAGGTGTGTATATTTCTTTAAGAGGCTCTTAAATGTCGAATAGTGATTGAGTATTCGAGGACAGTAAAGAACATGTGTACGCGAAATGTGCTGTCTCCGAGCTCGATGCAAATGACCTACACGCAAACTGCGAAATTGCAGGTTACCGAGAAACTATCTACTTTCGCGACACACACACGAGTATATTATAATCATTATGAATTTCTATTACAAACGATGAGCCGCATGGATTCGATCTAGACGACAGAGTTATTCTGATGTGTTTATCTTTCTAAACGGAGCTTTTAATTATGGAACTTAAAATACACAACCTTAATAGAATGTTTAACATTTTATTTCAAACCACTTTAATCTCAAGTGGCGAACATGAGATCAAATATAACAACATAAATTCAATTGTCTATGAAAATGATGAACAAACACTTAAACCATTTGCGATCATTGGTATGGATGGTAGGTATATCTGTGTTTCATGATTTCATCAGTCTTGACTTCTGACGCTCTCTGCTGGACATAAGCTTTCCTTATCGTTGTATAAATTTCAAATTATTATCAATAGTTAGTTAGTACCGTTTCAGACACAGACAGTAGATTAATACGTTGTATCGATTTAACTCCTACGAGGTGTTCTCCGCTGTCCTATTATTACGCTCGTGTCTGACATGCTTTATAAAACCGGTAGCATCTATTACCTGATAATAAGCTATTTGCGATATTGCTATAATAGTTGTTCATATAATATTTTGTGTCATTATCAATAGGTGGTCGTTAAATACCTAATATAACCTATGTAAGGTAAAGTGGGGCAAAGCTATCGCCGGGGCAAGACTAACAACATATAATATCTCATTAAGTACAGCCTTCTTGTTTAGTTTACTGTGGCTGTAAAACAGTACAAATCTCGGCTCAGAACACCGAATAACTTATAGGGTAAATAAATATTTTAAAATAAAAACAGTACTGTCAATCTTACCCCGGTGAATAATAAATTTGGATTTCAGGTCCCATTTGGGACATTCGGCAGTGGGCCGTAACGACGAAGGACTCGTAAAACTTTTCTTTAGTAAACCATTTTGAAAGCACCTATATGGATATTTTCATAATAAGTAAAAGCTTATTTATATCTTAGACCAGTGTTAACATTACCTCAAAGGTAGGATAAACAACTTCTTCACAAAAACCGTTTTTTGCATTCTAACAATAAAATACTCTTACATAAAGTAGTCTTACCCCATCTTACCTAGATAGGTAGGTTTTTATATAAAAAATCCTTTATTGTACAAAACCAATTCATATATTAAAAAAACATATACCAAAAATGTATAACCTACGATGAACTGTTAGGTTTTTTGAAATGAAAAGAATTGTAAAACGTAAAATTAGATGTAATGGAACTGAAAGTTGACAAAATGACAAAATTCATATATTATATATAATAAGTACTTATTTCGAATCATAATTTATTAATTATGCTTAATGCTGAACAATTACTACACCTTGACAGTTCCATTTATTTCGGTCGAAGGTATCCTGCATCTTTAGAAGCCATTCAGTTGGTACTTCCTGTAATGTGTATGGATCTGAGACGGCTGTAACTTTCCAAGAAGAGTACCAGACGCAGAACTGTGTCAGTTTCTTTCAGTTCCTAGAATTTTCTGCGAAATCTAGAAATTTTTGCACGTTCGCACTCGCAAAATAGTTTGCTATCACAGTAGTAACCGTTAGAGCAATTATAGTTACTTCAGTATCTCTATAGATATTAAAGCGGTCTGCTCTGTGTACTAAATTATATAGTCCATGTCACAAACCTGACGTGTAGTGCTAACAACCTTAACATTATCGTTACTATGATCGTCTGGTTAACATTGTCCACAAACTGCTATTTGTTGTGTCAGTGTATTTGAAGATCCCTAACGAAATTTTAAACGTGCGAACCATTTATTTTGTTAGAATAATTTTATTTTTACTTGTTTCATTTAACTTTAGCTTCAACCCAAAATTGTTATACAGAAAGCACGTGAATATTTATACTAAAGAAGCTAGAATTGACAAAGACTTGCCAGTTGATTAAATACGATAATTTATGATGTTTTAAGGAGATTTTATCACAGAAAAGGAGTTGAAAGACGAAGTTAATAAGTAGTTACTTTTAATAGATACTTACATGATGAAAATAATTGCATCTACGGAATTCTAGCTACGAAAATCGACTTCACTACATTAAAGATGTACTACACCATTTTAAAACACGTTCTGAGAGCAGACTGTCAAGTTTATAGACATATTTTTAATAAACAGACAACTAGCGGTGGTTGTAAATAAAATGCTGATAATTTTGATGATTTCATAATTAAATGCTGGTGAAAAATTGGGTCCGGACAGTATCGTATACAAAACTGAACTATGAACAAATGACTGTAATCTATGTATGTATGTTTGTTATGTAATATGACATATTATGTGTACAATATCTAAGCTCTATATATTATATAAGCTCTATATAATAAACGTATGCTCGTAGCAAAATGACGAAAGATATAGATGTTAATAAGTGCATTTTCTAGCACAATAACACAGTTAACGAAAACAACTAACTTTTATCTTCCTTCAAATGTTTTAAACATGCAAATTGAGGTACTTTAAATACAGTTAAGAAACTGTTTAAATTCTAGAAGTGTCTCAAAAATTACCGTGAATTGTAATAAAAACCACAATTAAGTTACTGCTGTGGACATTTAAGTTTTGGAGTTAAATAAGTATACAGCTTAATTAGTAGGCCACATTACTTAAGGTATAAAAGATAACTGTTAAATAAACTATAAAGTATTGGACGTAGTAGTACCTTCACGTATTAGCAATACAAGTGAAGGTGTTCATGGGCGACAGACAGTGGCGGCTACCATCTGCGCTGTAATGTAACCGCTTTAGTCAGTAAAAAAATCTTACAACAAGTACAACTTGGCAAACATATCAAAAATCTGACAGCGTAAAAAGTGAATTAAGATCAGATGTAATACAATTTAGGCGGTCTTATCGATTAACCGATTTCTTCCAGACAGTTTACAATATCCTATGTCACTCTCGGAATAACGACGAATGTAATGATACCTCATTAAAATCCATTCAGCCGTTTGGAAGCTGCAAGGGAATAAATAATCCCGGATAAGTACATGCATAGTACCTACAAGTGAAAAACAAAACTCTGCCTTTGTTGTCGCGCAGTCGAGTAAAAATAACCTTGTCTGCCGAAATTGATTAGAAATTTCACGCAAAATATAGTACCTACAGGAATTAATTGGGACTCAAACATATTTTAATGGACTTTAATAAATAAATAAATAAAACTGAACCTGTACAAATAAGCGCGGTTCATCTATATTATTGACCGAGCGAGCGAAGCGTCTAAGTTTCGAGATTGACCAAAAATGCTAATGTCCGTCTGTCCTTCTGTCTTTCTGTCTGTAATTCTCTACAGGTCGCATTTGTCAACCGATTTTGACGAAAATTTGGCATAGGTATAAATTAATTAAACCTACAAAATGAGTAGAATAAAAAAAAAAATTTTGAAAAACATTTTTTTAGAGTACCTACCATACTCGCAAAGTGGGAGTGAACTTTTTTTTTCTTGTGAATCCCATAGTGTGGGATATGGTTGGTTAGGTCTTTCAAAAATATTGCTGGTGTGTGAATACCATTTTTTCGATTTAGGGATCCGTTGGCGAAATATTAAGCTTTAAAGCGGTAATTTTTGTTAGAGTCACGTGTCCCCCCCCCCCCTGCCAGCTAAACGGTTGCTTCTGGAAATGTGAAAAAATTCATGGCAGTAGCATATATAACGTAGTTACAAGGAAAACTATTACGGCTAAGTAGGTTCTATTAGTTTTTGAGTAATAGTGGATCGACGTATGAAAGTTGAAAAAATTAATTATGTTCATAGAACTGCATACGTAAAATGGAAAATTATTTTTTTCCGCGTGATATCCATGGTGTGGGGTATCGTTGGATGGGTCTTTCAAAAATATCGCGGGTGTGTGAAAAACATTTTTCGATTCAGGGATCCGTTTGCGAAATATTAAGCTTTAAAGTGCTAATTTTTGTCACTTTAGTAGGTACTTTTTCTGTCTCCAACTACAAAGTTGACTTTTGTTGGTTTCTTTTAGGTTTGGTTTATAAGGGCTGGCGAGGTCTACTGTTCTCACGGAACTACTAGTTATAGCACACTTCACTGCAATTAAGTTTGCAGATGAGATAACCCCAACAGAAGACTGAAAACCCTGAGTAACTTAAACAAATGAGATAGTAAACCGTGCTAAGTACGACGGCAAATAAGACAGAGTGGGTGCGCAAACGCAATTGCAGCTAGAGCAAACTGTTATGAGTGGCCTGCTCAATGATGGATGACTATAAAACTGGCGGGGCTTGGAATGTGGACAATTAGAACAGAAACGTGCTTGGTGACTTTTCCCACGAATTTTGAGGTTATTTATTTTTACATGCTGTGGGTAGGACTCTCCGCGTGGAAGCCGGATCCGAATAGCACCACACGTAAGGAGCTCGACTTGTAACGCGGAGGATTAGGCGACATGAAGAACCAGGGACTGATGAAAACTGTCTTTATACTACTTAAAGCATATAAATATAGTAATTATTCTCAGGTAATTATTCTACAATACAATTCTAACATTAGAATATTTTAGAGCTCCGGTCTTGATCAGAATAGATAAACTTAAGTGAAGAGTGGAAATTCCAAAAGGTATTAATGCAAATAGCACCCGTGAACGCGTCATCTGTCAAACAGCGTAGTGATGGTGACCACCAATTATTTTAAGAGCGGCTTTGTGCAGCAGTGGACTATAAAGACAGGTGCGTTCACGTCGCTGTTGTTGTTGGTAAGACTATACTGGATTGCTGTGATCCGGTATGTGAGGGGTAAAAGAGACAGTGTTATTGTACGTACTTTAATGCCTTTGGCTTTTTGTACGAAGCACTTCAAAGTTATTTTATGTGTTTGCCTCTTAAGTTCTTTGTAAAATATTGTTTAGTTTCATTATTATTTCGGATGTCGTACTTTTCTAACTGACAATAACATTACTTGCCGTCATAATCTATGGCTCTTAAAGGTACAAAGTATTTCACGGATTCAACAATCAGCACTCTAAAAACCACAACATGTGTGTAAGTAATAATGAAACTCGTATATATTACTGATGTAAGGACGAGCCTCCACGGGTAGGTAAGCAGACGTGGTTTGGTGGACCGTTCACCCTTTTACACAATGATTATTTCTGAAGTGAGTGGATTTCTTCGCGATGTTTTCCTTTGCTGTTTGAGACAGTCGGTCGGTGTAAGATTTTTTACGTTGAGCGATTAGCAATTAGTTAGTAGATAAAGACTTGTCTCTATAAATATTAGCTCCATTGACTTGTAACAGTATTGCCCCATTTAGCGTTACAACTTTCTTTTTATGGGTACGCTACTGCACTACAGCATTTGTAAGGTCCTGTTATGTTCACTGGTCTGGTATTAACACTTGCGACTACTTTCTTGTTTAGACATACATGGATGAAAATGAAAACGGAAACAATAAATATAGCGAGTTGACGTTTTATTGCGAAAGAAATCTATTTAAAAATATCCCACGGGTGCTCTCGTTTAAGGCTATTCGCCCAAATATCAATTGAATATAGGGGATAAACCGAGAAATCATTACATAGACAAAGGTTATAATTATACCTTAAATAAAAGCAAATTTCACTGTCCAAAAATTATTGAAAACTTTAGAACGAGTTCAAGCGTCGTTGGTGACGTAGTGGGGATGGCGCGGTCTATCTAAAGGAAAGGTCCAAGGTTTTATCCCCGCCGGTAGTACCATCTATCCCGAAACCTAATTACATATACTGACTGCATTCAAACGGTGAAGGAAAACATCGTGAGGAAACCTGCAAACGCCGAAGAAGGATTTAGGCCCTCTGAGTGAACGAGAGAACAGTGGGGACATAATTAATAGGCTGTTGATTTTGATTTGATGAATATTGAAAAAGTTCGCTGGCATTTGAAGCAGTGACTTTCAAATGAAATATCACGCATGTCGCAGAGGATCGGTGGTTGCGCCAAATGCAGACACGAGACAAAGGTGGAGCTAGTCAAGTTCCCAACACAAGATACTAATTGGGAGTTGCATTGAAAGGGTGAATAGTTTCTGCTGCTAACTACCGGCTCTGTCCTAGCATCGCATCTGGCCTACCGTTGCGCTCGATCCAACGGAATTGTGTTCAATAAAGCACTGTGTCAGCTAGCGGTAGCTTTTTTCCTTCGCGTTGTCCAATCCACCGCGCTCCGGCGAGCGACGATTCGACAGGCCGCGATTAGAGCGATTATACACAATTTTGACGCAGCGGCAGCGATCGGTGAGTGAAGCTAGAGCTCTTGTCGTATGAATTTCATAGTTAATTGTGAAAGAAGCAATGGTACCATAGTCAAAATTAACGCTGAAACAGTACAGTCGACCGCACGTCAGTGGAAACATTTTGACCTCGAGTTAGCCTAGCGTATTAGGGAGTTTTAATTGACCGAGCGAGCGAAGCGAGCGAAGCGTCTACGTTTCGAGACTGGCCAAAAATGCTCTTGTCCGGCTGTCTGTCTGTCTGTCTGTCTGTCTGTCTGTCTGTCTGTCTGTCTGTCTGTAATTCTCTACAGGTCGCATTTTTCAACCGATTTTGACGAAAATTTGGCATATGTATAAATTAATTAAACCTACAAAATGAGTAGAATAAAATTTAGAAAAACATTTTTTTTAGAGTACCTACCATACTCGCAAAGTGGGAGTGAACTTTTTTTTTCTTGTGAATCCCATAGTGTGGGATATCGTTGGATAGGTCTTTCAAAAATATTGCTGGTGTGTGAATACCATTTTTTCGATTTAGGGATCCGTTGGCGAAATATTAAGCTTTAAAGCGGTAATTTTTGTTAGAGTCACGTGTCCCCCCCCCCTGCCAGCTAAACGGTTGCTTCTGGAAATGTGAAAAAATTCATGGCAGTAGCATATATAACGTAGTTACAAGGAAAACTATTACGGCTAAGTAGGTTCTATTAGTTTTTGAGTAATAGTGGATCGACTTAAGAAAGTTGAAAAAATAAATTATGTTCATAGAACTGCATACGTAAAATGGAAAATTATTTTTTTCCGCGTGATATCCATGGTGTGGGGTATCGTTGGATGGGTCTTTCAAAAATATCGCGGGTGTGTGATAAACATTTTTCGATTCAGGGATCCGTTTGCGAAATATTAAGCTTTAAAGTGCTAATTTTTGTCACTTTAGTAGGTACTTTTTCTGTTTCCAAAGTTGACTTTTGTTGGTTTCTTTTAGGTTTGGTTTATAAGGGCTGGCGAGGTCTACTGTTCTCACGGAACTACTAGTACTATGAGAGACCAGTTTATATTGGTTTTGTTTCCACTGATGTGCGGTCGACCGTACGTAATTAGAGCTGGATTTAAATCTCTGATATTGGTCTTATCGGTCAATATTCATCGCAACCGCCCGAAGTCACGTGTAAAATCACTCTTAATCGCGACTAATGAATGCGGAACGATTTTATTTCGCCAAGTGATTGGCGCCTGGACAGTAAAAAAACTTGCCCATTTTAACACGACGATTATTCTGGATATTTGTTTCGGACAAAACGCTCTGCACAGAAAAACTTTTAAATTAAATTGTTCGATTTTCAAGCTTCGAAAAGTGATTTCATAGAGCCGATATTAGCTGCGTCATTTACAAGATCTTTTGAAGTAAACCAGAGTAATATTACGAGATAACGGCAGTTGGAATGTCACTGTCGCCGAGATAGTAAGAAAATAATCTCTTGGCAAAAAATAATCATTTTTTACTGCAAGTCTATTAGAATTAGAATATCTGTAAAGTGATTTACAAATCGAAATGAATGATGGCACATCGAGAGTACAATCAACTTTACTTTTCATTTCGAGTGTTTAATGATGGTATCAGTGAAATACTAGCTTGCGCACTATTACAAAGTTAATGAAGATATACTCGTAGATTAGCACATACTCGAATAGAATATTTCCTCTCGCTGACGACAGTAACATTTATCAAGGTAATATTAATACAAGGCCTTTCAAAATTAACTACACAAAGTTCGGGAGTTACATCTTAAAGGCTGTAACAATCTGGATTATTATGATAAAAAGATCGTTTCGTGAAAAACGATAATACAGTCTAAATTGCATCAAAAATCCTACATTATTCAAGGCAAATGCAAAATATATTAAAGAGATGAAGCGATTCCTGCAATTATTAACAAAATAAGGATAGGTATGTGACATAGTAAAAAGTTTTTTTCAATGGTACAACGTTTAAGTACCTTTATGAATCCTTCAACGTTGTGAAGTTAATTTTGAAACACCTTGTATACATGGGATAAGCTGCAACGGTAACAGCAACATGTGGTGTCATCAATAAATGATGCACAACCAACGGCCGTGCTTTTGCATTACTGGCTAAGTATTTACTAGTATTTGGAGTATTTCATTAACAAAACTACGAGAGATAATTTCACTAGCGCATAACGGCACACATTTAGTTCATTTATCTCTCGAACACGGAAGATTTAATAAAGCAGAGTGCGAATAGTGATCAAGACTTGCAAGAAACGTCATTAGCGTATTTGGAGCATGCGAACGTGGGAAGGTGTCATTCTAGAGCCATTTATTAATAAGAGAGGCGTCGGGCGAGCGCGAATAGAAAAGAATTGATTGTCAATTAAACGATATGTCTTCAGTTCTTTCTACGCAAATTAACATGATTATAGCTCGCGGTATCAGTGATCCGCGTTCTATATATAAGTTCTGGTCGCTCGGAAACGTGACCACGGCTCTTGTTTGCATTGCGGTTGGAGTGGCTGTAGCGGACGAAAGTTTCAACCTACATAAGAGATTGAGCACGTATGTATTGCTGACAATTTCCCTAGTTTGGTGCAGGTCAAACTTTATTTATGCCAGTGTGTTGCAGTGCGGAACGAATGCGAATCTCGCTCGCGATTTGTGCGACGGTGGTATTCAACTCACGCGGCAAGCGAAATTTGCGTGACATCGCAAGCGCGCGGGCGCGTGCCGTGAAGTTCTGCGGACTGCTAATGGCGCTGTTTCCTTACTGGTGAGGTTTAAGGAGGTATGTTACAGTCAGGTGTTAGAGTTCTATTGATGGTATACGCACATTGCTGGTGTAGTTATAGACGATATTAATAAAAATAAAACTAGAATACTAAGGTCAGTTGCGATGTAGGTACATATTTATTAGAATGTGGCTGTCAGATTTTAGTTTTTGAAAAACGAACTCTATCTAGACTTCACATAAGTCTAGTATTTGATCTTGTTTTTTGGGTCGTAAAACCCGTTTTAACAATCTGAGGGATAAATTAATTTAGGAAATGATCAGTGTTTCAATATACAGTAACAGAAGTATGAAAATTCGCCTCCTCTACAAAATAGTGCGAAACAAAATGGTCTGCAAAAAAGACTGAAAAATTAAAAGATTAAAAAAAAAGGAAATTAGTGGGCACGCACTATCGAGCATGGTCGTTGGACATTTTTCAGATTGGACATTATTACAGTAAATCATATTGACCTATTTAGAAAATATTTTACTAAAAGAATGTATAAAAACGTCAGAAATGTGCACAAACTTATCAAGCTCTCACGAAGCCATACTTCCTTACGAGTGAAACATCATTGAATACAACGGAACGTTAAGGGACACCACGTCTGTAAATAAAAGCAAGACAGAAACATAAAGTCTAGTGAAGAGGTAGCGGTGCAGACGGACGTGCAAGCGTATCTTAGGAGCGATCAGCCAAACGTGCGGCACTCACGACCATCTTATTTATATCGTGACAGTACTATCTCGGATAACTGGGAACAAATCGAGGATTCCATGGAAAACCACTCTCTGTAAACCGCTCACGCATGGAGAAATTCACGCCATTCGATTAATCTAATCTCATCCCAATCTAACCCTTATCTGATTCATACAGTGTAATCCGCGAATTTCTCACTCGCAGCGGGTAGGTAGCGATCGTCGAGTAAATTTAGAGATGCGTGTTGAAAATCGGCGTAGCGGAATAATTTGTAGCGTTTTGCATACGCTGATAGCATAGCTCTAATTGCTTCTCGTCGAAAACGTTTATTTTGCTTACAACAAACTTAGTAACAATTTAATGACTTTGTAGGTGGGTATATAGAATGCAAAATAATAATAAACCACAAGAACATTATTACAGGTTGTTTGGAAGATCGATGTACACATTTAAAGGGATGATAAAGAAGGCTATTATGAATGTTATAAGCAGGTAAAGGTTCTATATGCAAAGTAAAATAGGTTTTTTTATATTGGGAAAAAGTTTTTTAATATGTCTATTTTAATGTGCCTATGGAATAGGTAACTTTAATATTCCCTTAAATTTCTACATGGTCCACACCCTGTATAACAAAACAAGTATGATTGAAGAAATAACGGTTTGTATTTGGAGTTTGGACATTATTTACACAATACGAGTAGGTACACAAAGCTATAAAACATGTTTTTAACAAATCAGAATATAATGAAACCTATATAGTATCAGCAAGGAGTTACACGACCAAGTTCATATAATGGTGACCCAATCCCAAGGGATAAGTGAACTTAATGCGGTTATACAGACAATTATATCTGCCCTCGTGCCAACTGAGTAATGGAGCCCTTATAAGGTTGCATTTCCCTGGAATGAGGTCAGACGCCCACCAGCACAACGGTAATGATCGTGAGATTTGAATGGATACACAGCTTGACATAACGTAAATAAATCATAAATGGGAAGTTTAAAGAGAAAACACTTGTGCTAAACTATGCCACATTAAAGTTTAATTACGTTCATAACTATTTGATATTATAACTGAACGACTTAATAAAAAAAAAACATTTTTCCACATGATACGAGTAATATAATAATAAAAAGTGCACCATCACAGAAAATACATTACATCAACTCAATTTGTCCCAGACATCAAGGTAATATGCCAACTTAATATGACAACTTCATAATGTGAGGTAATGTAAATGTAACGGATGATTGAGGTAACGACGTCACAAATTGCGCACAACGACTTCGGTGATCATATCAAGTCTGATTTATTTTGAGCTAACCAGAAAAAGCGTATAAAGCAGAGACGCCGTCAAGAAAAATGTTACCGTCTACACTTACCGGGAATCGTAATTAACCCCGGGTTCAAACACGAGCTTCGAGAGTACAAGTATGATTAAGGCCCTACAAGGGGAGAAAGTTCAACCTTCACGTATACAACTTCCTTGTAAGAAACATAAAGGATAACTTTTATTTCAATTAGATAATCATTGTAAAACGCTGTAATTGAATGTTGAGTTCGAAGAATAGAAAAGGCGAGGTAATCGGTGAAAGCAACAGAATTGAATCTGAAGGCCTCATCATCCGGTCTGATAACCTTAGCGACTATTGTAACCGACCTACCACTAACTTGAACAATAATAAAGAGCCGGGTGCATTGAAACGGCCTTTTCATTTTCCTAAATGAGTTGCCAGTTGTTGTAAATGCAGAGTTATTAGGCATTGTCGGTAGCATCGATGTGGCTGGTCACAATGGTGGCTTTCACGCGGCCTTTGTGCCTGCCTTTGAGCTGTCAATAAAGATATTCTTTAAATACTGTAATGACGACGACCTTATTAATTATCGTTGGTGATTCAAATTCGACTACCTTCATGTTTAAACTATGGACCACAGTTTTGGTTCCTATTTAGTAAACGATAGATATAAATCCTTTTCAGTTTAATGTTCCTGTCAGGTCTCTGACATTTATTATGTGATGTAGTCATTAGGAAGCAAACTTGCAGTGATAAGCGTTTAAGTTGATTATAGGGATAGATACTCGTACGTCACTGTAAAGTCTGAAGTGACAGCCATTTATGTAATGGGTGAGTACCCTACCATAGCGTAAGAAATTTATACTATGAATGGACCCTATTTAAATGTTGTCGAATCAAAATTTACTGCACAGGCAAAATAAGTGCTTAAACTTTCTGCCTGTTTGGTAGTCGACTATAAAATATACTATGAAAACCACTTGCAATGAGATAAATAACCTAGATTCTTGAATTTTACGAATGTTAGGAATCTTGGTTTGTAGTTTTTCTCGTTTAAAAGCATCACAATAGTCACCTTTGCTTTTATTTTTTATATGTCAATGCCCTTTTCAAACCTGTTGCTTCTCATGTATGAATAACGATAGGATTGCATAGGGATATTCCAGCATCTTGTCATAATATATACATGCACGTGACACACAATTCTATAAAGATGATATCGCTCGATCAGCGCTCGTGCGCTGATGCCATAGCGAAATGCATCTCACGCATATTTCTAGTAAACTTGTGTGCAAGTTATCTCCCGTTACTTACAAATTCCACGGCGTCCGCACAATAGAGGCGTTGAGCGACGCCATCGATGGACAATTTGGGTCCATATTGTGTCAGAAACGAAGGGCCCCGAGGCCGTGAAAAGGCACTTCAAAAAGAGGAACCAACAGACCGGAAACTCATCGCCACTTTAATTGAAACACAGGAAAAAAACGTAAAAACAGACGAAATTAGTTGCGTCTTATCGGACACGGCCAAATAAG
Source organism: Metalampra italica (assembly GCA_949699065.1). Classification (NCBI taxonomy): domain Eukaryota; kingdom Metazoa; phylum Arthropoda; class Insecta; order Lepidoptera; family Oecophoridae; genus Metalampra; species Metalampra italica. Next base: position 5,718,317 of record OX452987.1, read on the forward strand.
TGCGCGACGCGAGACAAAATTGAGTGGCAGCTAACTTAATAAAAATAGTACCGTTAAGTGAAGTTTTTATTACTTGAAATTAAACGTTTATTACATAATGTCGCATGAATACAAACTGTCTTTACTTGCATAGTAGGAGTGGGTATGTAAATTAGCTATGTGTAGGTATGTGTTTATGTAACTAAATAAAATATAACTAAATAAATAACAACCTAATTAAATATCATAAAAACACCTATGACGATTTTGAAAACAACACAATACCTATTACTTACTCTGTGACAATACAAGAAAACTATATTGTGCTTTCTATTTTACCTTTTTTTTTATAACAAATAGATTTTTTGCTAAAGGTCAAGTTTCAAGGAAATAACCAAATGAAATAGGATCGCAATGCTTACGTCTTTCTAAATGTCCTGTAAATTCTTAGCATCACAACACCGAGCACAATACCATGCATGACCTTCTGCAAGTCGGCTTTCTATAGAGAGATTGTCGGCGTATTTGTCTGGCAAACCGCAAACTTCTTAGTGGATAGTGCAAATTTATGGGTGCTAGCACCAAAGGGCGTAGATCATGCCAGTCCGAATAGCGGAAGCGACTAGCTCGCCGCCCGTTGCATATAATGAATTAACCTCTGAATATCATTGCAATAACAATCGTATTTTGATAAACAGTTGGTCTTAGTCCAAACTATTAATTCTGATTACTTACAGAAAAAGGCAGATTTTATCTCATTTTTGGTATGATATTTCTTAAGTTGAGCGGCTCTAAATTTAGAGTCAAATTTCTCAAACCATATCAAGAAATCTTTAATGGCAGATAACCTTAGCAATGTGTACACGAGTTGATGACCATGTGACAGATGACCTGTGCAATCCATACAGAATATCCCCAATTGCAGTTGCGCCCACAAACAGAATCGGTGGCGTGGGACTAGACGCAGGTCAGCGGCGTGCTAATGCGCTGATCACGAATAGAATATCACTTGACGAATGCATATTAGCACCTATAGTTTGAACTTGGGCCGATTGACAATTTGACATATTATGTGCGTCCATCATATTATTGGAAAATACCGTTATGTAAATGTAACGTTATCAACATTGTTTGATGTCACGATCACGACACAACGAGCAAGAAAGATGCATAAAACTGGGACTAGAAACATTCGATTTCACACAGAATTAATGCCTCATTTTCTCTTGTGTCGATTAGGTGACATGCACAATTGAAGGATTCCTTTGATAAAGGTAGTGTTTGTGCTGCGATCACCAATATGTTTGTGTCATCATTCCGAGGTTTAAGCGAGAATTGAGATTAGCACCAAACCTTTAATTCAAGTAGACATATCTTTAGAATGTTTATAGATGCTTGGCGCTGCCGTAAATAACGAAGGCTGTAGAAAAGAACAAAGTGTAAACTACACAGCTATCGCTTCGGGCGATGGTGAGCACTTACCATAAGATGCACCGATAGCCCTTTGACCACCATTATTGTAAAAATGGTTCGTGGAAAATCTTGCCTACTCGTATTGGGAGAACATAATGGCTTTATTATTTTGGATTATAGACGTGACTTAGATTCGCTTATAGCTTTCAAGTCTAGTTTGTTTTCAACATTTTGTAACTTAAGGCTACTTAGTCAATGGAGCTTTTGTGTATCTAATTTAAGAATATATACTTATGGGAGGATTCATTTAAAACATTTACTTTGTTTGTTGTCCCAACCAGTAAATGTTTTAACTGAATCCTCCCTTAAGTATATATTCCTGAAGCAAAGACACAATAAAATTTTAGTAGTCAACAGCCACGTCCAATATGGAATCTATTGAAATTATACTCGTAAGTCACCACGCCAATAAACCTACATAAAGCTTCCGCGCCAGTATTGTTATTGTACAAACGTGACTCGTGGATCTTAATGGTTCAAGTCAGATTTACCAGCTCCTAGCCTAGGTCAGGGCAAGTTACCTCAGGGCAGCCCAGGCGGGCGGCACTGGAATCAATTTGGCCAAGAATCTAAAGCAACTATGTCAGGAGGTTATGGTGATCCGAGAGAGCCCGTCTAGTCCGTTAGTCGAGGTTCACGCGGCACCGTGAAATTATACAAACCAATCATTGAGACTGGTGACTTTTCATCTCGACCTGAGATGGATGGAGATGGGATGAAAATACACGGTTGCTTTTTGTTGAACCAGCCGCTCGAAGCTAATTATACCGCCTGACACCATACTGTATTTTGTGCCTAATGTAAAGGCCAACTAATGGTAATAGGCTTTAAAGATACAACTACTATTATCTAGATTGGAATGCGATAGAGAAGCATTGCTCGCATTTAAATGCAGAAACATAAATACAAGTCCATAAGAGCAGGAATGAAAGCTGTACACAATAATAATAAGAGCGCGCAAGATCAAGATTGTTTGTTTTACGGATTTGAAGATACCTATTACGCGACAACAATGAGATACCTATTTATTGTTTTATTTTAATTAGGCCTACATACATTTTAAAAACGTTCATAACGTTATAAAAACATGCATTTTAAAAAAAATATATTATAACTGTTGCATTGCATAAAACATACAGCTAACCACACATGCCAAACGATAACAGACACAACAACGGACGACATCCGCGACAAGCCGAAGCGAATTTTCAATCATTTGAATCATATATCCACGTCAGATGGAGCGAAGACGTGAGCTAATCTGCGTCAGCTGTCGACTGCATCATTATTCTAACAGCCAAGGAACACGACAGGAACTCGAACTAAATGCACTAAAGGCCCATGTTTGTGGGCGGTCTGAGATACTACGGGTTCGCGCTTGAAATACTGCTTAATTCAGAGATTGCAAAGTCAGTTAAAGCATCTATCACTCACGCTACAATGGTCTTTACAGTGAAAGAAATACTAGTAGCAGGCAATAACATGTTGAGCACAGATAGTGTTAGTGTATTACGCTGACTGAACATGATGTGATGCATGTAGATCGATAAGTTAACAATGTTCAGTTTGTAATTAGTGACTATATTACTGTATTGTACTAAGTAGTACAACATAGCTCTTAGTATAGGTAAAGTTTAACAATTCCCCGATCCCTTCATTTATGAGTATACCGCAACGAATTCATCTTGTTTGCTTCCAGGACGAGAACTTAAAAAATAGCATACTCGTGAGTAAAGATATTTATATCTTCTTCCATTGCACTTCCAATCATCAACAGCAGCATACTTGTAAAGTACAGTTACATTACCATATTATGTAAATGTGGAGTATGTGTACCGCTCATAACATCACCAACGATAAAGTTATTCGTGAGGCTGTAACGGCAAACGACAGGTGAGGACATCAACCATCCGTGGCGGAAACTGTGAGAGCTATTACAAAACGCGTCTATAAAGACGCAAGTCTTCCCCCAACGATTTGTGGTTTCAGCTCGGAGGGAATACAAACGTTAACTGCAGGCTCATTTCCACTTCGGATTTGATGTTAACCGCACAGCCACTTCGCACTCGAGTCGGGACCGCCCTTACCTACTGTGACAGCAACTTTATAAGCGTTAACTCGTAGAAACGAGATTCTGCTAATTTAAAATTTACAAATATGTTTCATGTTTTATGATGATACAGTAAGATGAAATGAAGCGTCAAGATTTGATTAACTATTTCTAAAGATGAATATTGATCAGAAGCGATTTACGCATAACTACTCAGCAAACGGAGCTAATCGCAGCGAAACAAACGCATACTTGCGTCAGAATAAGTGGGGCTTTCGATCGTCAACTATCACGGAAGACGAGGTAAAAAAGAAGTTTCCGAGTCGTGTATCGCACGGCATATCTGTCTCAATGGAGTAGAGCAGTGGTTTGTAACAATACCACCACCGGTGAGACGCATGACAAAAAGTTTATAAACACAATAACTACAGTTCCCGACCTTGCATTTCACTTCGGAACTGAGCTATGGTCGTGCCCGAAGATCTCATTTTGCTAGATGTCTGAATTACATCGCGCGCTGTAATACCGTTCCGAGTACCGCTTAATCGGCCATAATAATAATTCTGTCGAAATAAAAAGTAAGTTAAAATGTTGTACTTGATCTTATTGAAATGAGGGGCGCGAAATTATTCAATATTGTGTGAGTTTTCTGTAGTCTATGCTAACATAATCGAACCATGTTATCAGCTGTATGGTAAAGTTAGAATGATTTGCTTGAAAAGTCAAATTTTTGCATCGATTCAACAATTGATATTTTTGTCGATCCACAAAAGCTTTACCACGAAGTAGTAAAAGGCACTTAGCCCTAGTATTAGACATGAACAACAGTTTAGAACAAAACAAAACATTAAAGACAATAAAATATGCCAGTACACAATCTTGATGAAAGAACAAATAAATAAGAGAAGTAAAGCCATATTACGAGCAGAATTAGAATAATTATTGATGTTATAGCACTGAAAGGTGTTCACAATGCGCATTAGTTGAATATTAAACAACGCGTGGGAACTAATTGGAGAATAGCAGAATTTTACGGTGCATCTTCAGATTTATTTGTAAACAATGGTTTACGCAATGGTAGAACAGGTAATTTTGCAATTTTATCACACCATCCATAATAAACTCACTTCTTTCCGCCTCTCACGCAACGCAATCATCGGACTTTGGACACTGTTGGATTTAGATAATTATTCGTATAATAATCAAGCAGATATTATGATTATGTTCTTGACCTAAAAATAAAGACAATGTTAATTGATTTCGAACGGATTTTTGACACGTTCGTCAGACATTTAAATATAAGTAAGAGAACAAGTAAATAAAAGGCCCAGTAACGATTACAGAATGTTGGTTCCATATATATACGATTAATCGGAAACATGTATATACATAAGAAAACTAGAAGTCGAAAGCAAGGGTGAGACGAAAGATAGTGTGGCGCATGTAGACCGTATCGGCAAGAGCTGTCGACAAAACGGTGCGTCACACCTAACTAAGCCACGCAATTATGAAAATACGGAAAATCGCAAAATTATGTGCGATTTGGAAGATTTTACCATGTTCAGATAACATCGTAGCAGTTGTATCATTTGTTTAGCCGTAGGAGCGTTGGAAGACCGTCTTGGGCAATGGCATTTGACCTGATCTGGACCAGATTGACCTTGGACCGGTCAGAATGGAGAGGTATTATACGTCCCATAGTCGAAGTCGACAAACATTATGCCGAACCGAAAGGAAGAAAAAAGAAAGGAAGTATGATGAAAGGATTATTCTGAGATTAATTTAAGATGCGTTTGTTTGCCAGGTCTTATATGACAATTAGGGCAAGCATAAAAGAGAAAATAATACATTACGAGAAGGGAAATGTATAATTTTGTATATTTTAATTAAAATTATATCAGCAAATCGCTGCAAATTTCAAAGATTAAAATAAAATAGCATTGCATACGATTACACAGGCATATACTTATGAAAATCTACAACAACACGGTTAAAGATTTGTTTGAATAGTGAAAACGAGGTATAAAAACTGACCCAGATGCGTTAACAGGTGTCTCCGAAATGCTATCCATGTCTATTGAACCGTTCACCTTTTTTACCAATAGTAGTCTATATCGATAGGCAATAAATGTTTGCTAGCAATAATGCTACAGTAGCGAAAAAATATTAAGAAACAGTACGTACGAGAACATGTAAGCGTAAAGTGAAGCTATTAACTAATTATTGCCTTGGCTGCCAGGTGTCAAGTCAAGTCGACTCTAGTTTTCTCTAACACATTTGATAAGGTGGACCATTTGATATTAAGTAATATTAAGAACGTCTTAGGGCTAGATCCATACCGTATGTGTATTAAAATAAAATATATAGTCTCCTCTTTTGAAATCCGCAGAAAGTAGTAAGATTTAATTTGCCTACATGAAATTTAACATTCTACTATAGTTTCCCCTGTAATTATCTTCATTGGACCATATGTACCTTCATGAAAAATTAAAATTATAATTGATGATGAATATCTTCTCAAAAAGCACAACAAATGAAACGAGAAAATGAATCGCTTTATCGTTCAATCACCGATCGGAAAGAGTGCAATGAATCACATATCACATTTTCGTCGTAAACGACGAGAAAACAATGTGCAAGATAACCATTGTAAACGTGCAAACGTACTTACTTAAATAGCATCTTTAAACTGACATGCTAGCCTCTGGCTGACCTATGTGGGGTAGCGGATATGCGAATCACCTCTGATATACGATCTGATTCGATCAAGACTTTCGGAAGTTAGCGTACAAAAGAATAGGCAATAACATCGACGATTACGGGCCTTTCCTTTTGTTTCTTTAAATGGTCTAGATACCTCTGGGAAACGGAAATGTTTAATTGGATACGATTCGGACTTTCTTTTATTCACTTTATTCGTCGAATCCTGTTAGTAGATCTAGTTTTTTTACTGTCGTTTTAAAAAAAATAGTAATATGCTCTGTATTTCAATTTTGATTGATGTTGCAATGTTCTTTTCATTACTCATACTCTGAAAGAAGGTCTGAAATTGTCTGAGTAGCGGGTTGAAAGTAATACATCTCAGCCCTAGGGAGAATCGCTTTCAACTGACAGCTGTCAAATTATATATAAAAATACTAGTACTATTTTGACATTTCTATTGGACCATGTTCCAACTGTCTATACAGCCACTCAATTACAGCGCAATGTAAAATTGAAATAACATAAAGTTATGTAATAATTAAAGAATATATATTTTTAAATGACTTTATTATAATTATTACTGTCAACTATTTCTTTAAAATAACATAGATTTGGGCAAAATATTTATCATTTTTTCAATGATGGAAATAAAAAATAATGGCAGAATACCTGGCCGGCCACAGAAAGAAAAACAAAATAGACGGGAAAGCGGCAATCCGATCTTTTTTTGTTTTTTCGAGTTGTAGAGTTTTGTTTATACTTCCGTATAGCAGAGATTGGTATTAACACTCATTTTGTTTTTGTTTTTACTTTCAGTTTATTCTTAATGAAAAGCACAGTGTTTCCCTCGGGTTCAAGACTTATTTAGAGGTCCCTCGAACTATTGGCGCCCTCGGTACGCGTCGGGCGCCAAACCCCGTCTCGGGACTTAAATAAGTTACTTTCACACCTAGGTTAACAATGTACTATTATAGATATTCAGAATTAACGCAAAACAAATTGAATTGATTTTTCTCGTGAACTCGTAACGCCAATAAAGTGTTCATTTAATTGCTTGTTTCTTCCTCTACCTATACTTCCCATATAAAGTAACTCATGACATTGGAGTCATGCACATTAATCTTTATTCTCACAGTCGAGTTCTCGCCACAATTACCTTTACATATCACAAAGATAATTCTAAGAATTCTACGAAAGTAGTAAATGTAAGTTAATATTAAACAAGAAGTTACTGATGGAAAGATTATAATAATGATGGCATTAAGATCGTTATAGATAAAACAATTTGGGTACATTACCTATCACTCTCTCCAACAGGCCCTAGTAAAGAAGTTAAAAGTTCACTGATAGGTACCCGAAATAGAAATAGATTACGTAAAGACCGCAGTAAATGCGATGAAAGTATGCAAATATAAATTGCAGTGTGTCCATAAGTCACCGAACAGGATCCTAATGGATCACGGGTTCATAAATATCTGATCTCATCTGCATAAGACAAGTGCAGGAAAGCGCCGCGCGTGCGGTTCTGTGTCCCATTGACCCACTGTGAGTTGCAACCTACATCACGTCAGATACGATGATTAACCCGCGAATATGACGTAAGTCATATAGAAAATGTTAGACATTTCTTTCTAACCATCATTAGCCGTTATTAATTTTCTTTAGACATATCCGTTATGTAAGCATTTTGTGTCAATATTTTGTTGGTTCATTTTAATTGATTTGACCACTTTTTGTTGCAGGTAATTTAATCACAAGTTTGCAGTTTCTCTTACGTGAGTAAACCAGACGTCCACTTTTTGGTTATTGGTTTTGTAAGCAAAAAGGTATCGTTGTCCGAGATCCGACAACAGTTCTAAACAAACGAAGAAAGTTTGCAAAAAGGTGTTTACCACACCGCAGCCACCGCATTGTTTAAAGTGGACTTGCAAAAAACTGTCCTAAGCTTGTTAGACGCTCTGATAGTTGAGCTGATTTCAGGCAAAGGTGCGTTAACTGTCGAAGTTTTGATGACAAACGAGAAAACGTTCATTAAGTTTTAACTTTGAAACGTAGACGTGGAAAGTCACGCATCAGTTTTTAGTTTTAATATATTTCTAAAACTTAATATAAATCTCCTAAAATGTAAATTAGTTTTTATTTATTGCAATCCATGTAACGATTGCTTTGGTGATCGAAGAACGATTGGATATTAAATCCATCTAACGATTTTAGTTAGCACGGGACTTATTGGTTTTATGCAAAGGTGGTAGAAATTGGTAATGCAGTGGATCTAACCTATGTAGGCTATGCTATGTACTCTACATTTAAAACTAGGTTTCTGATAATAAATATTTAAGTCTTTCGAATCGATTGAAAGGTGGCACAAAGGAAATAGAAAATACAGAGAAAACGACCTAGTACTACTCCGTCCATGCTCCAATTAAGGACCCACTGTGAGGTTGCAACCTACACAAAACTATAGTAATAAATAATAGTGCGTCGTACCAAAATTGAAAGTAAAAGGAGGACAATGATAGAATGGCGTGGAACACAAAGGTTATATAGGTATCACAATTACTGGTAAGCTTCTGCACTATAATTAGGATGTTCTAGCAAACTATTAAAACATATTAATAGTCCAGGAAAAAATAAGTTAAAGTTTTTCGAAGAAATCGTATTAAATCCAAAGCAGTAAATATTAGTTTAAAAAATAGAAAAGCTGCAACAATTTAAATTAAATAGGTTTAATAAAAAAGGTTTTCATTTAAAGATCAATTATACGTGCCTATAATACTTGACTATATGCAAGCGCAACCGCAAGTCACGCCATTACAGATAATAATATCTTCGATATAATTTGAAGTAGTGTATAATATCAAAGTTTAGCTCCTGAAACGCCAGGTTAAGTTATGGTGTGGTAGAAGGTCATCGATAAACACGTCCAATAACTAAGAAACTGATATAGATCGTGTATCAAATCAAACAGCCGCAGGTTAGTGGATCGCTATCGCCTCATGTTTTCCAGCATTTGACAGCAACCTGATTTCGCAACTAATCGAAACTGTTATTTCACCTTTTGTGAATTGAAACTCGATACACAGTAACATTGTGTGGGATAATATACTTGTGGGGTACTTAGATTTCCAACTGTTTTCACATTTAATTCCAGTGTTACCAGAGATACACTTTGCTCTTAATCGTAAACATACGTCATGCATGAGCGTGTATTTTAAAAAGGAATCAGAAACTAAGTATTTAACAACGATGACGTTACAGCTTTTTAAAATAAATATACTCAGGGCCTCTTACACCGCTTGCTGATAAAGTCCCAGATACCCTATCTGCAGGTTATCTGTCAGATAGCCTGTTTTTTTGGTTTCACAGGTATCTGATTGCCTATATCTTATATATTTTATATAGTCTATCACACAGATTTATCTGATAGATTAGTTTATCACTAAGATTACTATCTGTAACAATATCAGGAAGTGGTGAAAGAAGCCCTCAGTCTATTTATTTAGAGACAAATCATTAGAAATGGGCGGAGAAATTGAGACTGAATAAACGTCGGCTGTCGTAGTAAAATTAATAAGCGGGGAATAAAAAGCAGTCGCACAAGTTGTGTTGCAGAAAAACGGGTGCAAGGGTTCAGTGCACGGATGTCGAGTATCCCCGGCGTTCCCACAAGCTCCTGTGACGGTAATAACAGCCCACAATGAGCAATCACTTTTATCTGCTATATGCATAAAAAGCCCACATACTTTGTTGAGCTAATTTGAGGTAAAATGTTGGTTTCAGGTTGAACTCGCGTCGCTTTTAACACGTAATAGGAATAACGGCATTGGATAGCGCTTATTTCGAGTAATGATACTAAAGTTTACTTTTTTATGCTAAAGCCTTTTAAGCTACTATAACTACTAGCACTTTTGCCATTCAACAAGATAATGGCAAACTCCATTACTTTTAAAACCGCTAAGTGTTTATCGAGTGTATAATTTTGGTTTTGTCTAACAAGGCGAAATTGATATGGTAGGTACATCCGATATACACGATAATGTATATTATTATAGTGAACAAATTCGCGACCAGCTGTTTCCAAGTTTAAGTTGTTTGATTTAGACCCGGAAGCGTCACAATCATCTGCTTAAAGCTTTAAGTATATCAGTTTATCTTCACGCGATCTCCGGCGTTACTTTCTAATGAAAAAGTCGGATTTAAATCAATTGCCGATGCCCCGGAGCAGTATCGTTTAACAGCTTCAACAAATTACAAAAATCATTAACAAACGTTATATTTACAAGGAAGGTGTGAAATATGGCAGAAAATGTAGGTCCATCAAATAAATCAAGTCTCGCTCGTGTAAAATTTTGGATGATGTGTTTTTATTATATTTCTGTTAAGAACACGAGTTTGTAATTGATTACCTAAAAAGGTAGTAGATACCTATAGCATAGGGAATTACATAACTTTAACGGGATATTGCTCACAGAACAATTTAAAATTCTATTAATTTACAAAATAACTTGCCACTTCGCTTTGAATGACTAGAAATATGAACATTGAAACAAAATCATAGCAAACCATCAATTAGCTATCATTATAAAGCGATTTGTCAGACGCTTTTCGAGATCGCCGCCGAAGAAAGTTTCGTCGCGTGCGCAGCCGGGTAGGTACAAAAAGGAACAAATGCACCTATGGACAATCACCGCTTTTTGATTAATGAATAGGTAGGTAGTGTGTAGAATCAAATTGCGTACCACTTTGAAAAAATGTTGCCATGTGCATTAACTTGGAATACAATAAGATCGGATCTAAATGGTCAAGTATCGATCGAGTATTGAAACGCTATGGAGTTAACGTGTTTTGCAATATTGTTCGACTTTTCCGAACACCACAAGACATAATTATATAATTATTTACGGGTCTTACACACGAACAAGTTTTATTTATCTTTGCCCGACGTTTCAACCAGGTTACACTGGCCGAGTCAGCTCGTTATTATTATTATTAATTATTAATACAAAGCGCGAAAGTCTAAAATGTACTACCACAAGACGCTGAACAAAAAGCTTTTAAGTTTCAGATAAGTACAGTGTCACCTTTGCGTTACAACTGACTGGAGATCTTTTTAGACCCGACTTAGTTTTTTTTACACACGGTCAAATCGGAAAAGTTTATGGTAAAGTACCTACTAAACCAAGCAACGGTTATACGCCGTGAGAATTTGACGACGTATCTAATGGTAGATTTCTACTAACATTTTAAGTTTCAAGTGCAAATATTAAAAGAAGTAAGAGAAATAATTTGCAACGCAGTGTGGTCGATGGTGTTAATGACATCAAATTGCTACACGCACAAGGCATAAGTACCTACGTAAATCAGAGTTCCTCATTCCACCACGAACACATCTTCAAAGAAGCAGTTTTACATTTGAGCTTATGATCGATCCAAGTCTATAATTTAACATCAAAATTATAGGTGAAATCGTACAAATCGACATCCCCGGCAACGATTTGTAACGTACCAATAGGTACGTAACTATTGTAATGTATAATGTAAAAACGCTTAAAAGATTTTATGTAGCCCTTTCTCTGTAGGCTTTCTATTTTATTGTTTTAAATTTGATCGTCTGTATACTCTTAGTTATAGATTTTTTTGGAAAACAAGAACCAAGGTCGATGCAACATCACAACGTTATTAAAGAAGTTATTAGTTAATGGAAGAGATCCCTTAGTGGGATAAGTCCGCCTTTGTACTTATTTGCACTGGTTTAACTATCTGTTATTGTAATGTTTTTAGTACAATAAAGTGTTTACATACATACATAAAGTGTAACTATACTTTTGTCTTCTTATTTATTTCAAAGGAATCTTAAATTGCACGCAATGGTCTAAAGTACTATATATTTATAACATTTCTTGAAGCGATTGAACAACAATAATATTGCAGGCATGGTAGTGTACCTCTCCCGTCCAAAAGATATCCTGCGGCTAGGAAAGATACTTGCATTCCCACGGTAATTTTATTTCTTATATAATTTCCAATGGCATCCTTTGAACCTTGTCGAGTCAGATTTGTTAAAACTTAATTTCACAAAGTCTATTTCACAAACCAAAGCAAGACATTGATTAACTTATCGTGAAGAAAAAACAGCGCCAGCATGAATAAATTGGTTAAAATTTCATTCTCTATTTGACTAACATTGTTTACATTAATGTCAAAGGTTAAGTTCCTAATAATATTAGGGAGCACTAACAATGGTAGAGAAAATCGAATGTTCACCAAATAGTCTCAAAAACAAAGGAAAGAACTGAATCACAATCGCGATGGAGAAAACGCTGCTGTAGTGTCACTAATATCCGGAATAAACTCAAAAATCAACGACGAAACGGAGAGTTGTAAAGTGATCCAGTTTGTATGCCCATGTGACAAACTGTCAGATTATTGTGCGGCACGGACGAGTCACACGCACCGCGCGCGCGCACCCGTCCGCTCACTTTCAGTTTCGGCGCTAACACTTATTGTAACACTGCCTTTGTTGTCACGTCGGCCATGCAAACAAGGTGGATTTAAGGCCATCTATCTCTCTTAAATAGCCTCAACATTTTGCATAAAAACTTAAATATCTACATTTTTCATAAAGTTTGTACCATTTGGTTGATCTTCATCATCAATACATACCTAGGTATATGTATAGTATAAAACAAAGTCCTCCCACAGCTTCTGTTTATAATGTTCGTGATTCGCCAGCTTCTGCATATATTTGTTTGTAATTTTCTGAGGAATGTTTTCAGTATATAATACGTACCTTATTCGTCCCCGTGTGTAACGGGACGAACCGCATGTCATTTATTAGTTTATATTTGATTATTGTTTTACTTTCAATGTTTAAGACATTTTGTTCTGTAGGTAAGTACACCTACATCAAAGAACATTAAACCTTCCAAAAAATTTCAATTAAAATATTTATTAATGTTCGACGATCATTTCCGATTCAGTTTTGCGGTAACAAAATGCGCGACGGCTTTGCCTTAAGGCATCCGTTTTTGCCAGTGTTGATGAGACAGTTTTTCCAAAACTTCTTGTTGAAGGAGGCAGTGAAGGCTGATCATTTAAATCTAGGACAAATACCGATGCGTCACAGAAGCGTTCAAAAAACTAGGTTAAATAAATTCTAAACTTCCTATTTTGGGAGATGAAAACAGTGGACTTAACTACGTGCTTGTCTTTGAAAGGGACAATTTAGAAAGTAAACATTCCCTTTTCTCGCCCACTAGTGATTTCCACTGGGTACTGAGAACTTGCTCGTACAGTGAAGGTGTTTATTTTAAAGCTTTTATTGCATCGTAAAACATAAATAGACTATTATCTCTATATAGTGTAAATCTACTGAAAGAGCCAGTTAGAACTAATATTGCGATATGGAAGCAAGAGCTCAAATCATGTAAATGCGAAAAAGAAGCTTAGGAAAGCCACAAATATTTCTACATTCATACGTAATAGTACCAAGAAATAACCTGTCAGTTTAATGTTTGCAATAAATAAAATGGATGTTTTCACACACTGTTTGTAACATTCACTCTTCAGAGAAAATGAATATAGCCGTTAGTCCAGTAAGTAAGCAGAAGCGAAAGGTAGTGTAGGCGCAGGACCCGCGGTTCACGCTAATGACAGCGGTGGGATTGCAGTTGGAGCTATCAATTTTCGCAAAATAAATATTTCCCTTAGCCACGCGGAAGCCACCGCTGTTATTCCAACAGGCGGCACCGCATTAGCTCGCCGCAATCATTCCCAGAGAAAGGGCAATTTCCTAGAGTCTGTTAACTTTAAGCACGAGCCCAGAAATTGTAAGGAGAGTTCCGCGGTCGTGGTCGACGGAAACGATGAAATAATAAATCACAATAATGATAGTGAGCCAAATGGATTTATTGTGCGTCAGAACGGATATTTTAAGTAAAATGCAGGAGCTTATGATTACTAGGCAATTCGTAACACTTTTAAGCCAACAAAGCATCCCACTCACATCACTAATTAACAAAGCAGCTCATGATATCGCTACGAAAGGCTTTGAACCATTAATCCGTCCCGTAGATCAAGTTGAACTTGTTGCTAAGACACTGCTCAACATTTAACAGTAACTTCAAGACAATCGCGTGGGTTGCGATCAAGTGATTCTTGGGTTTCAAATAGGTAGGTACATCATACAGAGCTACTACAAGTTGAGCTCTAAGATTCGTGAAAACGTGTTTACACCGAAACGTCGCAACTCTTAACGTCATTAGTATGCCGACGACGTTGGATATAAAAACGTATCACTTCACTTCGAGTCCAATGAGCCGGGTTCACGCGTAACCGCATAAAAAATGACTTGGGTCAAGTTTGATTAATGGAGGAGAATTTCTTTATGGCATTACGACTCATTTGTCACTTCAAGTGAAGACGTTGACTTGTGGCTTAATTTGCGGGGTCTTTTTCTGTAGGAAATAGTTTAAAATTTGCGTCGTTTGTCGAAATTATGCCTGAATTTTTATGCTGTACTAATGTCATTCATGTTATCTTAGCTGCTTTGTTGGTATGTATATTATAATCTGGGCACTGTCTGTTATGTTCCATTTTTATTTTGCATCTTAAATATTAACTGAAATCGAATTTTTGCTTACAAGCATAAAATATCTACACTAGAAACATAATTTAAATAGAAACTAGATAACTATCTGTTTTGCGAAGTGTTGAACCATTAACATTTACAACTACAGCAACGAGTGGCAACTCTTGTGGAATAGAGCCCTTGAGCTATAAATGATAATTTAAAGAGTTATCTAGATATTTATGTAGTGTTTTCGCGCACCTCTTTAAATTGCAGATGATTACAATGCGAAGTCTAATCGTAAACATCGCACAAATTGTAATTCTAAATGTTTTCTTTGTAATTACCGAGTACAAAACTACGTTCGTTTATAAACTAAAACATAAATAGGTAGGTACTTACGAGTGACTAAAACTACAATAAAAGTGAGAATATTACGTGAGTAAAGAAAAATCAACATCAAATAAAAGTTATTTTTTTATGGAAGGTATATACATATATTTAGTAGGTACCATACACCACATAATATTCATTAAAGTAGAATAATTTAGTAGGTACCTATAAGATATTCTTAGCTTAGATCAATGATGTAAAACAAGAAGCTAACCAGGAAAGCCACCAAGTTAGTTTTAATAATTCATAAGTACCTACCTACCGCACAAGTTTAGATTACGATTCCATGCAAAAGGCTTGCAGCGCTCACTAACTTTATGCAAAGTTGTTTGTAGTTAATCTTGAACCGCTGATTATAATACCAAAGATAGGAAATCTGAAAAGCATTCAGGTAACGGCAACAGTTTATTAGAATAAATCGTGATCTATCGGAGTCAATTAATTAAAAGCCAAGTTCGTATGGTTGTTCTATAATAACAACTGTTACGATACATTGCAGAATGAATCAGTTGCAGCGATTTAATCAATTAATAACCAAGGAACCGCACTAGACGTCACGATAGAAATTAAACTCAATTTCTTATTGCAAGGATTGGCCTCAAAGCGGTTACGATCGTGATCCGCGAGCGCTTGGCCAGTTTAATATATTGACAGAGCAAGCCTTTCTACAAACAGTCTTCGAAATGAAACCAGCAATTAATATTGCAAACACTATTACGGACCAAGCAAAAAAGTTGATGGATTTTGATTAAGAATATCTCGCAGATAATTTTCATGGTAATTAAGGTCATTTCGCTGGAGACAAAGGCCATCAGAAATGGAACAAAAGCGCAAATGGATTTGCAACTTGCTCGGACTGTTGATGAGTTTGTTTTGTTACATTTGTTTCGATGCGGTGCAAGTGCTATGCATGCGGTGTGCATGAAAATGATTATATCTCCTTGAGTTCAAACGCTGGATGGGTGATTTACAGGGCGGGTGAGCTAGCTGGGATGCCGATACGCACGATCGGTCATTACGTATGTGCCATAACGAGTTTAGAAGCTTCACATTGCACCCACGTCGATCGCGACTGGTCGCGGAAGGGCAACTAATGATTGTTATTCACATCGAGGAAGGGCCAGCCTACCTCAGCTGCGATTGATTTTCAAGTTAATGAAGGAGCTATGACGGATACATCAAGTATTACTGTAAACGTAAACGAAGGGTTAATTTTATCATTATTGAGATCATTAGGAAAAAGCTAATGCTAATGACGTATCGTTATAGCTGCAGATACCTATGCAATTTGTAATTTATTAACTAACATTTGTAAATAAGATAAAAAATCACACTGAAAGAAAAACTTTTATAATGGTGAATATTTGATTTATTTTACTCTATCATTTTCTATAAATAGGTAGTCATAAACGACAAAGTAGTAGAATTACATAAAAGCAAATGTAAGTGCAGGTAATGCTTAAAGATTTGCTCAAAAATACTTTCTAACGATACGTGAGCGAAGATATACGGGCCATTATCGAGCGAGAAACTTTCGTCCATATAAATAGAGAATAGACAGGCATAGCCATTGTGAAAAATAAAACTAAGTATCTGTAGAAACTTACAGTGGTTGCAGCAAAAAATAAGTTGCGGGAGTACGAGTCAAGATCGAAGAAAATATAGAAA
This sequence comes from Metalampra italica, assembly GCA_949699065.1. NCBI lineage: Eukaryota > Metazoa > Arthropoda > Insecta > Lepidoptera > Oecophoridae > Metalampra > Metalampra italica. The sequence goes on from OX452987.1 coordinate 5,735,152, forward strand.
CAATTCCAATAATTCACTCTCATACAGCCGTAGTGCTAATCTTGCTGTTTGGCGAGCTTAGCGGCGCCATGGAATCTTCTCAGACTTAACTGAAAGCACGTACACAAAACTGCGATCACATGATCGATTGATAGAGCTGCAAAAACAAGTTTAGATGTTGTCACACAAGCGTTGCATAACGTTCACCGTTAGGGCCAAAGAGACACGGGAGAATCGGTGACAGTGAACAGGGAAGACAATGGGTTCGAGTGAAAAAGATACTAATGGAATGGGGTTCGCAACGCAACGGAGACTGATGCCGACATCAATTACCGCAACGTTTAGAACGGGATCAGCTTTTGTGGGCACTTCCCTGGTCGAGCTACACAACATCGCATGGTCAGTTAGCCGAACGCAAAAAATACCGACCGAACTAGCCTTGTTTGTGGATAATATACTTTTTACTAAAGAAGCACCGACGTTGTATAAAACTGTAGCAAAATGTTCTAACAGAAGATTTCGAAACATTAGAATTATTTTATATGTAAGTCTTCAGCATCTATAGGTATTACCACGTCTTGCAAGACAGTACCTGTGTATTGTTTCAGAAGCAGTCGCGGAATTTAAGCCATTTTCTCCGAGCCAACACGCCCGTGAATTTATTCGCAAAGGCAAATAGGGCCGTTTACGGGCACTCGCCGGCATCGCGCTAGCCAATTATGTGTCGGCAAAGTATTCATTACATGGGAGATGCTGAGCAAAATGCATAGGCGCTCCCACAGGGCTTGGATAAGCGTAACGTACGATCGGATCCACCTTATCGGGCTATCGATTCTCTAGTATACCGCACGTGCCTCGGCATACATAGATAAAATGGTGTCGATAGGATATCGCGTAGAATATTGTCGTGTCGCCAAGACATGGTCCCAGTAGCTTGTTGGAAACTCCGAACACAATAAAGACCAGACTCGCGTCAGATGTAAATCTCTCTCGTTTTCAATGGCCGGCATTGTTTTGTTGACGATGCAATTCAAGTCAGCTTCACACTGCGGACTTTCAAAAGCACTTTAATGTAGCTCGAAAGTTGATCATGACCATAAAAGATAAAATTTATAAATTCGCACAGGATATAATAGTACATATATAGATTCGCACGTAAATGAAAAATTGAATAATTTCACCAGTAATAGGGTTCGACCCCAAAAGACCAGACAGACAGATCAAATTTTAAAGTTATAAAAGTAGATTTAGTTTAACTCGCACGCATCGTCTAACAAGAGAATATCGGCGTGCGTTTATTGCAATTGTAAATCACGATCATAATATGAGTGGACCACGCATTGGCGGTAATGTTCGAGCTGATTTAACTTGCGATAAATTCAATATATCTTATTAGTGGACGGTAATCGGGGTCCGAGGCGTGGCCGCGTGTCGCCGGTCGGCGTGGGCAGGACGGGACCTATCGGACAAGCCGGATCGCTTGCAAACCCGGCATCTTAGGACGTCTTAGATGTACTATTACTTATCTTTACTCCTACGCATCGAAATTACATTCAATGAAATGGTGGCACTGTTAACTGTTGCACCATATCTGTAAGATAACCACAGATATATTATTCTTGGCAGAGTTCATAAAATACATTTACAATTTCTTATGACATTATCCTTCATCTTATGTGGGCACATTTTTGCAAAATTTAGAAAACTTAATTCTTCAATAGCGCATTTAGCTTTTCCATACAATGGCCTTGTCGATTGTTGCAACTGTGTTAAAAGTCAAGACAAATTTTCATGAGAATTTCCAAAAGCCGCCGAACCAAAAGCACTTTCACAAAACCATTTCACATTTTCTGCAATATCTTCTTCAAGTCGGGTAGTATTTTCTTGTATTATAAAACGTATTGCTTGTGCTATTATTTCATCTAATATATAGTTACCCTTTCCGCTTCGTTATTGCGAGTTTCTTAGCGACCATTAATTGTCTATTCGCCTCCACAGACGTGTTCGTTTCCTTGTTTATTTTTCACGCGGCGTGCAGCTTGTTAGTCAGTGGACCGGCTACTTGAAGGACCCGTAACAAATTCCCCGGTGGTAACCTGTACACGACAATCTGTAACCTGAACCGGAATAGAACAAACTTGTATCACTATATAGTTCCGAGTGTCACGAACTAGTGGCTGGGAACAGAACATTCTTTACTTCTTTGGCTAGGCAAAGCATTGTTTCAAAGTAACATTTGTCGTTGGCTCCGCCCATGTTTTACTATTGATTCTGTTCCCGTAGATTTGTTTTACTTACTTGAAGCGTTGCTGTTCGGTCTGCTTTTATCATAGCTGGATGGTACCATCCAGCTATGATAAAAGCAACCTCGTACACAAAAACCTACCTCGAGATATATCAAATTAACGGTGGAAAATGCATTAAAATCTGTATAGTGGTACTTAAATTGTAAGGACAAACGGAAGTTGCATTTAATATAGTGAGATGTGTAAAAAAAGGTAATTAAAAGCAACAGAAAACTGTTTTTATTATTGAAACTTAAACGTGAGATTGTAACATTTTTTATTATTTCGCCGTTTAAGCTACATGATAAACTTTATGCTTAACTTCTTAAATATTTATGTTTCAAATTGCTTCCAAATGGCAGTGATTACATTAGAAGCTTACTATTTGCATCTATCAATTAATTAGAAGAGCCAAGATTGTAAAATCCGTTCGGGTTCGATCCGATGCGTGCCGTTTGGTGGAAATTGTACTATACACTTATAGGGCCAGCAACTAAGCCCACTCTTTTTGCCTTACATTAGTAGTCTGTTAGTCCGTCATCAGATAGAAAAGAAATCTTAGCATCTATGCCAATTGCCAGTTATGCCAGCTTAAAATGACATGATTGCATGAAAACCACAATGACCATAAAGTCACATAACGTTAATTTGCGCAAAGGGCTTTATTTTTCTTGTCAAGCTCGACAACCAGCCTTGGTTAATTTTATGTTTACAGTAATAAATGATTAATTTATTTTTATGGTGATTGTAGCTAATCGGTAGAGAAGAGTAGAGAAACTCAAGCGTTTTGGACATTTAACTTCGTGATGGTTAACCAAGATCGACTAAAATTATTGTTTGATAGGGAGACCGATATTAAGAGACTTTCGTGAGTCTGTGAGATTTTCGAGGAAAAAAGATGTGTAGGTTGATTTCCTTTTTCCCAAAAATAAATAATAAATAAAGCAACAAAACACGTCGCCGACTTGATTGCGAAAAAAAATAAAAAGCACAAGAAATCAGTTTTTCTCTGTAGCCACGTAAGTTGTGTTGTAGCAAATTTAGCCTATTAAAATTCCTGTACAGTAGCTAGAACCAATAAATAATTAATTGTCAAAGAGTGGGAATTAATCGGCAATCTGCTCGTAGATCAGCGGGATGCTTCTCGGCGCGAAGTTGGTATTCTCGTCACGGGAACTAGTATTTAACCCAGACAGGTACCTAATTAGTAATTATCTAAACCTGATGCACACTGCTAGTATATATGTAGAGTATTTAACAGTTTTTCTATTATCATTAGCAATACTTGTCCGCCCACCGAGTGTCGAAATAAATAGGTGAATAAATTCTACTACTACTCTCTTAACGTGATTCTTTAATCTTCTCATGTCATACTACATTTTACTGTTACTACTAATACAAACTTACTGTATTAATTATTTATGCAATGATTTAAATTGTAATGTTTTGTATTTAATTTACTGAAGATAAATGGTCAAACGCAAGAGGAAAATTCTCTTTCGTTCTGTGCCAAACTATCTCATTATTTCTTAGGCTGATTATTACTCTGCTTTCCGTAACGATTATCATCAAACATGTGTCGTGATGAATTAAAAGAGAATTCTCGCAATAAAAATGTTATTGGAAACATGTAGCACTGAGTGAAACATAATGCAGTGTAGAGGTATTCGCGAGTTGTGCCAATTAAGTGTAAAATATGCAGTTACTTGCATCAGATGCAACACAGTTAACAACTGCCCGGAACTAGAAGTATTGAATGACTGGACCGCTAGGCTTGGAAACCTGTATTTAAACATGCCAGTGCTCCATACTTTAATACTTAGAGATAAAATGACTACAAAATCTAGGAAAAATAGGAAAATGCGTTATTTTTGTAAACATTTTTATATAAGTACCTACTATATTTTTGAATATCCTTCTCTGTCTACCGAAGTTTATGAAATAAGTTACTAACCGATTATTAAGTTTTTCATCAGTTCTAGAGCTTTAGTAGACAGCTAGAGGCCGACAGACGTGACATTTTAAAACTAGGTATAATGAATGACTTGAGGGAAAAAAGTACAACTAGATTTTGTAGTCCTTTGTTCAATTTCTCTCTTAGCCTTTTTACTATGAGAGTGCCTTATTTCCAGCCCTATTGAGCAGTCATGCATTGAGTGCGAGTGGCGCGGGCGTGCAAATAAATCAGGATATGTCGGAAGTAATTACGCAACGGTTATGTAAGTGAGAGGCAGCCCTGAACCTGTGTTGAGGTTGGTCGGGGCTAGGCCAACGAACGCGCTTCGTGCCGACCGACTGGTCTTGGACGATTTACTTCGTCGGCGGGCGCAAGGACTAGGTAATAGTAAGGACTATCTTTTTCACATAACTTGGTGCTACACGCAAAGTCTTTCGTATTTCGTGTGGATTATAAACAATTCGGAAATAACGAAGGACTCTATCGTTAAATCGATTATTCGGGTGTTCTTATATAACTACAGTTATTACTCTCAAACTTAAGACGTCTTAGAAAGCACCTCAGACCACAGAAACCAGATGAGAGAGATGTATGTATGAAAAACTGTTTGTACACTATAGAAATTTTAACAAGACAACATAATTATGAAGTGTGAAAAGATAGCTCTCCATTATCTAATGTTTAAGTGGTAAGTGGTCTGTGGTTTAGCCAACGTTCGTGGTTAGGTGGTGACTTTATGATTATTACTATGATGAACATGGTAAACTAATGATTTACTTAAAAACGTAGAAAGTTTTTCATTCTAAACAAAAAGAAAATAGTTTAAATTGTTATGCAGTGCCCTAAATTATTTTATATTTAAAATTTCTATCAAACAAAAAAACTATGCACACAAAGAATGATATAACAACATAAAAAAACATTACACCACTGCTCTGTAATTAGACTACATAAATGTTGATGAGTGAGAAAACAAACATATTTTTAAACACTTTGCATGACTAATTTGCATTCAAGCTCACAAGCTCAAACCACAGACCCAGTTCACGTGCGATTGCAGGAAAAGTCTATAATTTACTTTGCACACAGAACAATATACCACATTAATGAGTACGTATTAGTTAATAATTATGTTGTCAGTATCAAGATTCTGCGGTCGGCGTAGAATTGCTATCGTATTTATAGATCGACAAGTCCTGTAGGTCACTTCGCTATGTGAATTAATTACAAGACGTGCATCTTGTGCGAGCACATGAAAAGGTTGCCTTTGACACTTAACACGACGTTAATGATGGCGTTTTCGATGTGCTTACAAATCCAATAATTATCTACCTATCATTTAATTTTTTATCTACCACGGCTTCCTATGTGTTATTGTGTAATTGTCTTCCAGTTTTCCTTCCTTATGTCGGAATTTTTTATTCCTGAAATTAATACAATTTTCATCTTAGCTCCATAGGCCCAATAGTTTACGAGACATCTGGCGGACAATCAATTTCAGGTTTAATCGATCAAATTTTATTCAGTAGTTTTCGAGTACGCTGGACATACAGACAAAAAAATTTCGCTGTAAAGAAGTTGTTTTATTTAGAAGGAAACAAAAAAAAGATGTGGCCAGCAAGTATGCTAAATATTCAACTCGTGTGAAGTTGGTGAATACAGTTGGTAAGTGTTTTATTTCATGTTTCACTATCTGGACACGCGCAAAAATCTTAGCGTGTCCAGTTGACCAAATAACAAATTGTACCTATTTCTGGCTTCACCAACTAGACATGCGCAAGTTCAGTCTCGACCCGCGATCCAGTTGGTGAATAACCCAATGTGTATAATTTGAAAATTGAAAATATATTTATGTTTTGAAACATACTACTAAGTAAATCAATGATAACCCCGTCAAATTTTAATGAATTCCTACTGACTTTACAAATACAACTCGAGCTTCTATTCAAAGTTCTATTAAATGAAAACAGTTACACGGCTCCTTACAGAAAGCAATTTTACAAATTCAGTTAGTAGGAGGAAAAGTAGCCGTCGACGTTGTAGAAAGGAACCGAGAACGACAGCATAATTGCTCCTTTAACAAGATTAATACAGATACAATAACATTAAGTCGTATTGTTCTAAAAACTAGAATAATTCTATCCTTTAAATTGCAGATGATTACAATGCGAAGTCTAATCGTAAACATCGCACAAATTGTAATTCTAAATGTTTTCTTTGTAATTACCGAGTACAAAACTACGTTCGTTTATAAACTAAAACATAAATAGGTAGGTACTTACGAGTGACTAAAACTACAATAAAAGTGAGAATATTACGTGAGTAAAGAAAAATCAACATCAAATAAAAGTTATTTTTTTATGGAAGGTATATACATATATTTAGTAGGTACCATACACCACATAATATTCATTAAAGTAGAATAATTTAGTAGGTACCTATAAGATATTCTTAGCTTAGATCAATGATGTAAAACAAGAAGCTAACCAGGAAAGCCACCAAGTTAGTTTTAATAATTCATAAGTACCTACCTACCGCACAAGTTTAGATTACGATTCCATGCAAAAGGCTTGCAGCGCTCACTAACTTTATGCAAAGTTGTTTGTAGTTAATCTTGAACCGCTGATTATAATACCAAAGATAGGAAATCTGAAAAGCATTCAGGTAACGGCAACAGTTTATTAGAATAAATCGTGATCTATCGGAGTCAATTAATTAAAAGCCAAGTTCGTATGGTTGTTCTATAATAACAACTGTTACGATACATTGCAGAATGAATCAGTTGCAGCGATTTAATCAATTAATAACCAAGGAACCGCACTAGACGTCACGATAGAAATTAAACTCAATTTCTTATTGCAAGGATTGGCCTCAAAGCGGTTACGATCGTGATCCGCGAGCGCTTGGCCAGTTTAATATATTGACAGAGCAAGCCTTTCTACAAACAGTCTTCGAAATGAAACCAGCAATTAATATTGCAAACACTATTACGGACCAAGCAAAAAAGTTGATGGATTTTGATTAAGAATATCTCGCAGATAATTTTCATGGTAATTAAGGTCATTTCGCTGGAGACAAAGGCCATCAGAAATGGAACAAAAGCGCAAATGGATTTGCAACTTGCTCGGACTGTTGATGAGTTTGTTTTGTTACATTTGTTTCGATGCGGTGCAAGTGCTATGCATGCGGTGTGCATGAAAATGATTATATCTCCTTGAGTTCAAACGCTGGATGGGTGATTTACAGGGCGGGTGAGCTAGCTGGGATGCCGATACGCACGATCGGTCATTACGTATGTGCCATAACGAGTTTAGAAGCTTCACATTGCACCCACGTCGATCGCGACTGGTCGCGGAAGGGCAACTAATGATTGTTATTCACATCGAGGAAGGGCCAGCCTACCTCAGCTGCGATTGATTTTCAAGTTAATGAAGGAGCTATGACGGATACATCAAGTATTACTGTAAACGTAAACGAAGGGTTAATTTTATCATTATTGAGATCATTAGGAAAAAGCTAATGCTAATGACGTATCGTTATAGCTGCAGATACCTATGCAATTTGTAATTTATTAACTAACATTTGTAAATAAGATAAAAAATCACACTGAAAGAAAAACTTTTATAATGGTGAATATTTGATTTATTTTACTCTATCATTTTCTATAAATAGGTAGTCATAAACGACAAAGTAGTAGAATTACATAAAAGCAAATGTAAGTGCAGGTAATGCTTAAAGATTTGCTCAAAAATACTTTCTAACGATACGTGAGCGAAGATATACGGGCCATTATCGAGCGAGAAACTTTCGTCCATATAAATAGAGAATAGACAGGCATAGCCATTGTGAAAAATAAAACTAAGTATCTGTAGAAACTTACAGTGGTTGCAGCAAAAAATAAGTTGCGGGAGTACGAGTCAAGATCGAAGAAAATATAGAAACAATTCCAATAATTCACTCTCATACAGCCGTAGTGCTAATCTTGCTGTTTGGCGAGCTTAGCGGCGCCATGGAATCTTCTCAGACTTAACTGAAAGCACGTACACAAAACTGCGATCACATGATCGATTGATAGAGCTGCAAAAACAAGTTTAGATGTTGTCACACAAGCGTTGCATAACGTTCACCGTTAGGGCCAAAGAGACACGGGAGAATCGGTGACAGTGAACAGGGAAGACAATGGGTTCGAGTGAAAAAGATACTAATGGAATGGGGTTCGCAACGCAACGGAGACTGATGCCGACATCAATTACCGCAACGTTTAGAACGGGATCAGCTTTTGTGGGCACTTCCCTGGTCGAGCTACACAACATCGCATGGTCAGTTAGCCGAACGCAAAAAATACCGACCGAACTAGCCTTGTTTGTGGATAATATACTTTTTACTAAAGAAGCACCGACGTTGTATAAAACTGTAGCAAAATGTTCTAACAGAAGATTTCGAAACATTAGAATTATTTTATATGTAAGTCTTCAGCATCTATAGGTATTACCACGTCTTGCAAGACAGTACCTGTGTATTGTTTCAGAAGCAGTCGCGGAATTTAAGCCATTTTCTCCGAGCCAACACGCCCGTGAATTTATTCGCAAAGGCAAATAGGGCCGTTTACGGGCACTCGCCGGCATCGCGCTAGCCAATTATGTGTCGGCAAAGTATTCATTACATGGGAGATGCTGAGCAAAATGCATAGGCGCTCCCACAGGGCTTGGATAAGCGTAACGTACGATCGGATCCACCTTATCGGGCTATCGATTCTCTAGTATACCGCACGTGCCTCGGCATACATAGATAAAATGGTGTCGATAGGATATCGCGTAGAATATTGTCGTGTCGCCAAGACATGGTCCCAGTAGCTTGTTGGAAACTCCGAACACAATAAAGACCAGACTCGCGTCAGATGTAAATCTCTCTCGTTTTCAATGGCCGGCATTGTTTTGTTGACGATGCAATTCAAGTCAGCTTCACACTGCGGACTTTCAAAAGCACTTTAATGTAGCTCGAAAGTTGATCATGACCATAAAAGATAAAATTTATAAATTCGCACAGGATATAATAGTACATATATAGATTCGCACGTAAATGAAAAATTGAATAATTTCACCAGTAATAGGGTTCGACCCCAAAAGACCAGACAGACAGATCAAATTTTAAAGTTATAAAAGTAGATTTAGTTTAACTCGCACGCATCGTCTAACAAGAGAATATCGGCGTGCGTTTATTGCAATTGTAAATCACGATCATAATATGAGTGGACCACGCATTGGCGGTAATGTTCGAGCTGATTTAACTTGCGATAAATTCAATATATCTTATTAGTGGACGGTAATCGGGGTCCGAGGCGTGGCCGCGTGTCGCCGGTCGGCGTGGGCAGGACGGGACCTATCGGACAAGCCGGATCGCTTGCAAACCCGGCATCTTAGGACGTCTTAGATGTACTATTACTTATCTTTACTCCTACGCATCGAAATTACATTCAATGAAATGGTGGCACTGTTAACTGTTGCACCATATCTGTAAGATAACCACAGATATATTATTCTTGGCAGAGTTCATAAAATACATTTACAATTTCTTATGACATTATCCTTCATCTTATGTGGGCACATTTTTGCAAAATTTAGAAAACTTAATTCTTCAATAGCGCATTTAGCTTTTCCATACAATGGCCTTGTCGATTGTTGCAACTGTGTTAAAAGTCAAGACAAATTTTCATGAGAATTTCCAAAAGCCGCCGAACCAAAAGCACTTTCACAAAACCATTTCACATTTTCTGCAATATCTTCTTCAAGTCGGGTAGTATTTTCTTGTATTATAAAACGTATTGCTTGTGCTATTATTTCATCTAATATATAGTTACCCTTTCCGCTTCGTTATTGCGAGTTTCTTAGCGACCATTAATTGTCTATTCGCCTCCACAGACGTGTTCGTTTCCTTGTTTATTTTTCACGCGGCGTGCAGCTTGTTAGTCAGTGGACCGGCTACTTGAAGGACCCGTAACAAATTCCCCGGTGGTAACCTGTACACGACAATCTGTAACCTGAACCGGAATAGAACAAACTTGTATCACTATATAGTTCCGAGTGTCACGAACTAGTGGCTGGGAACAGAACATTCTTTACTTCTTTGGCTAGGCAAAGCATTGTTTCAAAGTAACATTTGTCGTTGGCTCCGCCCATGTTTTACTATTGATTCTGTTCCCGTAGATTTGTTTTACTTACTTGAAGCGTTGCTGTTCGGTCTGCTTTTATCATAGCTGGATGGTACCATCCAGCTATGATAAAAGCAACCTCGTACACAAAAACCTACCTCGAGATATATCAAATTAACGGTGGAAAATGCATTAAAATCTGTATAGTGGTACTTAAATTGTAAGGACAAACGGAAGTTGCATTTAATATAGTGAGATGTGTAAAAAAAGGTAATTAAAAGCAACAGAAAACTGTTTTTATTATTGAAACTTAAACGTGAGATTGTAACATTTTTTATTATTTCGCCGTTTAAGCTACATGATAAACTTTATGCTTAACTTCTTAAATATTTATGTTTCAAATTGCTTCCAAATGGCAGTGATTACATTAGAAGCTTACTATTTGCATCTATCAATTAATTAGAAGAGCCAAGATTGTAAAATCCGTTCGGGTTCGATCCGATGCGTGCCGTTTGGTGGAAATTGTACTATACACTTATAGGGCCAGCAACTAAGCCCACTCTTTTTGCCTTACATTAGTAGTCTGTTAGTCCGTCATCAGATAGAAAAGAAATCTTAGCATCTATGCCAATTGCCAGTTATGCCAGCTTAAAATGACATGATTGCATGAAAACCACAATGACCATAAAGTCACATAACGTTAATTTGCGCAAAGGGCTTTATTTTTCTTGTCAAGCTCGACAACCAGCCTTGGTTAATTTTATGTTTACAGTAATAAATGATTAATTTATTTTTATGGTGATTGTAGCTAATCGGTAGAGAAGAGTAGAGAAACTCAAGCGTTTTGGACATTTAACTTCGTGATGGTTAACCAAGATCGACTAAAATTATTGTTTGATAGGGAGACCGATATTAAGAGACTTTCGTGAGTCTGTGAGATTTTCGAGGAAAAAAGATGTGTAGGTTGATTTCCTTTTTCCCAAAAATAAATAATAAATAAAGCAACAAAACACGTCGCCGACTTGATTGCGAAAAAAAATAAAAAGCACAAGAAATCAGTTTTTCTCTGTAGCCACGTAAGTTGTGTTGTAGCAAATTTAGCCTATTAAAATTCCTGTACAGTAGCTAGAACCAATAAATAATTAATTGTCAAAGAGTGGGAATTAATCGGCAATCTGCTCGTAGATCAGCGGGATGCTTCTCGGCGCGAAGTTGGTATTCTCGTCACGGGAACTAGTATTTAACCCAGACAGGTACCTAATTAGTAATTATCTAAACCTGATGCACACTGCTAGTATATATGTAGAGTATTTAACAGTTTTTCTATTATCATTAGCAATACTTGTCCGCCCACCGAGTGTCGAAATAAATAGGTGAATAAATTCTACTACTACTCTCTTAACGTGATTCTTTAATCTTCTCATGTCATACTACATTTTACTGTTACTACTAATACAAACTTACTGTATTAATTATTTATGCAATGATTTAAATTGTAATGTTTTGTATTTAATTTACTGAAGATAAATGGTCAAACGCAAGAGGAAAATTCTCTTTCGTTCTGTGCCAAACTATCTCATTATTTCTTAGGCTGATTATTACTCTGCTTTCCGTAACGATTATCATCAAACATGTGTCGTGATGAATTAAAAGAGAATTCTCGCAATAAAAATGTTATTGGAAACATGTAGCACTGAGTGAAACATAATGCAGTGTAGAGGTATTCGCGAGTTGTGCCAATTAAGTGTAAAATATGCAGTTACTTGCATCAGATGCAACACAGTTAACAACTGCCCGGAACTAGAAGTATTGAATGACTGGACCGCTAGGCTTGGAAACCTGTATTTAAACATGCCAGTGCTCCATACTTTAATACTTAGAGATAAAATGACTACAAAATCTAGGAAAAATAGGAAAATGCGTTATTTTTGTAAACATTTTTATATAAGTACCTACTATATTTTTGAATATCCTTCTCTGTCTACCGAAGTTTATGAAATAAGTTACTAACCGATTATTAAGTTTTTCATCAGTTCTAGAGCTTTAGTAGACAGCTAGAGGCCGACAGACGTGACATTTTAAAACTAGGTATAATGAATGACTTGAGGGAAAAAAGTACAACTAGATTTTGTAGTCCTTTGTTCAATTTCTCTCTTAGCCTTTTTACTATGAGAGTGCCTTATTTCCAGCCCTATTGAGCAGTCATGCATTGAGTGCGAGTGGCGCGGGCGTGCAAATAAATCAGGATATGTCGGAAGTAATTACGCAACGGTTATGTAAGTGAGAGGCAGCCCTGAACCTGTGTTGAGGTTGGTCGGGGCTAGGCCAACGAACGCGCTTCGTGCCGACCGACTGGTCTTGGACGATTTACTTCGTCGGCGGGCGCAAGGACTAGGTAATAGTAAGGACTATCTTTTTCACATAACTTGGTGCTACACGCAAAGTCTTTCGTATTTCGTGTGGATTATAAACAATTCGGAAATAACGAAGGACTCTATCGTTAAATCGATTATTCGGGTGTTCTTATATAACTACAGTTATTACTCTCAAACTTAAGACGTCTTAGAAAGCACCTCAGACCACAGAAACCAGATGAGAGAGATGTATGTATGAAAAACTGTTTGTACACTATAGAAATTTTAACAAGACAACATAATTATGAAGTGTGAAAAGATAGCTCTCCATTATCTAATGTTTAAGTGGTAAGTGGTCTGTGGTTTAGCCAACGTTCGTGGTTAGGTGGTGACTTTATGATTATTACTATGATGAACATGGTAAACTAATGATTTACTTAAAAACGTAGAAAGTTTTTCATTCTAAACAAAAAGAAAATAGTTTAAATTGTTATGCAGTGCCCTAAATTATTTTATATTTAAAATTTCTATCAAACAAAAAAACTATGCACACAAAGAATGATATAACAACATAAAAAAACATTACACCACTGCTCTGTAATTAGACTACATAAATGTTGATGAGTGAGAAAACAAACATATTTTTAAACACTTTGCATGACTAATTTGCATTCAAGCTCACAAGCTCAAACCACAGACCCAGTTCACGTGCGATTGCAGGAAAAGTCTATAATTTACTTTGCACACAGAACAATATACCACATTAATGAGTACGTATTAGTTAATAATTATGTTGTCAGTATCAAGATTCTGCGGTCGGCGTAGAATTGCTATCGTATTTATAGATCGACAAGTCCTGTAGGTCACTTCGCTATGTGAATTAATTACAAGACGTGCATCTTGTGCGAGCACATGAAAAGGTTGCCTTTGACACTTAACACGACGTTAATGATGGCGTTTTCGATGTGCTTACAAATCCAATAATTATCTACCTATCATTTAATTTTTTATCTACCACGGCTTCCTATGTGTTATTGTGTAATTGTCTTCCAGTTTTCCTTCCTTATGTCGGAATTTTTTATTCCTGAAATTAATACAATTTTCATCTTAGCTCCATAGGCCCAATAGTTTACGAGACATCTGGCGGACAATCAATTTCAGGTTTAATCGATCAAATTTTATTCAGTAGTTTTCGAGTACGCTGGACATACAGACAAAAAAATTTCGCTGTAAAGAAGTTGTTTTATTTAGAAGGAAACAAAAAAAAGATGTGGCCAGCAAGTATGCTAAATATTCAACTCGTGTGAAGTTGGTGAATACAGTTGGTAAGTGTTTTATTTCATGTTTCACTATCTGGACACGCGCAAAAATCTTAGCGTGTCCAGTTGACCAAATAACAAATTGTACCTATTTCTGGCTTCACCAACTAGACATGCGCAAGTTCAGTCTCGACCCGCGATCCAGTTGGTGAATAACCCAATGTGTATAATTTGAAAATTGAAAATATATTTATGTTTTGAAACATACTACTAAGTAAATCAATGATAACCCCGTCAAATTTTAATGAATTCCTACTGACTTTACAAATACAACTCGAGCTTCTATTCAAAGTTCTATTAAATGAAAACAGTTACACGGCTCCTTACAGAAAGCAATTTTACAAATTCAGTTAGTAGGAGGAAAAGTAGCCGTCGACGTTGTAGAAAGGAACCGAGAACGACAGCATAATTGCTCCTTTAACAAGATTAATACAGATACAATAACATTAAGTCGTATTGTTCTAAAAACTAGAATAATTCTATCCTTAAGATAACCTTTGTAGGAAAGATATAGAAACTATAATTGAGAACCCAAATATTGTGAAGCAAAATTATGATTTACGATAATAATGTCCAATCTGAAAAATGTCCAACCGTTGAAAAATGTCCAAACTGAATAATGTCCAATCTGAAAAATGTCCAATCTGAATAACGTCCAATCTGAAAAATGTCCAATCTGAAAAATGTCCAATCTGAAAAACGTCCAATCTGAAAAACGTCCAACCTGAAAAATGTCCAACCCGAAAAATGTCCAATCTGGAACATTTTACACTACAGAACCTTAAAAACCATTATTTATTTATTTTTCAGATTGGAAAATTTTCAGGATGGTCATTTTTCAGGTTGGACATTTTTCAGTTTGGACGTTTTTCAGTTTGGACGTTTTTCAGATTGGACATTTTTCAGATTGGACGTTATTCAGATTGGACATTTTTCAGATTAGACATTATTACAGTAAATCAAAATTATGAAGAAACACAGGATTCAAAACACATAAACAATTGCACACACATATCGCCATGTTTGTTAATCACCGATATTTTCCAAGAAGAGAAAATAGAGTTATTTCCAACATTTAACAACCTCTTGTTATCTCTATTTCTTTGGAGCGTAGTTTTGCATCACGAACTTCAGATCACGTCAAGATTGCGAACAAGATTTACTATTAAGGTAAACACATCGTGTGACCTTACAGTCGGAGTCGTCCTAACATTGACCTTTTCGTTGATCTATTAACGGACTCCGGGGTCAATGTACTGAGAGCCAATTGCAAAAAAAGTTAATGCACGAGGGAGATGCAACTACAAAAGGCGAAGAAAATGCATCACAGCCAATGAAAGATACAATTTTACTAGTTGGAGAATATATTTCCAAAATCCAAAGCGAGTCGTTCGATCATTCAACTTGAACGTGACATCCGGCGTCAGATTGTTAGAAAAAAACACAGTAAATTAAAGAATCCTAGTCAGTTTGCCCTCTCCTGACTCATCTCTCGTCTTGCCCTGTTATCGAATTTGGAATCAGTACGGTACAGGCGGCCAGAAAGAACAGTAACTTTGTACAAACGATAACCTTGAAAATCACAATGGTGATGCAGATGAATGGTGCTCTAAGAGAGGTGCTGTGTTTGTTGATGGTGAGCCTGATATCTTTGATCAAATAAACGAAATATTTAGCAAAATAAACAGTGTAATAAAAATATGAAGTGTATGTTTATACAAAGTGAGAGCTGACCTATTGGAGCAGAAAAACAAATCCTACGAGTAATTAATTTCTCCGAAGGAAACGATCCACTTCAAAAAGCAAGAGTTTTAATCAGAACGCTCACTGATTTTACAGCAACGAGTGAAAGTTTTAACCGGGGCGATTATAATACGAAAACGAAAAAGTGTACTGTTTGAAATTACGAAAAATTTCAAAAAGATTCTTTCCATTGTGAGCACAGTCGTGAAGGTCAGAAGAGAGCACGGACACTTTTATTTCATCTTACACGTACGGCGGACGTACGAACCTGTCAGTAGTAGCCAACACTTAAAAACATTCTCTTCTATGAATTTATTTGACAATTCTGAATAGTAAACTCTTGCCTTTACAATGTATAACGAAATTATTTAATAAAAACTTTTTAACAAAAAAATTAAACCGTCGAAAAAAAGAAACTGAAAAGCGAAAAATAATAACAAGTTACCTTGTTAGTCTATAACTACGCTCCTACACTAATGTAAACCTAAGTAATTTTGAGTCGGCGCCCAACACACATACAAATTAATTTCTTTTATTTTTATTACTTACTATTACGTTTTTCGTACTTAAATTTGATGATCTTCTCATTGATTGCTTGTATCATTCCACTTTACATAAACTTGGCTGCCATCATTTCACTTTACGTATCAACTTTAATTAATTTGCTTGTTTGTTAGGCGCCGACTCAAAATTACTTAGGTTTACATTTGTGTAGGAGCGTAGTTATAGACTAACAAGGTAACTTGTTATTATTTTTCGCTTTTCAGTTTCTTTTTTTCGACGGTTTAATTTTTTTGTTAAAAAGTTTTTATTTTTTACTTTTTTGTGACTAAAATATACTAATTCATTCCCTCGACAGCCTTCCGTCTCCATCTTCACCCATCGATATTGGTCGTAATCGAATAAATCATAAGTTAGGTTTAAAGTTGTCATTAAGATGAATGAATAAGCCCAAACACGAGTTAGCTGCTGTACACCGTTGAAGAGTTCCCTCAACTGTGTTCCGTCTCCGTCATCAGATCAAGTTCAGGTCTCCGTCATATTGTAGGGTCATTAGAACTACTTATTTGTGCCTAGTTTCAACAGAATCGGTTCAAATATGAAAATTTAGTAGGAAATTAATCAGTCATCCCCTAATTTTCTACCCTTAGGGTAGAATTTTTTTCTTCAAATTTAAATGGGACCAACTTCGAAGTAGACCCTATCCAATAGAAAAAGAATTATCAAAATCGGACTGCTCTGTAAAAAGTTATGCGTGTTCATACATAAAAAAAATATACGGGTCGAATTGAGAACCTCCTTTTTTCGTCGGTTGAAAAAGGATCAATTGTCTTGAAATTATAGTTATCTATTTATCAGATTCAATCTTTTTTACGTGTACTCTATTCTACTTAAACCCTACTTAAATCGCAAGTATCGCAACCAAATAATAGTCGAAATGACTGAAGTCATTCAATAAAATTAAATGACTCAAGAGTTCATTACAACAGTTAAAAGTCGAAGTACCTACACAGTTTTTCAATAGTAATACCTACTCTTGTAGCAAACGCATCATGCTAACTGAAAAATCTGCAAAGTGTACGTCGTACAAAATGTACGGGTTCCGTTGAGAATAAATGTTATTGTTTGCCATTAATTATCCTATTTATTTTTCTGATATTTCCATAATTTTCTCTCTTCTTTATTCTCTTATTCTCTCTCTCTCATTATTTATTCTCTTCTTGATTGTCGTGACATACATACATAGTCATTAGAGAAATCTTATGGAAATACATGCACACATTATCAATTGTATGGATCTATAAATCTGAATAATAAAAAAGTTTTATTTTAATGTTATAAAATCCAGCTGTATTTTATAAGTGTTCAAAATAACAGATCAATCACCATAATATATTGTTCGAGTTATCCGGCAGACAAACGCTTTCAGTTTTTCTTTAATACCCCGAAAAAATAAATTCCTGTAATTTTCTAGATCTATAATTTTCCCACCATTGCCGGGCAATTTTACATGTTTGTTTCAAACATCTCAATCGGCTCATTAGCTTTTTAGTTATCCGCTGGTCACACACTTCGCTATAAGTGTACAGACTTACAGGGTATCCGTTTTGACGGAATTCTAAAAATCGAAGCAACAGATAGTATTGGCTGCGGCGCAGAACTACAAAAAGCTCATTGTTGTGCACTGGCACCCAATGTCAATATACAGGTCACTGGAGCAGATGAGTTCGGAGATCGAGGGACGGATATTTATCAAAATTAAATCTCGCAGCAGGTGGACATTGTAACAGCTGATAACGTAAACTAACTGCATCTAACGGTTGTCAATAGGTTTAGATATGTTTGAGCCATGCGCTTTACACGTGTTTATAAGTAGGAAGCGAAAGTAAAGAATTATTGGCGTAAACGGTTATGTCCCGCAATACAAGTTTTTATATAGCATTGATAATTTCCCAAGATAAGATTTCAATTGAAAAGCTAAAATGAAGCATGAATAACACGAAAATGTAACGGTCATTGTCAATTTCTTTACAACTATGTAAAAAGTTAAAGATGCCTTCCAAAAATCTAAACTTTTTCTTTAAAAGTAGGTAAAAACAGCTGTCAACATGATTGCAAATGGAAACACAGTCGCGAAGAATTTTGGATATATCCAAATTAGTGAAAATTCGTAGTATTTTTAATTAATGTGTTAGAAATTTGAGCTTACCATGGCCATGTAACAGGTTTATTAACCTGCAACAACGTGACGACGTAATCGCCACAAAATCGCAAGGTGCATGACCGTGAAGCAGTTTTGCTATTGCTAGTAAGAATCATCGCGCACGCACGAATGATTCCTTTTTGATATACCATTAAATCAAAACACAAAACAGTTCCAAACCAGATCGAAGAAAACATTCTGAGCATCATCAACTAGACAAGAATGAAAGCCACAGAATTGACGAGGAAAACGTAGATGCATTTAAATTAGACGGAAATTAATTAATTAATTTCAATTTTCATACTTGGTTACAACCTTACAACGTAAAGTTGAATAAAACAGTCATAGGTAATTGATGTAAAAACTCTCACAGAGACGCGACAAATGCGAATGAATGGGAGTATACGACCGACTCCAGACGTTTCTCATCATTGTCACGGTAATTTATTACAAATAAATGTCATACGTTGTCGCTTTTGATGTATTCCGACAATATGAAAAGGTTACTTGCGAACTCATTGAGTGATGGATGAGATGACCTTACTTTGACAGTTTGTGAGTGGTTAGACCATGAAGTTATATGGACTAGAGCGTGTTGTGTTAATGAGTTTTATTTTCATTTCAGACGGTGCCATTGCCAGCAGGATCGACTTCAGTGCTAGCCAAACCAACGAAGTACCACTACTACCCGCACAACCAGCACATCTACTTGTTGCCAGAATGCGCGATCCAACAGGTGATTAACAGTTTTAAATCCGTACAAATTGTTATTTGTCATGCAAAAAAGCGAGACTGATATTTATTGATAAAACTTGGTAACGATTTTGGACAGTCCATTGAAAATTATTGGGACGATGTATTTAGGTGCTGTGGCGAACTTGGTTTACAGTTAGAGAGTTTACTGAGGATAACATTGAAATCGACACTAATTATTTGCGTCGATTGATTTCTAACTACTTAATTGGTAGCTTTAACGCACACTAGTGCTAACTTGTTAAATTAAGTTTGTGCTTATTCATTCACATGATGACTAATGTCAATTTTAATTGCTTCTTTACCAATTTGTGTTACCTTAGGGAGTGTGTGCTCGTGTAACACTTTCAGTACAACGGATTGGATTATAAATCCAAACTTTACATTTTAGATTTGTTTGTATGGTTTTCTAGTTCTTCCCAGACCACTTTTTCAAACAAATCGTAGGCATAGATTTTGAGAAAATTCCCTTTTTTCGTTTTTCAAATTGCATCACTGCTAGGCGCTAGACGAGGTGGGACACACACACACACTGATGGAAACATTTTTTGGTATCGACTATATTCGACTCTATTAGCGTAATGTCACAGAATATTTAAGTAATGTAATCGATTTTTGCACGAATACAAAATTCCTTCACTCCTATTGGAAGTGAAAAGTAACATGACATTTGGATGGTCCAGTCAGGGGCATCTCCTGGCTATACCATCCAAATATCATGTGTATAAAGTTTGAAATAAAGACATTCATGACGTCGTAGGCATTACTAATTAAATCCGCGACCTCTGCGGTTGCAAGAGTAAAAATCAATTACAAATTACAAAGTTATCCAAGCAGTTTCATGGAAATTTCTAAAATTTACGAGCAACATCACGTTGAGAGAGCAGTATTTGATATAAGAAGATTACAGAGAAACTATAAAGTACACCTATTTATAACTAACAGTCGTCCTTACATTTCCAGGTGTGTAATGCAGTGTACGTGCGGTTAAACTACACGCAACCTCTATGTGCGTGCCCGGCGCGCTACAGGGATCCCTGCTCGGCCAGCTTAAACGCAGACGACCTGCATACCACTAGGCTGACCACAGACTCCAAGAAGAAAGTGAGTAGAATATAATCAGCTATCGTCAATTTAAGACGGAAATGCAATTATATCGGAAAGAGTATAAAGACGTTTATTTAACATGAAGATCTAAGATAACTCCAATATGGATTGCTATAGATGGCTTTGAGGGTTTTGCAACTGGCGATTGTAATATAACTAAAGGTGGAGAAGCTGGAACTGTAGGTGATGAACAAGCTCGTTTCATCACGACCACTGTGATTATGGTTTGAAAAGTATACGTATTCTGCAAAAACCAAAATCAGAAGGGAGTGCGCTGGAAATTTCAACTCATAATTCCAATCGTATATTTGATTCTATCTGAAGACGATTGGGTTGTGAAATGTTATCTAGACAAGTTCCAGCAAAGATTTGATTCTATCTGAAGACGATTTGGTTGTGAAATGTATGGTATCACATATACACATGAACCTCCGTTGTATACCCGTCCTCTTGCGGACCATAACATAATATTAAGCTAAAAGTGATAACACTGCGAGGTTGACCAACTCACACTTCAGCACTTTGACAGGATTTCTTTGTAGAATTAGGAGTCAATTGGGCGTTGGAGGTATGATAATCTCAAGAAGGCATCTCCTGCTAGCAAACTTTTCCACGCTTCGATTTTATCAGTTTTTTTTTATAAATAATTAAAATAATGTTATTTCAGTACGCCAACAAGGCAGTGACGCTGGTGAAGACCTGCGAAGCGGTGTCGGAGATGCGAGAGTGCCGAGCACCCCGCGACTGGTCCCTACTGGCGCTGCAAAACATCAGGACCGGCAAGTCGCACTACCTGGTCATCTGCCGGTGTCCCGAGACACATATACTTGGTAAGCAAAGGTTTATTTCTATTCTCTACCTATCTCGCAACGAATTACCTGTTCGGAACTTCAAACATTGTTGCCTCATACATTTAGGTAAAGGAAAACATCTTGAGGAATGCTGTATGTTAGAAAAGGAACGGCTTCCCAACATGTCAGATAGTATTTTGCATATACAGGATGTCCACTGTCCAATAAGTAATGTATAATCTACTGGATAACGGCCTTTGGTGCAAGGTGAAATTACCATATTCTAATAGGCCATGAAAAGATCAACTGGTAACTCAACAAATGTGTAACAAAATATATTTTCAAGTCTGGTTTGTCAACATGTCGGTAGTAAACTAATATGTAGCTTCATCGGTGTTTCAGAAGGCCCAATGTCGCACGACCAACCCACGTACGCGTCTGTTCCCGGCATCAGGGTATACGGAATGATGTGCGTCAAGCCCACAACAACGTCCTATCACTCAGGTTGGTTAACTAACCTCTAATTACCTAATAATATTACACTGGACTGGCTGCTAGCAAACTATTAATGTGCTTACATGGTTTACACCATTTTGGCGCTGAAGGCTATGGCAACTAGTGAATATTATCCATGGAACTAAATATTTTGAACTATTTTGGCCGATTTTCGCGCTGACTGCCATATTAAACGTCAAAATTAGTTCTCGGGACACTCAAGGGTGGCGCTTCAATTTGTCACACATATAATACCAATAGAAAGACCTCAGAACAATTACAAGCTGCTTGTAATTGTTCTGAGAGAAAGACCACAAATTAAAGATAGAGAATCAAGTAGATTTCAATTATTACTTCCTTTTCAGCATATAACCCAAACCGATACACGGGAATCGTCCAAAGCACCACAAGCGCGTACAAGGTGGACTATTCTCAACCGCACTCGTACCCCGACAAACCACTGTACAATCGATACCAGCCGCCCAGCTACCAGGACACGAGCTACTACAACAGGAGATCCCGAGTGGCTCGAGTCAGACGAATGGCCTTACAATACCCACCCTTCCCCTGGCATAAAGTGAAAGAACTGGCACGGTCATTACATTGGATCAATTAGGATACATTATTTGTAGAATTTGTAGGAAAAGTATGTTGGATTCAGTAAGGCTTTAATTTAAACAATTTGGCTTTGCGTGCTTAGAAATGGAGGCGCCCAAAGTGAGCTCCCTCTGCCGGATTTATGAGATGCAGACCTTGTGACTCTATTGGTTATCGGTGGGCATGAAATCGCTTACTAAATGTGGGCAGTGCTTTTGCACTGTCAGCGGTATCGGGTCAACATAAAGCTGTACTCACAATGCAATATCAGACGACCACCCGTGACATGATGGGTCAATCAGATAACTGGAAGTCAACACAAGATATGATTGGCCGAATCTAGGTGACGAAATACAGCATTGTGAATGCAGCTTAACCCAGAGGCGGGCGGGAGTATACTTTCTTTTACACCGCTCAGCTCAGCAGTTGTGGTGCAAGTGTGAACACGCCATAAGGCGTATCCCATTTTCATAACTCAAAGCACATTAGAGTTCCGCCTTCTTGAATTCAACGCAGACTTGAACGGTAGACTTATTCAATTTCAAAACGCCTTAATCGCTTGGTTACGAACATATCCTGATAGATAAGAGTACGTTGCTCAAAATATTATTTCTATCAATTTTCCCATCCTAAACTATGTGTTTAGTTTGATGAAAATCCTTCAGGATTCTATGAAATACTCATTTTGCATTTAATAGTAATAACGTTTATTATTTTTTAGAAGTTTTTGACACCTGAAAAAAACTTTTTATTTATAAAGACACATTTCATGGATGTGTTAGAAATATTTACTGTTGCCAGAAATATATAGATAACAACTATAGCTGTAAGTAATTTGAACAATTTGTATGATCAACATTATTATAAATAACAAATATCCCCACCAACAGTACGGAGATTAAATAAATCGTGACAAAAAAATATAATATTTAATATGTAGTAGAACGTACACAAAACGATGTGATAATCGATTCAGAGCATTTTTGTGTAATTTTTGATGCATTTATAGACACATAAGACGTAGTTATAGTTATAGATTAATACAATATTTATTTAAGTAAAACCATATTTATATTTAGACAATTGTGGTGTAAATAGTAGTGATAATTACAATATTTGTAATTAGGAAAATTAAAATTAACGAAATTGCTTTCTCGTTTTATTCAAAAGATTCTCGCCGTGAAAGAACCCTCCGCGAAAAATGGCTCGAACTCGTTCGAAAATGTATTTTGCGGGTTTCATTATAAAATTGAGATAGGTTTCTTCACGATGTTTTACACCACCGTTTAAAAGCAGTCAATAATAATTGGTTTCGAATATAACCTAATGGTACAGTCGACCGCACGTTCAGCTGTGCATACACTGGTATCTTGCGCTGTGGTAATTATCTATAGCAACTATAAGCGAAGACTGTAGTTGACTTATACATATCTAAATGTTTATATTCCTAGTTAGATTATAAAAGTCGTAATCTTCCTTTTAGAAAATAAATAACTACAGTAAATATATATCCAATGGTTTGCATCGAGTGGGCTGTGGTCGACCGTACATTCCATGACCAGGATCGAAGGGAACTCTCGAACGTTGATTAACTGTGCATAACGCCACGCTAAACTATTTTACCTAAACTGAAATTGGGACAAAGGTAGTAAAATATCTAAATTAATTATTACAATTAGCATACTAAACTCACCTAATACTTTCTGGTCGACGACGATGTCGCAGGAGTACATAGCCGCCATCAGCCTCTGCGGCTGCACTTGGAACGCTCGTCTGCAACCGTCTTTCACCGCTGACATTATTTGACCTAGAATCAAAAAAATTAAACATAGTTTAGGGATAAAGTATAAACATTTGTTCGATGGCCAAATGTTCTCAAATGTGGTTTGAGTGCAAAAATCGTGGTAGATGGAGTGCGCTCGCCTCACGATCATGAGATTGAGGGTTAAAATTCGGGCTCGTACCTGTGATCTTCGAAACTTAGGTACTGTTTGTCATAACACAGGCTTTTGGTGAGGGAAAACATCGCAAGGAAACCTAGTCACTAGGTTTATAAAACTAGTATCTATAAAAATAACAAAAAATATTACCTGATAGAGGTCCAAAGCTATGTGAACTATCCTCGCCCTCACTTCTATCTAACGTCCATTCCTCAACGCAAAACGCTACTCCCATCATGGGTTCCTCACACAACGGTCCAGCCAAAGACGCCAGTTGGAACCCATTCACGAAACTTCCCTCGTACTCGAACCTGGGATCTTCTTTTATCTGTTTGTCGTGATGTAGATACTTCGTACTATAATCTGTCGTTTGATTAAGTAGCAAATTTGGACCACAATTCCTAGGCCCAACAGACCAAATTTGTTCGACCACATCTTTCCATTCTGGACCCAATTTCGAGCATATGCTTTGTAATTCTTCCTTAAAAACTTGAATCAACTTCAAAATTCGATCTGATAATTGGATCTTTGTTCCATTTAAGTGTAACCCTGCCAGTTTACTTTCCAATTTGTCGTTTTTAGACAATCCCTGTAACGTTTTAATGTGTTGTGAAATGGCTTTCAATAAATCTGTAGATTTGTCCAGTAAATCTGTTATTTCGTTTGGCAAAGGTTTGGCTCTGATTCTTATTCTACTTTGTTTGTTGTTGGTATACACAGTGATAACAGGATCTGCCTCTTTTTTGTCGCCCAAGTCGATGTTTTGAGAGTCGATTTCTTCATTCGCCATGTCAATTTTGGGTGGTTCTATAATGGTTTCTTTAAACGGCACGATTGGTTCCGAGACAGAGATAGGTATCTTTGCGTAAAGATTTCTGAAAGAATAAAAAA
This sequence comes from Metalampra italica, assembly GCA_949699065.1. NCBI lineage: Eukaryota > Metazoa > Arthropoda > Insecta > Lepidoptera > Oecophoridae > Metalampra > Metalampra italica. Next base: position 5,760,215 of record OX452987.1, read on the forward strand.
AGGTTAATTTTATGTTAATTTATTTGACAAATCAGCAATGAATTGAGGAAGTAGGTAAGCACCTACCTAGTCTTGTCACTCAAATCTAAAGTTGGTTAGTGTTACTCAACTGACCGAATTGAGTTTTTATGATGATTTTACAGGTACATAAACGTGTCTGACATACTGATCATCAGCGCACGGCTCAAATCATTGAAATGATGCATAACTTCCTATGACGTAGACCACAACGTAAACGACCAGAAAATATTTTAGTTAAAATGTTTGTATTGTGTTTTGTTAGTATATTGTTTGTTTGCAACGTCCTTGTGGGTAAAATTTGCAGCTGGGCGCCAAACATTATTTAATCTAATATCTTTGTATGTGCATACATGCAATAAATGAAATCATAGAGAATAGTCTCAAACCGATACTTACTTCAAATCTTCAAGACACCTATCCAAGTGGACTTCTCCAGCGGTCACCAGCACGTGCTCTCCCGTCTCTTGCAGCAACACCTGGACGCACGGGTCCGACTGGTTGAGTAGTTTCAAACCTGAAATGAAAATCACCAACAACTTTAATATTAATTTACTTTTTCTAGAGCCACATATTGATGAGGTAGTTTCGTAAGTGTGTAAAAATACGTACTAGCGTATACTTTACCCTCTACCTACTCTACAAATATAAGTTTGTCACCGAGATCCGGTCTATGTATAGCATAGCTCGCTCGTAAATTTGCGACGCGCTGGTGAATGAATGCAATCAAAATATATTATAACGTAAGCGTTATTTCTATTGCGTGCTACGTATAAACCGATAAAGGTTTCTGTTAACACGCACTAATGTATCATTGTGTAATTATGAAATAAACAATTTTTAAAAAACATGTTTATTTTGTTTATAGGCGGAATGGGGCACGCCAAATATCAGTACACTGCCTACATTTATATGTTACTCAATGACTACTGCATTGCGCAGGAGCAGTGCATAGTCTGCACCATCTTTTGACCTTTCTCAAATATCTTTTTTACGATTTTCCTTAGGAACTATTCAAGTTCCCGGAAAAATAGCATCAATTTATTATTAAAATTGCATAATATAAAAACAGATATAATAAATGATACGGTAGCATACATTAGTACGGTAGACCGCACGTCGGTGAAGACAAAACCACTATAAACTGGTATCTCATAGTATTGAAACTCAGTAATAGGTTAGGCCAGCTCAAAGTCATAGTGGTTCCACTGACGTGCGGTCGACTGTACGTTAAAACTTTCATGTAAAATTTGAATTCCCATCGTACCTTTAACTAGCTGTGCCAGCTGCGACGGGTATGTAGGTTCTATAGCCACCCTCAGTATGGGCACGGCAACATACTGCAGCTCGCTAAACGCTGGGCATACTATTGTACTGCTAAGCGTGGCAGTTTTGAGCACGTGCTCTTCTAGACCGCCGATACCTAGAACGAAAAATATGTTTGATTAATATTGAATGACAACTTAACAGAGACTGTATGGGAGAAAAATATCTGTGTAAGTATCAGTCGCAACTAGTCGCAAGGTCTTTAAATACCTTGTTTAAGCAAGTAAAATATAGGATAGAGCTAAAGGAATTAACACTTTCAAAATTACAGCAGCTGTGTGCGTGCGGCTTTTATAAAATTTAATTAGGAATAGGTATATAATTACAACTTCATAACTTGCCTATAATGTTCCCAGCAACTGCTTCATCAATTTCTTCCAACTCTCTTCCCATTAAAATATATAGAGATTTAATCCTGTAACAATGACATTGGCGTTGATAATATTGTATAATTCTATAAAATAATAAGTACCACACAATGTTAGTATTACCAATTACTTACTCTGTACAGGTTATATGTTCATCACTATGCAAATCTTTTAATTTTTTATAAGCGTCTATTTTACAGTCCTCTATACTAAGTATTTTGGACGGGTCATGCTTTGGACCTAAAACATAAACTTTATCACCTTTTCTCACTCTACCACTGAATATTCTAGCAAAAGCTATAAATGCCAGTTGATCATTATCCTCTTTTTCCTTTTCAGCACTCTTCTCGTCATCATGATCTGCCTTCACTACAGCTGAAGGAACTGGTTCAGAATTAACAGTACTCTGTTTCTGTTCCTCGCGCATCTGTCTTGCTCTCTCTCTTCTTTTAGCCATCTCTTCAGCTGTTAAAGCTTTAGGTTTGTTCTCTGGCAAAGCACTCTTTTCCACACTGAACATTTTAGATACAAATATAATTAATGGTCTATCTTCACTACTATCACAGGCTAGGAAGTCGTCTTTGAGTTTTTGCGTCTCAGGATGGTATGATTCAAAGTCCCTTATCCTTGAACACATAAGTTTCTCTATTTTTGCTGGTTGCATTTGTTTTGGCGATGGTAGTTTTATACACACCATGTCTAGAACTGTCTGAGATAGTGGCAGCCACTGCATCATGACTGATTGAAGCTGGATACGACTATCCGTATGTCTCAAATCTCTAGTAGTAAGTTTAATACCAAGCTTCTCACATATACTCGGAACTTTGTCCTTTTCATTTCTCATCGCAACTGTCTCATAAACATTCCACAGATTGTCGAGAATCACTTGTACAAAAAGTGGTTTCTTGGCTTTCTCTTGTGCACCTTTCATGAAGCGTTTCGTTTTAGAATTCAAATAGAAATCTCCCCACAGGACTTTTTTTAGTATTTCTTCTTTAACACCTGAAATAACAAGTGAATATATATCATTTACTTATTATTATATATATAGATCGGTAGGATCTTTTAGATTCCTTATCTTACCTAGTTTATCTGAGAAAAGTTTAGCAAATGTTTTAACTGTAAAACCCCATCCATCAATGGCACTAGCAAACACCACATTGCCTTGCTCTGGTGAAAAATAAAGATGAGAGTCATCTGCATCTTCTAGAGCTGAAGTCCAATCGTAGAAGTTATTATCATCTTTAGGCTGTTCTGTTTGTTGCTGCAAGGAATATTTTGAAATCATTAAGAAACTAAAATTATTAAATCCTAGACAATGAAGCTAAAACTTTGGAAGGACAGACTATTGAGGGTGTTCAGAGAGTAGTCCACAACCATCAAGGCACAGTGTTTTGTACACAAATGCTATTTATTTATTCAAACTTTCTTGCACACAGTTGTACAAAAGGTGATGGCATTTTCTCTACTAATTAGTTGAAAGTTGTGTGAACAAATGTAAGTCTGAAATCAATTGCATTATCTTTTCTTAGTTCAATTCAAAGTAATGAGTCGAAACTATTTTATTCATAGAATTACCATCTCTTTGGTGGGCGCCCGCGATTCGAACCTTCCTGACTTTATTAAACCAATAACAACCCAAATTTACAGCCATAATTATGGGTCATGAACTTTTCTTCATCTGATATCATCCATCACATACAAAGTCTAATTACCTTTTTTTCTGAACACCTTTTGTTACAAGATTAGTCAACTATATTTACCTGTTTTTCAATAGTAGTTTCTTCATTCTCAAACACCTCTGTGGCGAATAGCTCCCCCATATAAGCATTGATTTGTTCCACAAGTTGTATCAGATGTATGTAGGCATCCAGTGGAGTTAGCTGCATTTCCAGGATGAGGCGGTCGATTTTATTCAGAACCAGCACAGCATGGATGTTTTCCGAGTAAGCCTGTTTCAACGCTAGCCTTGTTTGCGGGCAGACACCTTCTACTACATCTACCTGGAAATTATTTTGGAACAATAAATTTTTGATATAAAGACAGTCTAGTCTGACTTATGTATTTTTGTGAATGCTAGTATATGTTTTTAATTAATACAATCACAGGTAGCAGCTAAATTTAAAGTCCTAAGGAATTGATAAAACTATAAAAAGAATGGCATGCTAATCCTACAATAATATTACTAAACTATAGTAATTGTTAGATCAATTAATCTAATATAACTAGGCTATATTTGTAAAATATAGGTACATATTGTTGATTATTGAGTAGATAAATAAAATAGGTACTTAGTCATTTTATTCTCTGATATTTATAGGTCATACTGTTGTTGGTGGAGAATTTTTCCACTGAAAGTAGAAATATATACGTCATCCAAGGCACTAATAAGAACAGATGTTTACTCACAACAACGATAGCTCCATCACACAGTCTCACTGCGGTTGACACTTCACTAGAGAAATCGACATGTCCAGGTGAATCTATGAGGTTTACGAGGAATTCCACCTGGTCCACGGCGTGATACAGCGAAATGCTGCTGCTCTTCATTGTGATACCTCTCTCTTGCTCGTCAGGCCTGCTATCCATGTATCTCAACTTCCCAGACATTCTTTGAGATATGATGCCATTGCTGGATATCAAGGAGTCCGCCAAAGTCGTCTTTCCATGGTCCACGTGGGCCACAATACAAATATTTCGCACATGATCCGGTTTGTTTTGAAGTTCTAAAAGTTTCGAGGAGTCCACTAGCCGCATTTTGAAGATTTCTTACAAAACTTATATGAGATACTTTACTGTATGATCTTATGAGTTACACCGACGATTTTGAAATATAGATAACGTGGATAACACTGCGAATTACTATAAAAAATTGCACAATGTTGACTAAAACTCATGAAACTTTGACAACAATTGACATTTGACTGACTGACACTGACCGACCTGACGTGACGTGACATTGACATTTCTCTCTTTCATGATTGATTACAACATTTTCGTTCAGAAACGCAGGTTACAGTTTTCTCGCACAGTTTGAGCCGAAGCAAAGATTACGCGCGCGTCTCTAGCGGTAAAATTTAGAAACTCTAGTACCGAAAAAGTTTCGAATTTCGGTCGCTTGGAGCGCTGGGGAGAATCTGCTTCGCCAGTATTAGAGCAAAGATTAAGTTTTTGCTTCCTGAATACTACTTTGTTAGTAAGTGCAAGGTAGTAATTCTTCTGTGATACTACTAATAAATTAAAGTAGGTGACTTAAATTACATTAATTTATATTTTAGTTTATTTTGCTTTAATAAAAAACAGAACATGTGTTACAGTACCAACTAGATTTTATTTTTGTTGACACTATTGACGCGGGACCCAGCTGGATGAGGTAAGCGCAGGACCGGTCGCCGTGGAGATCCTTGGGGGAGGCCTTTGTCCAGCAGTGGACGTCTACAGGCTGATATGATGATGATGAAGATTGACGCTTAGCAACGCATCTCGACCTAAGTTTCCGGCGGCAATTTTTACATTATTTAGAACGATTTAATTTTGATGCCGGTGTCGGACTCGACGGCGGCGTACCTTGTCCAATTGTCCAAGTAGTGAACTGGAATCGATTTATCGGTGTCATGACATGAGCCCCGAAGACACTAATATTCACCGGGTTGGATGGCCCCATAGTCCTGGAAGGCAGTATAATTACATTTACTTCAACAAAGTCATGAGTACTCTGAGCCAAGTAGGTAATTAAGAAAGGCACTTAAGACGATTTTCAAAGAAAATCCCAGTTTGAAATGCCGAGGAATAAAAAATTGCAGCTCTGAGACTGTGAGCCAGCCCTGAACCCGGAAGTCGACTTAATGCACCGCTTAAATAGACAGATGGACTGCATTAAACCAAGTTGCAACTTGTAAAATGAACAGTGTAAGTTCTTTAGCTCCAAGTGCCATTTAAGACTAACTTAACTTGTCTCACTTAGTTCTTTGAATATTGTTTGGGCAGGTATAGGTTGAATTTAAATTAAATTGCCATGCACTTACTAATACAAAAAACTGCCTGCTACATACAGAAATAATGGCACTTTACGAGCAGGAGTACTGAAATTTTATTACTTCTAGGTCCATTTGAAATATTATTTAAAAGATGCGGGAAATTTCATCATATATATTAGTCATATTAAAAACTTTATAATTTGCCTTACAATTTTATTCACCGGGGACGGGGAGACAGCAATCCCGCAAACTAATAAATAGGGTATACAAATAATTTTAATTTCATTTATTTATAGGTATTATGTATTTTCACAAAATAATAATTATTATAGATTAAGTACATTGCTCTTACTTCTAATGAAGGATTTACACTAATATGCGAATAATAAAATTCTTGTAGTGAAACGTGTATATTTTGGATAGCAGAGTGTTCTCGAGATACAAAGCAAATTCACAGCCGCCTCCGATTAGATCATTTTCCTCCGTCAATAAATCTAGTCAAAATTATTCTTAGAGGTTAAATTATTTCAATGAAAGTAATTTATACTTGTCATCTTTGAAAAGAAAGTTATTCTTTAGCAATCAATTGGTTGTACAATTTTGTCCTATTTATGAAGCCGGAAAAGTTCATGAAAATCTCATTCTCAGCAACTTTAACTGAACTCTCTCTGTTGCCTAATAGCACTTGCATAAAAATATAAACCGTTTTTAGTACGAAATATACAAAATCATATCTAACTTAAGATATAAACTGGAAAGTGAAGTCTTTGATGAAACTAAGAGGACGATACGTTGCCTAGTTATCTTACTGAAAATAGTCCTACAAAACGAAGTACCCAGCACTTAAGGTTCTGTCCACAGACATGAAAATACTTACCTAAGTATATCTGTAATTACCATTATTCTTGTTATTACTTTTTGGTGGAAAATACTGTAAGTACAGTCGCGTATCGGGATTGTTGAGCCACTTGCCACTGTTCGTTTCTAAATTCCTTTACTCATATAAATTGTTGCATTTTTTTTCTTTTAAAAATCTAGTGCTCATTCTTGAAAATCCTTTAAATCTGGTGCTTTTTTAGATTCGTTTAGTGCTCAAACATCCAAGGGAGTTGGCCACACTGAGAGCTTGTCAGTTTGATAGATCTTGGGAGTAGTTTGATAAATATTCGTATCAGTCATTGGCATTAAGTAAGTTGTTTTTGAAAGTTAGAATTTCAGTGACATTTCATTCAACAACCGTGAAGTATTAACATCTGTTTAACCGATAGCATTTTATCGGATGATCTGTAATAAACACTTCTTGATGTCAAAGGTTATCATATTAAGATTGCATGTCATGTTGAACCTACTATTATCTATTCTGTGGTTGAACTTGACCATAGCAAAGTATAGAGAAGTTTAATGGCTGCTTGTGAAGTTGGCTGCTGTTAACGAATAACTTTTTTAGGCGAAGGAAGGCTCCTCATACAGCCAAGTGTAACGTAATGATTATTTTGTAATTTTATTTTTTGTTAACATTATTTACTGCGGTTAGTAGATAAACGAGGGGCAACTGTGCTCAATATGCCAACATGACGGAACGAGTTCGGGGCGATAATTTTCGACCGAAATTGAGATGGGAGAGAGGGATTATAGATTTGATGATTACTATGGTTACGTTCAAACAACAGCCACTATTGGTTCAAATTGAACTCGGTCTTTATTGGTCGTTACAAAAGGGTTGCTATGGTCACATTTCAATAACGAAAAACGGCGGCATTCGTGTAACACAACCAAGTTAGGATGATAAGCAAGTGGCTCAACAATCCCGGTTCGTGACTGTACCTACGTAATAATGCAGGTGATTATAATTATAACCGCAACTTTGAAATCTGCTGTGTGAGTCTTGTAGACACACGCAGCTGGCACCCTTGTTTTAGTCTGTGCACTGTAAGAGATTACCGTATATTCCTCTTTTGGTTTCATCCAAGAGTAAAGTAAGTAGTGCTTCGCGCTGTAAAATTACGGAATTTATTCCGCCACATTTTATTTTCTGTTGCACAAACAAGGCCAGAGAAGCGGACTGCGTCTCGTTCATTTTTGCTTTTGCAAAACTTTTTGGTTCCACTACTGTGTGTGAAACTCGCTGTCAAATCTGCAGAGTGCATGAATTTCAATTTCTTGCACAGTCCTTGCGCGAGACTTGAATATAACTTTGCAGTTCTTTCGTAAGTTAATTTTCTGTTTGGTTTTCGATTTTCGCTTTGGCTATTGTTGAGAATGTTTCAAACTTTGAAATTTAAAAGATGCATATAACAGTGTGAAAGCAAGCAATTCTTTCAATTTATTTCTTCAAATTCAATCTGAATTTTACGAATAACTCTCAAAGTAATCAAATGAAAACCAATTACTATTCCAAGCGCGAAAAAGGTCTCGTACAGTTATATACATACCTACCTGCATAAATAAAATTGGTCGAAAAATATTGTTATAAAGTAACTGGACTAAAAATAACTTATTATAAAACTAAAACTAAACTACAAATAAATAACTAAAGTAACTTAACTTTACCGCAAAAATCTTTCCCTACTATACGAGTACAAGCTACAAGTTTCAGGAAAATGTACAAAAAGTTATATGAAGGTGGACAAGTAGAGGCGGGAACATCATTACAAAGTTTCTACTTAGTTTCAACACAACTCTTTTCTTCTCCATGAATATTCAAAGCGACATCATTAATGTGAGATGCCAGAAAGTTGACTGGGATACTTATCTAACTTACTCGTAACTTAGTTTGCCAACAAAAATGGCGTTAAATTTAAACTGTTTAAACCACCTAGCTGTGGTTTAAGCGCAGTTTTTAAAGTCTTTACGGGTGTGTTAGAAAGTTTCGGATGCTCGAGACCCAAACTTAGTAGGTTTTGTTGATCTTTAAAATAAACTAAGCTGCATTCAGTTGCACGTATCCGGTAGCTAGGATACGATAATCTAAACTAGTATCTATTAGTTTAGGACATTCGTATAGGTAGACCGGTAGGTATTTAGCTAAAAGTTTTTTATTAAGTGTAGGATCTATTTTTGACGTGAAACGTTAGTAGTTATAACAGGCGTTTAGTGTATTACGCAGCAGTGTAGGTACATTGTTTTCATTTAAAGAATACAATAGGTATGCATTATTGCATACCTAAATAAAATTAAAAACAGTTACTTCTCTACCTAAGTACAATTTGCAGACACATACTTAATACAATTTTGCGGTCTTATCGTTTTAAGTGATTTTTTTCAGATAACCTTATATGCTACCTAACTATGCTTAAAGGAATCTTTTCTAAAAGTGGATCAAATCCATTAAACCTAACGGAGCACTGAAATATAAAATGCAAACCGGACAAACACAGTGAGTGCAGTTGTGGGAATAAAAGCAAATTGTAGAAGAAAACATTATTCTTGCCACGTCTGGTGCACAATTAGCTCTGCAGTTCGCTTTATGTAGCCACAATAACCAGAGGCCAGAACCATGGGGCCACACCGAGGTAAAGGGGGTCAAGACACCCCTGCCCCCAAACCATAGTAGAAATACCGCTTTTTTTCTTGAAAGCAGCGCAAAAACGAAACGATACTGACGATAATTATGACGAAACAGGAAATTGGCGAACTAAGAAACTTGATGAAATATTTTGACGAAAGTCTTTTTAAACATCAAGGGCACTTTACCTATTATCTTTTGTTTAGTTTTCTCTCGTTGTTAGCATTCGTTTTTCCATCCAAGTACAGCTTCTATTTATTGAATACAACCCCCCAACAACATCTATTAAAGTCCATATATACGCCTCTGGGCAGAAGGCGTGTCTAATTCTACATCAAGCGCTTTCTTTAAAATCTACAGCTTTGCCAAGGCATGATCCAGAGATGCACTCCGGGGTTTGCGGGCAGCGGTTTCGGACTTCCGGCCTCCAAAATTTAGCACCGCACAAGAACAACTTTCATTGAGAACTTTGTACCAAAGTTAGGGTTTTGAAAGTTATGGGACAGTATGGCTGGATAGTTTTACAAGGATCTTGAATCAAATCCGTATGTTATCGAACTTTTGTCCATCCAAAAACTTCGTATACAGAAAAATAAAGGGAGTAGGTATGTAGGAGAGCTATTTATAGAAGTTATTACTTGTGCCGTCTCTGCTGTCAAGACGTGGAAGATTGAATAAATGGTTAGCACTGGTATCGTCCATTGTGATTACTTCCTTTGTATTGTTGTACTTGACAGCTAAAAGAGCCTTTTCTGCTATATATTTATACCAATTAGAAAAACTGTAGGGGTACCACTTAGTAGGTATACGAAAACCAGACAATATAGAAATAAATCCTAATAAAGAATCCGTCTTTTGTAAAAATACAACGGAACGGTCAAAACGCGAGTAGCTTGTCCAAGGATTGCTTAATTGATCCACTAGAACTTTAACAAAAGATTAGTACAGGGCTTTTAATGACTACAAAACTATTCTATGATTCCACGAAATATTCAATGCACACACAATATGCTAAAAAAGCACACACCATAGGCACTGCGCACACTCGATCGATACTTTTAGTATTTAGCAGCCGATGCAACCGATGATGCACAGTTTAAAAAATATACCTATTATAATATTTTACCTGCGTAGATCGAATGTCTTCTCTCTGCGACATACCTTCAATTTGAAAATAAACGGTATACGTACTATATTATTAAATGTAATATACGTAAAGGGAAATTAGCGGTCTCATTACCAATTTAACATGCGTAACAAACTTTGTAACTTTTTAAAACCCCGCAACTTTGTCGACACTTTGCGAACACGTCACATAGCATTTAAGTAGGTATTAACCTTCGCACAAAGTAGTCCTGAAGTTGATGAATGAAAGAGGGGAGAAACAGTTTTTGCGGCGCTTGAGAGCGGTGCCATCTGGAAAACTTTTGCACATTAATTTTAGTTGCGGAACAAAATTGGTAGAGCGTGTTAGGGCGATGGCTGGCTTGTGACCGGAAATACTCAAAATGGTCACTTTTATTTAAAAAGCATTTTTGTTAGAAAGTTTTTTCTCACTGACAATGAGTGAAAGAATACAACGTGAATTCGGAACAAGGGGAAAAATCGCGAACAGCTGGCTGCTTGGAATACAGCTCAACCATAGACTTGGAAATTTTCCGCTAAAGCTGAGCTCAATTGAGGCTCAATTTAAATAAAGAAAAACCTCCAATTTTAAGATAATTTCTGTTGAAGTATCATTGAAAATATAGGTAAGTGCCTACAAACTATTTATTTTTCTCGAGTATAAATTCATTCTAAAAGTCGTGAAAAAAAGTTCATCACGACTCTTGTATTCCTCGCTCAAAAATCTACTCTAGAATCCATCTTAAATAATGCTCTCAGGTTCTAATTTAGTCCCTTCGATGAAAGTTCCCATTTTTGCCACTAAGACTTGTTGTGTAATCTACAATTTTTTGTATGTTCGCGTTTTTTCCAAATTCAGAATGTGTATTGAGAAAAAGAGCGTTTAATTCTCACTGTAATCGGTGAACGAAATGCCCCTGTGCGAGTAGCAATGGTAACAAATATTTTATTGAATCATGACACATTTAAAAATAAAAACCTCTGTTTTATTCATTTCTATTGCGATCGCCATCAAATTTTCATGATTCCAGCCTGACATTTTGACGATCTCATACACAAAATCAAAGTTTAATTCTATTGACTTGTGTGGTGACTTATATTAACGAAAACCTATATCCAACGGTGGGCATCGACAGGTTGATAATTATGATTGACCCGGGTATTGTGTCCTAACTGTGCTCAAAAGTTATTTTTAACGGTTTTTCTATAATGATTAGGTATATCTACCTAAAGTAATTTATATTTTTTTTTTCCCGTAAAACTTACCACTTTTGTGAGTATTCACCGACTAACTTGAAACCATGAAGCTTGAGTATGTATTTTCGAAGATGGATGACAGTTGGAAACTTTAAAAGGTGGCCGAGCAGAGAAAGGCGACATGTTTGACCCAAATTGAAACGAATGAATAAGATTGGACGTGACCTTTTGGTTTATTGGAGCAGGAGATTGAGAAAGGGAAGGGTCTCACAGGAATTCCTGGAGCAGGTGCGGTACCTTTGATAGGTTGTGGAATTTCCGCCATCTCCTTACCATCCACGCTTAAACTACTTTTAATTTTAATCTAAGTACCTACCTTAAGGTTAAAGTTATAAGCTAAGCGACTTGTGTGTATTTAAGCCACCCTCACACTAGGGCGAATGGCGGCCAGTTTTGTTATGTAAAATTTATGGAATGGATCGTACTGGGGCCGCAATGCAACGCACTCTTGCGTTTCAACGTTCTATAGGTGTAGACTTAGTACGTAGTTACCTGCAATAATTAACTAGCCGATTCTGACCACTGTATATATCGCAGCCAGTTGGTTAAATCAGCTAGTTGATTGAACTGCTAGCCCGTTCATCAATTACCGACTTTTAATTTAATTCTTAGGCATTTCGTTGAATCCCTCAACGTTTGAGTTGGCTGATGGTAAGCTAGCCCTTTGGAGACGGCAAACCTAGAAGCAGACAGGTCATTAAAAATCCATGATTTACAAGCGTGAGGGGAAGGGGAGGTGGAGAAGAAAGAGGGAGGAGTTAGGCAGTTCCTATATAGTAGAAACGTACATTAACTTTAACGTAAGACGTGACGTTCGCAAGAAAACCAATATCATCGTCTTTGTCGTATATATATTTTTTTAAAGAAAAATGTTAAAAAAATTCATCTCACTACCTATTCGTCTTCGCAAAATGTTCCCACCTCCGTTTATACTTTATACTCCGGCAGGCTTTTGTAATATTTATCATAAAAATTACACCACTTCGCAATATACGGATTTACCCCGGCTGGGTGGCGGAGGTGTAACCTTTATGGAAATTTCTTTCCACATATTCGAGGTGGCAACCGGAAATAATCCTCAAGTCGCTATGCCAATTGAGTTGAGAACTTTTGGACGACTGATATAGGGTTTCATAAAATTCGTATTTAAATAGAATGAAGGCAGCTAAAAAGAGTGTTTTTCACACACAATAACACGAAACAATAATAAGCTTGAAACACAATATATTTCTGTTTGTTAGTACAAAAGGAAGTTCAATAATGGGAGTTTATTTATTTATTTATTGCTACGGGGCTGTTGCCGGGCAGCAGGCGGGCCTCCTGATGTTAAGAGGTCACCGCCGCCCATAGACACCTGCAACACCCGGGGGATGCTGTTGGTTGAAGGGCTCTTTTGACTATCTTCTTGATTCTATATCGTTTTGGTTGAGGTTTTACTCATAGCTCGACTCGCTTGACTCTACGGAAAGATATTTTCCGTGCTCGACTCAGATTACTAGCTTAACAATATGCAGTAGACATTGAGGTGCTTTCCTAGAAGGTAGATTTGACGATTTAAAAATAACTACAGAAGTGTGATATTTGTAAGAAAATGATTTTTGTATTTGTGTACGACATAATTATTAGCTTTCAGCAGCACTAGTAGTGAGCAGTGTCAATTTTACTTCCCATTGAGGATAGAATGGATTTGTAAAAATTTGTATGTAATTTACTAAGTGTTTTCATTCGAAGAAATATTATATTAAGTAATTATTATGATATTACTTTTAATTTACCAATAAGACACTATTACTCACTTAAAAATTCACGTTATTATTAATTGGGTACAATTTTCATTTCAGCTATATCTTTTGTGTTTTGCTACGCTCGCTTCGCTTGCTGAGCGTAGTCACACAATAAGCCAACGAAATGATAGACTCACAAAATTATGTTAATAGGGTTCGGTGAAATGGAAGTTGGGCACAACACTCTCGACTAAATGAAATTCTGTGAAATGATTGGATACCACGCCAGATCGTGCGAGGGATATACCGGAGGATAGCAATATTTGTTTTTATATATTTTTTGACGTAATCAGCGTCAAAAGTAGCTTAGTATTTGACTTTTCCAAAAGAATGGCAATGTTAAACATGTCTTATTAGTCTGAAACCTGAAATTCTCTAAAGACCAAGATTACACAAAGTTTCGAAATGAATTAATTTGAAAATACCTACATATATTTTATCGAACGCAATCTTTTTAAATGACGCTACGATCTCATAATCTCACTACCTACTGTGTAAAATACGTAAAGATTATGTTTGTATAAAATTAATATCTTTACCTACATCTATAATTGACCTGGAAAGTGAAAAGTACTTTCTAGAAAATGGATGATCACGTTATTTAGGCAGCACCTGGTTCCTGATTACAAACTATCTACTTTGCAACTTAAACAAAATTAATATTTAACATCTTGTCTCAAACAGGTGAAATTCCAAGATGTATGTCATTACGTAGAGCATGTAAACTGCACTGGGTGAGCGTGGTGGACTATAGACTGCTCTACGCCTCGCCTCTACCCAACATTGGGACGTATTATTGTTATTTTGCTATTGATAAGTTTACTTGTTGAAACGCTAACACCTTGGAAGCGGTGGTAGATGAAAAATTGACGTTGTATAAATGTACCCAGTGTACTTACATGCAATAAAATAGTTTTGACTTGATTGATCTTAAGTTATGAAGGCTGAATAAATGATCTATGTATCTATGTACGATACCGGTTTCGAATAAGGAATATTTTTTTCATTAAACGGAATTCGGATACCATCGAAAACAATATACCGTAACCGGTTAAACACATCAACATGTCTAAATACTATTTACATTTTCTTCTTCATTATTTCTTGAGCTTTTCTCCATAATCTTATCCGAGGTAATGATATTAGCCGAGATTTCAATCTATTCACACCTCCACACGGGATAAACAACGCAATTTACCCTTCCCACCATTATTTCGAGCTCGAAGCATTAGCACTCGGCTAATGCTTGTAAATAAGCCCTTCCCTGATAATTACTGTCGCCATGGCCCTTAATCTCAGCTATTAGAGTAGTAGGTATTTAGTAAAGCTGTGGGACCTAAATCCCTAACACTATAAACTATTCACTGTTACATAGTATTATTATATACAAGTATTTACGTCAGTATACAATACGCCCTACTTTAACACGCCGACAATTTTAGGGCAAATCTATTATTCAGAACTTCTATGTATGTATATCCATCTACTTTATAATTTTCCTCACCGAAAAGGCTGTCTGAAGAGAATGCTACAAGCGACAACAAGCCTTACCTTTACCCTATTTTGAAAACACAAATAAGTATAAATAATATGGGCCATCAACCGGGTTTAAACCTGGTATGTTTAAACCGGATCATCAATCATCATCATCAACAGCCTATTAAGATGTCCCCACTGCTGGGGCTCAGGCCTACCCTCTCAACGAGGGTGTTCGGGCTATAGTCCACCACGCTAGCCCCAGTGCGGGTTGGTGGACTTCACATGCGCCTAAGAATTTCTTCTTCTGCGTATGCAGGTTTCCTCACGATGTTTTCCTTCACCGTTTAAGAGCGGTCAGTAAATGTACTTAAGTTTCGAGAAAAAACCCATTGGTACATGGCCCAGCTGGGGATCGAACTCCGGACCTTTCGATATTATAGGCCGTGTCTTATCCCCGACGCCACTGACGCTGTTAAACCGGATAATCACCCGTAAATTCCCACCTTCTGGATTGAACATTCGGGTGCTCATTTTAATTGATAAAAATCGGCACTATTAATGATTAATTATGTTTATGTAAATTTAAAATCATACACACACAGGAATTGAGTTGAAATTAGGGTTTAAATCCGATTAGACCATAGACATACATACATACTTAATTATCTTCACGCCATGTCCCTGACTGGGAGTCAGAATGATCGGAGCACTAAGTATTGCGCGATTCTGACTCACCTCTTTCGCTTCGCTCGCATCTTAACAGTCTTTTCACAATAAGAGACCCAAACTAAACAGGTTAAAAAAAACAGGTTTAAAGCCGCGTAAGTGATTTTATCTGTAGTAACACAACAGTTTAATAGCCTTAGTAAAAGACTCGCTGGCTAGGAGTAAAAAGTTTGTTAGGCAATTTCACACTCGACATTGACAAACTGCGACGAGCAGACAACAAACAGAAGCGACCACCGATGACTGTAGTATCCCGATAATACGACACGCTCGCGTTCCGAATAGGACTCGCTCCGATATCCAATCAAATTTAATTCAATTAATGGAGAACAAGTTCCAAATTGCAGTTTTCATCCAGTCTGTGTGGTGTGGTCGTACTTCACATAACTTTACATGTATTCCAGTTTTATTTGGTTTCGTTTGAAGTAAAATCGATAGCACACTGTTGGAGTTAAATGTTTTAACAGTGCTTCTTCGTAAAGATAAATATATTCTACGATTGGCATATTGTAATGTTACATATTTGAGTCTGTGGAAGTACTGGGTTTCATATACTAAACCTATAGGATTAACGCGCAAAGAGGTGTACACAAAATGCTAATTTCTCAACGTAAGTATTCCAGGAATTTATAATTGTTTGAATATTATAGTAACTTTATGGCATCTACTCTACTTAGGTATGTGGTAAAGTAAATTCACATATATATATTCTTTAGATACCTACGTTGGCATCAAAGGGTTGTAGTGAAGTGATTGAGTGTCCGATCCCAAATAAATGAAAAAGTAATTGAAAGCTCTTGTAAATATTGAAATCGTCACGAATATTAGATTTCTTGGTGAAACAGAAAATTTATTTTGAAATATCTCTGATTCCAACATTGCTCCGCGACTATATATTTTTTTAAGGAATGAGACGGCCACAAAAAACGAACTATACATTGAGTGAGTGACTATAAGTTGCCAACCTGAGGACTACGTTGGACATATGGAATACCTCGTGTGCCTGTGATTACACTGGCTCATCATCATTCAACGTTCACTGCCTTCCCCAGTGAACGCCACCACCGGTCCTCCTTCACACTGGCTCACTTATGCCCTTTAAGTTGGAATACAATATGGCAGCAAGAGATTACCCAAAGAGTTCCAGACGGACCCTGCACTAGTGTCCCTACGACTAGCAATAGCATATAGCTAGGTTCTAATTTGTTTGTCTGTAACTGAATTAAACTTTTAATAAATTCTCTGACAAGGGTTTGATCGAACGCTGAAAAAGTTAACTACGTAATGTAGTTGTAGTTGGCGAGTTACTAACTCAAGGGCTAGACTAGGTTATAGGGACCGGCTCACGTTGGCTTAGTTGCTCTAGCGGGTCATGGGTTATAAATGTTGAATCGCGATTAACAGTTGTATTTTTCAATAAATTTTAATGATTTTTTTATGATAATAAATTTCAATCGTCGTATTCTGGCTAAAACATATTACGCGACTGCTCGGCACGATTTTTTTGGACAAGAAGATAATTAAACAAAAAGTAAGTACTAGGCTACTAAAACCGACGACGGAGACTTCTAAAATAACCTTACAAAGACGCAATTACAGAAGCCTAAATTTAAAAAAACTTTTCTCGAGACAAAAACAACTCCATTTAACAAATTCACAGCGATAAGATGGGCAGAGTGGAGAAACCGTGCACTGAATTCAATTAGTTGACTCCGGGAACTTTTCGCGGAATTGTCAGCAATTTGTTCAAATTGGGCCCTGGCAGGGGTCCAGCGATTAACAGGTTAGTGCAAGCTGTTTAATTTCATGCCTGGATACCCGCGTTTTGCGTCTTTACGTCACCAAGCGTCTTACGAAGTCGTGACGCAGTCTGGGTGTTAAGTTTATGTCGACTTTAATTCGAGATGGACGTTCTCTACTTTGTTACGAGTATCTTGCCATTATTGATTACGTAGACATTAATTTCTACATTACTGTCCATTTATTTTAGGATCTCTTCTGGGTTTTATTTCATACAAGGGCATGCTATGCTTGGATGCCAATAATTTGCTACGTACCCACGTATTTGTAAGTCTACTGTACATACTGTCATACGTCTTTTAATTTTATATTTATTTTTATGTATGAGTTGTATCCAACTCTCCTGCTTCTTCAAGTTGATGTGTGAATTTGTAAGATCTAAGTTATTACTGATAACCTACTCCTAGATATTTGTTTAATAGTGTTCTGTCAAAGAATATAATTATATTACTAACGTAACGTTCTGTGTAATGTTGTTATCATATTCTCCGTTTTATGAGTATTGTATCGTTTTTTTCCTTTACAAACAAAATGATACCGAATTAAGTGATTGATTGGCGTTTGGTCAGCGAACTTTATTATGTAAAGTTAACTTATTAAAGTTTGCTGCGTTTGATATTGAAAACAAACCCGAAATCACCATTCAGTTTATTTAGCTTTAACTCGTGTGGGTGTATCAATATATACGAGAACCCTAAAAGTATTTTTATAAAGCATTGTATGCTGATTCTTTATTATCATAAAATAATAGGTAAGTAATGTGATTTGTAGATGGCAAAGATAAAGGTTGAAGGAAGAAATCATGCACCAAAACAAAACACATTAGTTGCGATTGATTGACACCGATCGATATGGTTGGTTTGCAAAAATAAAACAGTCTGCCGGAAAACATCGGATAAATTATGACGGTTTGGTTTTCTATTAGGCTAATTATTAAGTAATTTATACAGGTATGAGTAACTCGAATTGCATCTCTCAAGGAAAGTCACTTCAGGTATTCATTTACTGAAAATGTGGATCTAACAAAGAAAAATTCAAATAGTATTTCATTCATATCTTGTCTTGGTCCACAAACGTTCCCCCTTGTGTATATTAAAGCTAGGCTTTGTGTTGTAGAGTCTGAGCACGTTCGGAAATGCAATCCATTTTTATGGCACCCAACGAGTTCCTACTGAGCGATATGCACGCGCGGATAATGTACTTGTTTGTTTACTGTCCATCAGTATTGTTCTGGTTATGAAGAGTCTAGTCTAAGTCATAATCATTTATCAAACAATTTAGTTATCAGCATGTAAATATTCAATGTCCTACCCGTAATGACCTACGACGCCGAAACGTGGACACTGACAGTGGGACTAGTCCAAAACTCAAAGTCGCTCAACGGGCTATGGAAAGAGCTATGCTCGGAGTGTCTCTATGAGAGATAGGATCCGAAACGTGGTAGTGTGGGACGCCCCCCGGCTAGACGGAGCGACGACCTGCATAAGGCGGCTGGCAGTGACTGGATGCAGAGAACCGAGGATCGGGTTCAGTGGCGCGCCTTGGGGAAGGCCTATCCAGCAGTGGACCAGTACAGGCTGATGATGATGAAACGTTCAATGTTGGACATAAGTTTTACCAAATGCCGAGCTGGACTAGACATACATACGTTCTGGATAGTTGCAGGTACATACGTAGCAATACCGCCATCGTTGGGTAGCCGCCCTCAGATGACGTAGGCATTTATAGCAATATTACTGTTGTTTATGCCTTACACACGCGATCCACTGTTAAGGGAAAGTAAAATTTCCCGCAAAGAGTTAAGGAATAACATCGGGTAACAACTAGGAAAAGAAATATAAAGTAGATATACAGTAAAATGCGAGTATTTTAAACCTTAAGAAAGGTGAAAGATAAAAAAAATTTACACGCTAACCAGGCTTGAACCTGCAACCGATCTATCCGGAGCCACACTCATATGCTATGTCTATGAGCTATTTAGCATCAAACTACTTGCGTCGAATTATTACATTCCAATACATATCTAGCGTAGTGTGTGTGAAGCGCTATCTATCGGCAGGACCTAAAGCCCTATTTTTGGATCGCTCGCCTCGCTTCAAGCGGTCGATTCTACTAATTTTCCTTTGACATCGGATACAAAAATTTGTAGAATCGACCGCTCGAAGTAAGGCGAGCGATTCAAAAATAGAGCTCCTGCAGCTCGCGTGTGATTTTCCCATTTCATAGGGTTAAATTTATCGCTAGCATTGCGTACATCTTCAAAATCCCAAATAATACGAGTAATAATAAGTGTTTTTGGGTTATAGCAAAATTTGTAATTATATTTTCACGATCGCAATAAAAACTTTTATTTCATTGACGTCTCTCCCCGTTTATTACGTACATAAATTCCCAATAACGTGTGTTTGTCCATGTGTCTGTTTTCTATGGACCTCTGAAAGACCGCGGTTGACTACCGCTGTCATTTTATATTGCAGAAATTTATTGTCATGCCACAACTTAAGGTCTAATAAATAAATCCTTTAAATACATAGTTCTTTTACTGGTATAATTTTACTGCCAAGTAAAGGCTTCCGGAAAAGCGACGCCTTATTTATGAGGAATTTTCTAGGTTCACGCTATTACCACGAACAGTTTCTTTATATAGGTTTCTCCGCGGAAAATGTTCTTTTTTTCACTAGTTTCTCCTTCGTTTAAAATTCAAGCAGTAGGTAATTAATTAAGACTCTAGCACGTACCTATTATTTTCATTGAGTCTAGTTTGTAAGGAGAACAATTCAAATATTTAAATTTAAAGTTTTGAAATAGATCTTGAGATGATTCTGGGCTTTTACACCTACAAAATATAGTTACAGTGACCACAGACCCAGGAAAGCTGAAAATCGAGTAGAATTTTCTAATAAAGACAAACGCGTACAAATGGTACAAAAGAATTAAAAAAGTTAAAATTCATGTAATTGATTAAGTGATAAAAAGTCTTTGAAGGATTCTTCCCGAAAGCTGCAAGAGACAGCAAAACATTATCAGTCAATCGTAAAAGATAAGCTTGGAACTGGCAGTTTACCAATGAAAGACGTTATAGTTGTCTAACAGTAACAAATAACTCTGAAATGTTCAAATTCGAACTGTGGTTGCTTCGCTTTGTTACTGTAACAAAGGCAATTCCCGAGTTACCAAACGCATTTTCCTCAAAAACATTCCGATGATGGAGGAGCATTGTTATTCACGACGGGCCCTCGAACCAAATGTCGGACTTCATTTAACGATGACACGATTTATATTCATCCTGTGGATTATCCAGAGCTTCCTCTCTTACATTTGCATATTTCTCACTCAAAGAAGTAAGTTACTTTTGCTTTATTTTCTTAAAAGTTGTCGGGATAACAATGAAATTAAAGCGATTTTATTTCGGTATAAATTAAGTTCTTATACCTTTTTTTCCAATTGCTGTATGGTATAAAGAAGTCCATTGTTAAGCAGAAGTGTTTCCAATATTTTTTTAAATCCCTTCAATGTACAGAAATAATCCCGTTACAATTTTATAATAGTATACATATATTCTCTGTGGCACTAAGCTGTAATAAAATGGTAGAAGTTGAGCAAGTGTGGCGAGCGCCGCAGCACAAAATACACTATTTCATAGTCTGGCTGACGCGACCCGAAATGGGAGTTCGGACATTAATTTATGTGCTCATACATGTTTTAACTAGGCGTCCACGTCTCGGGCACACTATTGCTGTTTTATGACTGCAACTACAGAAGTAGGTACATAATTTTAAAACGGACACCCTTATAGCGAAGCTTTTTTCTTCGTTAATCTGTCACCTGGACAACTCGAATACCTACTACTGAAACAATTGTAAACTTGCCTGAGAATTACAAAAATATGGAAACATAAATAAGTACCAGTCATTGTAATTTTCTTTCAAGATATTTCAGGTATAAAAGTCACGAATCAAGTACGCTGTGCACGCAGATGTTGACTGATAAAAGATTAATAGTAAGTAAGTATACCTAAATCAATTGCTTCCGTTGAATCCAGTTACAAAATTATGTAGGTATACATAATGTTTTTTTACTTATTATTAGGTTTCCGTCGAAAAGCGATATAGCGAAGCTTTTTTGTTCAATTGCGAGAAATTGTTTGGAAACTATTAATATACTCTGTGAAATTCTGTAAAAAGCAGGAAAAGAAAATACCGAGTAGTAGTATTTTGCGAGATATATAAAAAATATGACGAAACCCGCAAGTTGTGTAGGGTAGGGCGTTTCTAGGACGAAAGGGAATTTACATTTAAGACAACACACGGAAAAAATCAAATACCACCGGTATGCTGATTACGAGTAGACATACAACATACATAATGTACCTAGTTTCATCAAAATCGAGATACTAGGCTATTATAGCGTCATTGAGTATCAAATATCACAACCAAAACATCGCCAAAGAAAAAAAAACCTGAACACTTTCGCTTTTAAAATATTAGTTTGATGATTGAATTCAGCTTTCAAATCACCGTATATATACTCGTATTACCATCAACACCTGCCCGAACCGTTTCCTACACAACTAATACAATAACCCCTGTATATTGCGTTACCTGTGTATTATTGCTATGGATTCTATGGATTAGACTATCGTGTGCTCCCACTCGTGTCAATAATAAATCATGCGGAACTAATTCGGATCGATCACGGCCTATATAATTGAGACTGATTTATAACTACGTAGAACGGTAGTGAGTTACGAGACAAAGGGCAATAACAATCCGTTTACCTAAAATTTGTGTTGAGCACAATTTCGTATATCTGCAACTAACGCTAACATAATTCAAATTCAAATTCAAAAGTA
Source organism: Metalampra italica (assembly GCA_949699065.1). Taxonomy (NCBI): domain Eukaryota; kingdom Metazoa; phylum Arthropoda; class Insecta; order Lepidoptera; family Oecophoridae; genus Metalampra; species Metalampra italica. The sequence goes on from OX452987.1 coordinate 5,782,432, forward strand.
TTTTATTGCATGTAAGTACACTGGGTACATTTATACAACGTCAATTTTTTATCTACCACCGCCTCCAAGGTGTTATATAGAGCTGGAAAGACGCAGGCATACTTGTAAGACGTCTTCACACTGTCTCTGACAGGAGGGAAGAAAGGAAATAGTGATATAATAGATTTTTTACCAAGGAACTTAGAATAGAATGTCCTCAGTAAAAAAATATACCTAGTACAATTTTTGTTGTATTTTTAATATCTCAGTGCTATCAATGCATGGTTTAGGCATGAAGTAAAGCTTGTATGAGATCTTTCAGCTGAATCGGCACAAGTAGTTTTTAATTACGCCTCGAGCGGACGGACGAACAAAAGGGTTTCAAATTAGGGTTCCCGTCATGACAAAACCCTTAAAAGTTGTTCGTAATAATAATTTGATGAGTCCACAGAAGTTGGCCATTATTCGAAACATGAATACCCTATAACATGAATTATTATGAAGCTAGCGTAGGACCGCGTTTCAGCGCGGTCTTTTGGAACTCCACCTTGTTTGCTATCATAATACGTTACAATGCAATACAATAAGTATTAAAATTAAAACCTATTACAATTTTGTGAAATTCTACTCGATAATCTTCATTATCGTGTTAGTCTGTCGACGGCCGCATCTGGACATAGTCCATTCTCAACGAACGCCACGACACCCAGTTCTCTTCTGTCTGCATCCTGCTTCCGGCCGACCTAGTAATTTTTTTTAACATAAAATAAATACTGAGGTTGCGGCTGTGAAAATATCTAAACTAAAGTCGTCACCAATTTTAATTTGTAATGTAGTAAATGATACCTTTGTAACTTAGCGGTGGAAAATGTAAACCCACTTGGATACTTTTATATACTCTGTGCCCACGCGCTACATAGTTTATTTGACTGGACTTCAGGCAAATAATGTTATTCCGAAAGGAACACTGATGTTTGGAGATTAGTGGGTCGTTCGTCCCATGCCCATCCCATTTTAATTAGCTTCCTACTACAAGTTTTTGGTCGCGTCAATGTATTTAACTATATTTTGCTTAGTGAAAAGTTTCGTCAGTTTTCGTGAATTCAAAATTTGTTGGGTAGTCGAATCGGGCGGCGAGTTTGAGAGGATTTTAAATGGAAATAAAATAATTGTGTTTAACTTTAGTTTAATTAACCGGCTCTTTTGCGAAGTTTAAGTTTGGAAATGTGAAACGGGCCTTTTGTCTTAATTAATTTGATAATTTCTTAAGACTTTAACCCTGCTCGACTACTTTCAGTTTAACTTAACGCCTAACGTCCTCTCTTTCTACTTTTAGGTTAAACTAGCTTACTTTACAATTTCGAGGCGAGTACGGTGGACCCCAGACCTTTGGATGTCAAAAGCAATACCTATTAGACCAACGGAAAGGTCTATACTCTTTTTAGACCGCTTATTTCCATCAGATGAATTCACATGCACATTACAGCTAAGCAGCGAACTTACTTAATAAAGTTAAATTCGCTGCAGTTAAGGCTATATTTTCGTATGTCTATATTAATAAATAATAAGGTTCTCGAGTGGCGACCACGTATCGGAAGACGCAGTGTAGGCAGGCCTCCCACAAGGTGGACCGACGATCTGGTGAAGGTCGCGGGACCCAGCTGGATGAGGTTAGCGCAGGACCGGTCGTCGTGGAGATCCTTGGGGGAGGCCTTTGTCCAGCAGTGGACGTCTACAGTCTGATATGATGATGATGATATTAATAAATAGATTAAATACCAAGGATCGGGTTCAGTGGCGCGCCTTGGGGAAGGCCTAAGTCCAGCAGTAGACTAGTACAGGCTGATGATGATGATATTAAAAGCTTACCATAAATATTCTAAAATACCTATACTAGTAGTTCCGTGAGAACAGTAGACCTCGCCAGCCCTTATAAACCAAACCTAAAAGAAACCAACAAAAGTCAACTTTGGAAACAGAAAAAGTACCTACTAAAGTGACAAAAATTAGCACTTTAAAGCTTAATATTTCGCAAACGGATCCCTGAATCGAAAAATGTTTATCACACACCCGCGATATTTTTGAAAGACCCATCCAACGATACCCCACACCATGGATATCACGCGGAAAAAAATAATTTTCCATTTTACGTATGCAGTTCTATGAACATAATTTATTTTTTCAACTTTCTTAAGTCGATCCACTATTACTCAAAAACTAATAGAACCTACTTAGCCGTAATAGTTTTCCTTGTAACTACGTTATATATGCTACTGCCATGAATTTTTTCACATTTCCAGAAGCAACCGTTTAGCTGGCAGGGGGGGGGGGGGGGGACACGTGACTCTACTAAATCGAAAAAATGGTATTCACACACCAGCAATATTTTTGAAAGACCTATCCAACGATATCCCACACTATGGGATTCACAAGAAAAAAAAAGTTCACTCCCACTTTGCGAGTATGGTAGGTACTCTAAAAAAAATGTTTTTCAAAATTTTATTCTACTCATTTTGTAGGTTTAATTAATTTATACATATGCCAAATTTTCGTCAAAATCGGTTGAAAAATGCGACCTGTAGAGAATTACAGACAGACAGACAGACAGACAGCCGGACAAGAGCATTTTTGGCCAGTCTCGAAACGTAGACTCTTCGCTCGCTTCGCTTGCTCGGTCAATTAGTAGTCCTATACCTTTATCAAATAAAATACAAGTCACTTTTTATGAAAATGAAACCTTTTAAGTTTAATAGCTGTGCTTTTGGATATAGCAGATCGGCAACCCCTTAAACAATTACAGTTTACACTTTTATAACAAGATTCTCGGTAAAGAAACATTAAATCACTGAGTATACATAGTAATTTCCTCAAAAAGAAAACTTCCATAATTCGTACTGGTAAGGGGAAAAGAAAGAAAGGTAGGAAAAATAAATGTTTAATTAACAACCCCCGGCTTCAATCAAGGCTGCAAGGTGGGGTAAGTCAATATTGCTGACCTGCATGAAAGCTTTTTCTGCTGCGGTCCAAGTTTAAAGCTTATAAAGGTTCTAAAAAACAAAGGTGTATAGGTACAATTTGTACATAATCGTGCGAAAAAAATACACCAACGAGCACGACCTAGGCAAGCCATTAGGTGCAAAAGACAAAAGATCACAGAAAAATATTAGTTTTTCTTTTCATCGCGTCCACAAAATAATATTTTTTTTCCAATTATTCACTAATTCTGGCATGTTGCATTCGATAACAATCAACATTATACAATTCAAGTTTTTTTGTAAAACTAAACTTTTTCCTCCTAAGGCCCAGGTTTTATTTGATAATTTAGTAGTAACCACCCAAAGTACTATATTCAGGCTTTTTAGTTACCTAATAATAGTATGTAAGTTCGGTCCTAGGGTAAACCTCGGTAATACGCCCCATTTGACAAAACGCCCCCTTACGCACACTAACAAAGGTACGCAGCCCGACAAGTTGTCTACTACTATAGCTACTTACGTTTCTATTCGTGTAGTTTTGTTAGTGTGCGTGCTAGGTGAGAGGGGCGTTTTGTCAATTGGGGCGTATTACCGAGTTTTACCCTGTCTATATAAATCTCTAATAAAGTCTAAAATCGATGTGTCAAAGGTTCGCTCCGGGCGCGTACCACTGACGAGTAGAAGAACTGACGTCATTTCAGGAGACTTAGCTACATCTATGATTCCCTGGTGGGACTGGTACCCATGATCTCTGGGACTGGCTGGAGTAAGGTGAAAACCCATCGCTGATAGTTTCCAATTAACACCACACGTAACACGGTATCGCCTTCAGCTCTCCGCGGAACGTGACCAACTGACGGGCTCCCACGGGCACACGGCTACGTGTGGGTTCCGCACACGTATTTTTTGCACGTCGTATACCTAGTTAAGGTACTTATATAGGTATTTTATTATCGCCGCCGGGTATATTATGAAGGAATTTAATTTTGAGAATGGTTGCTCCCCAGGTTAAAGTTAGACTATGTCACATCCGCTGTTTTCTCGTGGACCCACTAATTTGTCACCATGACACAAGGCTATGCGAAAGGTTAGGCTTTATCCAAAATTTTGAAAGAGCCGTGAAAGTATAACAAACAAACATACTATCTCACTCAATCACTAATCAAATAATTACGACAACAGCTTTCATGCACAAATATTACTACCTAAGGACCTACCTAGTTTTACGATTTTCTTTCATTAGGTATACTCTCAGAATATTGTGTGAAAAACCAAATTACAAAGAGTAAGCCATGTGTTATATTTTGAGACCAATAAGTAAGCCAAATAATAAATTATTATTCAGGATCAAACATAATACCATATTTACCAGTTACCGGACGTAGATGACATACTTTCAGTAAAATTATTTATTTAAAATTACGGGTGATGATCGCCAACAACCGATAAGATATGCCGCCACAAGCAGTTATCAATGAGTACTTACTTATGTGGGTACTTATGGGACTGTCCCACTTGATCCAAGATGGTTCTTTCCCTCGATTACACACACAGATTCCCGAGACCAAGCTTTGTAAAGGACCAGGACCTAAGGGCTTAAGAGGGCTTCTTCCGCGGTGTATTATGACCCAAGAAATAGGAGTAGGAAAGACCCTTATTCTCGTCCCAAGCTTCCGTGTAAACGTCAATAAAAATCTCAATTTACTAAGTAACATAGCCCTTTAGAGTGTTTTCACGCAACAGTAGTATCATACGAGCTCTGACGTCTCCTATGATTTAAGGTAGAAAATAAAAGCTTGTAAAAATCCGCTTAGCTAAAGCTGTGGTATTATATTATGAAGTCTTTTGCGTTTTGTTAGCGTCCCGGCGTCAAATGCTAGACGTTGTGAGCATGATTGCTAGCAAACAGTTTTTTGGGAATTACTCCTACAGAAGGACAGGTTTATGATCAGCCGTGGGCATTACTGCTAATGATAATCAAGACACTCAAAGCTTCTGTATAATAATCATTGACCCTACAATAATAATTACAACAGTCTCCCGTGCGTTGTCAGTGACAACATTGATATCCCTATTATGGAACACTGGAATATAGAAAGGAGAGTCTCATATAGAATTTTATTTTGTGTTTCCTTTTATCTATGTAGCAGTAACATAGTTTTAATTATTTTGTATTACTAACATCATCATCATCACCGCGAGAACCCACCAAAGAGATCATATCTCTATGTATTAAGGAGTGCGCGCACTTGGCGATTATAGCCTCATACTTTGCCTGACCGACCAAACTATCGGCCGATTAAGAGTCTCTAGTGTGCGCTGGTTATAAAACTCAATCAAGTTGTGTCGCGAAGCAGCGAGGGCGGCTGGTAATTGAATTTAATGATTTACGGAGCAATGGCGGCGGAGTGGGCGTGGTATCAAATAATAAATTTATTACTAATTTGGATTATTTCATTTCATTACTCCTTATTGCAAGAATGACTTGGTAAGTATTTAATATTTTAACTGAAATTCTGGGATTAATAGATTTTTGTAGCTCTAAGTAGGTGTATTGTTGATTAGTTAAAACCCTTCGGGTTCAGAATGACCAGAGCCCGATGCTCTGGTCATTCTGAACCCGAAGGTCCATAGTATCAAAATGTCCATATTATCAAACCCGTCAAGTTTCGTTGCGCAAAATCTTCACGGTTTTTTAGTATCTAATTAATAATGTCGTAAATACAAATTAAACCCAAACTGATAATCATCATCATATCAGTAGATGTCCACTGCTGGAAAAAGGCCTCCCCCAAGGATCTCCAAGACGACCGATCCTGCGCTAACCTCATCCAGCTGGGTCCCGCGACCTTCACCAGATCGTCGGTCCACCTTGTGGAAGGCCTGCCTACACTGCGTCTTCCGATACGTGGTAATAATATCTTTTATTACTTTTTAAATCAATATGCGAAAGAATTGTGAGTTAGGCTAATTGAAGGATTATTTTTGCTGAACATCAATGAATTCACTGCTGTTTGATGGTAGAATGTTACGTAATATAAACAAGTTAGTTTCAGCGTCACCAACGGCACCACAGGGAGCGCAGCGTTCGAAACTCGATTACAGGGCTTGTCAAAACAAATAGAACCGGGTGACCTTTCAAATTAATTGCGTGGCTCGAACTGGGTATGACGGCGGGTAAACTCGGGGCTGATTGAGTGCTCGTCGCGGCGCGGTGCGGGCCGTAATCCGATGAGGGGACGATCGTTCAAAGAGCTAAGAGCGCCAAGTCTTGAGTAAGATTAAGCCAGTTAGGTACTTAAACTCTTCTTTAAAATGACGGAAATCATCGACTTGCTGTTGGTTTTCCAATGTTTTGAAATACCCCACCGAAGTTTTTGACTAAACATCCGCACCTACGTTTATTAGAGCATATTTCAGGCGACACGCAGACACGCAATTAAATAAATCATCTAATGATGTCGAAGAGATAAATATATAATTGTAATTTGAATTCTTGGGTATGTAGGTATGTAAGAAATACGTGGGATTATCATGACAATATTTTTTAGGAAAAATTATGAGGTTTTTAGATTAGGTAAGTAAGTACTAATAAAGAACGCAACAGGAAAACAAAAGAAATTATTTTTAATGTAGGTACAAAACAATTTTCACAATTCTGATAAAAGGATTTTCTATTATGGAAAGTGTTTTGGGACCGTTCTCTGGGATTCGTTATAACCTCGTCTTTTGATAAAAGATACGCAAGGAATCCTAATAACATATTAGGTTTGAAAGATAGTAGATATTAAAATAAGCATATAATTAAGCAGAGAAATTGAAAATTACATCGAAGATTGATTATAATCTGTTCATCCGTTACGACCTGATATGAATAACAAACTCGGATAGAAAGAAACAAATCCACACCTCTCCGATTCATAAAATATAAGTAGGTCTTACTTATTCGGCGCTTCTGACGAACCAACCGGCAGATAGCAGCGTACTAAGTTTCTTCAAAACGACACAACGAACGACAGCCGGTACGTAATATTAAATGGGCGAAGGCTCTATTTCAAGCAGAGGTAGGTAATGTTAAATCCCAAGGAAGATGGAAAAAAACCCTCCGGCCACGTGGTTCGACATGCTATCCGGCATGTCGGACTATCAGGATCACACGCCATCAGAATTTATATACTTGCGAACGACAGAGATTACGCTCTAGCAACTGAGTTATGTGGTCGAAGCTGCCTGTAATCTTGATAACAATGATTACCATGAACAACTTTTAGTTGTTACTTAGAACGCATGTGGTGAAGAGACAGGAAACGGCAATAGCGTTACCCCAATAGGTTCTATCAGGGGTTATATTGACTTAATGACACAAAGGGTAGTGTGGACTTATCGAGTTACAGTTGACCCTTGTACCTACACGCCTAACATGTTCCTGTTTGAACTGCGGACGTGTTCCAACTGAACTTACAAAGTTTCAGTTAGTTCAACGTAAGGTGAACGTAACTTACGCCTTTTGTAGCTTTGCCGTTTGGGAATACCGGAGCTGGCATTTCTTCACTACAGAGTTATTTGCAAAGGTGCGATTTCGGGTTGTGTTTTAAAAACCAACAGCTCATAATATGTATTATGACACCCAATGTATTATAACACCGGCTGTTGGGTATAGCACAGGCCATATTAGAATATATGTTTTAGAAGTAAATAAATTCAAAATTGACGTGTTCCTTTTTTAGCAGTTCCTCTCTCGGCTTTCATAAATTCGCTTGTAACTTTTTTGAGAATAATAATTTCTTACCGTAAAAACCTTCCTATTACACCGCCATAAATAAAACAACCTGTGAATACGGTTTAATTTCAGAATGAGGACGCCCGGAGGTCTAGAACTGTGTAGTCTGAAGAAACTGTCGGATATTCTTTACCTACTTGACGCGATTGCTCAGTTAGTGAACCTCTTTAAGTTAAGTCAGTCGTGGGTTCGAATCATGTTTAAGTACTTCACTTTATCGCGGTGTTGTGCAGCTTCTGAGAGCTTTTTAGAAATGCACGGCTGAATAAATTTCTAAGAAAAATATACAAAATATTTTTTATTCCTGCCCGTGAATGCTGTCAATAGCACGTTGACAGCATTCATCACCGCGAGTTCACAAATTCACAAACTATTCGATATTCTACTAAAAAAGCACTATTCAAATAAGGATTTATCCCGGTGGATGGATTTATCATATCATACGTCATTCTATCTTTGTGTTTGTGTAGGATATGTAAGTGTGTACCATTAAGGGTTCTGACAGACGAACCGTTTCAAATTGCAAACCGTGATTCGGTAGCTGCTTCTGTGCTTTTGCAGTTAGTTATTTTACCGACTGTACACCATTTCCTATCATAGCTGCCAGATGTGCTGCCGCTATGCAGTTAATGTGATGAGTTGGCGTGCTGCTAGCCTAATTGCACGAACACGATAGAAAACTGAAGCATTGAACCAGTTATAGCACTTTAGCAGCGGCGTCGGCGATTGGAATGCATTTAGTATAATATAATACTAATAAAGAATGTCCTTTTAATTAGTGGCTTGGCCATTGGATTCGAGTACCTACCACTCGAAATTTGTTGGTCCTGATTTGGCTGTTATAATTGGGGATTGTCTTACCGTGGTCTTACCCTTGTCTAATTAATAATTGCCATTGTTAATTATGTTTTTATTATTATTTTGTGTTTAAAAGGAACACCAATGAAATTCAGACAGCAATAGGTAGAAACCGCATGTAAACTGTGTTTTACAGTCGGCGTATAGGCAGTTAAAAAAACAAATATACGTATTGACTTGAGATCCTCCTCAGCTGTTCTGTCGGTTAAAAATGCAGCTCGTCTGTCAGAACCCTAACTCGCTCTTGTGCCGACGACGACGCGACGTGTGTAGAAAGAAAAAAAACAGTATTTCGAACTTCGACCTGTATGCATAAATATTATCAACTAGATTTTTCTGGATTTTTATATAAGTATCTATAGTTACATTGTATATGTAATATTTCTTTTCGAATATTCCATTGATCAATATGAAATAGATAAACGCGGTCTTTAAGGTATATTCGAATTCAACTTCCTGTTCCTAAATGATTCTATCTACTTAACCTTATTATCATTTGAATTTTAATTTCCGACTGTAAGTTAAGTATAACTAGGTACCTACCTAGGTACATATTTCTGTTACCTACAAAAAAAATTCAATGTTAAAAGAAAATTAATTATTTAATTATCAAAGATTAAAAAAAGTAACTGGCTAAAACCATTATTATTATCTGTATCATGAAGTTTGTTTATCCAACGAAATATTATCCGCGTGAACGTACCTAGATTCACTGATTGATACTGGTTAAGTTATTGGTGTTGAATATACGAAATGAGCGCGTTGTGAAACTGCTTTTTAAGCGCGTTGTCAAAGCTTTTATCCAAAAGAAGTTATGTAAAACAACATTTCAAAATATGTATATCTAATGTTTCTATCGTAATGTTATTGACCGAGCGAGCGAAGCGAGCGAAGCGTCTACGTTTCGAGACTGGCCAAAAATGCTCTTGTCCGGCTGTCTGTCTGTCTGTCTGTCTGTCTGTAATTCTCTACAGGTCGCATTTTTCAACCGATTTTGACGAAAATTTGGCATATGTATAAATTAATTAAACCTACAAAATGAGTAGAATAAAATTTTGAAAAACATTTTTTTTAGAGTACCTACCATACTCGCAAAGTGGGAGTGAACTTTTTTTTTCTTGTGAATCCCATTGTGTGGGATATCGTTGGATAGGTCTTTCAAAAATATTGCTGGTGTGTGAAAACCATTTTTTCGATTTAGGGATCCGTTGGCGAAATATTAAGCTTTAAAGCGGTAATTTTTGTTAGAGTCACGTGTCCCCCCCCCCTGCCAGCTAAACGGTTGCTTCTGGAAATGTGAAAAAAATCATGGCAGTAGCATATATAACGTAGTTACAAGGAAAACTATTACGGCTAAGTAGGTTCTATTAGTTTTTGAGTAATAGTGGATCGACTTAAGAAAGTTGAAAAAATAAATTATGTTCATAGAACTGCATACGTAAAATGGAAAATTATTTTTTTCCGCGTGATATCCATGGTGTGTGGTATCGTTGGATGGGTCTTTCAAAAATATCGCGGGTGTGTGATAAACATTTTTCGATTCAGGGATCCGTTTGCGAAATATTAAGCTTTAAAGTGCTAATTTTTGTCACTTTAGTAGGTACTTTTTCTGTTTCCAAAGTTGACTTTTGTTGGTTTCTTTTAGGTTTGGTTTATAAGGGCTGGCGAGGTCTACTGTTCTCACGGAACTACTAGTTTTTAGATTATTTGATAAATTCATTTATGGAGCCCTAGCCCACTCACTTGGAAAGTGCAGCGGACTGATAATGAGGGGAATAATGTCCAAGAACCTCATCCCCATTCTAATCTATTTCAATTTAAAAATAAATGAATCGAATTTTTAAAATCCAATACGGCGATCGGGAATACTAATCCAATACAATTGTTTTTTATTCACAATGTTCCTGGTACATACATATGAGCTCATTGAAGGAACTGTTATTTAATCTGTGTCATTGCTCCTCAGAAAACACAATTCCTTCCGATAATATCCTCATTTCGAACTCTTCCTGCATCTCGACAGCGGAGTACTTACTTATCGCGTATAAAATGAAATGGCTCTGTAAAAATCTCGGTACGTACGTGTCAGAGATGGTGCTTCGGAACAGCGCGTGGTAGCGGCATCGCGGTGTGTGATGTTATGTTAGGCTCGGAACACAATGTGTGCTGAGTTTGTGAAACTAGGATGTACACTCGGCCAATATAATTTCTTTTTTAAATAAAGAATTTCTTAAATATTTGCCCTTATTCTTACACAACCACTTATTTAATGAAGTTTTTGTTATTTAACTAAACGAATGTAATAAAACTAAAGAGTGTTAAATTTGTTTGTTTGTTTGTTTGTTACAGACGTTTAAAAAAATCGAGTTGTGTTCGAAGATTGTTAGAAAAGTGATTATATTTATGAATATTTCAAATTCAAACCCGAGGGTGATTGTTAGAAAAGTGGTTATATTTATGAATATTTCTAAATAAATCGGTTTCTGTAAAAATAAGATTTTCGTAAGTGAACTACTTACCTACGGTTTATTTAAATCATAATTACCATAGAGTTTTTGGTCTATGAACGGTCAGTATGCACTTAATAGTTAGGTAAGTACCTAGAATTTATGTAGGTACAAGTATACTTTCAGAAATATATCTATTTTTACTTATCAATCAACCGTCAACACTATAAAATGGGACTTTTATTTAGTAGCGGGCAAAAGTTTGTATGGGGATTTGACAATATTTGTGGAGAATCATTTTCTATGAAAGTTTGGCGTCCCCACTGCCGGTTGATGGATAGTGACTAAACCAGAATACAAATCCCGTCGGGTTCGAAAATTGATGAATGTAATTCATAAATCATGGGAAGCTAGATAGGTGAGGGTTCCGTATCAGGATGGAAAAACACGGAAATCTTAGGTAAGAGCGTCAGTGGCGTAGGGGATAAGACGCGGCCTATCATATCGAAAGGCCCGGAGTTCGATCCCCAGCTGGGCCATGTACCAATGGGTTTTTTCTCGAAACTTAAGTACATTTACTGACTGCTCTCAAACGGTGGAGGAAAACATCGTGAGGAAACCTGCATACGCCGAAGAAGAAATTCTTAGGCGCATGTGAAGTCCACCAACCCGCATCGGGCTAGCGTGGTGGACGCCCTCGTTAAGAGGGTAGGCCTGAGCCCCAGCAGTGGGGACATTAATAGGCTGTTGATGATGATGACTACGACAAACAAAAGGTAGGAAGCAGTAATAGAGATATATAGGTAGGTAAATCAATGTTGATAACAGTATTTAAAATATTGTCTGTTTCAGAACTGGAAAATAAAAGTGCAATAAAAATTAATAATTATAGAAAGCTGGTACTGGATTTTCTTGATACTAAAACTTTCTAAATAAATAAAATGCCTGTTTCGTTTATAGTTAGTGTTAGTTTTGGATTCTACGTGCACCAACCTCCAGGGCGTTCAGGCTACAAATTGATCTGATCGTTTCAATATATCAGAATAAAAGAAAGAAAGAAAAGTTTTTACAGAAATAAAATAATTTAAAACTTACTGCACTAAGTATGTATCTATACTACAGTAGGTTTATCAGAGATATGAGACATAGGTTGTATTCTTTGTGCACCCACCTCAAGGCATCCAGGCATCCATTGTTGGACGCAAAGGCATTCGTGCTATCCAGTTCACACTTCATTGAATTAACTCAATGGGAAATATTCCTATTGTAGAGGAACACAGATAACTGTGTGAGTGGCTCTACTCTAATCGCGTTCTAACACTATGTTCCAACTTTATTAACGTTTATAATTAACGCTGGGTTCTTATTTAACTTGATAATGAGGTTTTCAATTTTTAATTTCAATGTATTCATTTAAAATTATTATAACGTATGAGATTAATCCAAAGGGTTACAATAAAAAAATTTGGCTAAGGAAAATTTATATTCCTCGTTCAATTTTGGTAAGGTATATGAACGGTGAACGGAAATTCACCGTACCTGAAACAAAATAAAAAGGTGGTGTTCCGAAGTGACCGGAAGCTTTATGGTTTTCGTTTTAGATTAATTGCCAATGTAGTGCGAAAAGACACCGAAAAAATACGACATTTTTCAACATTTTTGCCATTTTCGAAAAAAGTTTTGAGTTTTTATAAAAAAAAAATTCACCATATAACTGATGCTGTTGTGCGTTTTATGTGCATAATTATTATTTTGTTTTAGAGATGTAGGTATTATAGGTAGGTATTTGTTTCGTTTGCCGCATCTATTGTAATGAAATGTAAGAAAATTGAAGACACTTTGAAATGGTCCACCAACTCTATTATAGGTCATCGGACAATCTACCCTAAGTCATAAATCAATAAATAATTCCATCAATAAATTAACATTACTTAATTAATATTAATTAATTCTTGTTAAACAAAGTTCCCCAATCGCTTTGATAAAGTTCAAAAAGCCTATTATTACAGGTTCGAAGTTATTTGTTGCTACTTACAAATTTATTAATTTAAGGTAAAGCTTTTATCGTCCAATCTCGGAAGTTGTGCTATTGAAAAAATAACGGACTTATAATAAAAGATGTTTGATGAGGTATGAAGGCAGTGGTTAGACTTAGATTTTTTGCGTGGGTTACATTCTTAGGAATTTCTGGTGCGATTAGAGCAAGATAAAAGATAGGCGATTGCTTCGCAAAGTTTTTGTTTTACAGAATCTTTTTTTGTTATTTCTCAATGAATTTGTATAATTGAAAGAACCAGAAAAAAGTTTTACTAGGTACCAGTCAAAAAGAAAGTCTAAACATTTGTAGGTATGTTTCTCATTTAATCACTTTGCAACAATTACAACTGAACCAAGAATATAGGTAATGTTAGGCAGACAAATGAAAAACAAAAGAGTAAAACATTATAATTTTGGTAATTTTTAATCAAAGTAAAAGTCAAAATAATATTTATTAATTCATCCTTTCTAAATATAGAAAACTTCATAATACCAGTTAATTAACATTTCTAAATAGTGTACAGATTTATTCGTAAATATTTCGGACAGAACGAACTAGTTCAAAGCCGCTTACAGCCCGGATTAAGTAAATAGGGCGCCGTGACTTTTCAACATTTCATATTGTTTCGTAAACTCCCGGAAATATGCAAATTGTACTTTATACAAACGAAGTTTCTCATCAAATTTTTACCGTCTAACCTTTATTTTTGGTTTGTAATGTATGAAAATCCATATGCGAAGATACCAGTATGGGTGTGCCATCTTCCATTTAGTTTCATATAATGTTAATACGTTTCTTAGACTTTTTCTAGTCAAGTAATTTCTTTGGCACCTTTTTTAACAAGACATACTTACGAACTATCAATTTATATACGCCATTAAATAACGCAAAACTATTTGCAATGAGTTCGGAAAAGTGGGTCGCTCTGTTCCACCCTGACCAAGGTAAGGTCCACTGTATTGCAGTATAGAAATACGTAATGGCGTTTCCCCGTACAATACTAGTTCTCCGCCACTCGGTTCCGAGCGGTTAACCGAACACTAGTTGTTCATCGATAAAGTTTACTTCACTACCAAATGCGTTTCATCGTTCACACTGTAAGTAGTAAGTTTCGTCATTAAGTTATGGATCTCATTGTCCGATTTTTGAACCCTTTTCGGAAATAATTACTCGTGTAACGATACTATACTACCTATTTTGGGAGGGTTGCTTCCTCGTGGCACATCTTATCTTGTCTTGTCTTGTCTTGTCTTATCTATGGAATCCGTAGTGCCAAACGGTGCACCACATTCACATACGCCTTAGAATAGTAAATTCTAATCTTTGGCGTATGCAGGTTTCCTCACGATGTTTTCCTTCACCGAAAAACCTGTGGTATTATAATAAACCGTACCTAAGTTACGAAAATCTCATTGGTATCTCGTGGCATATAGTGGAGTCGTCATATACAAATATATGACATCCATCACACTTTACAAGGAAACATAACAAATGCCTGATGTCCAATAAAGCTCAAGAGACGGTAAAAAAACTGAGCTTTTGTAATGACGACAGAAATGAATATTCATAAGATAGCTACCTAAATAGCTCCGCTGCGCTTTTTCTCACATTTGCATAATACTCAGTGGCTCAGACTCTCTATGGTGTCGTTTTATTGGTTTCCATTAGGCTATTGGACAATCAGTAATTTAGTAATTATTTCATTTGTACTGTGTGCTAGTTTAAGTTGCATAGTACGTTTATATAAGTACTGTGATTAATTGCTTATAGTACAAAGAGGTAAATGTACCATAGCATCTGTGGAAGACGTTGTTATTATTATGAACCTCTATGAAACGTAAAGACTTGATGTTCAATACAAGAACATAAAATAATATAAAAATGTAGGTAAAATATAAAATGGGCAAATGCGTAGAAATAGCATGGCAACACTCCTCTTCCATCTTGGATCTGCATGCGGGCACTGTGTGCTCCGCAATTAAATTCTAATTACTATCAATATAGTACATAAAACAATTTCTTGCATTTTCATTTGGAACATGCAAAGTGGTCCTTCGAGTGAAGTAAATAGAATCAGTGAATTTCAGTGTTTTCAGTATTATTTGATGATTTCGTCTGTCCCACATTGTGCGGGCGTGGTGGCAACTTCGCCGTATTTTGCTTGTTGCCCGGCGGAATCTCACCCAGCTGATAGTTTGGGTGAAAACTGGAACATTTTAACAAGATTCATCAACCACGTAAGGAGATTTGCGGAAAAATTTTTTTCGCAAACCGAAGCATCCAAGATGGAAGAGGAGTGTTGCCATGCTATTTCTACGCATTTGCCCATTTTATATTTTACCTACATTTTTATATTATTTTATGTTCTTGTATTGAACACTTGAAGGGTCACAGTTCAAACATATGACACTTCCAGTTTCTGACGTTAATTAAAACTTTGCAACATTTTAATTAGCTTATAAATAACTTTCATGTCGAATATTTTGAAGAAACGCTTTATGGAGTTCGTCCAAACAAAAGATAACAAGAACACTGTGTTGAAATTTTATGGGAGACAAAACATTTTATAAACTTTAAACTGTTTCTAATAGAGTTTCAATTAACCCTTTATTTCTGGGTACGACTTTGACAATTTAATGTTATGGACCATTGAAGAAGGTATTGACCTTAATATTATGAAACGGGTTTCGTTTTTTACAGTTTTTCTAAAATAATTCGAAAAAAAGCAAGAAAGAGTACATTTTAGACTTTCGCGCTTTGTATTCATAATTATATACTTATAACGTAAGGCAAAGGTAAATAAAACTATTTCGTGTGTAAGACCTGTATATAATTACAAGAAAGAGTATAATTATCAGTACTTATTAAGAGTAAAATAAACTGGAATGATAATGCAAGGTGAATTATTTCAGTGGGAACGTTAATATTTTCGGTAATATTAAAAATGTTTCTACCTCTACGGTTGCTACGGCGTAGCACGGTGTGCGTAGCATAAACTACTTAGAACATAGGAAGCATAGCAAAGCATAGGAAGGCCTAGGTGTGAACTATGCGAAAAATCAAAATCACTACTTCAGTACACATGTTTTTTAAAATCAGTATACATTGGTATACATGAGTTTAATTAGTTGATTTTGGTCTCAAAGATATCGCATCGCTATTGCATCGCATAATGAACCTAATCTTCTGAATTTATAGTTTGTGTGTTCTAAAAGTTTTCTTTTGCATACAAAAGTATCTAAATTCATGTGAAAAATAGAAAGAAGAGGTACTTACCTATATTTCCACCAGAAAACCTCAAAATTGCAAAGTAAGTATAAAGAAAATGACTTTAAAAGGAAGTAAGCGAATTTAATTCTGTGATATTCACCCTCTTGTTGGCGGATATTGATTTTCTTGAAAAAAGGGGAGGTTAGGAATAATGAGATTTAAGAAATAATTCTCTTTACTCTTTCCGCTTCCGCCCGTCCGTAACGTTATTAGACGTGTGTAAAGTTAACCCGAAAATGATGAAAAAATACGATATCCTTTTCTCATATTGCATTTACAAGAACTGGAAGAATTTACAAGGACTTTACAAAAAATATTGGAATTTCAAGAACACTTTCGTACACAAATTTGTAACCTCAATAATACTCGTACATATCCCGATACCTTCCAACTTGTATCATAATCTTTGTCATCTATGAACTTACTTATATTTAGTAACTTTATATGTGGAGAACGAGTCCTCTATAAATATATATACTTTAGCTCTCATTACAACAATCTCAACACAGTTTGCCCAAAGCTATTTAGAATATAATCGTTAATGTAAATAGTTGCCATACCTACATCATTAGTTAGAAGTAGATAAGTAGAACAATATCCGTTTTTGGTTTTGATAACAAATATAGGATTGTTATCCTATGCTATCCCATATTTTGATTGGGCTACTTTGATTATCTCGTAGTAATAGTAAATTATTTCACGCTAGTTTTACCACCTACCTCAATCATAGCGACGTTCTTGAGAAAAAGGGTCTTGACAGACGGACAACGAAGTGATTCTATAAGGGTTCCTATTTTCCTTTTTTGAGGTACGGAACCCTAAAAAGGCCAGATACAATATAAAAATCTGAACGAGTTTACTGGCAGAAACGTGGACACTGACGGTGGGCCTGATCCATAAGTTTAAAGTCGCTCAGCGAGCTATGGAGAGGGCTATGCTCGGAGTTTCTTTGAAGGACATGATCCGTAATGAGGAGATCCGACGGAGAACCAAGGTTACCGACATAGCCGAAAGGATTAGCAAACTGAAGTGGCAATGGGCAGGTCACATCTGTCGCAGAACCGACGGCCGTTGGGGCAGACGGGTTCTGGAGTGGAGACCGCGGACCGGTACGCGCAGTGTGGGACGCCCCTCCGCCAGGTGGACTGACGACCTGAAGAAGGTGGCCGGAAGCGGCTGGATGCGGAGAGCGGAGGACCGGGTGTGGTGGCGTTCGTTAGGGAAGGCCTATGTCCAGCAGTGGACGCTAAAAGGCTGAGATGATGATGGGGTTAGTGGTGCCATACTGTAGGCGGCATGTCTCCGGTCCTATTTGCCGTTCCCTGGCACCTGCTGGCAAATAAGGACTTATTTTTTCTGTAATATACCTCAAGTAAGTTAATATTTTGTCAGAGAATGACTTACTAGTTCCTTTTTCTGTAATACATTTGTACGTTACTGAATTATTGACATACGATCCATCATATTCCGAACACGTTTCGTACATGTTTGCACGTCGGTATTGGATATAGCTATTTATGTAACGTATAAATGAGGTGTATGACATGCTACTTATTATATTATGCGGATATTACAGTATTCAGGAATTTTGTGAGGTTCCGATATTATATCACACACTATCGCACACTAACAAAGCTACGCAGCACACGAATAGAAATGCAAGTAGCCATACAAACATATCTGTGCATACAACGTAGTAGACAACTTTGTGGGCGACTGATGGCTACTTGCGTTTCTATTCGTGTGCTGCGTAGCTTTGTTAGTGTGCGTGCTAGGTGAGTGGGGCGTTTTGTCAATTGGGGCGTATTACAGAGTTTTACCCCACAATACTTCTGAAATGATGAATTGAGTAAAGAGGCCTAAAGGGAATAATTATTGAAGGGCTATCATAGCACACGGTGACTTTTTGCAGCGATGCAGTAGTGATATACAGTAGCAATAAGGTCGTGTTACTAACGCAGTGCTGTGATAATGCAGCTGCGATGCTCACGCGCAGTAAGAAATGTTTTCAATTCAATTTTTAAGGGGGAAAAGAGGGTACAGCTTCACAAGAACACGGAATCGCTCTTACTAAATAGACAAGGAATCAGAAAGTTTTATTTTGTGCCGAACCTCCGAACGGAATGGGGTTGACAAGCATGACATAATATGGGATAAATATGGGAGAGGACGAACCGAGTGTAGTATTCAGTTGGCTGCTGTGTGTCACAGGCATAAGGCAGTATAAAGAACGCACTGGGAACCATAGAAACCACGTTTCGCTCATACCAGCCGGGGAGAGCTCGTACGTACGATCGACCGCACGTCAGTAGAAACAAAACCAGTATAAATTGGCCTCTCATAGTATTGAAACTTCCTAATAGGCTAGGCCAGCTCAACAACAACTATAAAATAAACTACAAATATACTATTACATAAACTAACAATAATAAATTGAGACAAAGTTGCGGCGCGAACTTTCTAAAACAAAGCAAAAATCTTTACAACAAACAAATCAAATGTAGAGTCGCCAACGCAATTTATCCCTTCATATTATCATAAAAGAAAGCATAATAATAAAATAATGTTCCTCATATGTTAAACTAAGTTGTTTTTCTACGGAAAAACAAATGCGAGTTTGATATTATTAAAGGTATCTACTCGTATGTTTATTGGCATTCACTTTCACGCCCTTAAAGGTTATTGAATGAAGTCAGTAGAATTTATTTATTTATTTGTAATATATTTTCTTAGAATCCCCTATCACTTTCCAATAATCGGTCAAGTACAATACAAACAATTAATATTTTATAGCTTCTTTAAATTTATAAATTTATGCTTTGAGTCCGATAAAAAGACTATTGTATTAAAAACTACGTACCTACCTACCTAGGCTAAATTATACACTGTCAAGAACATATCAAACGGACAAGAAAAACTTGTGGTCGGAAGTGAATTCGTAGAAAAATAAAATAATGTTCAAATAACGAATAGGATATCCTACACCACAGAGGAATTAATAGTGTCCTACACTACTTTAAACTTAAACAATTACCCAAATAGTCGTGAATTTAATATCATCGGGAGCAGCGAACAGCCGTTTGCCCCGGGGCGGCACATTTCATAATAAACAGCCGCGGTAAGTCGGACAAAAGCTGGGGTGAGCGGGGCAGGCGGGGCACATGCCCCTTTCCCACGTGAGATTGCCTTTGTAACATTACTTTAATTGCTCAGAGCTCTGACACGGCTGGCATGGAGGAATGAGGTTAAATTTTTATAAAAAAATACGGTTCCTAAAATTCTTCTAACTAGAAAGAACACTGTTTACTATCTAGTTTCCAGGGATTTAATGAACACTTATTTATTTATTATAAAACCTGTTTAGGTATTATACATTAACCAACAGTCTTCTTATTTTCGATGCAGTCTGCAGAATGTCGCCGTGTATAAAGGCATTTCATATGAATCGATGCTGTACCGTGTTTAATCGCATCGGTGAAAAAAGTCTCCAGGTGTAAGGTGAGTCAGTCTTGTACACGGTGTTACGTGCCCAATTCCGCCAAAGATAATGCAATTATTACCTTCAAGTTCATACCGTATCAATACTCTAGTGGATTCCATATTTCTGAACACATGCACGTAGCGGATCCAGAGTATTACGAACCTAAGGATATTGCCATTCTGATCGGTCGTGAATTCTTTTGAGATTTATTAGGTTCACAACACAAGCATAGGGCAAATCATCAGACTTCTAGTGTGGTTACTTGTGATTGACGATATCATTGGATGGAACTCTGGGTACCCGTTAGGTTATAAAATGTATGCTCCAGCTCCAAGCTAATGAAATTCTAGCTCTATCTCACTCCAACTATAATATCTATTAACACACTTGACGGTTTAACGCGTCCTTTTATTAGTTTCATAAATTCCCATCTCTACTCTCACCGTCCGTCCGCACGTAATAAAATTCTACGCGTAGAAGGAATTCTTTTTTATTGAATTCAACCTCGGTGCTTGTCAAAGAATTTTATTAAAAAAGTATACGCAGTCTACAGGAAATACATATTGTCTCCCCATCTTGGTTTCTTATAAAAAGATTTTATCAAGTAAAGTAGGTATAATAAATAATATCTTATTAAAACTCTAGCTACTTATTACACGACTTAGGAAGGGCAAAGTTTATAATTCAACTGAGGATACTTTTACATATTTTTTATCTCTTGATATAATTTGCAGTCGTATTTAGACTGTGAATAGAAAAACACTTACTAGATTTTGTTGTTGCTAGAACAGAAATTAAATCGTCAAATCCAGAATCTCGATAATTATCAAGGCATGTTTTTATCTATTCTTTATTTACAGATAGGTATATTATTGAGCCATGTGAGTAAAGATAGATTTCTCTTTTTGCTCTTTTCCTTTCATTAAATATGAATATTCTTTACATACACTGGAGAGTATCTACGTATATACGTGACTTCAAATATCACGAAAAAATAAATTGTGACTTTAATTATCTGAATCTTCATCTGCCATTCATTACTTACTTGATTATGTTTGGATGTGAGATTGGTTTTTGGTTTTACCTTTCCTTTTTCCTGATTTTCTCATGTCGATGGCCTTCTGAGACGCCATTTTCCCGGCTCTGTTTGTATTGTCCGTGTAACCTTTGTAACAAGGTAATGTAACACGCGGGGAAAGTACTCTTCCTTAATTATATGGCAGGTAGTGACTCGGATTGTAGGTGAATGACACTAGGGAAAGATGGAATCAAACGTTTGTCAAAGAAAGCATTGAGTATAAGAATTTTTAAATAGTTAATTCATCAATCAACTTCTGAATATCACCAATGCTTTTCTGGTTTACGAGTATAGCTTAGCAGCTTTTCCTGATTGAATTCTATAAATCCAGATTTTGCCCTGGGAAACGCCGAAGCCAATCCTTTCGGATATATCCGTGATTCTAGTTCTTTGTCGTTGCTGTCCTTGTATACAGGTAAACTACAGACTATTAATTTTAGGCTGAAGATTTGAACTATTATTCAACAATATGTTATTTTGTATCAATTGTACTTTCTTTCTTTAAATAAATTATTATTATTATAAATAAAAAAAACTATGACAAGAATTTAAAAGATTTCCACGTATTCATTTCACTGTGTAAAATATATAGATACCCTACCACTTATATTTCTATCCACAACGTTGGCATTGTTGAAACGTGATCACGTAAAATTGAGACGGCCATTTCCCGGCGGTGTATCTGACGTCACGCCCGCTGCATGAGACGTGACATTTATCGGATCTCCTCTGTGACCGCGCGAACTCCCCAGGCACTTCGTACGTTCTATTCCATAAGCCGTCTATGCAGACCCTGTCAAAGTTAGGTGATGCGTGACTATAATAATATACAGACTGTATTTTAATGCCTCCTATAGTCAGATTTTTAATTAGCTGGAAATTGAAGTTTACAGGGTTACCAATTTGGGGGCTCTCTCAACGCCTCCTCAGTGCTAACGCCTAGGATTTGTAGATAAAAATTGACGTGTATAAATGTCAGTGTGCTGTGCTCATATTTTGACCTTTTCTCTTTGTGGTGAAATAGAAATACTGTTGTGATCGATGAGCGAGCGTCATTTTCCCAATAAAAATACTATGAGGTACAAGAACAACATAAAACCGAAGAAAACGGATACAGAAAACGAAAGAAAGGTTTAAGTATAATGAATAATTATCTTGGATAATTTACCAAATATGTTTCATACAAAATAGTCAATAGTAAAGTATGATGCGTTACAAGTGTAATTCAGTTAAAACGAATAGAATGAGACTCAGTCGTTCACTCACTACAAAGGATTAGACTGGGTCGTCCGACCGAAATCACATTAGGGCCAAAAAAACTGAAGCTGAACGTGAGTTTCGTACAATGTTTGTTCGATTTTATTCCTGGGAAATGCAAACAGTATGTTTTTTAAAACAGCTAAAAATAACTAACTCTGACACCGGTATGTTTGAAACCGCTGATAGTATTCAGTGGGATATAGATTTATTGAGGAATTTGTGTAAAGTGTTCTATGAAATTGAAAAAAACAATTTGAACCTGCCATCTTTTATCAACCGAGCTATTGCGACAAATATAGTTGCGAGCGAAGTTCTCAACTACTACTACCGTCTGAATGCTTTATAAACACTAGCTAACATAAGATAGATGGCAAACAGTATACTCATGGTTTAACTTAGATAAAGTCCAACCGTTGAATGTGGAAATCCATAGTATAGCCACAGGTATTTGGTTGAATAGCACTTACATATTCATTAAGTTTGCTAAGTCCAGAATTTGGTAGTTAAGTAAACAACTTTACCTACTTGGTTCGTCTGTCCGACTCTCCCTGGAGGTTATAGAAATCTTGTAGATTTACTTTAGACTAGGTTTGTATTAGGAAATCTAACTTGTTCATTGTATTATCTATCTACCTTTACTTATTTCAGGAGGGAAAGTTCAGCTAATAAAGTTAAGATATTCATTGAATTTCAGAGAGTTCTGTACCTACGTATTTATTTATAGTCGACTAAGTGAGAAAGAAAAAAAAGATCGTCTGCGTACATTAATATCAAAACATTATTATATATAAATCATACACTTAATATCTACTTACTGATAGGGCTTATTATGCATCAGAATGAATTAATCAGAATCTTATATTTTTTAGTTCTTAATAGGTACTCGTAAGTAGGTAATAAACCCAATTACCTAACAAAATAAAATTATATTATGCCCAATAAAAACTAGAGCTGAGCCGAACATACCAGGTACCTAACGAGGTACCGCTGAGAAACTTTCTGCCCAGGGACAAACCGTAAATTGCTAAAGATAGTAAGAATATATTCCCAGAAGTGAATGTCAGCTATCGGAAAATCCCAGAAACTTGGAGCTTTTCCAGAAATAATTACATTTTGTAGCCACATTGTACCGAAGAACGTTTGGGAAAATTAATCTAAATCCATTTTTAAGGATGGATTATCATAGCAGTAAAGTTATTTTGTCCGTCTATGTGTTTATCCGTATAATCTGATTATGTATCTGTTTAAAATAATTTTTATAAAAATAATATAAGATATTTTAATATTGTAAAAATACAATTTCCCGACGATGGTGGAAAAAATATTAAAAAATCATGACAATTAATTTTTGACGACCTATTTACAGGAAAGGTAATCGAAAGTATAGACAGAAACGGCACTGTGAAGGATATACCATTTGCTGTCATTTCTAGGAATGGTATAGGTATGTGTAAGGGGTAACAATAACTTCAAGTATGTACCTACCTAACCACTAAAGGTAAAATAAGTAAATTGGGTTTGAGATGAGAGATTCCGACACAGATACACTAAGCCTTGAAATGTCAATCTGACCTGTACTCAGTGCACTCTGTTAGATTATTAATATAAATAAAATAGGAAGTGTTATTATACTATTAAATAGATAACAATACATTTTCTTACAATGTCAAATAGTAGAAATATTACAATTAAAGTTGCAAAAAAGGATATTTTAGTCCCATCCCTAGACAAAAACAATAAAAGAAATTAACGCGTCAATTGTTTTCCTTCAGCTTGTTATTAAAACGGGAATAAAGGGCAAGGGAGTGAGAATAAAAGGGAGGCCTTTTTAAATCGCCCTGGGGAAGCAGGCACAGGAAGAGCCCACTTATTGCCTTACCAACTTCAGTTTAAATGTTTGTAATGTTTTGCAGATGTTCGAACCGTTGCTTTGTTGTTTTTTTTTCTTTTCAGAAAATGTCCAATTCCATCTAACAATTTTTCTTGGCTGTTCGTCGATTTGGGGAGACTTCGAAGCTATCGCTTGGGAGACGTTCGCTCCTTGCTATTATAATTTCTACTGTAGGTATAAACCTATAATGATGTAATAATACAGATAAAGATAATACCTAACTGAAATAATAAGAATAGAATATTCTAGATGAAAAAAGCTCTTTCTTTATTATACTAGAACTCAAAGAAGAAAGCCTAGAACCTAGTTTGAGATGTGTTTTTAAGATGTTTCGTATTTTTATTACAATACACTTTGCTCGATTCATAATAGATAGGTTCTCGTAAAACATTAAATGAAACTACAAACGAAAATGGATAGGTATCTATTTATCTTGACTTTATTTGACTACTTAAAAGATAGTTTACATTTACAACATTGAATAAAAATATTCATATTCTTTACGATTATAATCATATAAATTGTATGTTCCAATAGGTACGCAGCCATTCAATTTCTGCTAGAATCTTCTATTACGCTTCAAAAAAACGTAACGTTTGAGTATCGTTTGCGCTGCAAATTCATAAACATAAAGCAAGTCTATTTGATGTAACTATATTATTATTTGGTTTAACTTCGTTTTTCAGCCATTAGAAATAAGTCGGAGAGAATCAATATTTCCCGAAATGAAGTTTACTATATAATATGTTTTTAATCGTTTTCACAGTCGGAAACAGATAATAAATGGTTTTTTTCTTACTTTATGTACTATTCTATCACTACAGATGGAATATGTGGGTTTGTAGGTACTTACACGAGGCATACTACCTATACTTGTGTTGTTGCTTAAATATTTTTTAAAGTAAAATTTTCTTTGCAAGTAAATTCGAGATATTTCTACACAAATTAGACGCCATAAAATTACTGGTACGAGTTTTCCTCTTCGCTGAGCATTATAAGTAATTTTATTACCTAGCAAGCATTAATATTTTGATCTTTTGTATACCAGGTACAATGAACGTACTTTAAATTAAATTAGATTTTATTTATAGCGCAGTTAGGACAAATTATGACGGTATTTACGCAATAATTGCACGGATGTACCCAATCATCGTTGCCAATTTTAAAACTTGATAAAAACTCTTTTGTAGGTATTTAAAAACCTTTTGGTTAAAGCATAAACATAAATTTTATTACGTTAAAAAGCTACATGATATATCGAAACCCTGACTCATGAGCTAGTCAAGCTATATTTCAGGAGTCAGTGTCTTCCCCATAAGTTAATTTACAAGATGACAGAATTAATACCTGTAGGTAAAGTAATTACCGATAATAACTAAAACAATAAAAACTGTGCCTGTAAGAGTGTGAGTGAGTTGTGTAGAAGGGTGTGTGTCTTACGTATGGTACATATACATAACTGTATCTATGTATTTTTTTTCTTGACAGTAGCTAGTAGTCCTTTTTTTTGGTACTTATTGTAACAGAAAAAAACTATAATATCACAATAATAATATTATATAACAATAATCTACATCAAAACCCACAGTATACTTAAGAAATAACAAGAGAAAATCTTCCCTAACACGCTCATGCCTCGAAGTCCACCATGGGATTGATCACGCACGCAGCGGGTTAGTGATGTTCCTTCCCACACATACGGTTCACTGAGTACGTTCGTTCCCCAAGGCGCGCGAGATACACCCCCGAACGGATTTCTTGCGGATATTTACGGCTCAATCGTACATGTTAGATGTGGGTCATTCGAAATCTGATATATAAGAAATAATTATGTTGTCAATGCATGAAAAATTTACAACGAAGGCACTATAAGCAATTTATTTTACTTGGTAATATGCGACCGGCTGTCAACTTCTCCCTATGGTAAGCGCTTTTGTCGCTAAAACAACTGTACGGCATATTTTTACCGACTTCCAAAAAGGAGGAGGTACTATGTTCGGCTGTATGTATTTTTTTTTTTCCTTTTATGTATGTTCACTGATTTCTCCGTCAACTGTGGACCGATTTCTAAAAAACTATTTGTTTGAGAGGGTCCGATCCCGAGGTGGTCCCATTCTCACCAAGTTAGGATCTGATGAAGGGATCCGATGGAAATCGAGGAAAACCCTCAAATTTACATACATAGTTCGAGTTACGGAACAGTAGGTGGAGGGCATAGGAGGGGAAGGGGAGGGGGAGGGTAGGGGGAGGGTAGGGGGAGGGTTGGGGGAGGGGAGGGGAGGGTGTGGGAGGGGATAGGGAGGGAGAGGGGGGAAATGGAGGACATGGAGAGGAGATAGAGGGAGTGGGGGGCGTGGAGGGCAGGGAGAGGAGATAGGGGCGAGGGGAGGGGGGAGGGGGGAAGAAGTCTGTGTAGTATTTTACCGCGAATGAAGTGGTAATGATGATGAAATGCTTTACAACGCTAAAGCGCAATACAGATAGGGCGGCGGTGTTGCGAAAGCGTTGCGGCGGCGAATCTGCGGAAAGCGAATATAAAGCGGACCCCTTCAGACAGGAATTGTATGAAGCGGTTTGTATGAAGAACGCTCTGTACCGCGCCGCGCCGCCGCCGCCGCTCTGTGTGGCAGTTCTCATATCATCAACAGCTTATTAAAATTTCCCCACTGCTGGGGCTCAGGCCTACCCTCTCAACGAGGGTGTTCGGGCTATAGTCCACCACGCTAGCCCAGTGCGGGTTGGTGGACTTCACATGCGCCTAAGAATTTCTTCTTCGGCGTATGCAGGTCTCCTCACGATGTTTTCCTTCACCGTTTAAGAGCAGTCAGTAAAATGTACTTAAGTTTCGAGAAAAAAACCATTGGACTCCGGACCTTTCGATATGATAGGCCGTGTCTTATCCCCGACGCCACTTACGCTATCAGTTCTCATATACTGCAAAGGAATACAACGCACCGCCGCGCGCCGCCACTCCGCACCGCAGCCGCGCCGCGTGGGGCGTATCCATCTGTGCGCGCGGTTTTGTCGCTTTCGCCTTCGCACCGCCGCCGCCGCCGCTGCAGCAAGTTTTGCGTTGTACCTACCTACCTAGTTCTTTTTAAGGGGATTATTAGGGATGAAACGAATACTATTATAAATACATTAACACTAAAAATGGAAAAATAAAAAACTTTTTAACAAAAAATAAAACCGACTTCAAAACCACAAAAAGGCACTAAAAAGCGTAAAATAACTTTTTTTTTAATCCAAAAGACAGAACCCTGTTACGTATTATTTTAACTAAAATATTATTATAATATGTGCTATGTACTGATCTGTTTGAAGTCGGTGCCAAGACCGACACACAATAAAACTTAGCAATACGAACAGCTTAATTAACATATACCGGTCCTTGAGGGATCAAGGATCTCCACGACGACTCTCCGATCGATCTCCTCCCGGCCTTTGTCCAGCAGTGGACGTCTATAGGCTGATATGATGATGATGAATTAACATATTATGGAATGGTGCACGGGAGACTTAGCCTACTACCGGCTTGGCACCGACTATAAACAGATCAGTACATATTATAATAATATTTTAGTTAAAATAATACGTAACAGGGTTCTGTCTTTTGGATTAAAATAAAAAAGTTATTTTACGCTTTTTAGTGCCTTTTTGTGGTTTTGAAGTCGGTTTTATTTTTTGTTAAAAAGTTTTGTATTGCAGTTACAGTGTCAAAATTACATGAAAATACAAGTGCGTTGTCCTATAAGGACTTCAATACCTATAAGAATGTGACACATTCCGAGGCTGAGCGTCGTCATTGGGACTGTGTTTATCAACGGTATAACATATAATATGAAGGTGATTCTCCACAATATAATCCATCATCATCATCATTATCAGCATACTCCAATGCTGGACATAAGCCTCCCCTAAGGCGCGCTACTGAATTCCATCCTCGGTTCTCAGCATCCAGTCACTGCCAGCCGCCTTACGCAGGTCGTTGCTCCATCTAGCCGGGGGGGCATCGCACACTACTCTTGCCCAGTCGTGGTCTCCACTCGAGAACTCGTCTATCCCAGCGGTTATTGGTTCTCCGGCAGTTGTGACCAACCCACTGCCACTTCAATATAATCCACAATGTTTATAATAGACAACTGTTTTGTAAGCCAGCAATCCTATGAAGGTAGGTACTACAATATTTTTTTTATTCTCATTGTACAACGTTTGCTAGAATCTAGAAAAAATTAACGAGTTGGTATCTGTAATACGCAGGACGATCCGTAAAAGTTAGATTTGCATTAAAAATATGACTGATCAAAATAGTTCAAGCTTTGCTGTAAATTAAAGTAGGGTGGAAAAAAGTTTGCGCCAACCTCCCTCGCTTCAACTTACGTACTAGTGGCGGGTGAAGCAATTTCATTTTAAATTTGCTCCACTACTTCGGCGTCGAAGCCAGTTCCTGTTCTAGGGAGGTTAGTAGTCCGGAATTTTATTGCTTACCTATAGAAATTATTGTTTTGGTTTTCTCTCAAGGCCTAAATGTTGAAAGTTGCAAATTTTACTCGAAGGACACATTCCTTTATATTTAAAAGTAAGTGAAACTGATAAAGTAAACAGTTTTAACAGACTTCAAAATAAATATAGGTACCTAATGAAAAGCCAGTTGTCTCCGCTGGAAATTGAACCGATACAAATGCGAAAATATAACAAAATCCTGAACTTTTATAGCGCCATACGAAAGGGTTAGATAGACATAAGGATCAAATCTCTATTAGACATAAGAAAGACCAGAAATGTAACTATTTATAGAGCAAGGGGTAGTAATTTAGCAAAACAAATCGTCCTTAAGAAGTGTAATACGGGGTGTCAGTTCGACTCCTGGCTGAGGCAAGAGTGAGTTTTCAATATTTAAATGCAGATTTACAGATAATTTAAAAATAAAGAAACGCTAAAATTTGTTGTCTTCAATATTTAGGATACTTTCCACCAGGTACCGTTCGTTTTTTCCACAACATCATCATATGAGCCCTTCAACGTCCACTACTGGACATAGGCCTTCCCCAATGAAAGGCATCCCATCCAGTCCTCCGTTCTTACCACCCTATATATTAATTAAGTGTGTGTCTAGATGTATATTATTTTCTCGCTCTGTAAAACTTTAACATTTATTGTGAGCTATTTTTGAAACTACTTGTCTATGAACTGCCTATTATGTGATGTGTTTATTCGCTACGGGCTGCGAATCATAGTAATTGGCAACGTGTCCATACGTAGCAACACGCTTCACTGACTGGAAACAGGTTTTTACATAGAATTAATGTTGTTAATCCTAGAGAGGACTTTATTACCCCTAAAGCGAAATAAAATATCGATTTTGCTGGTTAGTAAAAAAGTTGGTTGTCTGTACTGGGTTTAACCGCAGGGGTTTTACGTAAAACGTCTTTGTTGCCGCTTGCCTTCACTTATACACTTGCGTGCACTCGTTTTTCTTCATGATCGGTTTTGTTCAAACATATCAGTACATAGCACATAATTATAATAATATTTTAGTTAAAATAATAGGTAACAGGCTTCTGTCTTTTGGATTAAAATATAAAAAGTTATTTCACGCTTTTTAGAGTCATTTTGTGTTTTTGAAGTCGGTTTTATTTTTTTGTTAAAAAATTTTTATATCATAGAGTTAGGATGCCTTTGGTGGGCGTTTTTTCTTCATGTTTTATATCGTGAAGTTATTTGTTGATGTTTGCCGGTGATTTTGCTATACTGGGTACGTAAAAAGTTACGTACGAGTGAAATTTGTTTGTGTTCTTTAAATTTTCCAACATGTAGGTACCTAAAGCTATAGTCGAAATTTTTATCTACTGGCTGTATGACATTGATAAAAATAGAAAAAGAACAGCCTATGAAATTGTTATTTCGGTCTCTTCCACACTCACTCCAATCCAATGTCTTTTATTTTCTACAATTTATACAATTTCTTTACTACTTACGCCATTCATTTAAACTGTTTCCACTGAAATGCACATGGAAATTTAACTATGTATTATGAAATTTTCAGCAACACACCTGGTTCCCCGTTCCGCAGACGTAGATAAATTGCTCGAATATTCGTTGTTTGTGTTCGTTTCAGGTCGTGTTTGCATTTTTCACCGGGAACAAGCACAAAATAAAGGTATCATTGTGTAAAACATTGTTCTGTTGACAATGGAGTGTGAGTTTATCGTTTGGATGTACATGAGGCCGCCGACGCAGTCAACAGCTGGTTGAATTGGACTGTTTCGAAATAAGCTTTAAAAACATAATACAATTGAAATGTAGTTAATTATAAATTTAATACATAAATATTTAAGTAAAACCAATAACCAAAACTAAAACTACTTATGACTAATATGATAAAATGGACGCTGTCCAAACCCTCGTGCTGAGGCATAGTACCCAGGATGCTGGCGCCGTTGCCTCGCTGAATAGCTATACTCAAGCGCTGTGCGAGGTAACGAGGTAGACGCCAGCCCTGGGGTCTACCGAGGCATGGACCAGCTGGGTCGACAGGGCCCTCACTTTACACTATGGAAAAATAGAAGTCCGTTATCTGGGGTTCGGACCCGTGCTCCACCTAGATTTAATACCTGGGTGAAGCATGGGGGTGCTTACAGGTGTACGCGGTCCAACTGATAATATTCTAGTAGTCATGATTCATATCACAAAACTGTATTATTAGGTAGGTAGACAGATAGACATTTATTCACACAATTATCACAAAACAGAAGACTTACACTGAATTGAACGCTTCGCGGGCGCCCAACGAGACACAATAGGACTGCTGTTGTCTTGTCCAGAAGACGTTGGGAGCCCACGAGAGCGCAGTAGCAAGTGAGTGCCTGTGTGTTGTGTCAGTGGAAAGGCTCTGACCTAGCATATGTGTCGCTGCCGGGGCGGGCGGTGAGCTGCTACGCTGGTAATTATTATCATTCATAATAGCAATCGTAGTCGTAACAGTAATGTAGTTGTCTGAAATAAAAGATTTTATTATTTTATTTATTTATTTATTATACGCAAATATGACGCAGATAATTATGTCGCTTTCAGCCAGATTGTGGAGCAGCCATTTATAGCCCAGTATGCAGTTGTGTTTTACTTATTTTAAAAAACAAAGGAAGGTTTTCTTTCGCTAGCTATCATCAATATTTTGGGTACTTTCCCTCCACCCACGGCTGCTTTTCTCCATCATGTATAACCTACTTTATTTCAAGGCAGAAGGTAAAATACTTAAAGTACCGGCCTTCTTCAACCCCCAAAAGTAAATCCCATCTACGTGCCCAGTATACCGATAGGTATCTATTTTACGAACTAGAAGCCACATCCCTGGGTTAAATAATTTTTGAGGGTAATATCTTTTACAACTCCAATATAGTTTTACGAGCTGAACGTAATTTGTTGAAGAAATATTTAAGGTAAAACAGTCTTTTGTATTCTCTTTTATTTGTGGGATGAAGAATTTCTATTCAGGTGGTAACTCCAGTTCCTCTCCTCCCGTAGCCCATAATCCTCAGAATCGATCTTTAACATAGCGAGAGATGTAATAGGGTACTCGCGTCAATCCCGAAATAAAGTATGCATGACGGGACCCCTGAACGTGGTAACTTAGCATTTATACAGGGTGTGAAAATATCGAAAACTGAAAAAAAAATTCTTACAGCCTGTACGCATAATATCCAATATAAGTACATACACCCACGAGTACAATTGTATGTAATTAACTACAATTTATTTTATAAAATTACGACCACATACAAAATATTAACCACACTGCCCTAGACAATGAACATGAAACGAGCAAACAAGAAAGTAAGAGATTAGACGCTAAAATATAGGGAATTTTAATTTGGGGGAAAGTCTAGTTCTAGTTCTCAAGTGCTCTAAAAATACATATTATTATTAATATCAGTTTTCAACATGAATCTATCAGAGTCAGAAACTGCTGGGTAGAAAGAAGTGTAACTACCTACCGAGAAGGGCACGCGTTTGGGCCTTCCAAAAGAAGACGTCGGCATGTGATAGGTGATGAAAATCATGGGGAATACCTGGCGACACTTTGTTTCTTGAGGATCTGTCGTGCTAAACTCCTGTCCACCAACGGAGCCCCAATCCGTTTTTTGTGGACTTCACATGTGCATTAAAAACCTTATCTCTGGCGTATGCAGGTATCCTCACGATCATCGTTCCTGCATCGAAAAACCTATGGTATTTTATTATACCGTAATTAAGTTCCGAAAAGGAGTCATTAGTATTCGAACCAAGGTTCGAATCTATACGACCTCAGGAACGCAGCCGGGTGCACAACCTTAATAATTTTGAATGACAGATCGTCACGTAACGTTTAGATTATTCGTCATATTTTGACGAAACAAAAATCATCACTCTCAAAACATGTATTCTAAGTTTTGCTCTAAACACTCAATTACACTAATTCCCACCGCCCTGTATGATATCTAAGTGTATATACTCGACAGGTTCACGACCCCTGGCCGAACGTTTCCGATGCTAATACGCCACTTTTATTACCCCTGCATTAGAATATCGAGGAGGATTCCGCTAAAGTGGGGCACAATGCGGCCGTCATTACCATCTCATTTGTTTGTGTTGGGATCGGGGGACTACGGTTTGAAAACGCGCCGTTAAAACATCAACAGTGGATTTTTACTTTCGAACGACTCTATTGGAGTGAAGAAGTACGTAATCAGAAATCAGAAACTTTTATTGTTAGAACCACTTTTGTTATGGAGTACCTACTGAGTCTTGCGGGTGGCAAGACTCAGTAGGTACTCCATAACAAAAGTGTACTAGTACGTAAGTAGTAGTGTAAGTAGTAGTGTAAGTGTACTCCATAACCACGTTATTAATAAACCTACCTACCTCTGAATCAGTGTTCTGCAATCTATTTTACAACTAAGGTAAAACAATACAACATTACTACGACTGGCAGGGAAAGAAGCCTTATTTACATGTGATTTTCGCAGAGCTAAGTAGCTTATTTAGAAGGTATTAGGGGGGCCTTAGGCTACCTTAGCCCACCCAAATCTCATCCCTTGCCTCGATGACTGGGAGTCTAATGGAATGCTGATGTCCCGTAACAATTGGAGTTAACCTATTCGGTTCTACATAAATACATGAAAAGGTTTGTATCTTTGATACTCTGACCTCAAAGTAGATAGGATACCATCATCAGATCTTAATGAAATCCTTGTCTAATTGAAACTTAGGCTCAAAATGACCTCAGATCGTTTTATTTTCCTATTTTGTTGAGTCAAAAATATTTTTTACATCCCATGTGGACTGTTCACCATGTGCTGAAAACATAGATACGCATTTTACTTACCAGATCCAGTATAAACGAGGAAAATGATCATCAATTCGATGATCAACAGTAAAATAAAAAATAAAATAAAATATATGTTTATTTCGCTAATAAGAATTACATTACAAGTATTAGACGTTGGGCTCTCCCAGTGGGAAAATTGCTTTAATTACAGTAAAACTACTATTTTTATAGAAATGTCACAGCTAAAACGGCATAATTATTGTTACATATAAATACGTCAGAAGGATACATTTTATTCTGTGCCGTTACGGAGCTTAGGGTAAACGCACAAGTTAGTGGAGCCTGAGAGCTAATGTAAAGGGCGTGTCACCCGCCGGATGTGCTCGAAACGCAACACTTACCCCACAGGGTAAATACACCCTCACTAAAAGCCGGTACTAGCGAAATGAAGAGAATTCTTCTCTTGAAAATATTGTTGGCCATTGGAAATTGCTTTGCTTGGTAAAAGTGTGTACAAAACTCGTAGCGGTTATCGGTTCTCCGACAGATGTTACCAGCCGATTGCCACTTCAGAGCACAATTTTTTATAATTAAGTAATTATTTACGGGTCTTACACACGAAGAATACAAAAAAATAAATAATAATACTCTAAAAGTCTAAAATAGACTAATTTTTTATGTCGAAGGCTTTGGTTCTCTCTTGGACCACCACGTTTCGAATCCTGTCTCTCAGAGAAACTAAGAGCATGGCTCGTTCCATAGTCCGTTGAACGACTTACGTAGTGAGGGCAATGGAGAGAGCTATGCTCGGAGTTTCCCTGCGAGATCGAATCATAAATGAGGAGATCCGCGGGAGAACCAAGTTCACCGACATAGCTCAAATAATTGGGAAGCTGAAGTGGCAGTGGGCTAGATACATCGCTCGTAGATACGACGGCCGCTGGGGCAGAAAGGTGCTCGAGTGGCGACCACGTATCGGAAGACGCAGCGTAGGCCTCCCACAAGGCGGACCGACGATGTGGCGAAGATCGCGGGACCTGGCTGGATGAGGTTAGCACAGGACCGGTCGTCGTGGAGATCCTTGGGGGAGGCCTTTGTCCAGCAGTGGACGTCTACAGGATGATATGATGATGATGAATATGATACATAATACAAACCCCTCAGCGCGAGAGTTGCACTCGCACTTGACGGTGTGTGCTCTACTGTATAGCAACAACGGAAATTGCTTAAAAAGCGTAAATAATGTAGGTACGTAAGTATTGCGAGAGTCGAGAAAATAATTTTCCATTTCTAACATTAATGTTTGAGTAGGTACCTACCCAAAGAATAATATGACATACTTAACATAAGAGGCACTTAGATTTTCTGGAAACATTGGGACTCGTTTGAAAGCAGAATAAATAAGTAATTGCTTTATTTCCAGTCGAGTTTGACCTTGGTTATTAGAGTTTGAAGACATACTGGCGGGCGACGTGGGTGTGAACCTTTGATGTGTTACGAAATGCTGTATGTCTGTTTGTTTGTTTCGTTTTCACGCCTATACCGCTGAACGGATTTTGATGAAATTTGGTGAAGAAATACATCGAACCCTGGGGCAGGACTTATGCTACTTTTTACCACGATAAACTGTTCCAGCGGAAAAAAATATACCACGCGGGCAAAAAAAAACATTAAGTCCACGAAATTTATATTTCAAGTCTTAGGCGATGAGTTTTAGAAGTCAACTAAGGCGATCCTTTCCAAATACAATTTATTCGGGACAAAGAGACCTGGTGACTTGAAACTAGTTCTGGTACCAACCTCCACAACTTTGCGTTTCTTAGACTTACTTTACTATTACCTCAGTTGACTAGACTGGTGACAGGGACTACCGAATTTCGAAACAAAATTCAATAGCTTCGACCATTAATGGAGACGCGGTTAGGCTCTGGTCGCAATGTTTGTGTTTTGTACACCGTAGCCGACGACGTACCTCTGCTCACCGACAAACAGGCTGGCCTTTGTAACCAACGCCGGCTACAGCTGTCTAGCTAGCTCTTTGTGAATTTCCAAATGAGGCCAGGCTAAGTATATATGGCGATGCAGTAACGTGATTAAGTCATTGCTAGGTAATTGTGTTTAGTGGAGAGTTACGTGGGCACTTCATTGAATTTTCAAAAGTTCACAAACCGAGAAAGATGCAATACCCGAGATAAGATGCAACTGCCACGTTATAATAATGTAACCAAAATCAATCAAAATCACATCACATTATGTATCGCATACATGAATTTGATTGATCGACGACGGGCATTACATAGCTTGAATTAGTGTAGAGAATGCAGAGTTTAGTTTCAAATTAACATGTACTATTTTGAAATACACTAAAACAAGGTTTGGGTGTGGAAGTCCAAAATAATACAAGTCTGACGATATAGTTATAATTAATTAATTAATTTATTAATGAATATTCCCTTTACACATTTTAACTTGACATTAAATATAGCTTAGCGTGATACGAGCACGTAACGTAGTAAATTCAAAATAAACCACCTGGTGTTGTCTACATACTTGTTGTTAACCGCGGATGTCGTTAACAAGTTACCAACATTACAACACAACACAAATTGGTTTCACTTTGTTGGTTTCACGTAATGGTGTACGGCGGGCGGCGCTCGTTGTTGCTGTAATTACAAAATTTGTATAAATGTAAGTAAAATGTAACATTATATTATTATTAGCTTTAAGTACGTATAGCGGAAAAAATAAACATATATATTATTACCGACTTCGAACTTAATTATGTATTTTAAAAGCATAATGAAATTATATTGAAAAACTGTTGTGGCGACACTGAGTGTGTCCACTCTAAGTTTCTAAGTACTAAAAGTAATGTACCTTAGTAAGTTCCGTAGCTTTATAGCTGTCATTCTGGCGATTATGCCAAACCCTTTAATTATATATTTTGATGTTTTGATTTTACTTTCAGTGTATTTTTAGTTTACGCAGAAAATCTATTCCCAAAGTACTGATGTGATTTACTAGGTATGAAATCACATCGAAAGTTACTTCCATCCACGGAGGGGAAACAGGTCACAAAAAAGGAAATAGACCAAGCTTACCTTACATGTAACGTATCTCGACAGTAAATGTGTTTATCAGGAAGCGTCTTGTTACATTAACTTGATTGAAGTCGATGCATCGGAACAACGCTGCCTCTAATCCAGTTTGTTACATCATATTGATGAGTTTCTGTTACCTATTTCTGCCGTCAAATAGCAATGCATATATTGCTAGTTAAATAACAATTCAAAGGCTAGTGGAATAGGAAACATTTTACCTACAACCCTAGCTAGTAGTGATCTTTAAATTATAATTTTTTAAATTTGAATTATATTCAGCTAGATCTCGTCGAGCCCTTTCATTAGAGTACCATGAACATGAATCTAGCACCAGCCGTTCCGGAGATATGGCCAAAAGTTTAAATTCTTTTGATTTGCCCATATCTCTGGGACGGCTGGAGCTAGACCCATGTTCATGGTACTCTAATGAAAGGGCTCGACGAGATCTAGCTGAATATAATATTTTTTTCTTTTATTATTACTTTCCTTATTATTTTAACCTGCCTTCCTTTTATTTTTATTTTTACTTTTCTTGTATTCGTAATGAAAAGCACAGTCTTTACCTCGGGTTAAAGACTTATTTAGTCCCTCGAACTATTGGGGCCCTCGGCTTGGGACTTAGTTAATTTCACAATTGTACAAATTATTTATTTCTATTGTTTATTTCACAATGTTAACAATGTACTATTACATCGGTTATTTTGTATTAGTAACGACTGTCGCAACATTTTACATCGATTATTTTGTATCGACCGTGGCGAAAAAGTGTAGGTAGACAATAAATAAATCCGAGTGACGTCACTTCACCCAGAAGTTTCTCGAACGAGACTAATCGAGTAAGTTATGGCGATCAAACAATCAAGCGCCCTTCCATTATTCGGACGTACCGTTGGAGGAAATGTTCCATTTCCTGGCTGAAGTACTTCGTAAATAAAAGTGTGTTCCATTACTGCTATAGTACAATTTTCATACCTATAGGTATCTTGTCAAACTACTTACATGGCATAGCTAATACTATAGCTACTAAACTTAGGAATAAAAATACTTTATCTTAATAAAAATGCATCTGCATAAAGCGACTGGCAGTGACAGGATGCGTAGAACAGAACATCGGGGCTCGCCTTGGCCTATGTCCAGCAGTGGACTAGTGCAGGCTGATGATGATGATCTAATAAATAAATCGAACGCGCTGCTTAGTTAAGTTGTCAATGACTGACAGTAACACAATGGTTATATCATTTTAGCCTTTTATCGTCCACTGCTGGACATAGGCATTCCCCAACGAACGCCACCACACCCGATCCTAAGCTCTCCGCATCCAGCCGCTTCCGGTCACCCTCTTTAGGTCGTCGGTCCACCTGGCGGAGGGACGTCCCACGCTGCGCGTTACCTATATAAAGGCGAGCAATGAGTATTAGATTAATATACTCTGTGGTATTAGTAAACTCGACTTCTAGCTGGTCCAATGCTGGACAAAGGTCTCCCCCATCAGGGATCTCCACGACGACCGGTACTGCGCTAACCTGATCCAGCTGGGTCCCGCGACCTTCACCAGATCGTCGGTCCACCTTGTGGGAGGCCTGCCTACACTGCGTCTTCCAATACGTGGTCGCCACTTCTTGCTATACATGGGGTCAATATACTATAAAGCAGATTTAGCTGACACCTTTATTATAGCTTATAGAAAGGCCTGTAGAGGACAGTATCCAAGACCGGTTGACAATGACACTTTAGCCAATAGTCGGCTAGCATTCATGTAGGACAACAGAAAATTCATTCAGTCTAAAAATATCGGTTAAGTGCAATAGGTACTAAAATAACATAAAAATCTCGTCAGGACCGTTTTGCCGCTATAAAATCATCATATCACAGAGCATTGTACAGCATTGTTCCAATATGCAAATTGTAACATGGCTGCATGAAAGATTTTTCACCGCGTTTCCACGTCATTCTATTTCATACAGTGGTATTTATAGAATGTAATTAGCCAATAGCAGAATATCGCCCGAGGGTTGGTTTTGGAATGAAAATGCACAAAATAGGCAGTCGGTTTCGTCCGTTATGAAATTATGGAGGTTTTATCTGCGCTGGAAAAAACACTGTGTTTTGAATTCAACTTATTGTGATGACAACGTCATTTAATTTATGATTTTTTTTTTAATTTATGTAAAAATATGAAACTTGCTTTTCGAAATAAAAGAATTTAATATAGGTACTGTACATACGTCTTAACCCTTTATCAAACGAATACTGAGTACAAACTTAGCTATCATTTTAGTGTTTTATTAGCCTTTGTAAGTATGGTTTTAAACTAGGTTTAAACCTGGGCATTAAATAGTTATTTGTTATGCAAGGCTGCAAAGTTGGTTATTTTGTGCGAGTACTAGTATTGAAAACTGAGCAAGCGAAGGGGTCTAGTATTGAACCACGAGCGAAGCGAGTGGTTCTACACCATGTCCACATTCTACAAATTATAAGAAAAGTTTTAAAAAGTTTTTTTTCCAGGTGAAGTTTTCCACGCAGATTTCGAATATAAAAGTATACCCTTCCGAGCTTGTGAGGTGAAAAACATATTATTCAAACCTTATTAAACAGAACTTATGAGTTATGTATAACTTACACATTTGTTTAATACAAGGCAACACATGGCGAAAGCCGGCGGCGCTGGCAATAAAACTGTTATTACGCCAACGCAGCAACGACGCAACTTACGAATTGCTGTTTGTGTGCTCAACACGTTATCTTAGCCTGTGGGAATAATTGCTGCGATAAAAATATTATTAGGGTTCGTCTGGCAGACCTCGTCTGACATAACTAGGTACACAGATGATCAAATATTGTAAATGTGAAAAGTTTTATGAATATGTTCTCCATATAGTACAGGGGAAAATTCTTGTTTGCTGTTAGAAAGTGGTAAGTGTATGTAATTAGAGCATAATCACACTATAATCACAGAATATATAATAGTTATAATGGCAAGACAATAAATAATCATAGATAGGAAGATCTATTTTATCCCAGAAACTTGAATAGTTCCTGAAAGTTGCATTTTTTGGCGAAATAAAGCGGCAAAGGAGACATATTTAGCCCACTGCCTACTATAATAGTCCATTAACCGAAATCCTTTGGATCAGTTTAAAGGCCGCTTGTGTCTTGCCATGTAAATCTGTAATTAATTACACTGGGTCTTGTGTTTTTTAAGTTAAAAAATCCAAATTAAAATTAGTCAAATTTTCGGATACAATGTGGTTATGTATTTATTTGTGTACAGTATTTAGCAGTATATTTACCTCCGTGAATATGGCAGCAATGCAAATTTACATATTGTATTGTGTCTTTTTAGGGTTCCGAACCTCAAAGAGGAAAAAAGGAACCCTTATAGGATCATTCGGTTGTCCGTCTGTCCGTCTGTCAAGACCATTTTTCTCAGGAACGCGTGGAGGTATCAAGTTGAAATTAATATCAAATACTCAGGTCTGCAGTCCCTTGGTGTCGTGAAAAAATCAGACTTCTAAGTCATCGCAGTTAAAAGATATTGCCGATTTCGCCGCATTTTTGAGTATCTTGGTAACCCAAAACTTATGGGGTACTTCCCGTTCACCTAGAATCTTGAAATTTGGCAAGAAGCAAGATATTATAGTACAAGTAAAGGAAAAAATCTGAAAACCGTAAATTTGTATTTACATCACAAAAATTTCTTTGTACAAAAGTACAAACAAACTTAACTTTGCGTGTGAGCAAGCTACCGTTATAAATTAGTACAATGACGTAAATAATTGTTGAAAGAATTCGCTAGCGTCTAGAAATTTCATCATTACAGATCTATATTAAATAATTTCGTAAGGTTTTACAAATTATACTAAAGGATTAGCTAAGTCTAGAAATAAAATCACTTAAAAAATGAATAACATTTGACCAATAACGAAAACCAGTGATTTAACATTTGACATGACAGGACTTGTTAGACTTGTTATTGGTCAATTTATTTCTGTTTATTTTTTAAATTCATTTATTGGCGCATTCTTTTTGTCGTGCCAGTTCGAAATTTAAAAAGAAAGGTTTTGAATCTAAATAGGTCGTCACGATGTCTAACCAATACTGCTATAGAATGCATGGCATGTTAGTTACCAATAATAATAGTACTGACACTACAAGAACTGACACAATTATAAATAATGTTTTTTCCAATTTTAATATACAATTCGGTACTATTAATTTTTTTAGTCAGTTTTACTTCATCATCATCATCATATCAGCCTGTAGACGTCCACTGCTGGACAAAGGCCTCCCCAACGACCGGTCCTGCGCTAACCTTCAGTTTTACTTAATTTTGAAAATAAAAGAATGTTTCCTTTTAGTAAAATTTGGAATCTGTTATATTTAGGGTACCTACCTACTTTGCCTCCAGGTGGCGTCTGAAATTTCCATCCTGTATATTGAAAGCAGTGGTAGATACAATATAACGTGTATAAATTACTCATAATGCAATAAAATATTTTGATATTGACTCGATTCCCCTGAACGACGAACTAATTTACATAGGTACAGTCGACCGCACGTCAGTGGTAACACATTGACACTGAGCTGGCCTAGCCTATTAGAGAGTTTTAATACTAGGAGAGACCAGTTTATACTGGTTTTGTTTCCACTGACGTGCGGTCGACCGTACCTACAAGTTTGTACGGAACCCTCGGTGCGCGAGTCAGACTCGCACTTGTCCGGTTTTTGTTTTTTGTAAAATTAAATTTGCGTGTTACTTCCAAAGATCATAAATAAAAACGTTTAACATTCACTTAACCTACTTTAAAGGTGCAAAATTAAAACGGAACGCCACATTCACGGGTTCTTTCCTACAAGGTAATTGCATAGTAATTTTCTCTGGTAGGTATACATTTGTTATGTATGTGTCATAATGTAGAAATTATAACAGGGAAAGGAGGCATCTGACGACATTGGAACGGAATTATAAGACTATTGAATTGGAACCAACTAAACATTTATGATAGGTGTACCCAACTGTTTACAATAACCGTTAAACAATAACCGAGAGTTAAATTAATAAACTGTCGGTTAAATTGTTAGTGAACGCAGTTAGACATAAAGACTGCTGGTATGAAAACAAAGCACCCAATTCAAAAATTCAAAATTCAAAATTCAAAAGTATTTTATTGCATGTAAGTACACTAGGTACATTTATACAACGTCAATTTTTTATCTACCACCGCCTCCAAGGTGTTATATAGAGCTGGGAAGAAGAAGCGGCGCAACAAACTTCCGCAACACATCTTTTAAAATCAAGTTTGTACATAACATTATTTTGTAAAGATTGTGCGAGGCTGAAG
Source organism: Metalampra italica (assembly GCA_949699065.1). NCBI lineage: Eukaryota > Metazoa > Arthropoda > Insecta > Lepidoptera > Oecophoridae > Metalampra > Metalampra italica. The sequence continues at coordinate 5,824,239 of OX452987.1, forward strand.
TAACATTAACACCAGGCATCTTTGTCATTTAGATAATCGACTGTTTTATAATAAGCTTTCTTACAAAGTTGTTGTTTAATGTGAGTCTTAAATTTTCTGTCATTCATATTTAAGATTTCTTCTGGTAGTTTATTGTAGAAGCGTATACATTGCCCCGTGAATGATTTACTGACCTTACTAAGCCTTAACTGTGGTGGTACAAGTTTGTTTTTGTTTCTTGTAACATAAGCTGTGTTCATATCACAGTGCCTCAAAAAGAGAGATATATTTTTGCGGACATACAAAATATTCTCAAAAATGTATTGACTGGCAACGGTTAATATATTAATTTCTTTAAACTTTTCTCTTAATGATTCCCCACAACGTAGATTATAGATCGCCCTAACAGCTCTCTTTTGCAAAATAAAGATGGTTTCTATATCTGCCGCTTGACCCCACAGTAGGATGCCGTATGACATGATGCTGTGGAAGTAGCTGAAATAGACTAATCTCGCAGTAGCAATATCTGTTAATTGTCTAATTTTCCTAACGGCGTAGGCGGCCGAGCTTAGTCTGCCAGCTAGTGAAGCTATGTGGGGCCCCCATTGAAGAGATGAGTCTATAGTTATACCTAGGAACACCGTGCTTTTGATAAATTCTAATCTTTCTGTACCTAAAGTTACATTATTAACTACATGTCTTACATTTGGTAGGCAAAATTTAATACATTTAGTTTTTGTTGTATTTAATGCTAGATTATTAATGCTGAACCAGTTAAGTACTTGTGTGAGAGTATTGTTTACCTCAGGAAGATCACAAGCTCTTCTGCTAATTTTAAAAATCAGAGAAGTGTCATCGGCAAATAATACTATGTTGGACATGTTTTGTATTAAAAATGGCAAGTCATTTAAATATACAAGAAAAAGAAAAGGACCCAGAACTGAGCCCTGGGGCACCCCCATTTTCACAACTGAACCAGATGATTTAACTCCATTTATATCAACTTTTTGTCAGGGAAAATACCTTGATTAATACTCAAGTTAAATATAAAAGCTAAGTAAGGCGCAATAATCGTTATGACTGAGTTAACTACTTTAACAGACATTCCCCATAGATCTTCAGAAGATTTTAGTTTTAATGATTTAAAAGCCTTAATAATATCTAGAGAGTTTATGTGTCTAAAATTAAAAACTGTTTCACATATTGTAACGTTATTTACAAGCAAATTTTCGGCAAGAATAGGCGATGAATGCAGAGCTTCGGTGGTTTTAATAAGGATGTTAGTGAAAAAAGTTTCAAAGGACTCTGCTACTTCTGTTTTAGAATTAATTATTTTACCATTATTTCTGATTGCATATTCATTTTCACGTGGTTTAGTTTTGGCAGTTTCATTATTTATGATTTTCCATACTGCTTTAACTTTATTATCCGAATTTTTAATTTTATTACTTAAATAATATGACTTGGCTATTTTACAAACTTTCCTAAAAATTTTAGAGTAATTTTTGACATATTCATGGAATCTGTCGTCAACTCTGTAAGACTTTTCGTTGTACAAATCAAATAACTTGGTCCTGCTTTTCCGAATACCAGTGGTTGCCCAGTCACTAAATTTAAACTTGTTTTTAATATTAATTTTCCTAGTTTTAAAAATATTACCGAATTCCTGAGACAGTGTCGTGAAGAAATCGACATAGAAATCATTGATTTCCACCTGATCAGTAACAGGAATCGGCAATTTACTTGAAAGAGCATCTTTATATCTCTCCATTCGACTGACAGTGTTGGGCCTAGTAAGGATTTCAGTTTTTGTATGTTTTATATTACCTGGAAAGGTAACACTTTGCCCACAGTGGTCTGATGTTAGGCAATTTATAATTGTCTTTTCTATAAAATCACAATTGCAAAAGAAATTATCTAGGCAAGTATACAATACCTATCGAACCCCTACGATCGTCATTCTTCACGCTTCGATCGATCTCCATACCGTTCCATGGTCAGCCATTTCCATTTGCCCGACATAAAAAATAATGGCGATCATGCATCGTAACCTACAAGGATCATAGTACTACCATTTTGTTTTTACTTTACTGCAAATTGGATGCATTTGCACGCTGAAAGCATAAAATGGACATAAAGTGGTTTGTGTTACGACATGACACATTATTATGACGACGTTAGTATTTTAAACTATCAAATCGAGTGATACCACTTGAAAATAAAACTGATATTGCATTTCGGCGAATGCCGTTAAGTACATTTACTGACTGCTCTCAAACGGTGAAGGAAAACATCGTGAGGAAACCTGCATACGCCGAAGAAGAAATTCTTAGGCGTATGTGAAGTCCACCAACCCGCACTGGGCTATCGTGGTGGACTATAGCCCGAACGCCCTCGTGGAGAGGGTAGGCCTGAGCCCCAGCAGTGGGGACATTAATAGGCTGTTGATGAATGCAATAGGTAAATAGTAAATATCAATACGCTCTATCTTGAATTCATCGATGACTTCAACTAATGAGCCTTCGTTACTGTATAATAGTTTGGCACAATAACCAAAATCATCGTATTTATTTTCTTCAGTAGTCATCAGTGCCTTGGGCTACCGAAAATTGACACATTGCGTGTATAAAACGTTCACTGACCTTTTTTGAATAGCCTACTTTGTGTCCAAAGCTAAGGCACAAAAGCCTTAGAAATGTGCACAAAAGCATACAAATAAGGCTAAATTGTTTCGCGATAAAAATGTCTACAATATTAGCTGTATTATGGACACGTTACCGCCATACCAGAGTGAACGCTCTGGCCATACTGCACACATTATAAATTGTGTTCTAATAATAATAACAATATTAACCACCTCGTTGGTCTAGAAGTGGTAAGCGCATTTGCCTCGAACGTTAGAATCGTGGTTTTCTCAGTGGAGTAACATCTTTGTACTTACACACAATTTGTATTAGTGATATCTAGGTTGGGGTTGGTGTATCGTAAGGTCTGTTTAATATAATTTCCACATAGTAAGGGTTTCATGTAGTAAATGTCATTTTCATTGTGTTGCGTTTTAATTCGTCAATGAGCGGTTTTCCAGTTCCCTAAGTATTATCATATGTATTCTGTGGTATTATATCTTCCTAAAAAATAAAACGTTTTGGTCATGAAACTCGATTGTCTGGCGCTCTATTTTTGATTCGCTCTCCTCGCTTCGAGCGTTCGATTCTACTGATTTTCCCTCGACTCCGCATTTTTGAACCGCTCGAACGGCAACGAGTGGTATCGACCAATCGTCGCTTGGGACGAGCCTAGCGGTAGAATGAACGTCAAATGCCATATGACAAAAGAAAAGAGACAACTATCACTGATACTTCACTTCAGTTCACTTTTTCTAACAAAAGGCAAAGATAATATCATATACAGTCTCTATGGTTTCGACCATTACTGAGCATTTTACGTTCCGCTTTACGTTTCGGTAATTACCGGTTTTTATTTTTTCTGCGTGAAACGGATGAAATTCTACATTTCTAATATTATTGGCAACACCGAACGCGAGCGAATCAAAAATGCAGAAAATCAGCGTCGTGCGACTTGGAAGTCGAGTATGACTTAAGTCGCATGCGACGATACAATTCCCTACGAGCGAATCAAAAATAGAGCTCCTGGAGCTCTATTTTTGAATCGCTCTACTCGCTTTGCGATAGATTCTACTGATTTTCCTTCGACATCCGGTACAAAAATCAGTAGAATCGACCGCTCGAAGCGCGGAGAGCGATTCAAAAATAGAGCTTCTGGACCCCGGTGCGCAATAAGTCTTAGGGCGTGACGAAATGTATGTTTATAATGACAGTTGAGATCAACGCAACGCACTATATTATCAACTAAATAATCAGCCGTATTGGAAACAACGATCTTCTTCAATACGGGAATGTTAAGCAGTTTGAAGGGCTTTTAAAATTTTCGTGTAGGTATGATAATATATAATACGGTAAATTTAAGGAGATACCTGCTAAACCGTACTGTGTCTTCGAGTAGGTAAACAACACTTATGTTTGAGCATGATCACTCAATGAATCCAAATTAACAGAGTCAAGAGTATAATTTGCTCTAGAAGTGGTCCGATTCTGGAGAGATGGAGGTAGAGAGGAAGGGTGAAAAGAGGGAGGGGAGGGAGAGTGAAAGAGGAAGGCAGAAAGGAATGGGCGGGGGAGTGGGTAAATGAGGAAAGAGGGTTACGGCAACAATGACGTCACATAAGATGCTGGTTTCAAATTTTTTTGTAATTAAATGCGTAGTTTTTGAGAACATTGCTAATCCATTTTGTAATGAAAACTAATCTCTAACACGATTTAAATTAACGAACTACATTCCATGACGACAGTACATGTTCAAGTAAGTGGATTCCTGCGGGTTGTTTGAATTTAGTGCTCAGATGGTAAACTAACTATACTCCAAGGATTTAATCCAAGCGTAGTAAAACTAAACGAGGAAATAACATTAACACTTAGCTATTACAATAACAATGCTATATTGCTTAATTATATTTTAAATACAAACATTAGCTGCATATAGATCTAGAAAGTACTGGGTATAGTTTAACTTTATTTAACTTCTCGTTCGCATTAAAAAGTATCTTATATGTTGCTAACTGTTGCCCGCGGCACGTAAATTTGATAGGTATCTAAATTTTTGTTCCCCATACAGACTTTAACATCCCTTTTCACCCCTTTATGGATGTAAATTAAATAATCCAAGTAATCAGATTTTAAGTCAGACCAGGTGGTAAACGGTTAAATAAAAAAACGGTTTCAATGTACAGAAATACTCCCGTTACAGTTTTATTTTAGTTTAAATAGATAGATATTAGTTGGTATTTAGTTTCTTGTCCCTTATGTGTTGTATATGTTTGGGTGTATTAGTGGTACGAGTATGTATGTGTTGGAAGCGTTTTATTGAAAAGGGAACTACGGTTCATGTACCTACGGGACCATAGTTATTTTAAGTACGGTCGGCGGCGGCGCGTCCGTCGTTTGAGCGAGGTGTCTGATATTAGTTTTCTAGAGAAAACTACAATAGTTCAAAAATACTAGTGGATTATCGATAGTCCCATATTTATGGCTTCGAATCTTTACTTTTCCCTTCTCTTTAATAATACGTTTAATGATTAATAAATGTAATGGAATGATACTTTTAAATTGAAATGATTGATTTTAAACAATATTAAAATATGAGATTTTAAAAATTTGTACGTTTCTAATGTCCATGATAATCAATTAGTTTGAACTGTTAGTAATACAAATGAATCTAAGAGCTACACAATCACTACTGAAACTACTGCCCACTACTGAAAATAGGTATTCCCTAAACACGAATTTACCTAATATTTTTTTATCATCAAATTATTGCCCTATTCAAGCTTCGTAAAAACTCCCCATCAGATAAAAAAAGAAAAGTCAATCCGCATCGGTTAAAAAAATAATAGCCGCACATTTGCCTTGGCCATCTAAACGAAATGAAAACTGAAACTTACCTGAACAATCACCAGAGAACCAGTTCAATTCCCGCGAACGACTTACGTCCAACTCCGCAACTTCCCGTGCCAACTGTTCATGCTAAACTACGAAAAGCTATTTACTAACGAATCCAGGAGAATGGACGCCCTAAACTTCTGACGTCACTATACTGTATCCGGTGTCCAAACAGGTCAGTAAACAAAGTTTTCGACGTAGGTAATAATAGGAACATTCTCCTATCCCGTGATCTTACAGTGAGGTGTTCTATATCCGTACCTGTCATGGTGGTAGAAGCTAGATTAGATTTACTTTTTTCACATTAATATATTAATACATACCTAGTTCTACGGTAAAATGTCAAAGTTAATATGATCGTCAGTAAACAAAATAAAATAGCTGTCTGGAGTACAGATGCAGGATGTCCAGATAGAGCCATATACGCACCTACCCGATCAGACAAGCCGTTTTTACCATAGACTAATCAGAATCCTGCGTATGCGGTTCCATACATTCTGATGCCATTTTAGATCTTTTTTTTTTATTCCGACTTGTCTGTGGTGAAAACGGCTTGCCTGATCGGGTAGGTGTGTATGGCTCTCTGGACATCTTCCACGAGATCTCATCCATACCGTTCCCTGACGGAGATCTAAGGGCACAAAGTGATCTTGTTTGTATGAAAACGGCCTCCCTGCCCGTGTTTTTTTTCAAAGCGGTGTATAAATCCATGGACCTTTACGCTCTCGAGGGCAAATATTTCATTTCCTTCGATGTTTTACAGACAAACATTTCTGTGGTCAAAAGTTTCTAAGGATGGAAGAGAGAGACGTATAGAGTTTCTGAACATGCTTTGTTAAATAAGACGCTTAGCTGGAAAAGGCGACCGGTGGGATCGGGAAGCGCATACGAGCGGAAAAGTGTATAAAGAAAATTCCTTCGCAAAGCGAGCGCTCTACGTTACTTTTCGTACTAAAGAATCTCAATGTTGAAGTGAAGACCATTTTATGATATGAGTTCCTAGTCTTAGAAATCTAACTGCAAAAATAAGTTTATTTGTTTGTACGCTTTCAAGGATCTTATTTAACTTCTTTATCTTATTTTCTTCTTACTGTCATTTAAGCCTACAGAACCAGTGGGGAAAAAATCCCACTAGTTCAGTCATCTGAACTGGTCAACTGAACTAGTGGGAACGAACGATTTCATATACCTTTTGGCGCCAAAGAACAAAAAGAAAATATTAAAATTTAGAACAAAGTTCGCAATTTGCGAATTATTTCAATTGTTACGGGCGGCGGGGATTTGTGACGGGTAGGACGCCGCAATTAAATTGTTGGCGGCGGCCTGGCTAGCAAGCAGCCTAGGGTCCGTCCAACCTTTCGGCTTTTAGTCTATCTAGCCGACTATCGTTTCTGATAAATTTCAAGCTGAGTCGTAAAATATGACTAAAAATATCATGTGATTACTGTACGCACGTTCAAAATAATGAAAACATCAGTAACTTTTTTATTTAATAGTAAGTAAAAAAAAAAATTTTTGTGCGTTTAACGTACTGTTACATAAATCCCTCAAAGTTTATGTAGGTAGATATCTTTGAAAGTCCTGGTATAATAGTATGAAAGGATACCTAAGTGACTTAAAACAAATAAATAAATATCCTGTAGCATTTATTTGTCTATCAACGCCCAGCTCGCTGAATGTACTTGTAATTTTCCTTTCGCGGAACCATCGGTTTTTGCGCGAGATTCGAACGTACGTAACACGGAAAGGATTCTGCAACACCAAATAAGTCGGGATAACGACGTAGAGCTACGTGTGCTACGACGCAGTGCTACGCCGTAGCAGTCATCCGCATCTTTGTAGAGTCCTGTAATATCAAAGACGGCAATCTGTCGTTTCTTCAAAATAAGTTTTGATTCTTTGTAAAATGCGATAAAAGTTGAACTGTCATTGAAAGTCAAATTGCTGCTTTTGGTAGTATACGATTATCTTCGCCTTCGACCAATACGAGACCGCGTGTTAGATTAATCCCTAGCACTTCTAGCAGGCAGGCGGCAGCAGGCCGCGTGCTTTCGACACTCACCACTGTATTATGTTATACTCACTGTATTATGATTGCATTTGCACCGGTATTTTGAACGTAATCAAATCACTGAGGCAAATGAACAATGTAGCAGCTGATATTTGATAGAGATAGGTAAATAATGCATGATTGCAAAACTGTTTGTCCGGTAAATCAAATACAGTCGCTGCAAATTCACTTTATAAACACGTGACTTAAATTGTTTTGCGATCCATACTTTAGAGAGATACTCAGTATCACATACTTATATTAAAACGAATTTTGTCGATTGGTCGATATACTATACCTACCAACTTTGAATTTAAGAGAAGAATTTTATTTAATAATATTGATTTATATTTAAAAGTTCAGTTTCGGAGCCCAGTTAGTCATGTTCTCCAACCACAAAGACCAATCGGCATTCAGCAGTGAAAGAATATTTTAAATCCTTTGCGTAGATCGGGTCAAATCACCTTGATTATATTCACAAACATCCTCTTTTAATATTAAGTGTAGATTTAATTCATGTTGCTTTAAAGTCAACTTTATATCCGTTTTAATCCAGCAATAACCCGGGCTTTGTAATTCAGATTACCGTTATTCTAACCATCGCAATTAGTGGATCGTGTTCTACTTAGCAAAAACCAAGTGAAATTTCGCCAGGAGCAGCCAAATAACATTTCGAGTGGGTTGTATTGTAACTTAATTGTACTGTACATGGATAATTTAATTGGAGATATTACAATTTCACTTCAGACTGAACCGAGTAAGTATTACGATTTTGTAGGTGTTAGTACTTTTACTTGAGCTCTCTTTTCCTCATCCTAATGCATGTAGTTTTTATTTGCCTGATGATCTTAGTTGGCTCAGTTGAAGAGGACGTAGGTTTGATCGCAGGATTCGCAGGCACTGGTTCTGGTATGTGTCATGTTTGTGAATTATTTTGATATAACTCTCTCTCTTAACATTTTTACTATAAATACGTGGAATCCATGTTTGGGATTTGAGACAATACAAAATATAATTAAAATATGTGTATTTGGTATTTACTGCTCACTTATTTACTGTTGGCTTGAATAGTAATTCAACAAAAGAATAGTCACGACGACGTAAATAAGGCCTCACTTTTCAAACATTTTGCATTTTACTAACAGAAATTTTAAAGTTAAAAATTCACAATTTAGTAGGTTATACCACAAGAGCGATAAACTGGCCGTCCGACGTCTCTCTCATAAATCCGGACTATCACACCCGCATTCATAGGACGACAATATACATGAGCCAGTCGGAAGGCAGTCTCTACACACGTTAAGACTAGGTCGCACGTGGTTGATTAGCTTACCCTGGCCTACACTAGGCCTCAACAAACCGCAGACTGTCAAATGATCTGTCTGACCATTGTCTGACTAACCTTAAACTAACCTCATATTCAGTCCGGACGCTCGCTACACACGGATGACGAACAGTCTGGTTCAATTCAGATCAAGTTCGACTGAAATGGTATATAATATATGATAAATGGGCTGTATAATTTCGTGGCATCGCTAGAGAGTCAAATTATGTGTGGTCACTGGGAGTAATTCCTACAGGCATGGTGAATCATTGGACCCGCGAATTTACTCATTAATCATGTCAGATGTGTGGGTTGACATGACACTGACAATAAATCCACATTTTTGACCACCGTTGAGAGCATGAGTAAATTTACATAAATTATACTTACATGGATGACCGAGCATCAAACTGAAATCTCTCGACTGTTATAGCGTCCATGGTTTGAGGAGATCGCGGTCGGAGCGTGTGTAGCAACCATTGCGTAAAACGTAGCATAGATATGTCGATTGATTAATTGCAACCAGCACGGCGCGGCGCCTGATTGCAGCAAACATTTGTCACTAATGGATCAATCGGTTATTCCCTTATTCCAACGTCGGTTATGAGATTAGTAGGCTTTTGTTATCTCATTTCCTCCTTTTTGTCGACATCCTTCATGATTTATATGGAAGACTTGTGGTCTCATCGCTACAGCTGCGTAGGAAAGTATTCTAGTAGTTTGGGAGTTTCCCCAGATTTTATTCTTTTTCATGTTAGGGAAAACACCCGGAGGGTAGTCGAATTTTTGGACGGAGTTGTATTTTGAGAGAGTGATGAAATCAAATGAACTCAATTATTAATTGTATTCTACCATCAAACACGTTTAAACTAAAAATAGCTGTGTATTTGTCTAAAAAGCCCAATAAACTACGTATCATTTACATTTCTTTTAATACATTGTTCTCATGATTATTGTGACTGACGCGGTGCGTATACTACGAGTAGAAATTCACAAGAAAAACTATTTTTTCATTTGATTCATCACAGCGAAGGCTTTGTAAGTCCAGTTCATGACCTGGAAACAGAAACAAAATTTATGATGAAACATAAAAAAAATGTTTGGACAAATTTACATACCGCTAAATGGGTACTCAATAACTAATAATCATACATAAATACTTTTAAATACATACAAACACTCAGAATCCGAAAACCAACAGTTATGCTCATCACACAACTGTTGGTAGAAGGTCGTGGGAATCAAACCCACGACCTTCGGCGCAGTAGGCAGGGTCACTACCACTACATCAACAGGCCAGTCAAAAAAAAAATACACAGAAATAGACGACAAGGTTCTGAGGGAATATTTTTCGTATACTTTTTTTATTAGACTGAACTCAAACGTCATCATAGACTACCTAGCTACTTCTTAGTATAGGTATACTACAAGTAAATTTAACAGTATAATTATTCACGTGTTAAATTACATAAAAACATGAAGTATCGTAATTTTAAAATATAAATTATATTAAATACTTAGCCTGAATTTCACAATAATAATAATAACGGGAGTGGAAATGTTGCGTCCCTTGGCTTAGTTTGTTAATAACTGGACGTCTAAACTAAACTAATCCAGTTTAGTGATGCCTCCGCTGACTAGCTACTAGACTGGTCAAATTGGCAAAGATTAAACTACAGAGCCGGGTCATTTCCCAGGGGCGAACAGCACTAGTGGCTCACCGCAAGTGAGTTTCGGCTGAAACCGTTGTTTCTGCGTTCAAAATTTTCAGCCGAAAGCAATCTTGTTAATTCTTATGACTAAGTGATAAATTAAACAATCAACAACTAAAATAATTATTTTTATATTTTTGGTCAACTTGGGTAACTGTGTCAAAATTAAATCAGTAAAGAGATGTCTAGTTAAAAATCCACGAACGAAAAACACTATTAATCCATTTTTCAAAAGATTTTTAACGATAAGTAAGTACCAGGATTTTGAACTATTTGTCTCTACACTGAGTGATTTCATTTTGTCGCATTTGCCCCTTAAACGCATTTACCCAAGTTGACGTTTGGTATCTATTTCATGTTACCTCATCTCATCTGTCATCCATCTATTTAGTTAGTTAATTACATGAGTATATTTTTATAGACGCACATTAAATTAGGCATCTCCTGATAATAATATGGTTTTGCGCCGAACTTGGCGAAGAAAACTTTGGGAAATCTTTCGAAAGAAAATAAATCAGACCGAAAATGTTGAATGTCGAGAAATGGTCGGACTCTACCGCTAACTTACTTCCGTTTGGGCCACTACTACCTGCCCGTGGGAAGAGGGCCGGGTCCCGGACAAACATACCTAACTATTTGGGACCATTACAGCCAACTTTGCAGGTGATAAATTAAATTTTACACAATGGTACCAAATTAGGTAGTTGAAAGTTAAATTTAATTATTGCTTGCTACACTGACCAAAGTGTACCTATATAAAGGTGGCGAAGTGGGGAAGACGCGGCCTATCACGTCGATATCCGAGTTCGATCCCCGGTCATGCCTTGTACCAATGGGTTTTCTTGAAACATAAGTACCTACCTACTTATACTGACTGTTCTCGAACGGTGAAGGAAAACAACGTGAGGAAACCTGCATAGGCTGCATTTTAGGCGCATGTGGAGTTGGTGGAACCGCACTTGGCTGGCGTGGTGGACTATAGCCGTGGGGCCTTATTAATAGGCTGTTGAGTTAACTGTCCCCTAGTCTCGAAATTTATTATAGGTATTAGTTTTAGATAATGCGAAAGTCATTAAACGAACGATTAACGCCGAAATGGAAATTCATGAACAGCGATCAAAAGGTGTCAAAGTTATTGAAAACGAGCAGAAACATGTTTAAAAGATTAAAACATCTCTCGTTGATTTCTTGAAGCAAGCAAAAACTTGCTTTATAAGTTATCTACTTTAACTTTTATTTTAATTCTTACTGCTATTTGCTAAGTCAAGTTTTCAAAGAGGTTACAAGACGTCTTACTTAACTATTTGAAGTGGAAGTAAGAGCTGGAGAGTTAAAATGTTAATCTTGTACTTAACTATTACCCTTGTAGTTTCAGGAACAGCACTGAATCAAACACTCACACTCTCACATACACACATTATGGGCGCCTTTTATAATTAACTAGCATTTCTTGCTTCTTCACTTGCCAATTCTGTAACATTTTGTTTTATAATCCGGTTAAATATTTGAAATAACTAAAATGTAGTAAAACAAGTACAATGTGCCTAACCGACAACTAAAAGTGCTTGTGTACTAAAATTCAATTTTATCCGTACAACGATGAAATGATTTAAGCACCTAAATAATAATAATAATATTTGGACAAATTTACACACGGCTGTATAGTTCCAACTAAGCCGAAGCTTGTACATACAAACACCCAGAATCCGAAACCTAAAGTTATGCTCATCACACAAATGTTGGTCCCGGGAGGGAATCGAACTCACGACCACTATTAATTCCTCTGTGTCACGACCTTTGGCGCAGTAGGCAGGGTACTACCACTACGCCAACAGGCCAGTCCTTACCAGGCTAATACCGGAAATATTGGTGGTACTTTGACACAGTGATGTTGAATTAATTATGTTGCTGTGTTTTTGTGTAACAAACAGATTTTTGCATTTATAATATTATTTCAGGATTTGGCATGCTCTAGTTTGTCTGGCTGGTATTCTGTGTCTGTGTCATTGACATGAACATAGCCTATTTTAACTATGGTAACATCTGTTCCTTTGGGCATGAAAACATATTCCACTCCCGAAGCCGCGGGCAACGCTTAGTTTCATATATGAATTCAGTATTAAGACACATGCAAACATCTGGTATTGTTTTTATATTTAAGTAATTACAGTTAAAATTACAAATTTCAGTACATTATAATCTGCCTGTATGTTTTAAATCAGCTAAGTACTTAACAAGTCTAAGTAATTTAGGTATTTTCTCTAGGTATTCTATTCTGTAAGTATAGTATTGAAGGTAGTATATAACTATTCAATAGAATATTGTCTCGGGGTATTTCAGCTCAGCTACCTTGCCTACTCCTACACTTCAAATACTATGAAAATCATATCGATCTCCGTAATCAAATAGACCGTGTTTTCGACAATCATGCCGAATAGCTAGTTAAAGTGATTTGCTCTGCTATTGATTAAATCATGTTACGTAATGTACATTATACAATTTGATTACCTCGTTACTGTATGGTGTGAGTTACTAAAGAATTAGGCATTTAAAAATTATTGGATCCGTCTAGATTACAAGTCTATATCCAATCCCGTCTAGATTACAGTCTACAATACAATCAAAATTGTCCAATTCTAATTCAAATTGTCAGTATATGCAGTTTATCAACTTATTTTGCTTATATCCAATTTTTCACCCATAACCTTTATTGTTTTTCATTACCTTTTAGTGGTTGCGGACTTTTTATACCTAATAATAATTTAGGCGAAATAATGTTGAATAGAAAATTCATAACATTCAATACATCTAACTTTTGTATAACCTTTCAAGGGGGTAATTTGACCCCACGTGGTCACATACTGACTCCCTTGAAATCAAATAAGTGTAACAACCTTGTTTGACGTCCTCGAACTTTTGTTTCGAGCACGGGTAGTATTACCTCGGTAATGAGGCGTATTAGTCTTGCTACACGAGTGGATAGAATGAATATCCGTGAGTAACCTACGTATACACTCAGCCGAAAAAATGGTTCGCCGACTTACATAACTAAACGGATTTTATAAAGAAGAAAGCGGGCGAAACCGTCTGAAGCAGCTAATTTAATTATATCAGCCGTACCATTTCATAGCCCTAATATCAATTTTTGAATAGCATTTCATTTATTTCGTTTCATAATAAATTGTAAAAGTAATTATGTTGTGACAGACGGACGGACTGGACGATCTTATAAGGTTTACGGAACTCCAAGAAACTATTATTTGACGCAGGGCTGCTGTAGAGCGCATAGGGCTTCTTATATTTTTATTAAGCACTTTTCGTGCCGACTATACTATGTAGGGTTATTAGATTAGCTCGTGGATACAGAAAACAAATTAACTGCTTAGCCCTCGTGCCAGTGACTTGGTCGGGTCGGTAGTGCCTTAGATGGCACCAATTATACTTTATTTTACATTGGTAACACTAAACAAATTAACAAACACTGCATGTGTTTCTTGACAGCTTTAGGTCAATTACCTAGGAAGTCCTAGAGAGATTTTACCTATTACCTACACGTAAACTTTTTTGAGTTTCTAGCTAATAAAGTTGAGGTCGTCAATAGCTGTTAAATATCAAGCATATCATTACCACAAGAATTTTTAAATTTGGATTGGGGTGGTAATAAAATACTCAAATTAAATAAATACTTCATACACCTACACACGCATGTACACCCTAACACTTAATACATAGCTAACGATCAAGCGACTGTCATAATATCAAAGATCAAAGCATGTTATTCGTACAAACAGCCATAAAGATTATCATCCCAAATCAAAGGTAGGATTACATAATTGCCCGGACAACTTGTGTGAATACGTGTAAGCTATTACTTGCCTTTGTAAATGTTTCTATGGAGACGGGCACAAGTTTCGCCGCACTGATCACTAGGGGCTGTTGAGTTCGAGCTATGAATATGATTAGATTCCTCTTGAGCGCCTTTGATAAATTCAGCCAGGGGCAAGCGAAGGCTACCGTTGCTACGTGCATACTCTAAACGAGCGATAAAATAGTTCAAAATTAATCGTATTAATATTTATCGTATGTAGGGTAAAACTCGGTAATACGCCCCACTTGATAAAACGCCCCACTCACCTAGAACGCACACTAACAAAGCTACGCAGCACTCGAATAGAGACACAAGTAGCCATACAACACGTAGTAGACTACTTGTCGGGCGACTGATGGCTACTTGCGTTTCTATTCATGTGCTGCGTAGCTTTGTTAGTGTGCGTGCTAGGTGAGTGGGGCGTTTTGTCAAGTGGGGCGTATTACAGAGTTTTACCCTATTTCAGATATAACAACAAATAAATGATTTTTTTATTGCACAAGAATTTGAAAATAACAACTACAAATTAACAGAAAAAGTATACACATAAGGAGTTTAAAGACATCTCTTTCAAGCAACCGTTGTCAAGGAAAATAGCAAAGACATAGCTACAGAGTATTGTATAGATATGCACAAACCGTTGTCTAACAAACATTAGAGCAATCAATTTGATAATATCAGTAATTTTTAGGTAGGTAATATAGGGGTCGTGGAACAAGTTACATTCAATGTTCGGAACAAAATGTCCTCATTTCCAACTAAAACATTATTCAATCTTGGATTTTCGAACGCATTATAATAATGTTTGGACATATTTACACACGGCTGTTTAGTCCCAAACTAAGCGGAAGCTTGTAAATGGGTAATCAACAGCTGATAAACATACATAAATACTTTTAAATAAATACTTAAATACTGTATGTATTTAACACCCAGAATCAGAAAACCAACAGTTAAGTTCCTCACACAAATGTTGGTCCCGGGTGAGAATCGAACTCACGACCTTTGGCGCAGTAGGCAGGGTCACTTCCACTACTCCAACAGGCTAGTCAACATTTGACATGTGGTTTAATTGATTGGTTCTCAATAATCCAAAATCGTTAGTCGAAATAGAATAGCGTGCTCACCTTAACTGTAATCGTATTTCCAAAATAGCAGTCAATAAAGAGAACCAGTATAAAAATACAAAGGTACATCATAACCCAAGTCACAACGCCGACATTCTTCAATGGGGACTCGATCTGTAAAACGAAATTGAATCATGTCACAGTCAAAACGAAAAAAGTTGGAAATATCGATAATAATGGTCATATCAGAACAGAAGCAAGAAACCTAGCCTATAAGTGTAGAGATTAGAGAGGCTAATGTGCCTCTGCTAGCAATTAATTTTGTTTTCTTACCATTATCATCTTAATCAGCTTATGTCCACTGGTGACATCCTCCAAGGCGCGCCACTGAACCGATATTCGGTTCTCCGCATCCAGTCACCGCCAGCCGACTTAGGTACGCAGGTCGTCTTTCCATCTAGCCGGGGGGCGACCCACACTACGCTTGCCCAGTCGTGGTCTCCACTCGAGAGCTCGTCTACTTTACGTCTATGTTTTTTTACCAATTAATGATTTTTTTTTGCAATACAATTGTCCGATTTTTATAAAACTTACAAGTCTTCAGATGGAGGTTCTTGTCATTTCCGAAACATTACGGTCATTATTTTATTTTAAAATATAGCTTGATATAAAATTAAAAATAATAGTTGAACTTACCGATAAAATCTGCACAGCTGTGGTGCACAAAATGCCAGTAATCAACATTAGAGTAAATGACATTTGACCACCAAATGTAGATTGTACAGTGTCGACAAATCTGTAAATTTACCCACAAAATACAGAAATAGGAAATTTAATTTATAAAATTTTAAGATTTTTAGGCACTAAACTTTAAAAAAGTGATCAAATTCGTTAATATCGGAAAGAACCTTTGGAATAAATTCTATCATGACGTAATGACGTAACTTTTGTCTGAGCTCCTGATATTTTATATATATTATTATCAAATATTTAAAATATAGAAGGGTGTAAGCATTTTTAAATGGTATAGTTCAGAAATACACCTCTATTATGAAGACTGTGATCATTCCAAATCAGTGGCTACGTCAGAATTTCTAAACGTTGCCTCTGAAGTTAAACCCCTATCACAGAACAAAGACATCATGTCAGAACCATACCCTACGGAATATAATTTAACCAATGGTTACCTATTTCTAAATAGAAATTGTAATATTCAAGATGTTTTTCTGCAGGAGTCAATTTTAGTTTATATTTTTATGCACTGTTATATTTTAAAGGGAGCAAGAATTTTCCGCTAGATAGATAAATATTCTAATCAAACACGTATTTGTCATTGCATGATCTTGCATTATTAATTCTCAACTTGATACCTCCAAGAATATTCTATTCACTATGCCACCCGACAGCACTGCAGATGTAATAAATGATACTTAAGTTTAAATATTTATCTAGCTTTCCTTAGAAATAGATGGGATAAATAAAACAAGTAAGTAAAGCATTGGTATGCTACGGATTCCTACATTGCCATTGATCACAAATTATCACATAAATATCAGTCAAAAGAGTTATACTATGGGACGGTCTTCTCAAACACAATGAGTCATTGTTTACGCATGTTTAAACAGAACAACTGTTACTGTATTTTTTATGAATAGCAATAAAAAATGTTGTTCAGTTTCAAAATTACCATCACAGACAACTAGACCGATCATAGACAGCAGCGTTGCAAGTAGGTAGGTCTATACCGTTAATTTTTTTATTCGTAACATTATTAAAAAAAAAACATAATACATGCTTAATTATGCATTAAACATTGCAATTATCGCACCGATCGATAACATTTAATCATAAAAAAAATAACGATTGTGCCTAGTACAAAGTAAGAATTGTCTCAGAATTTTCCTGATTATGTACACACACAATAGCTTCTAACTTCCCATCCCTATACGAACAGGTCGTATACCTACCTTCGCAATTCGCAATCTAAAGAAATGAGTTTCCTAACGCTAAAGGAAACCAATCAAGAAAGTGATTGAATATTCATTTTACTAAACTCCGTTGGAAACAAAACGTTCTGTTCTCGTATTAATCATTATGCGTATTCGAATTAGTGTAAGTGCTTTTCACGGAAGCGAAAGGGATTCGAAAAAAAACATCTCGTTTGGAAGATATCAATTCGATTGATTAAAGTGTATTTATTAGTCGGCAATTGTTTTTAATAAAAACACTAGGTAGAGCAATGACTTTTCTAAAATAGTCACATCTTCCCAAGTACAAAAGATATAATCATATTCTCCACACCGGCAAGGCTGAGCCAGAAGAATTTTTATGACGGATATACAGTAGTTATATTGTATGATTACAAACGAAGATAAACATATTTCAACGCAAAGTATGAAATTCAAGTAAAAAGGAAGTAAGATAAACCTTACCTTATTATATCGTGTTGAAGGATTACGCTTTTTTTGAAAATTTCTTTGAACGCCTCATTCTCGTCGCAATTTCTGTCTGATTTTACAACTTTGACAAGATCTTTCATGTTTTCAAAATTGTAGATTAGTATATCTAATTGACTAACTGTAAAATCAATAATTTAGGTAGGTAAAGATAGAAAAAAGCAAATAACTTAAAAATAATATTATCTAAAATATGTCACATAAAATGAATTTAAAAAATAATCTCAATAAACAAAGACAAGCTGTTTATTTGATGTAAGTACTTGAGGCAATGTGAACATGGAAATCATTGTAACGATTCCGAAAGGCAGTCTTTGGAAATAAAATGAGAAGGTAAAATCAAGTTACCCAGTAGGTAGGTAGCCCAAAGTGGACAGTCCGAACTGTGGACCTAACAACTCACAAGTGGTCAGAACCCTTTTCCCCTAGGGCATAGGGTAAGGAGAAAATGAAATTTAGTTTAGAATCTACTTTTATTGTCTGACAATCCTACATAGTTCTATACAAAATGTTATACATTTATATTACAATCAAGGTATAACTACCTTGCATTAGATACATTTTATACAATATCAGCATGTTCATCACTTCGAACACCAGATGTTGTGGATTTGATTCCCACTACGGACAGACAACTTGTACAATTAATGTACATAATTAATAATTGTAGGTAATATTACCTACTTGTCTAATTCTCAAATTCCCATAGTACCTAGTAACAAAGGATCTAATTTGGGATTAGACAAGAATATTGTGTAAGTACATGTATACTTAATATATATATTAAGTAGGTATGTAATAAATAGAGTAATCTATTTTTGTTTTAGTTTGTATACCACATTCCGTACCTTCTGTAAAGAAATGAAAAGTGTCGCTGTCAGGGGTTGGTTGTTGAAAAAACACCCTTAGACAATAAATAAATAAAGAACAATGCGCGTGACGTAAGCGTCCCGATGCCGGGACACCGACACTTTAAACGCTTTTTCTACCGTCCCGATGCCGGGACACCGACGCGTGACTAGATAAGGTAATTTGCGTTACTAAATATTTTTAACTAAAATATTTACTTGCGTGTATCATGGCTGCCCAACAAAACGTTTTGAGAGTTACGTATGTGACTAACATCTGCGGTTTGTATATGATCTGAAACAAATACAATTATGTACTTTATAAACAAGATTTTGATTCAATACAAAATACAAACAAGGAAAGTTGTTACAAAAATGCACGACATGACAGTATGTCATGGTGTTATTTCAATCTCATAAATGTTTTAAACTTAATCATGAAATCAGCAGCTTGCTGAGGTTAGCAAGATTTTTGCAGTCATGGGATCGCTGTCTTAGTTTTTTCTAAACTTCTACCAGTTTTGCGATATAGTTATTTTCATACAAAACCTACTTGAGCGTACCTATCCAAAACCTTTGCAAAAGATTTATTTTCTGTCTACCCAAATACGACCACGTCTCTGCCTATCGAAATCAATTCAAATGACTTCCCATTCGTCGTCGCAAGGATTCTTCTTTCTCTTCTATATTCGATCCTATTCAATGCTTATCATGTTGAAGAGGTAGGAGCACTTGTTAAACGTCTCACACAACTTTGATGTGTGTGTGTATAATCATTAGAATGTGGCTGTCGTCATATTTTGGTTTTTGAAAAAAGAATTCTATCTAGACTACATAAAGTTTAGTATTTGAACTACATTTGAGACCCGAACGGTTTTTTTAACACTCTAAGGGATATGTATGAATGTACGTATGAGCTGAACATACATGCAGCAGAAAACTACTTTTAAATAAACTTACACAGTATAAAACAAAGTCGCTTCCCGTGTCTGTACGCTTAGATCTTTTGAACTGCGCAACGGATTTTGATGCGGTTTTCGCTATCATTCAGATAATTCTTCCGGATGGTTTGTAGGTACTCACTTATCCCATGCAGGCGTAGCCGCGGGCAATAGATAGTTTTAAATAAAATGATACGAGATTTGGTACACACTTGATAGACGCAGACGTAATTGAAGTATGGCTCTGCGGTGACGTCAAAGAATAAAAGATCCATTTTCAGCGGCAGCGTTTGGAAACGGTGTAATGCTGGCACTACGACGGCGTGCACTAGAAAATGTCAAAAGTGCGTAGTAATATAGCTACGCCATGCAACGATAAAGCATATCATATCGTAGCAAAGACTAACTCCAAACCTAATTTTTGCCTCGTCTGTTTTTATAATCTAAGGTGTCCAATATGACCATCTTCAATAATAATAACAGCACAGTTTTATGTCCCACTACAGTTTGTTAGTAATAACCACACCTTAGCATCTTTATTGTACAGTAGTTTCCCCATGTATATTTCCTTTACCGATTAACATGTAGAGCTTAAACTGGGTTATAACTAATATCATAGACTAGTAAGAATAAAAATCTAAAATGGCATTAAGCTAGATTCTGACTAGTCAATGGTGAAAACGGCTTGCCTCTGGACCTCCATCAGATCTCACTCAAATCGTTTCCTGACAGAGAGGAGCTGAAGCCCCAAAGTGACCTCGTTTGTATGAAAGGGTCCTCTGTCCTAATTAAATTGCAGCCGAGTATATTTGTAATATTTAACAATACACACCCGCAACATCAGAGCTACAGCTGAAAAACAGCCACAAAGACAGCCATCTCGAGAACTTCACAGCCTTCTTCAATATTTCAGTGTGAGCAGGAACGAAGTAATAATTCTTTTCACCAATTATTTGATCTATCAACCTTGATAGGTCGTGACGGTGTAACGCCAGGTCCAGTAGCATGAAAGTCGTCAGCATTTCCGTGAATACGAGATTCACGCTGCGGAAAGAAAGTTTACGAAAAGGTTCTTACAAGAGTTAAGAGTAATAAAGACTTGATTACTGCGAGGAGCCCCGGACTAGTGATGTTCGACTGTACGAAAAGTACAGTCTTGATCACATTTTATTACCGAAAGCCCCGCGGTTTTGTCCGAGTTAAAAAGTATCATTTAAGTTATTCCAGGATATAAACTACAAACTGTACAGTGATACCAAGTTTCCAAAACCCGTTTGAACAACAAACGTTCAAACTTTCGCATTTATTTATATTAGGGATTAAATTAGAGAACATATAAAACTATTTGACAACGTTGCAGGTACCCACGTAAATTTCATATATTGAGCAGGATAGCTTTTTTTTACAGACAGGCAGTTTAATTGATCCACATTATTCGTGAGTAATGAAAATATTCTACGTACCTACTTAAGACGTAAGTAACAGTAAGTAGTATTAAAATAGACAAATAAATAAAAGAAGCTTTTAAAAATAAGTACTGCGTCGTCGAGGTTATTAGGTATGGTTTATAATGAAACGATTTATCTGTACAATAACAAAACTTAAATAAAATATATATTATTGTTTATTAGAATATTTTCATTATATATAATTATAATGTATTGTCTCTTATGTTTTCTGAAAATACGCAAATATTTGTTCGGTGTTCGATAAAATCAGGATTTCCGAATGTCTTTATAGATTCCAGAGTACATAATAATAATAGAGAAATAATATTAATTGTCGTAAAAATATTGTTCATTTGATGCAAACTAAAATATTATAATAATATATTACAGCAAAATTTTCAATTTTTGTAATTTAGGTATTTGTGGTAGGTATTATTATAGATTTCAATAATTAATTTTATACGTACCTTTTTAACCCAAACTAAACATACCTTTTCTGAAGGTTTAAAAAAGCTAAAGTTTCGTAGACAAACAAAATTTACGTAAATTATAAAGAAAGAGGTTCTTTTCATATTAAAATTTATGAGCAGCTTTTTCGACATTTAACTTCTTGGTAACTTTTCCATTAAGCTTCAACAAATAGAATTCATAAGATTTATGGTATTTTATTACATGTAAGAGGGTCTGCGGAAATCGGAATAGGTAATTAAAACTACCCTTCCACATCGGTTAGTTTTTACGCCTGTGCTTTGCAGATAAGCCATTTTGTTTCTTTTATAAATTCTATAATGTTCTGTTTATTATATAAATCTATGCATTTACATAGGGGAAAACTTTACTTACATTCCAACTACTTCTTGAATTTCAGCGTTTTTCGACCTAATCAGTTTTACCACATATAGTATTTGCCCAGCAGTGGGCACGACGTACACCAAAATTCCCACAATGACTCGAGTAAATACAATTAACCAGAATTTGATAGAACTTTTCGGATGCGGAATGTAGAACCATAAACTGAAAAATTTCAGAGCGCTAACCTGTCGAGATATGTGCTGATATAAATCGACCTGATTTGTTGACTTCATTTTGAAATTACTTAAGAAGAAATGATATCTTTTTCCAAGGAATACCAATTTATATTTAAACAAGTACCTAATAAGAGTGATTTAGATTTGTTTAGAGGGTTCCTCAAAATCTTATTTATAAATCGGGTACTTAGTTTCATAGTAGTGGGCCGAGTTCATCAACGGAGATTTACCGCGGATCGAGAATGTTACAGATCATCGCAGTAAAATCTCGTAGAGTTGGCGGCACATTATTGGAGCTCTGGTTTGCACCGGAGCTCATGCAAATCAGAACTTAAATTATGTGCTTCCAATTTAATTTTAATAAAGAGTATGTTAATATTTTTTTATAAATAAAGAGTATGTTAATACATTGATTGTGGTGACTGCTACAAAACACGTATACCTGAAAAACGAATAAAAATTTACACAAAACCATAAATGTTTCTATAGGTTTGAATGTTTGCATAAACCGAGATTTCTTATTGTTTGCGTGCCCCTATATTTTTTACTGAAAAGTAAGTGATTGGACGTGATTGGGCATAATGGCATAATTTGTCCGATTTAAATTTCGATGTTATTATAATAATTGTGCTTAAAAGATACACGGATTGGGTCAATTAAAATGTGCCGGAACATTATTACTACAATGGACTAATAATTATATCATTAAGGCTATCACAGACATTTAAAAATATGTCTGTGATTATGCCATAATTATTATGATGACTGAAATCTTATACGTGACCAAATACCAACAAAGATATTTCTAATTGACGCTCCATAACATCAATATATCTTACACGCACTTGCACGCACACAATATTTGATAATTCGAACAAAATAAGCAATAATTTATCATGAATAATAAGTAACAAATACGCAATGAATGATGAAGCATAATAGATATAATAGAAATCAAATGACCATTCCTTAGAAAACTTTGTTTCGGAAGTGACGTATTAGTTTTGAATATTATTTGGGTTATTTTATACGAGATGCTAACAAAGACCCTCAATTAAATACAAACTCATAAAAGTATTAACAGGTTCATATAATCTACGAGTACCTATATTTATGTACTTATACCACGAAAAATAACTTTGTTTTCTCAGGATTCGAAGTTTTTACGGCTGAGCGCTTGTTGATCTCAGCATAAATGAAAATATAGAAACCAATACAAATGACATCTTAAATCGATTTCGTTTTACCGAGCACCTACGTAATAGCGCCCTATTGGGTTCCGTATCCATCCCATTCTTGACATTTTTCTACGTGACCTCAATATCTTAGCATCTCGAGTGAATAAGTTAATATCAAGCGATTATTGGTCTTCAGGTTCTTATTTTATCAACTTGTATACTTCATTAATACCCATACTACTATTTATATATTTTCGAATCCTAGAAGATAATAAATCTTAACTCCTCCGAGAGCGAATCCAGTTGGTTACTATTGTTACCGCGATAATTTCGTAATACTAACAGAATGCCGGAAGGTGCCAGCCACCAGTTTTCGAGATCGCACCGCGCGCTGTCAGAATACGGTTCACCCACATTACATAGATCCCTGGCGGACCAGCACTGTGCGCTTCTCGCGGTCTTTTTTCCTGCGCTCGTGCAAAATGTAGAATGACCTTCCCTCTGACGCTTTTCCACAGTGCACATATGGGGTCCTTCAAGAAGAGAGCTAAAAGAGCCCTTCAACCAAGGCCGGCAACGCACCAGTACCCCCCGGGTGTTGCAGGTGTCTATAGGCGGCGGTGACCTCTTAACATCAGGAGGCCCGCCTGCTTGTTTCCCCTGTAGCAATAATAATAATAAAAATTTGACACTAAGTATGTGATTTTTACGAATTCGTTAGTCTGATTTCAGTTGATTTGTCGTTATAGAAATATCTACTACGTTTTAAAGGCGACCCAAAATACCTGATGTCTACCTAGTGAGAATAAACTGTTAAGGACCTCGTGGTTCGACTGTCGGACCACGTTGTCGAACCACATGGCCGCACCCACGTCAACTACTGCAGCGATGCAAACGCAATGCAGTCTCTAAAATTCAAATCGTTTTTAATATACAACGGCCGTAAAACAGGTACACCTCATATTTAAAATACAGTAAGTATAGAAATGGATACTTTCGTGTTTACGTTTCAGATCATGTTTACAGTATTCACGATTTGTTTTTGTTGACTTAAATTTCAGGAGGGATCACGTATTTATGTATGTAATCTGATATTTTGTTTTGATCTTCAACCTTCAAGGTTCGTGAAACTTCGGGTCTGAGGTTGCTTAGGGTTGTCTATGTCCTGTATTGACTTGGATAATCTATAGTTTATTTTTTATTCCGGATAAAAGGTGACCCAGACTAAGTCATTGTTTATTCTGATTTAATAAGTTTTTATATTAGTTGTGTAATGTTAGTTCACAATCGAAGCAAAGTTAGTTCACAATCAAAGCAAAAGCTTCACTTTAGCCAGACCAAACTGGAATGGAATGATTCTAATTGTATTAATTATTCTTTAACTTAAGCAGCAATACAACAGCAATCTCTCAACATCTCTATTATTTACAAATCAGATTGTATAAATGCATTTTCATCGCAAATGTTTCCACATATAAAACCCAATTGATTTAGTTGTAAAAGGTCGTATCTGCCAGATTGGAACGGACTACAATTGGAGAGCGGGCACAATGCCAAAAGAGATCGCAGCGTTCCGCCTCTTTATTTTGCAGTCGGCTAACGGCTTAGTGAGCCACAATCTCTCTGCATCCGTTCACCTAGCCCAGTATTTTACTAAGCAAACATAGGTAAAATAGGTAAACTCTCTGAAGGTGCTGCTGTCCCGGTTTGCGTTCAGGTATTTCCAGGTAATATCTGCGAAATAAGTTTGCTATATTTTGAGGATCATTTTGTCTCTATGCCCGGCCCCTTGCATCACACAAAACGACACCAGGATATTAATGACATATACTTAATATATTTATACCTAAGGGACAATTTAGGAAATAGTTATTTGTTATGCAAGGCTGCAAAGTTGGTTATTTTGTGCGAGTACTAGTATTGAAAACTGAGCAAGCGAAGGGTTCTAGGATTATAGGATATGGGAAGGGTTATAAGATATAGAATCCTGAGCGTAGCGAGGGTTTCAAGGTACGAGACGCAAAATAACTTTGCTGCCGAGCGCAACACACAATTTCTCACCTTCTACAAATTAGAAGAAAAGTTTAAAAAAAAATTTTCCACGTGCTGTTTTCCACGCAGATTTCGAATAACAAAGTATACCCTTCCGAGCCGGTGAGGTAAAAAAAAAATACTTCTACTCAGTTTTTTGAACTCTTCGAAAATATAATGACAATTGAACTGTTTGTAAACAAAAAAGTTAAACTGTTTGTTTATAATTAATATACAATCTTTCTCGTAATTGTCCCTTACTTGTTTATTGTGTCGTTAAGTGATTCTAAATGTACTACAATATAGGTATAAAAGATATATACTAGATAGAAAGAAATAACAGTTGTCCCGTGTATAATTTAACCGATCAGCACCAACCTTGCTCGCAAATTCACGATTTGACGGCTAGGCACGAATAGAATAGAAACTATCGAATGTTAATGCGATACACCTATCGTAAAATTTATTGTCCGTACACAAGTTTTGGTCAGTTTACAATCGCTAGATTTATTAAAAGATTTTTACAATTTATCCGGTTCCTATATTTTGAAATCTTTTAGATTATCAACCATAGCGGTTTATCTGATAGGGGACGTAACTCTAAGAATACTTACGACTGTAAAGCTTGATATTTCCTCAACTGATGCCTGTATTGAAATAGTATTAATTAAACACAAGGCAACCATCTCTGAGAAGATCCCTCTAAATCCTGTAGTCATGGCAAGTGCGTCCAACTACCCACCTATTTCGTCAAAAATAAAAATAAAACAAAAGCAATAAAACATTTGCAATGGGAGGCTGTGAAGCACGTCTCTCGACGCTACAGCGCGCCACGACCCACGTCATAATATCCCAGTGAGGCACGGATAAGTAAATAAAATTGAATAATTTACGAGTAGGTTTTACCGTTGGATGTCACAGGCGCGGTGATGCGAGATATCAAATTATGAGAGGCTTGCACATGCGCCGTGGGGCGGCACGCAGTTCGCTTCCAGTCTGCTCGGCGCTCGGACCCCATGTAAACGGGCCGGCTCCCGCGCTATGCGCGAAACTAAACCTCCGAACTCGGACTCTCGATCACAACGATTCAACTATAAAATAACTGTGTAAAAAAACTTTGTTGTCTCAAATTTTATGAAAACATATTCGTTGTTTGTGTCAACAGTTCAAATAAAAAAATAGTTTTCTAGTGTAGTGAGTTGTGAACTTGGTTTGTTTTGGAATGAATTAAGAAAAAATATTAGGTAAGGTCATTTATTTAAATTAATCTTTTATCATGGTAGCCTCCGTAAGCTAAGTAAAACTTAAAATTAAGTATTGTGGGCCGTTGAGAGCCAGTTGGCGGGTACTTTAATGGTTCTTAATTATTAATGACATGTCGGTTAAGTTTTAGGGCCGGACACGTTGTTAATATTTTAGGGTCCATAAAGTCTATTCCCAGTTGTACTTTCAACAGTTTTGTTTTATTAATCCCAAGAACTCAATTATGTACAATACCTATATTTAAATTTTATTATTAAAAAAAAATTGTGACGTTCATTATAAAACATTCATTAAAATGATTATTTTATATTGTTTATTTTAATTATTATTCATTTTCTTTCTTTCGTAGAACATTTTCACACACATTTTATTTTGATTGCATAATATAACAACATAATATGACAACCTGAGTGTGCTAAGTACAGGCTTAAGTACCTATTTAAAAAGGTATTTGTAAAAACATCATACTTTTTAATATATGTAGCAAGAATGTAACTTTCAATAAAATGTTCTGAAAATGTTACATTATTCAAATTATTATAACTATTGAAACTGCAACTAGACGAAAGCCTAAAAAAATGGTACTTAAACAAAAAGATCTCTCTACATATTTTATGGCACTCAGACATATTTAGATCTATGTTGAGGTCTACACTAATGAAGGCATAATTAACCTTAGCCGTGAGGGCATAAAATTTATGTATCCCACGTAGATCCCGCAGCTTTTTTAACCTTTTAAGTCTAAATTTAGATACTTGCAAAACCGTTCTATTTAAGCGTTATTGGGGATGGAGAGTTAGGTAGTTTTATTTAACCCTATAGAACCACGACATAACGGAACGTGCTTACCTAGATGTTAATTCAATTCCATTCTATCGAGTCTTTTTGGTTTACCTCTCAATGTTGGTTTTCTGATATTACAATTTGGTTCTATAATATGACAGTATTTATTTTGCGACCCAAAAAACAAGTTCAAATACTAGACTTATGTGAAGTCTAGACAGAGTTCGTTTTTCAAAAACCAAAATCTGACAGCCACATTCTAATGATTATTGTTAGTTTGATTACAACTAAATTGGATTTGGAAACATAGAGTAAAAAATGAAAAAAAAATTAAAAACTTACTGTCCAAATATCCGAACATCGATCGATAGTAATAAATGTTCTCAAGCTATATCTTTGAATACTATCCCAAGATCTTGATTAAAGCAAATCGTCAACTAAATTTCTTACCTCGAAAATAAATTTAACAAAACTCTCTATACAATAAGGAAATCAGTAAAACTTTATAAATCAGTAATGGAATTTATTCGAAGGGAAATGTTTTCCCGTCGCCTGCTCTGCTTAACGTGGCTGAGCTGAGATGCCCAGCACAATCCGCCTCTGATTGCACAAACGCTTTTTCCTGGACAGAAAAAGCTACGGCCGGATTTAGGTTGCAAAAAAAATGGGCTCAAGTATTTTGCACCTGGCGCTACATTTAATTTAGTTAAGGTTTACGTTCAGAATGAATTTATGAGTGGCAATATGTTAATTTAACCAGCAGCAGCTGTAGTTAAAACTGCAGAGAGAGAGAAAATTATGGTACGATTTATTATACGAAACCATTGCACGAACTAGGTCTTTTATGATACATTTCATTACAATCAAACCAACAGAACAAAATCACTGGAATACAGGTCGCTTGTAATATTGGTAAAGGCGATTCTGCATAAATTCACATAACGTGGAGAAAACCAAGTCTGAAAATTTTATTATTATTTGGATAACTGCACTTTATTTATCAGATGTAAACCTGAGCTTATAAGTATTAGATCCCTAAATTTTAAAAATTATAATAAAGCAAAAGTTAGAACTTAACGCTTAAAAATATTTATGCAATATTTTTTCCTTAAGTGAGTTCAATAATATCGCTAGAATTTCTTTCAAATTAGGTGGGTTATTTAATACTTATTAACCAGAATGTAATATTCGGCAAATATCGGACCACCCTTAAGCCGGCTCTGGTAAATTTACCCAGGGAGTAAAATTTTTACTGCTGCCCTATCCAACGACGCGCGAAAAGCGACCGTTTGTAAAAAGAGGACCATCGATTTTACTGATTCGGATTTTTCTAGTTCTGTCGGCTAAGTCTTTATATAGGGTATCCAGTGGGCCGTAGATGGATAAGTTAGGTATAATAAGTCTGCATACAAGGTATACAACGTATATCTGCGGTTTACATTTTACTGCCTCACTTTATTACATACTTATCTGTTGTCCGCGACTTCATTCGCTTGGGCAAAGTACTTTATTCGATACCGAGTGTCTCTGTAACCGGTCTATTCGAAATAGGTTTCGGATGCAATCTGCTGAAATGTATAATCAAATCGAGTTTTATTTTATTTAGCTTTGACCCTGAGTTATCTTAATTACGTGGTAAAATGTAACATGTATCTACTCAGTTTAGGTACCTACCTACATACTACTACTTCTTACCACTCGTTGAGTTGCAGAAGCGTGGATGAAAAAGAATGAAAAATAAATGCAGAATTCGCCTTCCTATTTTGTATTAGAATTTAAAACAGCAACTGTTTTCCTTTGTTTTGTGTTTAAAATTGTTTCCTTAAAATGTTACACTTTTATTACTATGTATTACAATGAAATCCGAATCGACTTCGTGGTGAAATTACAGACTGTTGAAAAATTCATGTTTTCATTTCAACTGAGCAAGAAACAATTCCAAACGTAATCTTTTCTCGCAAAAGTCGGGGTCAGCTGAGCTCTTCGAAAATGTCACAGAATAAAGCTGTTTCCACGTCGCGCCAGCCCTGTCACAGTTTGATACAAAGACCAACTTTTCCAATATTTTTCCGTATCATAAAGAGGGAAAGTTTCTACATACAGGATTTCGGTTTCGGTCTCTAAGGAGTCCCAGAGCTGATACAGATTCCCTTCCGAGCGATGATTGCACAAACGCGTATGGGAAAAGCTTTAAAAGCGAGCCTTTTGATCAGAAGAGTTGCCTATTCTGCGCATATTTTAAAGGTATTTCTGCTCACATAATACCACCGTTTCGGTAATTTAGAGACAGGCATCTGTCTGACAGTTCAAAGAGCATAGAAAGGTGGTAGAATAAAGCATTATAGGTACTTATAGAGCCGTCGCGTTAGGGGAAAAATTCAGTGTTCAACGTGTGAAGTTTATAGTAGGTACCTTCATCTGATTTACGATTATTTTCTCTTTATGATGCCCGCTTTAAATTTTGTTATGAATTCTAGAAATTGATCACATGTCCGCCATGGTAACACTGAAGTTTCTATAAAACCAGGGAAAAATCCAAGCTTTCTAACTATGCACGTTTTGTTTATTTTAATTTAGGTACATTAAATTGTTGCTTCGCAAAATTAAACTTAGGCATGTAATGCTTTTTGTCTGAACCATAGTGATTAATATGATTACACGCGTTTATAGCATCCGTCTACTGTGTTTATTCATCGTGTTTCGGTAGGAGTTTTGCTATATAGGTAGGTTACCTATACGTTCGCTCCATTCTATATATTTTCCCGTTGTCTCTCGTAGTTTCATCTTGAAGTACCCATTGAATTCAAATGTGTTTTAATAATAATCATGTAGGATTTATGTTTGTTAGTATCATCATCAACAGCCTATTAATGTCCCCACTGCTGGGGCTCAGGCCTACCCTCTCAACGAGGGCGTCCACCACGCTAGCCCAGTGCGGGTTGGTGGACTTCACATGCGCCTAAGAATTTCTTCTTCGGCGTATGCAGGTTTCCTCACGATGTTTTCCTACACATGTTGTTTTGTTAGTATTGTTTCCAATAAATCTACATAGAGATCCTTTGCAAAATAGTGTTTAATACTTGGAAATTAAACTTAGGTATTGTGTAACTAAGCGATGGCTGTTTTGAAAATGTATGTCGATCAGTTGACATGATAATAATGATAAATCTCCGTTAGTTAGTATTTTCAGCATCTGAATACGGCAGTGGATTTACGGGGTAGATACTTTTGTAGAACTAAATGGGACTAAGTCTAATCAGTGACCTCTATCTTCATTTATATTAGACGGAGCCCAAACTTTGTGATTCGCACAGATATCTGATCTTAATGAATGGCACGCCAGTCGATTGGTATAATTTTAGTGTAGACTAGCAGATGTTGTCTCCGGCATTTTAGAAGTGGAATCGCAATAAATAAAATTGGACTTCTTTTCGAGTTCTAAGATGAGACATATACTATTTAATAGTTAACCTTAACGTATGTTTCAGTCTGACAAATACGAAAGTACAAAAAATTTTTTACGTAGGTTGTAAAAATATGTTACTCAGGGTGCTTAATTTACTTACCAAGCTCGGGTCGCAATCTCGGGCGCCCCGTCTAACTTCACGTCTAGGTAATTTAGCATTCAAAATGAGTAAATTTACCGACAATTTTACTTTTCAAATAATTTTCATTACTTACCTATGCGTACCTTTCGTATAATTATCTGTTTTCTACTTCGAACAGCAAACACGTCAATATATCTATTTTAAAAACAGAAATATATGAAAACTGCAAATATGTGTAGCGGTACAAAAACTAAAGATTCCTCCTCAATTTCATAAGCTGGGATGGAGGTAAGGTGAAATTCATCATCATCTGCCCGCAGCATCCACTGCTGGATATAGGACTCCTCCAAAGCGCGCCACTGAAATAGATCTTCAGTACCGCATCTAGTCATTGTCAAACGTCTTATGCCGGGAGGCGACCCACACTTCACCAGTTTTTGATCCTGTCTTTTAAAGAAACTCCGAACATACTCGTAAATCCTTCCAAAGCCCGTTAGGCGACTTTGAGTTTTCGGACTAATCCCACTGTCAGTGTCCACGTTTCGGCGCCGTAGGTCATTACGGGTAGGAATCAGAAATTATCTTGCTCAGATTATCCACTAAGTCCATTCAATATATTCCGTGACGGACAACAGCAACATTCTTTAATTGACCGAGCGAGCGAAGCGAGCGAAGCGTCTACGTTTCGAGACTGGCCAAAAATGCTCTTGTCCGGCTGTCTGTCTGTCTGTCTGTCTGTCTGTCTGTCTGTCTGTAATTCTCTACAGGTCGCATTTTTCAACCGATTTTGACGAAAATTTGGCATATGTATAAATTAATTAAACCTACAAAATGAGTAGAATAAAATTTTGAAAAACATTTTTTTTAGAGTACCTACCATACTCGCAAAGTGGGAGTGAACTTTTTTTTTCTTGTGAATCCCATAGTGTGGGATATCGTTGGATAGGTCTTTCAAAAATATTGCTGGTGTGTGAATACCATTTTTTCGATTTAGGGATCCGTTGGCGAAATAATAAGCTTTAAAGCGGTAATTTTTGTTAGAGTCACGTGTCCCCCCCCCTGCCAGCTAAACGGTTGCTTCTGGAAATGTGAAAAAATTCATGGCAGTAGCATATATAACGTAGTTACAAGGAAAACTATTACGGCTAAGTAGGTTCTATTAGTTTTTGAGTAATAGTGGATCGACTTAAGAAAGTTGAAAAAATAAATTATGTTCATAGAACTGCATACGTAAAATGGAAAATTATTTTTTTCCGCGTGATATCCATGGTGTGGGGTATCGTTGGATGGGTCTTTCAAAATTATCGCGGGTGTGTGATAAACATTTTTCGATTCAGGGATCCGTTTGCGAAATATTAAGCTTTAAAGTGCTAATTTTTGTCACTTTAGTAGGTACTTTTTCTGTTTCCAAAGTTGACTTTTGTTGGTTTCTTTTAGGTTTGGTTTATAAGGGCTGGCGAGGTCTACTGTTCTCACGGAACTACTAGTTAATTATCATGCCATGTCTGTTGTTTTCTGTGTTGTATACAGACTGACAACAGGCCTGATGATAAGCTGTAACCAATACACCTGCAGCCTAAATACAACCCTGAATTGTTCATCCCGCGTGTTTCCCTTCAAACCGAAAGACAGTTATGTCAGCATTGCTGTTTGCTGTCAGACCAGCTTCACTGCAAGGCCGACCTACACCTATTATAGACTACACATACCTATGGAACTATTGTAAGCTGTTTTTAGAGAGCTCGACTGATACATCTCAATGAAAACGTCTGTTTCTGTCAACCGTCCGGATATGGCGTGCGTAGCAAATCCGCACGACACTAAAAACGCACTTACCCGTGACCGCCCGCAGCTCGGCTCACGAGGATATCCTATAATCTTCGGGTAGGCTTAGATACCCGTATAAACCCTGACCGAAATAGCTCAATAACTAAACTTATAAGCGCATAGATGGATAGACGAACAGACATAGTTTTCATCTGACTTACTATATTACTTAGGTATCCATCTGTTGCAAGCACTGGTCCCTGATTCTTAAAGTTTTATGCCCAAGTGGTTAAGTAGATGATTTTTACAAGATAAACGTTAAAAAGTTAGCAAAGCGTACGTCGTACGATGTGAGGGTAGGTACCTTCAATTAAACTTTTCTGAAATATCTCGGAAAACGTATTTTCTCTTGAAATTTTGCATAATATTTATATCTTAATTATAAAAGGCCCCCGGACGAGGTCGAAACATGTCGGACATAAGCCGACAAAATAAATTCACGTACGTATTTCCAAGAAATTTTATAATTAAAAAATTTCAAACTGACATTGTAAGTTCCAGGCATACGTTCAATTTGAATAACGTCCATGTCTAAACGAAAAAGATGTGCCACAAATTAGTATCAAATCTATCTATTAAATACCCATAATATCTATGACTCTGATCTTTTTAAAATAAAATTATTTTGGGCGAAATTCAAATCAAATATTTAAATAGGTAATTTCAGACCCATTGCAATTTGGTCTAAATTCACATTAGACTGTAACTGTAATTATGATAGTGAGAATACTTATAAACACAAAGCTCATGTGTACACTACAATTTTAATTCTAGGACCTTTATGGTTCCACATGACGCAATAAATGAATTACTAAATTACTAATTAAAGTTACATGCGTAACATAACAGCAAAATTATAGTCCTCCTCGCATGTCCGCACACGCAAGCTACAACCGAGTTGATCGCACGAGCGATTTAACTCGGTTCTGTCTGACTGAGAGAACACAGCACTACCCAATCCGATCAAATACGCCCATTACAGTGTTTAGTGGACCATTAGGGAAACTCATCGAGTCGACTTTGATGTTACTATTTCTACAAATTGGTAGTATAACTTTGTAGATAAATATTTCCTTTTAATTGATATTGAATTGCATATTCGTGTGTTGTGTGTTTTGACCAAGAAATATTCAAATGGTCTCTTCGTTTTAACATCTATTCAAAACGTTTCTAAAAGTGGTACAGTATGAAATTTTTGATTATAAAAGAGCATTAAAATCCTTTTACCGAGATAACTAAATCAATGCTCTTACGTTTATCAGAAACTAAGTTTACTCACTTGTTGTCTTTAAAATAAAATGATAGAAGCAAACATTTTGTTTCCTCTTGGGAATACTTTCCTCAATAGAAGAAAAGGAGTAATACTAACTAGGGCTGGTGTAATTGGCACTAGTACAACTTTTTCTTCGTCTACTTTCAAAGCAAATGGAAATAAGTTAAAGTTTCTGTAACTATAAATAAAGGAAACTCAAAGTTCGTCTGTTGCGGGGACCGAGAAGGCCTTGTTTATTATTATTTCTGTACTAAAGAATATTTATTCTTAAACATTAATTTTTTGCCTCAACTACAGATTTTTTCATCAAAACCCGTGATTTAGAAACAAACAAACATAAAAATCTGCGCTTTCGCATCAGGATTATAAATACAGATACAGGTAGATACAGTCACCAACGAAAGAGATGACAATCTTACAGGCGTTAATCGCGTGTAAACTAACTGTAACATATTGGTACAACATGCTAAAACTTTATGTCCTTTATCTTATTAATAAAATAAATGTTTTTGTTACAGGCAAATATGAACTACCACGCAGCCAAACGAAAAGTGAACAAGTGAACTTAAATGTCAGTGAACTAAATAAATACGTAGTGACCTCGCAATATAAGAGGTAAAAAGGTGCGTTCATACTAATAATGTGAAAAAGACAATCGGGATGTGGCTCGTGTCGCTGCTGTGTGTACTTTGTTACTTAGGTAAGTAACTGAGATTATTAATATACAATTAACTGTTGCCCTCGTAAGATAAGTTTTTCCCGTGGATAAATAAAGAAACCTAGAAAATACACAAACACAGTCAAATTTACCGAAATTCCGTAATAAAAATAAAACACTTTTGCGATCTTTCAGACAGATACTAAATTTCGAGGAATGAGGAAGTCGAAATTTCTATTTTATGAATTTTCCAAAAGTGTTTACAGCAGTAGGTACATTCTTAGGTTCGTGATCATTAAGCTTTGTTTACTTAATTATCAAATTCTGATAATCGCAATTATAAATTGCTGTCAAACCAACTGACAGCTTGATAGGCAGTTCGAAATGTTGCCATAACTAATTGTTTTTTGTTGAAGCATATTGAATGAAATAGATTTGTTTTTAATTAAAATTAATATAATTAGGTAAATTAGAATAGATAAGTAAACCGGTTAAACATATAAAGTTTCGAAATACGACATGATTTTAAAATTAATTCAATTCAATACTCTTTATTGCACATTAAAACAAAAATAAAAACAGATACAATAATACAGTAGCTTACATAAGTTCATCTAGGCGGTCTTATCGTTGAAAGCGATTTCTTCCAGACAACCGTTGGGTAGAGAAGATCGTGAATATCAGTGCAGTTAGACAATGAATGCAATATTTTGAGATTTTCACAAAAAGTAAGCTATTTGTAAGTACAAATTTTACAAACAAAAATAAAAACAGATACAATAATACAGTAGCTTACATAAGTTCATCTAGGCGGTCTTATCGGTGAAAGCGATTTCTTCCAGACAACCGTTGGGTAGAGAAGATCGTGAATATCAGTGCAGTTAGACAATGAATGCAATATTTTGAGATTTTCACAAAAAGTAAGCTATTTGTAAGTACAAATTTTACAAATTTACTTATTTAAAGTACCTAATAGTAGTATGTGGATACTGTTTATATATTAGTTTTTCTTCATTATCTCGGAAAAAAACCATTGAAAAATACGTTCGCAATTAAGTAATTAACATTTACAGTCCTTTTTGTGGTCTTAAAAACACATTGTTAAACGGTGGCTACAACAGTTTCATTTACAAACGCTACTGTGTAACTGGCAAAAACAAAAGGTGGCATCCATCGTTTATAAACATGTCAACCACGGTCCCGTGAGGATGGGACTGAGGCGCTTATTGTACTATAGTTCGTTGTCATACCATTTTTTATAACTCAAGACCGTTCCTCACTGTCGTCACACAGTGACAGTTCGTAACTGGCTCGAAAATTGTTATTGTGTGCACTTTCGTGCAAGTGCTCATTATTCTTGACGATATAATCTAGGAAGTAAATGTAGATCAGTTGTCGCCACAACGGGTCGCAAATTCGATTCTCAGTCGTGTAAAAGTCGTGGTTTGTTTAACTGACTAGTATAATAGGTAACTTATTTATTACAATGTGTCAGATTGAATGTGACCACGAGCCAGATACATTAACTGTTATTACGTGCAGATATAGGTCAAGTCAAGTCAAATCAAGTATACTTTTAGCACTACTATAAGCACAAGAAACTTTTAGCACCACTTAATTATTACTCTGTTATACTACGACTATATACTCTTCTTCATTGTCTCTTTCCTCGCAGTCGTCTATTACTTTCCTTGATTTAAGTTGACCCTTAGGAGTGACTTAGGACTTCTAATCTGGGCTTCGCCAAAGATGTTTGGTAGCCAGCTCATTAAAAAGTTGTAATTTTCTGCTCAACAGATCAAAGGCTATTTCAATGTCTTACTTGAGGTTATAATTATCAAAACATGCTTTAATAAAATAGAAAGTTTCAGAACACTCTAGATTGGTTGTCACCTCTTCAGAGAGCATAGATGAAAAGATTGTCACGACGCATGCCTAAATCTCAACAATAAAAGCGAATCATCCATCACTTTAGAAGTTTCCTCATAACTTCCCAGTCTCAACAGGATCAGAGCAGAGTTTTGTCGTTTAACGTAATTTGTATTGCGTTACTTCGTGAAAATTCTGGCAGGCACTCGTTCTACAAGAAAACGTCGTAAAATTTAACACAGCAGATTTTTACTGCAATTTCAAAAACGTTTGGAAACCATTTTGTTTGCGTTGTTTATGAGAGAGCATTTTACGACTGTAAAGTCTTTCCTCATGGAAAATTTAACAAGCCATTTTCGATGCATAGTAAAAACAGCCTGAATCTTTGACACCATTCTAATTTACCCTATAGGCACCAACATTATCTATTTACCACAAGAGCACACGTTAGAGTGTTTTCGGCGAAGTCGCATCACAACAAGGCTCCCCGGATCCGTATGTAATTTGGCAAACGGCCCTATAGTCCGTTCGGAGCGCGGGGCTTAATCGATGGCCGTGCGGCCGCTCAATCGGAAGAATCGGAAACTCAAAACGATTGTGGCAATGCAGGGCGGAAATAACCGCAAAAAGAAAGTACCTACTGCTCCAAATTTTCTTTTTTAGACTATGGAACTCTGAAACTCGGAACCCATAGAAGATTCTTAACTTCAAAATTTTAAGACTTATTGAGTGGTATACGCACAAATGAATTCTAATTTTAGATGTGTGATGTAAATGTTTAGTAAATAAATACTAATTTTCCAAAAAAAATCCCTACACTAGTGAACAGATAGCTTCGTCCTAAGAGTTGATAGTAAAATCAATGGAGTGGCAAAATAAAGATAGGGCATCCCTTGAACGCAGCCCAAAACGAATATCCAGATAAAATAATATATTTTTCTGGCATTTATTTTCTTACTTCACAAATTCTCTTTGTGTTATCGTACATCCAAAATAACAATAACAACTTGTATATAATGTAGAGATGCTAAAGTAATCTTTGAGAGTGGAAAAACGTCCGAACATTAGACGATTAGACAATGTATACTAGAAAAGGTCTTGTACAAAGTATGAAAGAAAAGTCGACAAGCGTGAAGTATGATATTCTGACTATAAAGGCTAAGTTTATTCACATCCGGTACAATTGCTAGAAAGTTTTGTTGTTTATGTAATGTTTTATGCAGCAGATAGTGATGGAAGAACCAATGATCAGATTCATTATCGCTCTTTGGAACCAAGGTCCAGCTGTACACTTGTATACGCTAAGGGTATTGAAGTTGAAAGCGAAAGCCGATGATAATATAACAGTAATAGTTCAAAACTCATATTCAGTTGCCTAAAACTGATGGTCAAGTCTAAAGTGCAGAGACAATTAACGTGTTTATGAAGGGTAGAAAGGTTTACGGCGAAACCTTCGTTTTATTAACAAAACTGGCTGAAGGTCCAACATTAAAAGGCCTATAGATGCTTTAGTAAGTGACCTGGGGCCAAGATGAAAGAGGCACAGCTCTACTGCATTAAAAATGTATCCCGGACACTATCAAGCGAAAACGCTGCATCAAACTTTTATTTATACGTCACTATTCCTAGCTCACGCAATTGCCTATTCAAAGGTCAAACTTCAACCGAACGTGGAATATAAAACTAGGTTATATCCCAGAATAACAAATAGGTACTGTCAGAATAGTAATGCCTAGACATTTTTTATCGGCTAAAAGGTGAATGATTACTATTTCTACTAAAACAGCGGTGTGTGGCACGATTAAGTTTAAGATGTTTACTACAAAAATTTTAAAAATATCCATAAGGGCTTAAACGTTGGTTCTTGGATCTATAGTTAGGTATATTTATGTAGTTTTCAGTCCTGTAGAGATATAGTTATGTTCCGGAATTTATAGTTTCCGAGATTTTAGATAATACGTACATTAATGTGTAAATAAATAAATTAAATTTTATTTCAAATCATAGTCCCTATTTAAAACCGTTTTCTCAACCAATTTTTTTTACTAAGTACAGACAGAATTTATAAAGTACCAAAACTAAATCTCTTTGAAGTTGTTCCAAAAATGTTTGACAACTAGAAAGTTCAATTTAGAAAGGTTCATAAACTCACTTCAAACGAGTGACGAAATCGGCATCGACATTGACATGTTCAAAACGAAAGTCACGAATAGGGAGACCCAATCACACACAAGATTTGATTGTACCCTTCAGATAGCCGAATAAAAATATATAAAAAGACATGTCGTCGATTCGCCACGGGATTTCGTAATGGGATGCGGTGACAGTAATAGTAATAGGAGCAAATGGATGTGTGTGCCAAAGAGTAGGGGGTGGCCTAAGGGACGGACGACGGTCTGCCATTATAAAACTACACACGGTGCGATTATCCGACTGATTTGACTGACCGTCCGACCGAATCATAATTTATGTGTATCGCATGAGACGCGGTTAAATTATGTTCGGTGGTCTTCGGTTTCTTTAACATGACAGGTTGTCAATATTCAATACTATTTACACAGATAGTCCTTTATTGGATTTTGCTCAGATTACACGAAGAATGAAGTTTTTGGTGATAGAAAAAGAAGCTATTCATAGCGCGAAATCCAACACTGTTTTTAACCTATTTGCTTACTCTTTAATTGCGTGCAGCAGATAAACCGCCTTTTTCTTGTAATCTGAGGAATTTAAACTTGCCGAAAATATCCTAAGATTTCCGATATGCCATACTATGTTGCCTAACACATTCTAATACTGTTCCTGTACGACCGAGCTACGATCGGAAACTGTGAGTGGAGTTGCCAACGACGTCAGACCAAATCCGTCTGACTGGGTCGGTCAGACCAGATCTCTTCGTGTGTAGTCCCATTTGGCACTTGCATAGTATGGGATTTGCGGGTGCTTTTTACCCCCGACTAATGGAGATTTGTTTTGATCTCTTTATTAATGTTTATGGCAGGGATGCCCGGATGCTGCTGTTTGATAAGGATGTCATGCATACAGAGTAGCCGCGTTAATGTATCTATTAACATGTTTATGTTTGTAAGTAATTATTTCTGCAATATAAATATCATAACGCTGCATTATGACAACATTCATTTTTGTCATAAAATAAAGGCCTAAGCAATCATTGTTTGCTGCTTTTGTAGCTATTTATGTAGGTAGGTATTGTTTGTCTTGTCTTGATAATTATTAATTTATTTTTCATCACACTTGCTCGTTATGTGGATTATTATATGCATGCATACAGAAACACAATGGCCTATATACACCCGCGGGAGTAATGAAAATCAGTACAATATTATACCCCTAGGGACTATAATGTGTAGTTTTAAAAAACGGCGTTCACTCGAAGGCAAAGAACTTTATAGCAAACAGGTATGACATTCCACACTAAGGAGATTTTAAATCAAACATGGTTTTTTATGTCTTCGAAACTTTTACAAATGGTAATTTAAACATTTACGCTTTAATTAAATGCATTATTTTTTGTGTTTTAAAAATGTTTTAGTTTACTTTGCAATTATTTCATTGAATTTTATTTTGAAATTCGATAAAAACTGGCTGTATGGGCTTTCGGCTTTCGGAGTTTCTAAATGCATTTTTTATCATTATCTGTGGCAGTGTGGACCACCGAATGGCACTGATTGTGCCTTGGAGGCCGTGCTGCGGTTTTATGTGTTCGTGATTATAAACTACGATCTACGATTTGGGCTTAAGAACTTGTTTCCAATTGGCCGTAAAACTACATATGAAAAAAACTTGAAGCTACATTGACAAAGTTGACAATAAAACTATTTTATTAACTACCTGTAGTTGTGACCTATTAGTATAAATAAAGAGAGAAACCAACTTAAAATATGTCTATGTCATGTGAAGAATCCGAGTCTGAAAGTGCAACAACAATATTAACACCTCCGGATAGAGTGAATGCGGCTCAGTTGTTTTGTGAAAAATTGTTACCAGTAAAGTCTAAAGAAAATAGATTTGTTCCCTTGTGTCGTAGGTATTAATTCCTCGCAAATGTGATGAAAAACATTGTGTGCATCACGGGAAGTAAGGGTATTACAAACTCGAGTCATTAAAATCCCTCCGCCTTCGGCGTCGGGCTTCTAACACTCTCGTTAGTAATATCCTACTTACTTCCCTTATTGCACAATGTACTAATTATGTAAATAATACACATTATGTTCATGATGTCAATTAAAGAAATGAATTATTATAGACTGATGATAATACTATACCATACCACCTATACTATGACATCAGGTGTAGTGTGCACATATCGCTTAATTTACGCTTCATTCCAAATAGGTTTCTAAAACTAAACCCTAAAACTAATTTGGATCTCGGCAACAACATATGAACAACAAACTGTTTCTCGCGGCTTCGTCCGCGTAGAAAAGTTTTTTTCCGCGGAACAACTTTTTTCGAGGTTTAAGGCTGCGATCATTAATACCGATCGCCGGTTTAAGGATTTATTCATATTTTTAAGCGGAACCCTAAATAGAAATTTTTACCCTTCTTACTTTACAGTATACTTACCTGACGTGCCACACAAATTTTCAGCCCCTATTTTACAAACCTACTTAGATGTGGAATTTTAAATATTGTTTTTAACGTATATAATGGATCAAATGATATACTTACTTACATCTGAAAATTTATGTGCAATTTTCATCGCTAATGGCAATACAAACTTGTTTACCCTTTCATGTGTAATATTTTGTTTCAGAGACGTAAACACCCCTGACTGAATTTGTTTCAATCACAGCATACTTTCTACGCCGTAATAAAATATGTAGGTATTATATAATATTAATGGGCAGGTAGGCACACAATAAATGTTCTCCAACAACTTCTCAAAGGAGGATATTTTCTCGGCAAACACGCCTGAGGGGCCGCCGCCCGCATTCTGACCCTCCCGCCTTCTCTGCGACCTTTGCATCGTCGCGACACGGTAATACGTATTATGTACATGCCTATCTTGTAATTATAATTAAGGAATGCAACCTTAGGAATATTTGTACACACTTGTTTAGCGGTAGATCTCCCGTACCACTTGTAGTTTGCACAAATATCCTTAACACACCTATAAATAATAAAATGGGGGGAGAGGAGGGTTTGTCTAGACCGTAGGTAACTTATATAACATATAAAATTGTATATAACTTATTAGTCGTGTTGTAAGCTGCTCTTCAATCGTACTTTGGAATATAATGGACTAGACGAGACGAGAGTATCTCAGTAACACAAACATTAAATAAAATGTTTCAAAGAAAACTAATTAAATCTAAGACGTTTTGCACAATTTTTTTTGTAGAAAAAGCGATATCCACC
Source organism: Metalampra italica (assembly GCA_949699065.1). Lineage (NCBI taxonomy): Eukaryota > Metazoa > Arthropoda > Insecta > Lepidoptera > Oecophoridae > Metalampra > Metalampra italica. The sequence continues at coordinate 5,866,285 of OX452987.1, forward strand.
AGGTACTTTAAATAGTTTTGTAAAAAATAATTTCAATAAGAATGTTCAAAGAAAGTTTTGAATTAATTTATTATTTTATTTTATACGTTTATTTAATTAATAAATAGGCATAGAGAAATTTAAACATAAAGGTGGTACAGAAGAACAACAATTAACGACATTTCAGTACCACTTTGGTCTGTGGTTGGTTATTTTCTTTTCTACTTTGTGAACAGATGTCACTAGGTACTGAAACTTTAAATATCATTGTAATTTAAATCACGTCCATTATCGCATTTAACATTAAAGCATGAATTACATGATATTTATTTCAACATTAATTCCAAAGGGGTTAGAAAATATTATTTGGGATACCTACCTAAACTTTTTCTTTCTTTGTGAGTTTTTATTTCAATTAGCACTACTTTGAAGTCAAGTATCTCGCTAAAAAGCACCCTAGGAGATTTTGCCAAGGGAAAGTCTTTGTTTGTAATGATGTCCTCTGTCGATATACAAAGTCTCCAGATTGACCGCGCGAATTGAAAAAAACTCACAAAAAAGAATAGGTATCTCAGGCTTCATACAAAAATGTTGTAACAAATTTCATCGTTATTTAAAATACCTGCTGTGAAATTGATAGGCCAGCGCTACCTTTCAGCGGCGCCAAATAACGAAATTTAGAAGACGGTGGCCCCACGCGGTACATTGATATTATGTAAGGTTTTATGTTAGTAGATTCTGAGGGTGGCTCTAATTACTTTTTAAATTTAGGGAGGCATCATAATGTTTAATCAATTATATTTAATTAGTAGCTGTATGCATGAAGGGAAAAATTAGGGGGCGCGGGCGCCGATCAAAAAGTTTTTAGCTTCATGGTATATGCATTTCGGCTATATACGGTATAGCCATAGGAGTGGTTTCAAGACAAAGCGTATTTCGTACACAGTGTGTGGGTTCCGTCATTACATTTTTAAATAGTTTTCCTGAAACTCTAAGTATATATAATTTGTCTGTAAAAAGTGTCTAGTAAGACTCTAAGAACACTTTTACAAGTATCTAAGGGTAAAATTTGTAACTACTTAGTGAGTTTTACCTCTCACCAGACGATTGTAGTAAGTGCTTAGTTTTATAGTTCTTAGTTGTCACCCAATGGTGACAACTAAAACTATTACAATCATTGGATTGTCAAGGGGATCCTAGTCTAATGGGCTCCCTAAACGATCATTCGGCATGACATGCATTACGTTTAGTGAATTATCATGCTGCATGATGAACCCTCATGCTTTGGTATCAATCCCATAGTACAGTGTAACAACGGCCAGCACGTAGTTTGCATGTATGCACGTAGTTTGCATGTCATTCACGTCAATCACTTCAACTAGACGGTCATGCGTGACAGCACGTAATGCATGTCATGCAGCATGATCGTGTAGGGACCACTTAAGGATTTTAAAATCTTATTAAATCATACGTTATAGAGGTTCTAAAATAACTAAATACCTAAGTCTATCGCCTAAGACTTGAGCCGCAAGCATCGGAGAAGGTGAGCAGATAACTCAATTTCCGCGTTGAGGTGTGATCGATCACACTCCCCTCCCCCTTCTCCCTCCCCCTCTAATGGATCTCACACGAGCACATCTCCGCTGGTACTAACATTGATCGCTCACTTAATTTCCGTAACAATCGGTTGACCACTCACTCTTAAGCTGTTACACTTACTCTTAAGCGACTGAGGATTACTTACTAGTCAAACTTTGTGATTTCTTCGTCTGCGATTTCTTTTGACATACGTATATTTTTACACTGTATTATATTCGGAATAGCTTGATTAGAACGACACGACAGCTGTCACCGTGTAAACCTTATATCTATAACGAACATTTTACATTGAGAGATATGGATTATAGATGTACCAAGTTATCTGTGAAGTGGCAGAATCAGGAACTACGCAGAATGTCATTCGGCCGTCAGCACAAAATATATAGAATAACGGGCATGAAACGATGGCAGAGCCACCCTTCAGTTCACAGATAACTTGGTAAGTCTATACCCTTTAGAGTGTGGCTGTCAAGACTTTACATAAGTCTAGTATTTGATATGTGAATTTGGGCCGATTGGGTTTTTTAACACTCTAAGGGATACGCTGGTGTTTGAACTTTACGTTCGGAACTTTTTGTTCGGATTACTTTAGTGAGTACTAAAGTAATTCGACCGAAAGCAAGAGTCGCGTAATCCATTACCATCTGTCAATGTAAGGTGTTCACTATAATTTAAAGTTTGTACATGTGTCATTCTAATCAATCTATTCATACAAGCTTTTCGGTACCTTATTAATGTGAAGTCTACAAATGCCCAGTAGTTTTTTGTTTGGTACCTTTTCACCTTTCTCACACACCATTGTAGTATATTCTTGATACCTGCCCACTTTTTGGAGAGGTCTTTCAATTTTTGTTATGTGGGTAAATCGCAAAATTGTTACGGTATAATTCATGCCAATTTACATCACTCAACAAAGTATGAGAATGATTATTTAAACATTATTGCGAAATCTAAAAGTTCTAAAGCAAAATGTTTCAAAAAGTGATACTAAATTCCTCTGTAACAGGTCACTGTTACACGCTGCATTTAAATAATCTTTCCCTGATAAAACGTGTTACCTTGTAAACTCAATTTGACTGAATTATCAGGTGATTTACGTATCGGCAGCGGCACACTGTTCCGCCTTTAATTTAATGAATTATGCATAAGTATTATTTAGATGTGAATCTACTGCGCGAAGGGTTACCATGATTCGATGAACTGACGGCAAAGGAAGTTATAATCCAATCAAAGGATTTAGGATGAACGGCATAATTATTACGATAACTTTTTGCTGAGCCCCCGATATTTTCGTGACATAATTGCATGCGCCTTGCCAGCGTCAATGTTTATTTATTTATTTGTAATGTGGGGGTAATGTTTTCCGTGACTATCTTTCCCGTATACGTAACAACGGTTCGTAACTAGCTACGATCTATGTTTTTTTTTGTAGATTGGTAACTCAGGTACAAACGAATAATTCTCTTCTACCTCGTAACTATAAAATCTTATCATTCTTCGTGTTTAAAATGTGTAATCTCTTTGATCTATTTGATTTGATATCGATAATATTTTGATAGTTACGTACGAGGCCTAATGGAATTTTTAGTTTGTAACTGAGTTACCAATATCTTTAAAAAAAATCCTCCTTATCTAGTGCGCGGACGAGGGGTACAAACGTACAAAACACGCGATGTGTACAGCCAAAGTACGCGCGGCTCATTACAGTGGAGTTTTAATATATTTTTAAAATTGAAATTGTTATAATATATTTTTATTGTTGAAATATATAATCACTACTTACTGTTTTTAAAGATTTTTATAAAATTATGTAACAGTTTTATTTCGTTTAATATTTCCCAAAAATTGATAAAAAGTTTCTAACTGAAGATTAGACGTTCTTTATCCGAATACAGAAACTCCTTTTTCTCTTCCAATCCTCATCTAATCCGCGCAATCCGGATATTCCCAAATAAATCCAGTTAGCTGGCCACCCTGTCCCCGAGTGTTTCTAATTGTGACGCCCCGCGCCGTCCGACGTCTTTTGTTCGTAAATTAGAATTCCGTTTATAAATTGTAACGCCCACAAAGCCCGCAGTTTCTTTCCTTATTTCCGAGGCTTTGTACACTTGCTATTTAATTAAATTTAAATGGACTCAAGCAAAATTTCAGTCATTAATCAGATTGTTCATTAAAATTGTTATAGGCTGATAATTGAAACGGCGAATGCTTATTATTTATTTTGGAATAAAACGTAAGATGATACTATACGTAAGATGATGCCTTAATAGGCCTGTGTTAAATAATTTTATTTTCATTTGTTTAATAAAATTAAATTATATACCTAATAATTTCTTATCATAAATGATTTTTTTACCTTGTCTAGCAAACGAAGTGAATCCCCGAATTTGATAAAAAGGGTTGTAATCATCTATTTGATGAGTTTTAGTATAAGACTCCTAAACCACTTTAATCCATTACTGGCCAAATTGATGAATGGATTTGATCATTTTCTTTAAGGTTTTTGCACCAAACTACAATTTGTACTTTTGTACCACACTGAAATCGGTGAATTACACTTTGCAACGTTCCCATTGTAAAGTAAAACATCCATACACGTACACTTTAATGGCAAGTTACGTCATACATGACGTGAACGTAAAATGTACCCTTCTCTTTCCCACAAAGACACACAAACCCTAGCATTATTTATAGAGCAAATATCGGCCAATTTATCGCCTATTACGAATACCCATTAGCCGAAATAAGAAGCCATGAGGAACTAATTCTTATTTATGTTACAAGTATATCAAAATTAGGAGCGGACTAAATTGCTGGGGTCAACTCCATTAATCTAGGAGTGCTTTTGTGCACTGCGCTCGATCAAAATCCGTCAAAATATGGTCCGAAGTACCTACTTAAAATAAATACGAAGAACAATGACATAATGTTTGGTTTATTTACCGAAGTGAAGATATTCGGAGTTCGTGTGACGGAATTTGATTGTAGTGCAACGCTCTTACAAATAAAAAGTTCGGTATATAGCTACGGTCGACTGCTCGTCAGTGGAAACAAAACTCAGTATAAACTGGTCTCTCATAGTATTGAAACTCCTTATTAGGCTAGGCCAGCTCAAGGTCAAAGTTACCACTGACGTGCGGTCAACTGTCCTGTCCTGTCATAGCTACTTATATTTTCAAACCTATATAAACTTTATTTGTAAGAGTACAAGTTAGAATAAAATATAATTTCGGCGTCGATTTATCGGTTGGCAACTCGCTACTACGAAGTCGGTCCGAATTTTGACGGTCGATATTTTGACGAATTTGAATCGGGCGCAGTGCACAAGTGCACTAATTGTGAGTATAATACAGGCGACTTTATTGTTGTGTCGGCCGGTCGTTGAAATTCCAGAATTATATTTTACGATCGCGTCGGGTTTCTACAGTTTTGTCAAATGAGACCTTTTATGAAAACTCTTGTTGATGCGGCAGTTTCGACTTTAGGACAGATGGCTGTTGGCGCAGAAGATTTCTAGAGGCGACACCATGAACTGGCGATGTGTGGGACGTCCTACTTCCCTTACTTGATGGAGCGACGACACCTACATACAAAAGTTAGCCGGAAAAATGAAGAAAGCGAAAGACCTGTTGTGGTTGCAATCACCGAAGATGTTCCTATATCCTGTGGCATAGACACCTGATGATGTTGAAGTATCGCTAATGACCTATGACTTAGGTATATACATAAATAGGTGTTTCGAAATAGTCGTATGTACCTTTAGTGGGAAAACTATTGTATCAGGGAAGGCCTTTTTGGAGTTTGACAGGCTGGGGGCAAAAACTGCACGGGATGGAGCCTATAATAGTTTCCAAAGTACAAGTTTACATTGTATTGTATATCAACAGAGAAGAATAAACCCGCAAAATGGAGCAAGGCCGTCACGCCCGCGCCGCTACCATCTTTTATCTAAAATCTAAAACGAATTTTTCTTTTTTACGTTGCTTGTTATACTGTAAAACGAATATTTTGGATAGATTCGAAAGCGACGGAATGATAAAAATTTTGATATAAGTACTTTGCTTATTTTAATAAGACGAAATGGTGGTGGATAATATACGTGTTTTGCTTCAAAGGAGGCGTCCGGAAAGGACTCGACTGCACGCTCTGAGTCAACCTTGTCTCGAGTCTCGAGGATGCCCCGAGGCTACGTTACAAATGTCGGCTAATATTTGTCGTGCTGAGTGGAAATACGTATAAAAAGGACCTTTTTCTTAGTAAGGAATTTCCTATTGTCGTTAAATTATTTTGGTATGTAGGTATATACATACATAAATATGTATAGGTGGTAGGGTAGGTAGGTAGGTAGGTAGGATGGTAAATAGGGGTAGTACGGTATATAGGTGGGTAGGTCGGCTATCACTTCACTTCGAGGCGTGGCCAAGAATACTAGAGATTCTATGTTTTCCCCTTATCATAAAGTAAGAGTCATTATTATGTTGTTACACTACAAGAATTTATCAGATACTCTTTTTCTCATATAAAATAGACGCCATTGTCAATTTGAACCATCTATCACGGACAGTGTGGAAACACCATTAAGTCATATGACGCTCAGCTCTGAGACCGAACTTATACAGTAAGTAGTTCAACCAATAAAACAAGTTTAATGCAGCTGTTACGGCTCTTCTCCATCCAGCAGGGACACCCAATTCCAGGACTCGGGGCCTGCAATCGATTAAGTTGCTTCTTACAAATGGAGTATACGTACAGATCACGTGAATCTATTTTACAGGTCACCGCGCTCTCACATATTGGAGATTTTTGCAATAAAATATTGCTTATTTACACGACTAAAATAATATGAAAGGTGTAGGTGTTCTTAAGATGCTACACTCAGTGTTTGCGCGTTTAGACATAGAACAAGAGTTAAGTAATATCGAATTTATTATTAAGTAATGTCATTATGATTCATTTACAGTTACTTTTGTAGGGATCAGTAGCATTTGACACACTTTGCTCAAGATGAAAACATAAACAGAACTTTATTTACGTTTTGGAGAACAAAGAAAAACGTTTTTATTCATTTAAATAACTCTGCTGTTATTACCGCCGACACAAGATAAGTAGCTAACTGTCATAAATCAAAATTAAATTTCAGAATGCCGTGATACAAAAAGGCTTTTTTGTAGCTAAAAAAAAGTCTAAACTCTGAAAATGTGGCCTACTAGGACATAAGTTTGTCACGCCTGGGTCTACCGCATAGTGTGAGTGCACTGGCATCATCGTTAATAAGGCTTAAAAGGAGTTGAGCCTTCCATTAGCAGCGCTGTTGCTTTCTCACTGAATGTAATTAATTTGTAACGTACAGTAAACAATATACACATGCCACATATTGTTGCAGTATTAGTTGTTCACTTCAGTTTGCTTGCTCTATGGCACATCTATTGGTGAATTTCTTTTTTTTTGGCGGGATTTTGTCAGAGATGGTTATCTTTTTTGTTTAGCTTTCCTAATAAGAAATGTAAATTGTGGATTTTGGTGTATATCTGTGATAGTTTTTTTAAGCAACAAGTGCCTATAAAAGTGTATATTGTGCGGGTTAGTTAAATAAAAACGCGTACCGACTCTACCGGATTGTTCCAAATTGTTCCTTGTTAAATCTACATTAAACCTACTATCAGTTTAGTGCGGTGTGAGCTACAGTGTGGATCACCGAATGGCGCTAGTTGTGCTCTGGAGACCGTGCTGCGGTTTTATGTATTCGTGATTATAAACCACGATTTAGCCTAAAAGGACTTGTTTCCAATTGGCCGTAAAACTATATAGGTACTTATGTACTTATTAAAAAAAATGTGAATCTTTTCGGAACCAATTTTGGCGTTATTGGAACTCATGTTGGTGCCATCTTCTCTTATTTTAAAGAAGGAGGCTGGTTCACCAGGCCGGCGACACTGCGACCTTACTAGATCTGGAACAACCATACCAGTGGTTAATATAACGTACTTACCTATGAATAAACGGGTCTTCGGAACCAAAGTTTCTCTGTATATAATAAGTAATACCGTAGAATCGATATTCACAAATTGATACATGTGTGGTTAATAAACATGAGTGTTTGAAGTGGTATTATATTCGTATCGTATTTAATTAATGCCATTGTGTCTATAAATTGGATATTTTGATATTTGATTCATGGCGTTTAAAATAAAATTATCATTTAGAATATCAACCCCACTCCTATTTGTGAGTTTGTATGTTTGGTGAAAGGGATTTTGATGAAACTTGGTACAGTGATAGCTTAAATTCTAAATTAAGATTTAAAACACTTTTCACAAATATCACATCCAAACCGGGACCAACTTGTACGCAGTTGCCTGACCCGAATGGGAATCGAACCCACAACCCCTGGCGCTCGAATGCAGTCAATTCTATGTGTAGCTCGTTCACTCAACGAAAGCCCCTGATAGACACTGTTCTATAAATACGTAAACATAGTTACATAAAAGTATGTCTCTCAGAACTAAGATGCGGATTCGTTGATCAGCGCCGTATGGTTATGGACTTGAAGGTTTGAACAAAGTAGTGCACAGAGGGGTGAAATTTAAAATATCCCGGCGCCGTTTTAAATTAAAACCCTCGTATTAAGCTTGTTCTTATGTAATCTAAACTTAACAGATTAGCATAAAGTATTGTCTATCGTGATGCTCCAAGAAAAAAAAGTAGATATTCATTATTGAATTCGTTACGTAGTATTAATAAAAGGCACACTTGACGCAAAACAAGTTTGTATTACCATGTTTCTCGTGACTTGGCAATCTACATCATCATATCAGCCTACAACGTCCGCTGCTGGACAAAGGCCTCCCCTAAGGATCTCCACGACGACCGGTCCTGTGCTAACCTCATCCAGCTGGGTCCCGCAACCTTCACCAGATCGTCGGTCCACTTCGTGGGAGGCCTGCGTACACTGCGTCTTCCGATACGTGGTCGCCACTCGAGAACCTGTCTGCCCCAACGGCCGTCAGTTCTACGAGCGATGTGCCCAGCCCACTGCCACTCAAGCTTCGCAATTCTTTGACCTATGTCGGTGACCCTGGCAATCTACTTCAGAAAAAGAAAAATATGGTTACTTTTATAAGCAAAAGTAGCCGTCCAACATTCAAAATCATAAATTCTCATAAATACCCAAGTCATACCAGGAAAAGAGGCTTTTAAATGCCCTCAACAAATTCGCTGCGTAATGTTTGGAGTTATAGTCCGTAGCCCGAAAGGCCCTAACGTGACGACTTACTCGTACTATTCCCTGAAAGAGATTTCATATTTCGCTAGCAAAAAAGCTTGGGCCTATATTGTACATCAAGTAAACGGGTTCGGGTGACAGCTGTACTTTCTGAAATGACTGTCGATATAAAGGAAAGAAATAAATCCGTCCCTTTTTTTATCAAAATTACGTCTCTTACTATTACCTATCATCGCTTTAATTTAATTTTTCGCGGAATGACTTTCGGCTCACCCTTTGGAAATGCACGGAAATTTCAAAAAAACAATTTCTGTTTGACTGTTCCCGACTGCTCGAGAATCTAAACTAGGTATTATTAATGGTATACTCATAATTAATTATTACATATACCTATTCGCTTTCGTAGTTCAGTGTGCTTGATGTAAGGAAAGGAATAACGACGTGATTTATGTTAATTCATTTCTTTTTTACTTTATTTTAGAGAAGTGTGCCCAAACCATGCCATGCCATTAGGTGTTAGTTTCTTCTTGAAACGTAACATAAGTAGGGATTTTTTTAACCCCGCCACTTTCGTGAAATCACTATTTAGCCGCTTCCTGCGACTTACAAATTATCAGCGAACCAAATTGTTTTGTGCTTTAGTAGCGTACAGTTTGTACAAGCATTTAATAATGATTGGCTTCCTATGACGGCGGCGGCGGGCGGGTGGTTAGGAGGGGGTTGTTACAGGAGGTTCCTATAAAACCCTCTCCTGCGCCTTCCAGCCTTGCTACAACAGAATGTGAATAATTTGTGTCGGGTCCTTATACTTTATGCTGATTTATGTGACCAACTGTCATCATAAATTATAAAACAATAATTGAAAAGTAAATAACTCTAAGCGAAAATATACCGTAATGCCAGAAATTGTATCGTTGTTGTAAAACTGTAGCCTATATTTCTGTCATTATGGCTAGTATTATTTACGTATTTTATGGTATCACTATCATAAATGGGCGTTCACACCTGGGACTTCCAACCCACACATATGACACTGCCATCTCACTCGCTATACCAAAGAATATAATACTATGTAAACTTATCTTATATTAATTATTTCACCTGGCGACACTGCGACCCCACGTACGGAACCTATTGTGACAGCCCCTGTGTTTAGTTGTTGCTTTATCCATGGATTTCTACCAACAGCACTTGCTAAAACTTAGGTTTTACCTTAGTTCGGGTTTTTACAGTACCACATAAACTCATAAAATAAACCTACCAATGAGTTAGGTTATAAGAAAAAATACGACCTAAAAATTATGAAGATAGATGTTACGCGTTTGATTCGTAGTCAATTGGTTAGCGTCGATGTATAAATAAACCTATTTGGCACTCTAAAAGGAAAAAGCAATTCGGTTGGGTTCCCTTTGAAGCGGGGAAAGCCGATTTACGCCGGTCGATTGGTTTTAAGCCGCTATCGGTAGCACCATACAATGCGTTAGTATTTTACTAGCTAGGTAGGTAGTAATATCAATAATATATTACCTCAATAAATAGCCATTTATTTTCAGATTAGGGTCATTGAGGACCATTTACCACGTATACATTATCATAATTATTCTACCACGAAATTTCATTTGAACAGACATATTTAGACTTGAAACCTTGCATGTTTAGTGGACGTAGCTTACCTAACTGCAGTGCAATTCTGTAAAGTACCAGTTAAAACTCGATAATCACATCGCCAAGTCACTACACTTCGCACCCGATCATGAAAGACCTTGATTTCGTATTCTGTAAACAAGTACAAGCCACTAGCGAAGTGAAGTGAGTATCAAATTGTAATGAGAAGAATAGTGAGTGACACATTAGAGAATTTATGTTATCGATGAATCGATTTTATCTTTTCAGCATAATTTGGTAAAATAATGGAGTGAAACTTCAAAATATATGTTTCATTTTGATTAAAATTTCTTAGTCTAGATAAAATAGTGTTTAATCAACTAAAATCAACTTCAAATAATAAATAATGTGATGAATGAGCATGAATGTAATGCAATGCAGAGCTCTTGCCTCCCAATTTAAAAAAACAAAACAAAAATCATAGATATTGTCATGGATTTGTCCTCTATTGAGGATGGGCAAGGGAAGCTTCGTCCATACAGCCCTGTCTTATTTAAAGTATTATTTCTTTATTTATTTAAACTGGCGGCGGTTACAGCACGGCCTCCATAAAAACAGAGCACGACTAGAGTTAGTCGGCGATTTTCAATAAAACCGCAGCACGGCCTCCACGAGGGCACAACTAGTGCCATTCGGTGATCCACACTGCAGGTTCATGTCCGCATTAAACCAATAGTAGGTTTAATGAAGTCTATCAAGTGACATTTTGGAACTATCAGGTAGAGTCGTTTACACGCTTTTATTTAACTATCCCGCTAAATATACATTTTAATAGGCATTTGTTGCATATAAAACTATCACAGATATACACCAAAACCTACCCACAATTCGGTAGAGTCGTTACACGCTTTTATTTAACTAACCCGCACAATATACACTTTCAATATACATTTTTTTGGAAAACTAAACAAAAATGACAACCGTCTCCGACAAAATCCCGCCAAAAAGCCGCTTGGAAAATCTATGTTTTTTTTGCTTTTAGGCGGGATTTTGTCGGAGACTGTTGTCTTTTTATTTAGTTTTCCGAAAAAATGTATATTGAAAGTGTATATTGTGCGGGTTAGTTAAATAAAAGCGTGTAACGACTCTACCGAATTGTTCCAAATAGTCCCTTGTTAAATCGACACAACACCTACTATCAGTTTAGTGCGGCGTTAGCTGCAGTGTGGATCACCAAATGGCCCTAGTTGCCGGAGGCCGTACTGCGGTGTAATGTATTCGTGATTTAAAACTACGATGGCCTTTAGTGACTTGTTTCCAACTGGCCGTTAAACCATTAAAAAAAAAACGAATGACAAGATGGCTGACTTCTGTCTGTCAGCTGTCATTGTCATTTTGTTTGTCAAGATGGCGGCGTAGGCACCCCGTACACGCTAGGTTATGCTGTCAGTTATATCAAGGTTAGGCGGTGAGTGACGGATGAATGATCGTCTAATGCAGTTATTGATGAAAATCTGCAATTCAGTGTTGCCATATATACAGATTTTCGACTACCGATACAGATACCAGATTTTGCCCTACTTTTATACAGATTTTTGTAGTTTAACGTAATCTATGTTAAATATGGTTAAAATAGAAGTAAAGAATAGAATACATGGATTACACGGTGATTTACATTTGGAAATAAGGATTCGTTTTAGTTTTGGGGTGTTTTTTTTATTATTTGTTTGGGTAGGTACTAAATTGTTTTATTATGGCAATCCTAACCGGTGGCGTTTTTTTCTATGAAAAGCCTTCGTTCGAAAAAAGTTCGTTTCAAAAGACTACTACTAATTCATTGGATTTTTAAAAATCAATATACAGATTTTAGAAGATTTCAGTGGATTTTATACAGATTTTTAGACTATCCAATACAGAATTACGGGTTACAGATATGGCAACACTGCAAGTCACTGGTCACTACACTTCGCATCCGATCATGAAAGACCTTGATTCCGCATTATGTAAACAAAACAAGTCAATTGCGAAGTGAAGTGGGTGTCGAATTGTGAATCGTTGCGGTAGGGACTGACACATTACAGAATTTATGTTATCGATGAACCGATTTTATCTTTTCCTGCTTAATTTCGAAAAATTAAGGCATAGATCTTCAAAATAAATGTTTTATTTTGTTTAAAATTTCTTAGTCTAGATAAATGATAGTGCAAATCAACTTTAAACAGTAAATAATGTGATCATTGTAATGTCAAGCATAGAGCTTGTGCCTCCTAAAAATAATAAAAAAAACAATATAAACAAACATAGGTACCTAGTCCAATTTGATTTCAATTTTTTTTTTGATCAGTTTTCCTTTTAATTCTTTGATTTTGGTGTAATTATTGCTTAGTTGTTTTTAATTAAATCTGTATTAGAAAAGGAGCATGCTTTAGTTAATTACCAAATGCGTCCGACAAGCTGATGGAATGCAAAAATTATCATGTCAAGGATTAATTCACTATTTATAGATGAGATGATAAGTCCGCTATTGAAACCTATAAAACGTCGAAGCAAAGGAATTTCGACTCGAATAAAGGTAAAGTTCCTTGCAATAACCTAGGTATGTGACCACTGATAAACAATACATATTTTGTGCACCTACCTATAACTGTTCAATGTATTTTTCAGGTGACTCTTGGCATTTTACCTCGGTCTATGCACAGCGAGCGTGTTCCTCATGACGCCTATACTAAATGTCCAAGAAAATACTGCAGACTGCACTCCAGAAGCATCTCATAATCAGAGACACTCGACCCGGTGGAAGATACAATTGGTGTTTCAAAAGGTCGTTTTAGGTGCATAGTACATAGAGTATTGGGATAAAGAAATATAAAAAGTGGTGATTGTGTACCTAACCTAACTATTATGATGGCGTGTGTTAATAAAACATTGAAATATTTTGTAGAAAATAATGTTTTTTGTTAAAATTTTATAATAAAATTTATTTTATGTTAATATTTTGCAATTGATCACATTCTTATAATTTGTTTATATTTATTTTATTTATTTGATTCACCAACAGTAAGGTAGGTACAGTAAGGTATTATGAATATTATAAGTATGACAGAAAACCAGTATCGAGGAGTGAGTCCATGGAGGCATCCATGGACTGCACTGCACACTCATTCAGTAGAATAGAAACAGTGTTTCGCCAATAGTCTGATAGGTACATTTATTTATCATTATTTATTGTAAGTTAGATGTAACTGAGTGTCAACTGAGCTGAGTAACAAACAATTTTGAGTTTTGCATTTATTACTAGAAATCTAATTAAAAAACCCGACGCGCGCGAGTAGGACTCGCGCCCTGAGGGTTCCCTACAAACTTAATTAAAGAAATAATTAGAAAATCGTTCATTTCATACCTACGCAAAGTTATGTTTGTTGGTACAAGAAAAAAGATTTTAGACAAATTTATGGTTTTCGAATTTTTCCATTACTTGTGCTATAAGACCTTGCTTATTGCTAAATTTCAAGAATCTAGGTCAACCGGAATACCCCATAGGTTTTGATGACCAAGATTCTAAAGAATACGGCAAAATCGGCCATATCTTCTGACATATGCGTTGACTTAGAAGTTTGATTTTTTCACAGCTTTAAGGGACTGCAGACCTGAGTATTTGATATTAATTTCAACTTGATACCTTCAAGCGTTCCTCCTCCTGAGAAAAATGGTCTTGACAGACTGACAACGAAGTGATCCTGTAAGGGTACCTTTTTTCTCTTTTGAGGTACGAAACCCTAAAAATCAATGCAACAACAAAAAATCAGGAGTATTACTTTGAGTAATAGGTATATTAATCAGTCAAACAAAATAATCAATCATATATAAAACTAAGCTAAGTAGGTAGGTACATAAAACATGTCAAAAACTTAATCTGCTATATTGTAATTTTAATTCTATTCTAGTTTAAATTTACAAATTTTATTTAATTTTAATTCACTCTCCTGGCTATATGTAGGCGTCTTCCGTGATATTAGGTCATCAAGCTGCTCTGGTTCCTGAAATTATAAGTACATTTTAAAACAACCTACAAGAAGTTTAAAATACCATTACTTATATTTATTGTCCTTTAAGATGCAAGTCATGAATCAAAAAATTTAGCCACTCCCATGCGCGCGACCAAAGAGATTTGAAACTTCTTGATAGTATAGCAAACTCATATCACCCAAAGGAGTAAAAAGGTTGTTTGCACAGAGGATTTTATTAGGCTCTGGTACACTGTACCCTGTACCTAACCGTAGGTAAAATGGTAATAGAACAATTTTAAAAACACGTATAATACTTACTTTAGGTTTGCTAAAAGCTTACAAAGCCACAAAACTTGCATTTTAAAAGAATTTTCACGTCTCGACAATGATCTCGCTTACAAAACACTAACTTTTAATTTGACAGATACATTCGAGATAGAAGTGCGTAGTGTTGGTCGAAGTGAGCGCGGAATTCCACTTCAGAATGCCACTATAAACGTCATACCATACTAACAAACGTCAAAATCTCACCTGCTGTAGTTCAACTCGCCGCCACGCGCGCAACGGCGGCGCTGTTGTAGAAATCGAGGTCGAGGTCGAAATCGATGTACAAATACGCTTACAGAATAGCACTTTTGACAGATTAATTCGAATATGAAGTGCGTAGTGTTGGTCGAAGTGAACGCGGGATTCCCTTACAGAATGCCACTTTAAACGTCATACCATACTAACAAACGTCAAAATCTCACCTGGCTGTAGTTCAACTCGCCGCCACGCACGCAACTGTAGCGCTGACGTAGAACTCGATTATTGTTGAATTTTATAGAATGCCAATTTGTAATCTCACTGCGGATTCAGGATCGAGTTGTATAAATACGCTTACAGAATAGCACTACTGGGTTTGGCGAAAAAGTATTTAACTATCAGAATAAGTATTTAACTATCAGAATAACGCATAATTTTGTAACTGCCTTGCATCACGTCAGGTTATGAAAAATTTCATACAAATTGTGTATCAAAGACTTTGCAAAATAGATACTTTCTCTCGTTCACCGACGAAGATCGAAGCCTATAATTCCCCACGACGTCCTATAAAAAGGACGGAATCGTCTATTGACTGTCACTTCGCTTGAAAATTGAGATAAAGAGAGAGATATTATTAAAATGTTATTATCCTGGATTTTAATAAAATATCCACGGGACAAGCTCCCGACATGGACTCACGACAGATGCTTTAATAAAGCATAATTTATTTCACGAAACATCTTTCATTGAAAAATACAGCTACTTTGTTAGTGAATAGGGCTTTCAACGTAGTGGATAGTAGCATAATTTTACACGCTCCATTAATTAAGCAGGCCGGGTGTGCTGGAAATACAGGGTGATGGTACGTACATAATAATATAAAAAATGTTTAATAATACTCAGTAAGGTACTAATTTATTATTCTACTAATATTATAAACGCGAAAGTCTGTAAGGATGTTTGGATGTATGTTTATATGATTGTTACTCTTTCACGCAAGAACTACGGAACAAATTTTGATGAAACTTTACAGATAATAATAATATGGATTATACGTCGGAATTATTCATAAAAATACTTACCTCGGGAAAAACTGTTTCCGCGGCAAAAACTTTACTTACCTACCAAAGACGTGTGACCTAGCCTAGGTGGGTTGTATGTACAATTTGCCTAAAACGTTAAATGCCTAAAATGTCTGAATTGTAGAATGCATACATATATGCATTCACAACATATACCTACATAAATATATTTCGAAATGCACATACTTTTTGACTAATTTATTAATATCTTATTCGATCTTTTATCAAATCAATTAATCGCGCTAAACTTGCTTTTTAGTAATCTTGGGAGTCTTGGGTTCGAATACTAAGGGAATTCTTCTATTTTTTGTACATGTTCTGGGGGTCTATTTCTGAAATATAGGAATAATAACAAGAACGTGTTATTTTTAATTTATATTTCTCAAGTTAGTGTAACTAATTTTATCTATCGAACTCTGTTTATATTCCGGGATTCCTCTGACCCATGGATTATTTTGAGCATTAAAGTTTCAACGAGATAATCTAACTTTATAATCGATTGATAACAACAACAATTTGAACGGAATTTAATTATAAATTGTTGGAGGTGACAATTATGAATAGCTGTAAATATTAAAATCTCTTACAATTTAATTACTGTTTTGTGTTCTAAAAACTAATTAAAATGTTGTTTTATATAAATCTTTTGATGGATTCAAAAGATTCCTATAAAACCTGGAGGAGGCTTTCACCCGAGTACCTAGGTGTTCCCTATAAAAATTAATTATTTTTTATATAAAATGTATACTTCAATGACTGGAATAATAATAAAGGCATTTTATTTATAGGAATCTCCATCCGATATTAAAAATCGTCATATACTATAAAACTTAATTTAACTTTACTTACTAAATATTTTTATACTATATTTCTCGTGGTCCTACTAGTAAGACCACGGGGGTATTTTATTTATTAACTTTGTTCGTGATACCTAAACTTAAATAAGAAACAAAATGTTATAAGTGGAGTTCTCTAGAATGGAATTGTCACAATGTTAACCTGTCAGTTATCACACGTCACTAACCTGACATCATAGTGCGCTTTCGCCAGAAAGTTCCCACTTAATTTCGGGAGACCTTCGATCGACAGACTGAAGCTGCTCATTTCTAAGTGAAGAGTGAAATTGACCCGCCCCATCGCGTCGGTGCCTATAATTTTCGCGTTCAAAAAGGAGAGGTTAGTGTTATTGGCAGGTGTCAAAATGATCGACGACATCCGCGCTGGCTAGATGCGAACCGTTCTGGTCGTGAACACTCTGGATAGACTCTCTTGTTTTACAAGGTAAATGAAATACGATGCAAAGCTAGACTTAAATGCAGGTGAGAGAGTAGATTAATAGTTATTTACGCAAACAAAAACGTTTGACCTGACTGACTGATCTATCAACGCACAGCCAAAACTAGAAAGATGAAATATTGGCCATAGGTGACACCGGACTGTTTTATAATGTAAGTATCCGCTTTATGAAAAGATTTTGTTGAAATTTTAACGATTATCTATACCTAATACTGGAAATAGGGGTCTTTGTTCTTTGAAGTCAGAAACATGAAAATTTGAATTACAGCTACTGAGCATAAATAATGTTTCAGGGTTTTTGGATTTTCACATTTTAAGGGTGGGAAACGGGGGGTGACAGTTTGTATAGAATTATCGGTTTTTTAAGGTAGGAACTTAAAAATTGGAGTTGTAGCTCGTCATAAATAAATAATGACGTCACGTGTTTTAGAGTTTTCCGATTTATAGGGAAATGGGAGGTAAAAATATGTGTCTGAGACGCACTCTACCTATCGTATGATATAACAATACCTATATTTCCCGGCAATGTTTTAGGCTGCGCTGGAATATAATAGAGAGTAATAGGTATCTTACATATAACGACTCTATAAATTTTTGATGAAAAGTTATGAAATGATAAAGCCGACTTAATAAGCTCCTTGATAGTATATACATAATTAATACTATAAAGCCCTTTCATTGGCGTTATTAATTAGGTTCTTGTATTTACTTAAACAGCTTATATATATAAGTATTTAAATTAAAGTTACTATTAATTCAAAATGATATTGTACATTATGTCGCTTAATTTACTATATTTATAAAGAACCACTTAATCGTCAGGTTGGACATTTTTCAGATTGCACATTTTTCAGATTGTTTTTCAGATTGGACATTATTCAGTTTGGTCATTTTTCAGTTCGAGCATGGTCGTTGGACATTTTTCAGATTGGACATTATTACAGTAAATCATTCGACTATACATAATATTCGTATGTGTACTGTGAGACTCACATGTGTGGTTCTTTATGTTTTATTTTGGTAATAACAATTATGTGCGTGCTGACACAGTCTGCAGGTTGCTTCAATTTTGTTAAGTTGGTTTATGGAATTTCTCCCAGTAGTATAAATCAATGTCTATCAGTGTCCACTGTTGGACATAGCATGTTTGTGACACCTACCACATCACTCGCAGCATATGCCCTGGGCAGACGTTATTGGAAGTCGCGGTGGCTCCGCATCAGTGGACCAACTGCACATGGCGTTAATAGCTGGGGCCGAGCTAGTTTGAATGATTATACCGATAACTCGCCAGAGCCTCGTTTGTTACATAGCAACCCTGCTACTTGCGCGAGCTAGTGAGGTTGGCATTATAAATTATCTTAAATTAGGGTCAAGCTCCACTAGTCAGCACGCAAATGCAATCGCACCGCGCTGCTCGGCCGGCCGGCCGCCGCGCTCCGCGAATAAACCGACAATGGAGCCGGATAGATAAAAAAATTCGCGCATGCACAGGAGAATAATGAAAAGAATGCATACCATAAACACGACTTTTGTATAGGCGGTGACGACTATTGGAGCTTGACGCTTCTGTGCACCCTACGTTTATTAAAATGAATGAACGAAAACTCCGTGATTATGTACGAAACTTCTACACTCTGTCACATTTCTTTACATTTATTCTGCAGGAATGTCAGCCGGCGGCAACGACATCATCGGCAGCGACGGTGTGACCATCGGCGGCGACGTCACAGAGATGGTGACCGTCGCCGAGAACAGCACGGAGTCGCTGGAGAACCAGGGCCAGCCGTACTTTGACAACGCGACCAAGAGGGAATACACGGCCGCGGTCGGACAACCAGCCTACCTGCACTGTCGTGTCAAGAATTTGTCAGATCGAGCTGTGAGTCGCGCATTTTAGTTTTTTTTAGTTTACAGTCGTGCAGTATAATATAATAGGTGTCAGTCTATAATGCATGAAGACTGAAGTCTTCAACCAGTGCGTCCTACCCATAGACCTACGGCAGGCACCGGAACATTTTGTTTGAATTTTTTTTGCTGATTTTAGCTTGTTAAAAAAGGTTTTTTGATATGCTGTTCATAGCAACAACTAACTTCAAGCATAGTTTGCTAGAATAATCTCTGTTGCCACAGAAATAAACAGCTTATATACCTACTTATTGAGTTTGAAACACACACAGATTGATAACAAAGCGCGAAGAGATAAAGAAAGAGGTTAAAAGTGTATTAATTATATTATCTCAAATGCCAATGAGTCTGCATATAAACTATTTCTTGACAAAATCATGGCGCTGACGATGTCAAGGAGATCAATCCACAATCCTATAGGTGATAGAAGAGATTAATCACGCTGGTCCTAATAACCTATTACGAGAGTTGAGGCGTCTTGCGAGATCGCGAACTTGATTCCAAGCACGTACAGCTGAGTTTTCCTGAACCTTTCGACAATTAAGAAAGCCAGCTTGGCGTACAAATTGTAGAAGAGATACACGAGCACTGTGTAATAGCTCTGCAGTAATAAAATTCAATGCTTACATTCCGCATTGTGAATAAAAAATTATAATTAGGTATTGCATAATTAACTAAACACACTTAAGTAGGAATGTGGTATGTGTGTCATGTACTCCGGCATTGAACATACCAACTTGTACAAATTGTACAACATTTGTCTGTTGTTATAGTGGGAATCGAACCACTGTGGCTCGAGTCCATGACCGAGCGAAATGGTAAAGTTCAACTGCATTAATTGCATTTTTACACACCACGGTAATGTCAACATTTTATTCTCTTAGGTATAAATTTTTATTTTCTCCGCAGTTATTCCGTTTTCGTCGCCTTGTTGCACTTAAAACGTTACTGCTTTACGCCAAATTTTCATAGTCTAATAAAATAACGAACTACCTAATACACCCCTAGAGATCTTTTTCTTAATATTATTAATAGTATTTGTTTAAAAAAATAACGAAATTGAGTTAATTCTTATAGAGCATCTACTACCTTCTTCCTGGGACGTTAACTAAAGCAATTTACAAAACAATTATCGTCTAACCTAAACTATTCTAAAATCCTGCAAAGTTATCTGAGCTATCACGACTAACCTACCACCACTTAATACAGTTGGTTGAAGCACTGTTATCTTAGGCTTAAAGACTCACAAAAGAACTCTTCCATAAAAAAATATCTACTATTACCAACCTAAAGCGAGCCAGGTATAGATTAGTCATTAAATTATGTTTTTATCTGCTGATTAGGTTTTTATGTCAGGGTTTTATGGTAACCGTTTAAAATGAGGAGCATCAAAAACGCATTAGGTAAGCGTTAGTAGTAACTTTTAATGTTTATTACTTACGTAAAAAACCTTAGCACTTTTATCATGTTAATTGTGTAACCAACGTAAGTATAATTAAACTAACAGCTAAGAAGGCATTTTTTTTTAGATTATAGATTAGAGACTAGAGATTTTTTTTATAGAGATTGTATGTACATACAATCTAGTCCAGTTGATGACCAGTCTCTAAACGAGATACCTACCTACTTATTCTTAGAAATTATGAAAAATAGATGAGAAAACGAAAAAAGTGGGTTTAAAACTACTTTAAAACTTTATAAGACTTGTGATAAAAAGCTGTCATTTGATTTTTTATTAATTTGGATGTCATTTTTAACCGACGAAAAAACGGTGGAGGTCCTTATGTAAACCCGTATATTTTTGTAGAAGCAATGCACCGCAAATACTTGCAAATACTGCGTTGATTCAGCGAGTCGAACTAGATATTGGTCGACGACGTAAACATTGTACCTAATGCATTTACTTGCAGTATATTACATTTTATCCTTTAACAATTTTGTTGTAATCAAATTTAATTGACATCCCTAACATAATCAGTTAAATTTCGGCTGAAATGGTTAAACATTTCAGAGCACGTCATATTTGAGTAAACCCGCTTTCCACTGTATCACGGAAAAACTAATTTGTGATACGCACGCTACGCACTGTTGTTTTGTCTTTGTTTAACTCCTATAAAGAGTCAGAGGTAGACGATTATACTTTTACCTACTATAATCCATTCATATTATGACGACCCTGTTCCATTTCAACAAACTGATATACATAAAAGTTTTTTTCCTAGAACTACCTACAACAAAGATACGTGGAGCTTACAATTTTTATAAATATTTGGGCAGTGTTTGTAGAAAGGTGTGAATGGCATTTACAATATACAAAAAACCACTCGCAGTATATTAAAACGTCATACGAGCTTTAAAACGTCATTAGAACTGCGAGTGGTTTTTTTGTATATTGTAAATGCCATTCACACCTTTCTACAAACACTGCCCAATATAGGAGTAAATTCCAAGCCTATATAGGCTTGGGATCTAAAATAGGCTTTCTTTTAGCATATTTTAGCGTGCTGTGACCTACAACATAGCTGCTGGTAAATCACGGTGATAAAAACTTAAAAACTATTGATGTAAATATTATGTACTGCGCATTAAAAATCCAATCGTCTTCTTAAAGTAAACAAGCTGTAGCGAGAGTCCTAGCATGCTACGAACTCGTAGCCCGTAGCAAGCGTAGCAAGCCCGTCATTATTTTTTTCATTATCGTACAGTCGACCGCACGTCAGTGGATACACTTTGACCTTGAGCTAGCCTAGCCTATTAGGGACTTTCAATACTATGAGGGACCAGTTTATACTGGTTTTGTTTCCACTGACGTGCGGTCGACCGTACAAAGTCCCATTTTGCATATTCAGTAAATCAAAAGTAAACGGGTCAACCTCAAAATGACTAATACTCGTGGATCAGTCACATAATCGTGTCGATTAATATTTGTTGGAGTAGTTTTGAGCAACAACAGTTCAAAATTAGTTCAGTTTGCATTCGTTCTTGTTGCGTTCATTGTTATGATGAAATATCTCTCAAGATGCAGTTTAGATAGATCCAGTTTGAAAATCAATGTTTTATGATCTTACAACAATTTTAGTTGTAGTATTAATTCTTATTCTTGCAAACATCGGTACTACCTTGAGAAACAATATTATGCTAGGTAGTTTTTCAACTCAGGTTAATTAGTGAGTGTCTATGCTATTAGGCTACAGGGACAACGGTATCATTGCAACTCATGTGAACATAACTCAACGTACTTCATGATATGAATGTACTCTGTGTCGGCTCAGTATATCCACCAACCTCCCCTTTGCCTCTGTGTTGAAAGGTTTCAAATTCAATAGAAAATGGTGCACGTTTCGCCCGCCGTATACAATACACTTTGACGCGACAGGCCCCGGTTTCTGCCTCATCCAAAACACCATTACGGTCGAGCTATACGTACGCTTTGATCTAGATGTACTGGCAGGCAAAGCTGGGCGGCTCAGTACAGCAAGCGCTTGAATACACAATGATACAGCACGCGGCGCCCCTGCGAATGCGGCTTAACTCTAAATTAACTCGCTATTTACATACTAATCTCACAAAATTACATTGTCTGCTTCGTATGACATATCAAATGTGTTCACGCTAGGCGCTACAGAGAAATATAACGTAATGTTATCACAGGAATTTAATTTTAAGTACATTTACCTAAATCATAACTGGCTTAGTCGAACAATTTATTTGGACAAAACTTGCTATATTACTGTGATTATTATGCGATAGTCCCATTGTCAGTGTGTCTCGAAACAGCTACTCGATCAAGTCATATCCCGAATAGTATCAAATAAGTTTGTGTATCGAAAGCGTAAACAGATTGATTAGACGAGAAAGTCTGGCGACGCTTTCTACCCTCATCCCTCAAACAATTAGGGAAGTTCTAGTTTACGACTGTTAGCCTACGCCGTATTAAGGCGCCGGTACATAGACCCGACCACAAGGACGCTGAGCTCTGATTGGGAAGTGACAAAATAATAGAGCTAAGAAACTTCCGATATGATTCTCCACGGTTCTCAGCGACTTGTATCGCTGGCCAGCCCGTGCGGCAAAAAAAATCACATAGGCCAAGGCATTTTATGCCTTGTGCCGATGGCATGTGTGTAGAATGCTATAATGCCGAGAGGCCGTTACAGCAATGATTCCCATCATTGCTGTAACGGCCTCTAATGACTTAAATATTAAGTTCTAGCTTATCTTTTTAAGAGTATACCAGGAATATGCCAGATTATTTACAAATTCCCCCTACTGGATTTCTTATCGCTTCTTTTCCCGCAAAAGAAGTGCTTGTGGTAAATTCTAACTCACAGTTTACACTTAGAACAGTTGCAAACTAATTCCATTAGAATTATGTACAGATAAGGGTGTAAGGGAGCGCAATGGCATCTGGCGCTCCAAATGCCAACCTCACCTGCACGTGGTACACCCTGCTGGTTGACGGAGGAGGCTCTGGCGAAAGACAATGGCGGTATAACCATTCAAACCTACTAGGCCATAAATATCACGGACCGGCGGGCAGCAGCGCCACCGGTGCGAGGCCTAGTACTGCGATGGCCAACACGTCTGCCCAGCGTGGCCATTATTGGCAAAACTACCCATGAATCACGACCAAATACCACGGCCCCCAGTTTCCGGTAACCCTACTATTTCTGGCTACGGTAGCGGTCTAGGTAACGACTTAAGGAAGGTGGCCGGAAGCGGCTGGATGCAGAGAGCGGAGGACCGGGTGTGGTGGCGTTTGTTGGGGAAGGCCTATGTCCAGCAGTGGACGCTAAAAGTCTGAAATGATGATGATGATGGAACAGTTAAAAACCATAAATTTTTTTTACTTTGACGACTGGAGTATAAGTACATTGTAACGCAAAGACCAGATGCGATTACATACAATGACTGAATGCATTAGGACATATTATGAGACTCCAAAGATAAAAAATATTTCCCTATCGTACCCACTGCGCTACAAAGTAACATAAACAACAAGAATACATGAATATTTTTATCTGTGAGAGAGCATACATAATACATACATTTCATACCATAAAGGCGACATAACACCAGCTGTCTCCCGCTAGAATCGGTCGCAATGGTAATATTTTCGAACGACAATTGAAGTGAACAGAAAATAAAAGCAAAATTACGGCAGCTTTGCATTGTTTGCAAAAAAAATTCAAACATGCTCGGACAGGATCGCTTTGCATTTGAAAATCGACGACGAAGAGAGCCTAGTTTTCGCCATTTAAAATTAAAAAAAACTTCTCCGTGCAGGACTAAATCATTTTTATAATCTTAAAAACTCCTAAGGACCATGGAAAAAGTGCCATACAACCAATTCAACGCCCCGCGACTTCGCTCGCGTTATAACTATGCCTACCTATAGCCTATCACCGTACCAAGTTTCATCAATATCCGTTCAGCCATATGGCGTGATTGAGCAACAAACAAACATAATATTATGTTATGTCTACACTATTGCATTTTTATTTGACCGAGCGAGCGAAGTGTCTCTGTTTCGAGATTTGCCAAAAATGCTTTTGTCCGTCCGGCTGTCAGTCTGTAATTCTCTACAGGTCGCATTTTTCAACCGATTTTGACTAAATTTTAGCATGGGTATAAATTAATCAAGCCAACAAAATGAGTAGAATAAAATTTTGAAAAACATTTTTTAGAGTATATACCATACTCGCAAAGTGGGAGTGAATTATTTTTTTTCTTGTGAATCCCATAGTGTGGGGTATCGTTGGATAGGTCTTTCAAAAATATCGCTGGTGTGTGGAAATCATTTTTCAATTCAAGGGATCTATTAAGTTTATCTACAAGTTTGCGAAATATTAAGCTTTAAAAAAGCAAATTTTTGTCACTTTAGACTTAATCTGTCTCCAACTGCAAAGTTGACTTCTGTTCGTTTCTTTTAGGTTTGGTTTTTATGGGCTGGCGAGGTCTACTGGTCTCACGGAACTACTAGTTTTAGTTGGATTACTCTGGGATTACTTGTTTCTTTTAAAAAATTACATTTTTCTTATTCTTCTTTCGCTCGTGACATAAACAGACGGTACATCATTATCCGGCCGACTGTGGTGTAGCCTAAAGGGATATAATATTTAGTAGGTATCAGAAAACGTTTTAATTCAAGCATATTTCAAATACAAAACACTTTTTTTACTTAAACAGACAGTCACTCGGTCCCATACTGTCTCAAAACTACAGTGAAATGTACGTCAGTAAAATAATGTACTGGATCAGGTCGATCGGCGTTCTGTTGCAATTGGTAATGCCTACACGACGCTGTAAGGCGTCACTGTCCGTCAACGTATCTGACTTACTTAATCTATACTAATAATAAAGAGGTAAAACTGGTGGATAATTTGCATGCCTATCCAAATGATAGCGGGGTGTAAAATACACCTAGCGCCATCTATTAACAAACTTTAAAACTAAGAAAATGGTATGATTAAAACAGGTTAAAAAATTTAATAACATATAAATAGGTAGTACACTTTATAACGCGAATGAAGTCGCGGGGCATCGGCTAGTAAGTTAATAAAGTCACTTAAAACGTACCCAGTACGAGTACTATCAATTCGATAATAGCAAAAGAGCTTAATATCAATAAGCGATGCGCCTAGCGCCTAATTTTATACATGGCAACGATTTTACTCGCATTGAATATAAGGACATTAAATAAATGGTACACATTTAGACAAATGACTTTATAATGACACGAATAATATTTCGTTTGGCAAAAGGGGTTTACCAAAGTCAATAAAAATGATAAATTAGTTGCCTGGGGGAAGCACACAATATTACGTTTCGGTTTAATAATGAATATTATGAAGACACGATTATAGTTAGATAGATAAGTATAGGTTTCCTCTAGGTAGTATGAAATATGTTAGTGGCAACATAATTAAATAAACGAAATATTTCTACTTTCTTTCACATTTTATGCAGTTTTTAAACACTATTTTTATAGTTCTTTATCAATTAAAACCACGGCAATTCCGGCATATAAAACAAATAATGCATTTGACTTTTATATATTACCACTGTTATTAATTTAAAACTAAAGCCAAAGCAAAAGTCGAGCCAAGCACTTTCTTTGGCTCGAAATTTTGCCAAAACCAAAATAAAATAGGCATAAGTACTCGCAGCAAAGCTCACCCAATGACGCCGCCCGTTCCGTATTTGTCATAAATTGGGCGACGCCGCCACCATTATGAACTGGGCAAGTCGTCATATGAAATATTTTTATACAATAAAACAAAATCGCGGGCGCACCGACGACGCTGGCCATGTTCCAACGGCCGCCCGACCCAATTCTGTTTGCTTTATTCCCTGGGACGAACAAGCGACATTTACTATGCCACTTACTAGAACTTGTGCGGAAAATCAAATCCCACGTATGGACTTTGGTCGCCGCGCTGGCAGCCGTAGTCGAACGCCGCATTCGATAAATTGACATCGCATAATAAAACTGGGTGGCGTGCTATGAAGTCAATTTGCTGAGTTAGCAAATCTGAGTATCGATGTGGCGAACGGGTTTCCTTTTTGGAATAGACGCATTGGGCCAGATACGCATAATTTCAAAGCAGTAGAATGCTAATGCGCGATTGGCCAAAACTCAATTACGTTTTCGTAAAAATAAACGCGTTAGATTGACATTTGAGTCATATACGCAATGGCCAAAATAACTCTCAATATTTAAACTTGCTACTGTTACTTAGTCTGTGCTGCCGGTGTACTACCCTAAATTGAGTCTTGTGTACGTAGGTAACAGATCTCAAGCGGTCAGAGTCAAGTCTTTTATATACCAATAGTATCACATCGAGTGTTCGTCATTTGGGTCCTTTACTATTTAATTTATATCTTTTGCGACGTCACATCATGTTTCGAAAGTGCTACGCGCGACAACAAAAATATTGTATGTCATGAGTCCGGTTGTCTAGAGCTACAACATGATCTCGATAGGTTCGCTGCGTACTATAGTCTTATAATGCGCTCTATATAATATTTTTATACCTTATCTATTACATACAATACAGTAGCTAACACGAAGTAGTGACAATATCTGAGACCTCGCAGTGAATGTCTGAGTGCTGTTTACTCCTAGGGTCAAGCTTAGTTTATTAGCATTAGTCACGCACCACACTTTGTTCATACAAAACGCATGTTTCATAGCATCATTTATATCGTATCGGTTTGTTCGTGGTGCAGAGGGAGCCGATGCTGACTGAGCTTGACCCTTATAACGTAAGTCAAAACATAAGAAAAGTAGCTAGGTTATCTTACAACTAAACATATAGGCACATCCCTACGCTACCGAGTCTTTAGTATTGAGTATGAGTATTGAGTCCCACAAGGGGTGGAAGATGGCTTACTGTTCTGGTTTTACTACGGAAAAACCGGCCGTCGCAATGTGCATTGCGTGTCGGCGACAAATTTGTCGCGTTTACCCAAGTTATGGCGACACAGCCAGGGAATTACGACCGTGTGCTTAGGGAGTAAGCTTAGAACTAAATTGTTTTACACATTTAGCAACTGACACTTTGCTTTCTAGCCTTAGATTATTAATGTAAATTATTTGAAGGGTATTATTATTATCGGGTAATACGCGAGCAGTAATTTTCTGATTATCTTGGCTATATACGGCTTTTAGTACTCGTTGAGTCACTCCACGAAAGACAGTTTTAAAAATTATTAAGTCTGATTCTAAAGCTGTTCACTGAAGAGTAACTTTTGTCCTCAGTCGACCTCATTGATCAAATACTTTGGCCGACCCGAAAATTTTACAAATAAAACTAAACTTGTAACATGTTTTTTTACTTGTGCGCTTTTTCCACATTCTTCTATATTATACACGGGTCTTCGTATTCGCGTGTAAGACCCGTTATAACTTATATTATTAACATTGTAAGAAAGCTTATTATAAAATATGACAAAGATGCTTGCCATAATGTTACATCAGCTTCGTACAATCTTTCTTTACAAACAATTTGTTATACAAACTTTATTTTAAAAGATGTGTTGTGGAGGCTTGTTGCACCGCTTATTCTCAGAATCTGCGTGGCTAAACTCCTAGGAAGCGGTGTAAGATAAAAAATGGACGTGTACTCTTAAGCAATAAAATATTTTGGCTTTGACGTTAATGAAGTCCTCGGTGTGAACATTCAACGTTCTCTTAGTATAACGAGATTTTCATTAATTAAATGCCGTGTTTACTCAAACAGAACAATGCTTCATTCCTAAAGCAAACACCGGAATGTAAATCTAATAAGCAATAAGAAGGCGAAATACGATTTTCCCACAAGACAAATTATACTCGTGTGTGCCTCCGAGGGGCCTTAACTAGATAAATGACGTCATTAGAGACCGCAGAAATCAGTGGAACGAGTCAGGAATTGCCGTCATGTACAAATTATTGTGAGCTAGACAATGACGTCATTATGTATCAATTGAGTTCTATGACGGGTCGTGTTGTGGTCATAAAAAAACACGATTTTTTTATCATTTCACTGATCTACATTAATTAACTGGGCTATTCGTACCTAAGGCACGTTACTATCAATTAGTTGCGTTTGAGGAATTTCTACAGCAGCTTGAAAGGCGAGAGATACCCTGTTTCTGATTACACGCATTGCATTTCGATCTAACTAGTCAGGGTAGCGACACAGGTTATTACCTAATGTATTTTTTAATCCGAATAACTGTCATCAAAGTCACACCATGAGTGTAAAGGAAAATGACATCACATTGTAAAGGAAATGTTAATTCCGTCTCTATTGCTTATTGTTTGGTCCTATTCCCGGAATTTCCCCTCGGTCCGTTACGTCTATTTCCCGGAACGTCTATTCCCGGAATGTCCACTTCTTTAAATTAAAAGACGTCTACACTACTTTGTTGCAATGTTTCACGGAAATTACACGTACGAGTACATATACTATTTACTATGCAATGCGCTTGATGCCTGACATGAGATCGTGTTTAAAACTCTCCTGAAACTCGGTTTTACTACTAAATAAATCTCTCCAAACTTCTAAAGACGTGTAAAACTTTGACACTGTGTAATTTAGAGTGGAAGCGGCTGCACTAAGCACACTGCCGCAAGTTTGCGCGCCACTCTACGCTCGGCTGGCGATGCATTTAATTGGGGGCTAGGCGACAGACATTGTTTTACAGCGGAGCGAGCACACGCTACCTACGACGGCGTAGCTCGCCATATAAGTTGCTTCAATAGCCACAATAGCCTCACATACATTAAATAAATACAACACAGACACAGTAAAACTATGCATGCATTAACCTGGTGATACATGTGAAACACCAAGCTATTTAGATATTTTTTTAATTATTTATTTAAGGTCGCTTCAACAAGTGAGTTCATTAGTGACCACGTTAACATTTAATTAAATATGGAACTGTATAGATTGGTTAATTTCAGGAATTTAATTGTTTCAATGTACTTCACATTTTTGGAAAGCTATATTTGTCAATGTTTTTCGCAAATGAATAAATTTTATTTCATTTCACACACAAATACACTCACAACAAAATATTGTAACCTTTTTTCCCCTTTTTTATTTCTATTGAATTTTAATAATAATTTAAATATTGCCGCTCTTTATTCTGAGCTCGGTGGTTACACATTATTAGTTAGTGTTACCAGTATAATTTATTGTGTAATTGCCAACAGGTATCGTGGATCCGTAAACGTGACCTGCACATCTTGACGGTCGGCGTCCATACATACAGCAGCGACGCGCGGTTCGCGGCGCTGCACACGGACGGCGCTAACGACTGGACGCTGCGGGTTGCGCCCGCGCAGCCGCGGGACTCCGGCGCGTACGAGTGCCAGGTCTCCACTGAGCCCAAGATCAGCTTGTCTTTTAGGCTGACGGTTGTAGGTAAGAAATTAACAAGAAGTTGCTACCAAGAAGGTTAAACTTAACCTTATTGGTAGCAATAGAGCACTTAATGCCGCCAGTGTTATGGGCACCTTTGCTCCTTTCGATTTTCAACCGATTTCAAAAAGTAGTAGGTTCTAAATATATTTTTGGAGTATGTTACGCGATATCTTCGACGATTGTGAACCGATTTGAATGATTCTTTTTTATTATTGAATAGGCTATATTTTGAAGGTCGTCTCATTTCAATTTTAAAAAAATATTTCACCTCTAAGAGTGAAAAATTAGGGGTTGAAGTCGTTTTTTTATTATTTGTATTAATAAATATATAATAAAATTTTATTTGTAGTATAATTGTATTATGATATTCTGCCGATAAAGCAAGGAAAAAAGTAGTTCAGTTAGGAATCACTATCTATAACACCAATCACCCCTAACCGAACTTGAGCCTTCCTCAGTTCGGTTGTACAAAGGAACCGAACGACTGAGACAAAATTATGGATCAGTATTACGGTAAAATCCGGCAAAGTTTTTGTGTTTGTATATTAGACAATAAAAATTAAGTTTTGACTTTTGGAAGATATTGGAATACTTTATAAGGCTTCGATAACGAGGCTCTGTTTGTTACCTTAGATACGAACTTGGGAGAACCCACACAATATCAGTTACGAAAGTAGAATTAATGAAATTAGAATTCGTAAGAATAAAATCCCAACTACGTCATCAAAGTACATAATAGCAAAAGAAAATTTGTTTCCAGATATTTTATCTATGCAAAATGCCCGTGTATGCACTAAAAACAGAGCAAAATGAAGTTTAAATATATAGAATCTTGTAGTCGGACCCGGCATGAGAAATGACAATAATTTAAGACCTTCGAAAAAAAAAAACTTTGCCTTACTGTTTTCTCGCAGCAAAAGTTGTTTGTTCGAAATACATATAAATATTGACTTTGACTTTGTTTAGAGTGGGAATCGAACCCACGATTAGTCAACAATGCGTGTCATATCGCGTATATTTATGTAATTAAGTTATTACCACGTCATTATGCGTATAACTACGAGTTTACGAAAAACTGGCTGTTTCCTGCGGCCTCGCCCGCGTTTTATAAGCTATTTCTGACGTTTTTCTTTTTGTTTGGCTACTAAGGCATAGAGGAAATTATATAGTTACTAACGTAACTAAGGGTCGTATAACGTGATAGTACATTTTAGACTTTCGCGCTTTGTATTCATAAAACATAAAACTTATTCGTGTGTAAGACCCGTAAATAATTATATAATTACGTATAACGTGATGTTACAAAAACCTTCCTCAACAATTTGGCCATCAAATGCAAAAAGAATTTTTCAAATCCGACTGGGAGCTCCAGTAAAAAACACTTTAACTTTTTTATATTTTAAAATAGATTTAAGGCAAGTATTGTTTGGTCGCAGTGTCCAAAGCAGAGATCCTGTCGGGGCCGGAGCTGTTCGTGCGCGCCGGCTCGGACATCAACCTCACGTGCATCGCCAGGCACGCGCCCGACCCGCCCAGGTAAACAAACAAACAGCCTTATCATTGAAATATAAGAAAACAAAAAATCGGGCTCACATAAAAGCTCCACAATTTAAAGACGCTCGCTCTCACTGGCTGGTTAGTCTGAACTCTAGTAAGTGTGCAGGAATTTATTTTCGATAAAATAAAGTGTTAAAGTTTATAAATGTTTATTGGAATGAAAAATGTTAATTTTATTGAATTTTTTTAGACGATGCAATGAATTTTCAAATTTTTATTTTTTAATTTTAATGATTTGTGCACCTAAAGGTAAACTATAGAGTGACTGTTGAATTGTTTAATTATTATCTTGACCTTGGTTTAGTTATGCAATAAATATAATATTTTGACTTTGACTGAACATAAATTATCCTTAGATAGCTTATCATCATCATCCGTCTTCCCAACCACCCGGTTCTTGGCCCTCTGCGTCCAGTCGCTCAACCACCTTCTTCAGGTCGTCGGTCGACATTGTGTATACTTACCGCGGTCTTAAGAATTCTTCTCACTTTTGCGACAAATGTGACCTGCTCACCACCACTTCAGCTTGCTAATCCTTTCGGCTATGTCGGTGAACTTAGTTCTTCATCGGATCTCCGTGTGCACGATTCTACACTGTACGTCTGTCATATCTTACAGGACGCACTGATTAAAAACTAGTGGACAGGCGACGCGGACACTTGACTCATAAATACTCTTACAGCGAAACTTTTTTGCTTGTCTCTGTCTGAAAGACTTGAAAACTACTGGACCAAGTGAGCTGAAATTTGGAATACAAGTGGAGTATTATGGATATCTCAGAAAAAAAAACAGAGAAAACTAAAAAATATTCTGTAATCACTAGATAATATTCTGTAATGGCTAGGGAGACAGATTGGTGACAACTTGACACACGCTATGAGAAATAAATATCAAGTTCCAATATCACTAAATCCAAAGAATTGCGTCACAAAGGTAGGTTAAACAAAGCTCTTCTCAATTAGACAACCTTTTATTGCCGCGCCTTTTGATTTTTAATTCAATTGAGGCGCATAAAGGCACGGCTATACAAACAAAACGGAAGAGGTACGAACAAAGCGGTGCAACACAACAATAATACTCCAGGGACGCCATTCCACGAATGGGCTTCCTACACAGATATGAAACTGAATGTTGGTGCAACTAGTCGCTTGGGAACGATGTGATATCGGATTCCTTAGGATCAGGGTCGGTAGAAGGAGGGGCGTTGTTTTTAAATGGAACCCTGACTTTGAAAATGAAATTTTAATGATACAAAAGTATCAGTGATTTTGCGTTCTGTTACTTTTTAGTCAATTTTAAGTTAGTTAACTGTTATAATTATTTGTGAATATGTATCATGTCAGTGAATAAACGTCTATGTTATATCATGATATAAACTAAAGAATTAACATTTAAGGATGTGTAAATAAAATAATAAAATACAAAAATTATTTAGAAAAAAAGATTATTCAAAAATTTTACTATGTATTTGAATACATTTATGTGCCTAATTAGTTTTCATTGCAATTGGCGATATTGTTGACTCGAAAATCACAATATGGACATCAGGGGACCACAATTCCTTAATTCGGTCCTGCATTTTACACAGTCTGCTTTGCGCCACGTAAAACAATTGTCGCTCACAGCAAGAGGCAAGAACTCGAGAGAGAACACCTTTTTGCTCTTTTGATGGCACTCGTAGGCAATAAATGTCGTAGCATTCGTAGCGCTACGCTACGAGAGTGCTACGACGCTGTTAAGCTGATAAATTAGTGCATCCTGAAGTACTTCTTTGAGTTATATTCAGTTAGTTTAGATCACGACAGCATCTTAAACGAACTACAAGATTTAATTCAGTACTCTATATTGCATAATATAAAACACAGATACAATTATAATATATAATAATACCTTACATTAGTGTCTGAGTCTGATTCGATTCAATTTATTGAAGATATCTATCAAACGTCTTATACAAATAACAATCTGAATCTATAGAAAACTGCAATTTAAATGTGTTCGGAGGGTTTGTAGAAGTAATGTAACCATTATTATTAAATCTATTTGCTTTTCAATTTAATTTTGGTAATTAATATTAAATTAACCTTCTCATGCTTTTATATATGAGAACTTATTTCTAGTCCTTCCAAATTCTGGACTCAGTGGATCGGTCGTTTAGTCCGGTACTGAACTACTGAGCCTTCCTTAATCTCAGTAGTTTTATTATTTTTATTTATTAGACTCATCAACAGCTGTTACATTGTTTCATTTACATTTCATCCTAAAAATTACTGACATAATGCACAACTGATTAAAGATGAATACACCATGCACTATATATAACATAATAAACTACTCTAAGACTAACACAACAATCTTATGTTAGGATTAAGTTAACTACAAATTATTATTTTTCTAAATTTAGTAAGTGAATCTGAAAAGATGTGGGTGCGTCCACGTGGTTCGACAACGCGTTGTCGAACCAAGTGGAATATCAAATTCCTGATGGTCCGACATGTCGAACCACGAGGAATCAAAATTCCACTTGGCTCGACTGTCGGACCACGTTGTCGAACCACGTGGACGCACCGGGTATTGTCACTATATTTATTGTACAATGCGTGTATCTACTTTGTAAAGGCGTTCGGTAGTTCTGTCCGGTACTGAGCTACTGAGTCTTCTATAGTCTCAGTCGTTCGGTTGTACAAAACACTTAAATTATGTAGCGTATATTGTCCACCAGCTTCATCTACTGGTACCGCGGCGCGCACGTGGTGAACTATGCGCAGCGCGGCGGCATCAGCGTGGAGACTGAGCAGCGCACGCGCACCAGCCGCCTGCTTATAGCGCGCGCGTCGCCCAGGGACTCGGGGAACTACACCTGCGCGCCGAGCAGCTCAGGTCAGATATAAAAATCAGCCATCTTCTGACTGCGTTGATTCAGAAATTTGATTTTTTCACAGCTTTAAAGGACTGAAAATATAGTATTTGATATTAATTTCAACTTGATACCTCCACGCGTTTGTGAGAAAAACGGTTTTGACAGACAGACTGACAGACGGACAACGGAGTGATCCTATAAGGGTTCCTTTTTTCCTCTTTTGAGGTCGGAACCCTAAAAAACAACGGGATGGAGTGCAATAATGTACCTAAGTTAATTTTTCAGGTATAAGAAAAATAATCAATCGAAATTAAAAGACCAGGGGCCAATCGCGCTAATTCTAAACAATATTATCAAATCCAAACCATAACCAAAAACGTTATGCTGCATGTACACGTTTAAAACCTTTACCAACGCAAACGTGCGGAGCAGGGGTTTGGTTTGCGTTTGTAAACTTTTGACAAACGTGATCAGTACGAGGAGTAAAGCAATTATTGATTTACCGAAACAAGAACGTTAAAATATTGAGTATATTTTTACGTTCATAATATATTTTTTATAGGCTGTATCTACATGTATATTTGTATATTATATTCTCGAGATGATTTCTATATAACCTTTATCTAGCTATTTAAAAGGGTTTTGCCTTATCAGCAAACGTCTTTTGATCCTATTTCTATTTGTACAGTCGCATATCTCTGTGCCTCCATCTACAGCGCGAAATATATTTGTCTTTTTGCACGGCCTTTGCCGAAATCCTGCATAAAACCATCCAAATCCACTATTTGCCCTGCGAGATATTATCGGCTGTTTGTATTTCCTCCTTTTTGCTGATTTATATTTACTGACTTACATATTCTGCGTAAAATCGGGGAATTTACTTGGAGTAAGTGAAAATAAGAGGCGCGGTAGCTCAGTGGGGAGTTCGGGAGTGAAACCGTTTCCTGACACACGGATTTATCGCTGATTGAATCATAAACCTACTTCGCGAGTTCATGGATTTGAGTAGTGAAATACATAAGGTATACATGCTTTCCACTAGAATCCCTGATTTACTTCCCCTTTGGCAGGTGTATGAAAAAATGTTATTTCGACAAGCAATTTTGCAAATTTAATTTGATTGAAATTATTGACAGGGAAAATACCAAAAATATACAAATATTGAAGGAGGAAAAAATATTGAATAACACCAATTAAGAGCCTTTCCCTATGGTGCCAATTTCCTGTATATTCCTACGCTATTAGTAGCTCGACTCGACAAAATCAAATTAAAAAGCGAACAAGCTCCATAATAAATTATGTCTCTCACCCATGACAAAAGGCAAATACAAATAATATTTTGAATTGAAAGCATTATAGATTCTAATTGTAACTTGAAAGTTAGAAATTCTTGCAATGATTAATTATTTTAGTCATTATTTTATTTTTCTTAATTTTATTTAAATGCAGAGGGCCATTTGTTATAATAATATTACCTAATTATTTTATATCAGAAGACAGGTCTTTTAATTCTGAATGATTATTTCTTACACATAGATTACTTTGTTCTATTGTACTTATATTTAACATTCAGATATTATTGAAACATTAACTAGGTACCTATACTATTACATTCTATCCCGTAATACTCAGCATGCAGCCGGAAAATCACAAAATGTTTCCACTAAATGTTTCGGATGCCACAAGCCAAAACTGTAGTCGGTAATCATTGTATTGTTTGTTATTTGTTATCGTTACACAATATGAGTATCATTTCATTAATGTTCTCGGAATTTGCCATCAGAAGAATGTGGACAATCGTCTGTAACAATAACGGAAGAGAATAAGAATCTATTTCTACTTAAATAAGTATATCAAATAAGTTACGATTGCGGAATGGGCGTTGTCACATCTGTCTTTAAGGACACCGTTATCAGTTTATCACACATAATTTAGGTTTTTATTAATAAAATACATTGAATTTAATAATATACCTACAAGTGGTTTTTAAATTAAAAGGGTTTAATATCTAACCAGTATCTACGATATTGAAGAGAATCAATCACTGGCAGTTAGGGTGATGGCAAAACTATGCTTCGTTTGAAACCTACATACAGATCAAGATAAAGCAATTTTTCTATCATAGCTGAATAATCTCCTAGCTCAAAAACGCTAGGTTACAAAACTCACTTACGTACGGAGCCGTACTTTCATAGTCATGAGTCTAATTCCATCATCATATTAGCCTGTAGACGTCCACTGCTGGACAAAGGCCTCCACACCAAAGGAGTCTAATTTATTGTATTTCTTTTAACAGATTCAGCTTCAGTGGTGGTCCACGTGGTGAGCGGTGAACGACCGGCGGCCATGCAAAGCGACGCCGTGAAAGTAGCTCTACATACACCTCAGCTACTTTTATTACTATTCGCAATAAACGAAAGTAGAGCAACCTTCGTCATGTTAACCAAAACCCTAGTGCAATGTCTGTTTTTCTTCAATTATGGGCTGAAATTCAAACAAAATATCATTAGATTCGTCACAAGATGACCGTTGTATACAGGAAAGTAGAAATCAAATGTGAGTGCATACAATGCATAACATTCCAAAACGGCGTTTTAGAATAAGTAAGTAAAACTGACGTAT
This sequence comes from Metalampra italica, assembly GCA_949699065.1. NCBI lineage: Eukaryota > Metazoa > Arthropoda > Insecta > Lepidoptera > Oecophoridae > Metalampra > Metalampra italica. The sequence continues at coordinate 5,903,466 of OX452987.1, forward strand.
AAAAGAAACGAATTATTGTAATAAGGATCACTTTTAGTCATAGACCACCCAACCAAGTGGTCTGTGCTTTTAGTAATGGATGACATTTTTTACCCGCAAATTAAATTAAATTTGATTTTGTATTCAACGGAGTAAGTTGTAGTGTAATATATAGTCTTCTTTCGATATCTTCCACGCCTCTTAAGTAGTTAACTACGTGATCCTTTCAAAATAATATTGATTACAGAAATTCTGTTATTATGTTCCGGTTTGGAGGGTAAAAGAATCTAGGGCACACGGGCATTACAAATGACGAATCCTCAAGGGAGGCAACGCACGCGTAACCTTATGACTGCTGCCCTTAATAATATTCTAAAGGTTACACATCATCATCATATCAGCATGTAGACGTCCACTGCTGGACAAAGGCCTCCCCCAGGGATCTCCACAACGACCGGTTCCGCGCTAACCTCATCCAACTGGGTCCCGCGTCCGTTGGGGCAGAAAATGCTCGAGTGACGACCACGTATCGGTAAACGCAGCGTAGGCAGGCCAAGGTGGACCGACGATCTGGTATCTTTAATAACATAATCGATTCGTAATAAATAAAATATGTTCCCATTTCAGACCATTTCTTTAAAAAAAAATACATCTTCTCTTAATGGTACCTTCGTCGTATCTACCAAGTTGTCGAAGTCATTGTTGTCGAAATTGATTTCTTCAAATAGATTTCATCTTACCTACTTTATTCTAAGAAGCCCCGTTACCTACTGAAGAGACACGATCAATCCAGTATCCAAGGATAGTATTAACGGTGAAAATAAAGATTAGATTGTTTCATAGGAATATTATAGATAGATAGGGTCATTATAATATCATCCTATTGTTCTAATACAATATCCATCAAACACAGATGTAACCTTCCATAATACCTTTCATGGAAATAACGTTGTAAATAGAAGACTCTTTTTTATAAATAAACTTTTCTGCAGTAATGTAAATTGGAAAGAAATAGCCATCGATGTTAATTGTTTATCGTAATGTAATTAATTACCAGAATAATGATTCATCGTCCTTATGGACAAATAGACTGTAAAAATGTTAAGTTCTAATTGTAAATCCTTTTGTAAATAAAATGTTTTATGTGTTATTTACATAAGATTTTTATTTCAGGTACTTATTAATCTGGCTTAAACGAATTATAAATTAACTTATTACAACTAAACTATGTACAGTAATATCCCATATACATACCTATGGGATACTTCTGCCCAGGATAAACTTAAATAGCTCCTAACGGATGCAAAAATTAGTTATACAAAATGGCTAAAAATGTTTCGCTGTCTCGTCTCGCTATTTCGTAGTTGATGCATATTGGCCGTGTGGACATAGAAACGTTTCAATTCGATTATGCTGCTCAGCCAAAGACGCGGGTAACAGCTAGTAAGTACCTGTATTATTTAAAACGAAGTACCTCCAAGAAATTGTACCCACAGCAAAATGTACCTATAACAGCGCTCAAACAATTTAATTTAATTACCATTCAAAGCATTGTGAAGTCTCTCTTTTGTTAACAAGATTCCTTGAAACGATTTGGGTATCTACGGTTGTATCAATAGTACATTGTGCAATACGGGTAGTAAGTAGGATTACTAACGAAAGTCTGTTTTTTTAATGACTCGAGTTTCTAATACCCTTACTACCCGTCATGCACACAATGTTTTTCATCACATTTGCGAGGAAAAATACCTACAACACAAGGGAACAAATCTATTTTCTTTGACGGTGATGAAAACTGTGATGAAAACGTTATTTTCGTAATTGTGTACGCCATAGTAAGTACTCGTAAGAAGCCTAGCGTCAGAGTTCGATTGTTTTGTCCTGTACCGAAGTTCTGAGACTCCTCAACATTAAAGGCTCAGTATTTCGTTAGGGATTAATCCTACTAATATGATGAAGGCGAAAGATTATAAGGATGTTTGAGACTATGTGAGAATGTTTGTTACTCTTTCACGCTGTAACGGCTATACCGATTTTGATGAAACTTGGTACAGTGATGCTTATATCCTGGAATATAAAATATTACTTTTTACCGTGGTAAACTGTTGCCGCGGGAAAATACTTATTCCACACGGAAAAAGCCACGGGCAACCGCTAGTATCTATATATAGGTAGCTGATCATCTTTATCAAGCTACTGACCCCCTTAATCTCAGCAGTTCGGTTGAGTATAAAAGAAAAGAAAACCAAATTGCTGAGACTAAAAAAGGATCAGAAAATTGGTACTGGACAAACAACCGAACTAATGGGATTAAACCTTCGTAAGCACTATAAAAAAATTAATAACATTTAGTTTGCTAAGAATTGTAGGTAGATATTACACACAAAGTATTCTAATAACGAATATCAAAAAGAGAACAACATCACAAAGAAACTTGCAGACGCTAGAGAATAATTTCTGAGAAGTATTCAAAATATACATTAAGACTCACTAGGCTGTAATATTTTATTTAGGAATTTATATGGGATTGAAGAGAAAGGTCATGAATGAAGAACTGGATTCACGTCGCAGTTATAACTTGGTTAAATCTTCGAGTCTTGACCTGCTTTCCGCGACACAGATCAATAGAAGATACACGCGTCGGTTTATATTGGAAGGCTATATTGATAAATAAATAGCCTAATGCCAAAACAAATAATAGAAAAGAAATATATCCGATTGCTATTGCTGACTGACTCTCTGACCTTTATATCTCTGAATAAACATTACATTTTGCGGAAGTGGGTTTTTATTTTATGCTGTGATACACATCATATTTTGTAAACACGACGTGGTGAAACACAAACGAAACCCCAGTATTTTCCAAACGAATTGCCGCACCTAAAATATTTCTCGGAGCTATAGCGTAGCTTCTGTTCATTTATTACTAGCAGACGCCTCTCGACTTCGTTCGCGTTAAAATATCATGTCATTCTAGGATATAAGCTATTAGTGTTTCAAGTTTCATCAAAATCCGTTCAGCCGTTACACCATGATTGAGCAACAAACTCTAAATTCACGAACATAAGGTTTATTAATATAATAATATATATAATATTATTTTACAGCCTGATATAAATACATATTTAGTTAATTGTTGTAGGTATATACCAAATTTTTTTTACCGTTAATAAAATACTCAGTCGTTATAAAATAATTTTGATTCAAAATATATTTAACTATTTTTTACTTCTCATGACCTAAAAGTACGTATTTATTAGCACACATTTACCCGGTATAGGCAAGATATTGATAAGTCAAGCCTAGGTCACAATAACTTAACTAATTGATGGAAATTACCTTGCCTTACTCATATTTCTGTAGGATTTTCAATTTGAAATCCTAAGAAAAAGTATAGACCACCTGCGAAATATTTCGACAATAAATCCGAACGACATTGTTCACTTTATCGACCTGAGTAGCGACATAATTACGTACTTTTCATTTTTCCGCCCTTATTGTTTTACTCTGACAAAATTATTTGCTGAGGACTTCACCTAACTCCCGGCGTTCTTTATCAAAATTGTTTATACCAAAAGCCAATTCACAGGTTCGTAACGGTCCCAAATTACCCTTTAATTAAAATTATGCCAAAAATTTACGTCATTATTTTGTCGCTCTTTGTGATTGCGACCCTTTGGCTTCACCGCCCCTGCCCTTATCTCTACCGGTGGAGGGACCAAAGGAAAAATGTTACAAATGTTTGATCCTGTGTAATTTTATAAAATTACCCGTTTACAAAAACGAAATCATGTTCTTTTGTTAAGTCAAGGAACAAATTTGTCCGTCAAAGGAAGGTAGGTAATCGTGATACAATACCAAATAATACGTAATCTTTACCTGAAATAAAATAAAATGAATTTTGGAGCTTAGATGAAAGCCAAAAGTAGGAAGATACGGCACACTCTTACATTAAGTAAAGGAAAACTAGACTCGATACACGGCTACATACATCAGACTCAAAAAGCTGAAATCAAAGTTGTGGTTGTACAATCACCAGTAGGTATAACGAGTTCCACTAAATAGTAATAACGAGGGAATATAAAATGTAAACAACATGCTATCAAACCACCGGCCGTTACGTGCTATAGGTACCTTTTCAGTAAGGTCATTTTCAGTAAGCAGCTTATCTTCCTTTTTGGTTTAATCTAAATTGGTATTATACCTATCTGAAATAAAGAAAAATAAATTATTAAGTCGATGTCCAGCAAAGGATGTACTATGGACATCTACAATGGCATAGGTATAAGTCCATCAATCCATTGCTTTGAAAGGTTATTTTCCAGATCAATAGTCAAATAGGTACTTACATGATATTCTTTTGAATTGTTATGAAATGATGAAGTATTCTAGCAAAAGATATTGCCAAACTTTAGTCTTTATTAAACCAACATGCATATTATCAAACTTGCAGATTTATTAAAGCTGTAACTAATAAAGGAACGGTATTTCTCGTATATTGTACGTTATTCAGCGAAGTGAATAAAGTAGTTTATTTTTATACTCAAATATAGCTTCACCTACCTTCGACCTTAACTTGAGTAAATTGAAACGTAAGGAAGGTCAATTTCTAGCTTGGCCTAATGACTTTTCGGGTGGCGTAGGAACAATAATTTATCGTTCAGGACTTACTAAAGGGAAACAGCGTGAGAAAACGCGCACGCCTCTTGGGAGAAATTGCCTCGGAGGAAGACAAAAAGCTGGCTTCTAATGGAGATGGAACTTCCACGTTAAGTAGTGCGAACAAGTTATTTTGTTAGTAGAAAAATATTGACCCTGTTCATTGAAAACATCCTAAGCGACACACACAAAATATTCAATTCCACACCTAATTTTAAGACTATTTCATATTTTTGTCGCTTGAGATGTTTTGCCTGAACAGGATCGATATTGTAAACATAAAAGTGTGTGTAGATTTATATGAGTAAGTGGATTTCTTCCCACGACCTAAACTTTGTCTTATTATATAGGTGTCTTGTCATTCTTGTGATGTTTCTAAATGTTTTAATTTTACGAAAGTCTAGGAAAGACTCGTGTACTTTGGGCAGTTGCAGCATTTGATGTTAGCGACAAGCTGCTTATTTACACTATCACTGAATATATAATATATCATTAACAGCCTATTAACATGTCCCCACTGCTGGGGCTCAGGCCTACCCTCTCAACGAGGGCGTTCGGGCTATAGTCCACCACGCTAGCCCAGTGCGGGTTGGTGGACTTCACATGCGCCTAAGAATTTCTTCTTCGGCGTATGCAGGTTTCCTCACCGTTTGAGAGCAGTCAGTAAATGTACTCAAGTTTCGAGAAAAAACCCATTGGTACATGGCCCAGCCGGGGATCGAACTCCGGACCTTTCGATATGATATAATATAATAAGATAGATAAAAAAAAAAGATAGATATAATATATAAAGACTGATAATTGACCGAGCGAGCGAAGCGAGCGAAGCGTCTACGTTTCGAGACTGGCCAAAAATGCTCTTGTCCGGCTGTCTGTCTGTCTGTCTGTCTGTCTATCTGTAATTCTCTACAGGTCGCATTTTTCAACCGATTTTGACGAAAATTTGGCATATGTATAAATTAATTAAACCTACAAAATGAGTAGAATAAAATTTTGAAAAACATTTTTTTTAGAGTACCTACCATACTCGCAAAGTGGGAGTGAACTTTTTTTTTCTTGTGAATCCCATAGTGTGGGATATCGTTGGATAGGTCTTTCAAAAATATTGCTGGTGTGTGAATACCATTTTTTCGATTTAGGGATCCGTTGGCGAAATATTAAGCTTTAAAGCGGTAATTTTTGTTAGAGTCACGTGTCCCCCCCCCCTGCCAGCTAAACGGTTGCTTCTGGAAATGTGAAAAAATTCATGGCAGTAGCATATATAACGTAGTTACAAGGAAAACTATGACGGCTAAGTAGGTTCTATTAGTTTTTGAGTAATAGTGGATCGACTTTTGAAAGAAGTTGAAAAAATAAATTATGTTCATAGAACTGCATACGTAAAATGGAAAATTATTTTTTTCCGCGTGATATCCATGGTGTGGGGTATCGTTGGATGGGTCTTTCAAAAATATCGCGGGTGTGTGATAAACATTTTTCGATTCAGGGATCCGTTTGCGAAATATTAAGCTTTAAAGTGCTAATTTTTGTCACTTTAGTAGGTACTTTTTCTGTTTCCAAAGTTGACTTTTGTTGGTTTCTTTTAGGTTTGGTTTATAAGGGCTGGCGAGGTCTACTGTTCTCACGGAACTACTAGTAATATTAGCCTGCCAATAGAGCTGCAAACAAATAGAGGTATTGTTTATCTATGCACATGCCTCGAAGCGGTTACTCCAAAAAAGCACTGTTATTTAATTGAGGTACCTAATAATTATTCCTCTACCACCTATCTAGGATCATGGATACATTATAATGGGCTACCCATTAGAATGGATTGACCATCGATAGGGATTCAATAAGTCAGAAAAGGGAGGCTCAATTACGATGTAATCAGATTTTTGTTAGGGAAGCCTTAGGGAGTGAACATAATGTAACTTCCTATCATTTATCCCTGATTAGTACTTAATTACACAAGGGAAACGTAGACAGTTGGACTCTATTGTCCGATGTAAAGGGTACCATTTACTTGAAGTGTTTCGATGAGTGGAATATTACAAGGATAGCTCCTTATATAGAGAAACGAACTTATGCTCATGGAAATTGAAAGTATTACAATTAAATAGTTGCGTTGTAATGTCTGATAAATTTAAAACTTTTGAGATGACTATCGATGGAGCGCGTAGTAGCATAAGACAGGCATCTAGCACTCGATAGTAAGAAGCCATGAGATTGTTAATTGGTCCTTGTATAACCTCCTATAAAATTCAGTGCATCTTTTAACCAGTTTTATTTTAAAAATCGCCTCCTCCTCTTCATCAAAACCCCTGAAGGAACCTGACCTGATGCACACCACAACACCTGGTCCACCGCGTGCCTCAATATGATATATTGAATTTGCGCCGATAGTTTTTCTGTGCAAGTCGTCTTTTATACGCGCTCACTGACCACTAAATCACGCGGAAATTTTCCTCAGCCTATTGTTTTCGCCGTAACATTTATTTGCACTTAGCTCTAAGTGCCAAGTTTCCAACAGTGAAAGTATTTTTCTCTCGGAGGCCTGTAATCGTGAGTGCCAGTCAGAATGATGTATCTCCCGCTTGCCTCGAGCCGACGACGACGACGCAATGTTAATGGAATAATAAATTCAATACAAATATTTGGCCACCCCTAATGAGGCACACCGTGCAGGCATCGAATATTTATGAGATTTTCCATTATTAATGAGTAGTCCATCAAAGAACTGTTAGAGACACCTGCGCTAATACGCCACGTTCACGTTGGAATATCGAAAGCATCATAATTAGGGCGTATCTACATTGTGTATTCTGTAGTACATACATTTGACGCTATAAATTTTGTAAGCTGTATGAATTAGTATTATCAGCAAGTCGATATCTGCCGCCGAAGATAGATATTCTATTGTTATATTAATCTCAACTATCATTGTCAGGCAGCCGAGACGCGAAAACACCCCATGAAAACTCTTTTGTCAAATTCAGTCGGTACTTAGACTTTTTCTAAATAATTTTATGGCCTTTATTTTAGGACTTCTGCAAACATTGTCGCCATGATACAATCAGCGGCCATCCTATTGGGGAGGCGGATTTGAAAAAAGTCTTCAAATAACAATGTTCGTGGGACTGAGCAGCATTATACCAACAAGTTATATGTCGCTTGCTCAACCCGTGGAGAGGGGTTATGACGTTACAAAGGTGATGGCCATGCAAAGAAAAAAATATTTAAATATATCATGTGGGGTATTCAATGAAAGGGCTTTGTGAGTAAATTATAATATAATATAATTATATTATTTAAAAGAAAGGAAGAAAGAAAGAGTACACTTTATTGACACCATTGCATCATCTAAATTTTTATTTGTATTACAAATTATATCAAATGACTCAGGATATCCTCTATATACCTAGCATCGAATAATTTACCATATATATTAAATCATTAACGGCATGTATGTTTCTAGCTACGGAAAAATAAGTTTTGCTATAAAAGTATTGTAAGAGGTTCCCGAGTAATTATAAATAAACCTTGTAAGACTATTAACCAAACGGCCTGAGCAGTCTATCAACTCGAATTTTTTTTTCCGGATCTAACCGTCACTAACGTAACGTTTTCCGATACTAACAGTCTAACAAAACGGAACAAACGGCTATTTATACCTTCCTTTCAAGATTTAGTCTAACTATAAGGATACGATAAAACCCTAAAGTTATGCTTAGCTGAAAAAACGTAACAAAAATAAAGAATACGAAATACTTTTTATACGCAAACCGAACCCTGATAAATAAAGGTCGATGGGCTTAGTTACGCCCTAATTTCAGACCCTCCTCCGACTGGTGCAAAAAGCCAATCAGTCGAAATAAGCGAAGTACGACGAGTACATACTTAAGTCAATATTTTATTTTTTGAAATACAGAGAAACACAAACGGTAATGCATAATTTTCGTTAAGTAACAACATTAGTAGTAACATAAAATTAAATATGTAAGTACATCCCAAAAACATGTTCAGCATTTATGTAAATCAATAATAATTATGTACCCCCCTACAGGGTTACGAAAAGGAAAAAGAAAAACACACACACAAAAATTGAGTCAATTATAATTATTTTTTTTTTATTTCCAGTTACAAGATTTTTTGGAAAACAGTTATGAAAGTACTTGTAACTTCTCGAAACTTTGTATTTCTGTGTAGATCCAGAAATTCAACTATTGTGGCGACCTCATCTTTCTGTTAGACAAACCTGAAAGAGCTATCTTGAGGTTGAAGTCTGGAATTGGAATTTTCGGTACAACGACCACATAAATACAAATATCCATACATGCATGGCCTGCTCTTAACCTTCATTTTGACTTAGTCGGGTTAAAATTTTTAAAAAGTTGTCGACAACTTATCAGAATCTTTAAAAAAACACTTTATACAAAAGTTATATTGATAATTGAGATTGAGAAGCAATATTCGTTAAAAGCCGACATCTGAGGTTGGTGAAATACAATTAGTGGCTTAGGGACTTTGGGAATTAGACATTCCAACTTTTCAGTTCCATTATCTCCGCAATCATCTCTGAAAAGACCTCGGGATGTTCTGTCGAGAATTTTCATTTAGAACATTTTCCTGCCGAAAATATTTGTTTATGTAGTGTACCCACTTGATTAATATTTTATTCGGAGTTGACTCGGAATAAATGGCTTCATTATTTTAACTTACATATAATATTACGTTTGTCAACAGTATTTTGTTTCTTGGCAATTACTGCTGCGGCTAGAGCAAAATATTATTATTTTTTGTCATCAATAATACAGCTTATATTAATGTATCTTAAATGAACAGAGAATTTAAATTTAGGTAATTAAAATCAGATTGTAGAATCTTATAACAACGTAACCCCTTTTATATTTTTGTACCAATATTTTTTTTTATATGAGTATCTACTACACAAATATTAAAAATAGTAGATTATACGGCAAGTGAATAAAAAGTGAATTTAATTCGAGAGACTAAGTTGGATCCCAAGAGCAGTGAAGGATTCTAGATTAGAATCCTAAGCGGAGCGAGGGATACAAAAGGACCGAGATTAATTTTTTTTTTCACGAGTTGTGTACTCTACTTTATACCATTGACTGCGAGAAAATAAATAGTAGTATGGTATTATATGATACGAAGGTTGTAAAAACCATCATTATCTGACAGATAAAAAAATAACAGCCACTTGATCTTGCTGTTAGTTTATCAGGCAGCTATAAAATAAGGAAGGTTCGAATTCTCGGGCGCCCACCAAAGAGATTTTAGCTCCATGGTGAAATTAGAACATAGCTCTCTAGCCAGCTATCTTTTTTATTTTTATTCTCTAGTGACTAAAAGAGAGTTTTATTCACTGTTTTCGAGGAACAAAATGCTAATTTTTTGTCTAGTGACTAAAAGAGAGTTGTATTCACTGTTTTCGAATAACAATGATAAAAAAAATATTCTTTAGTGACTAAAAGAGAGTAGTTTTATTCACAGTTTTCGATGAATAAAATGCTCTTTTTAGAGTGACAATGGTATAAACGTTATTTATAAACGCTATACCTATCATTACCATGAAAGTAAAGTGTATCCCAGACAGACGCGGCCTGCGATGGCGGCCTACCGCAGGCCGCAGTCTCAATATGCAAACCACAGAACACGGAAAAAGCTCGCTGCGTTCCCGCTCGCTACGCTCCCATAATCTATGATGCAAACGCAGGCCGCGCGTGTCAAAGTCTCCCATACATTGCATAGGGAATACAACAGGCCGCCACCGCCACCGCAGGCCGCGTGTGTCTGTGATACATCGCAACTAGTGCCTAGTGCGTTGCCTAGTGCCCTACGCCTAGTGCGTTGCCACTTTTGGGAAAAAACTATCTAGCTTTCTTAAAATATTTTGCTGAAATAAGTGCATACACTTGAGGACAATGGCACTAGTACACTCGATGACTTATAAATGGGACGAGTGAATAAGGTATTAGTCCTGGGTATTACAAATACCTGGCTAGCGGTATTGACACAGCTGTCAAGCAATGAAGTCGAGGATCAATCAAAAGGTTGGCGCAAGTCATGCGTGAAGCGATGATTATGTACAATCTTAACATGTTCCTCATACGATGGCTTAACAGATAAAGTAGAAATAATGTGTATTAGATGCTTCATCATGAGTTATTTCGACTGTTTTTACATCTTTCTCTCCATAGAGATTATAATATTATATTATCTGGTACGATGAATTTAAGGAACATTTTGAGACTAAAAGAACATTTTTGAAAAAAATATATAATTCTCTGTATTTTATTCTGTACCACTTAAATACTAAAATTCATGGTTTAATTAATATTACTACGGTTTGTTGGATTCGTCAAAGTTTGTTGTCAATAAAACGTTATGTAATGAGGCAAATCTCGCAAAAAATCTACCTACCTACCATACCTACTGTTTTTCCGCTCCGCTTATGGATTTACATCGTTCTCAAAACAAATGTGTGTGTACACCTAGGTCATAAACAATAGGTATCTAAGTGTCTGTATCTAATAGGTAGGTACTTAGATCTAGTATGCACATTACATACCTAGCATAACCAGATGACAGTATTTGTAGCAATTTGCATGCATATTGCAGGTTCATGCTGCTTCGCCGTGTGTAGTCAAGCCTAGAGAATGAATGACTAATTATAATAATGTTTGCGTAGTTCCACCAACATTGAATTTCTAAGTTCCATCGCACGTCAAACATTGCATTTGGAAGCGCAGGTGTAAACTTATCTGCGTCAAAAGTTTTGACTCAAAACACATAATTCTTTAATTTAAAAAATACGTTCATCCTAGATCCACCACCGATTCAGGCCCCGAAAGTCAAATTGTTTTTAATATTTGTACGAACGAGTAAGTCTGTAGACAAAAACCTTTTATATAAAATACCTATTACAAAATAAAAACATGTCTGCACTTAAAATAGGTGGGTAGGTACTTACTAAATTGGTGATTAAGTATTCCACATCCATGTCAATCTTAGGTAGCGCTTCCCTAATGAGCGATAAATTTGAAAAGATTTTTATGAAATTTATTTATAGAGTCAGTTGATAGTGTGATATACCAGACCACAATGTTTATTTCGTCATTTTCTTCACAATAAAAATACATACCTATATTATAATAAAATCATTGCGATGGACAGGGATTATAATAATCTATGTAAATCTGTCACGATGCAAAATGTTTGAATAACTATTTGAATTTTACAAAAACATCAACAACAGAGTCATGAGAAAATAACATAACATCACCTCAATTCGGTTAATTCATTCCGTAAATAGCACCAAGCAACCGTTGATCCAATAAACTTTACACCGTTTTAAATCCATAACGTATTTTATTTAAATTCCCGGCAGTAAAATCAAATTTATTAAAATGGAGTATCGAAATAAATATAAACGCAGGTATTGGCTACGATAATTGAATACCACTCGAACGAACAACAATTTATAGTTTTAACTCGTAACTTGTGTATTTTAAAATACAGAATACGTTTGTAACATTACTAATAACATAAAGAAATGTCGAAAACTAGATTTTAATTATAGCAGTTATCTATTTTGAAACGTCGTATCTAAAATCGGCCGTAAGTTTAGTAAGTAGACTCGCTTTATTTGGTCAGAATCTGACAAAACCTAATATAAAAAACATTACAAAAACCTTTTTTAAAAACAAGCTTGTGTTCATAAATTAATTTGCATGTGTGTTTGGCGCCGACTCAAAATTATTTAGATTTATATTAGTACAAACATAGGTAGGTAGGTACATAAATTTTATATTTGCCACGGAAAAACAATTAGGAAGTCGGTCTAAACCAACTCTCGAAACATAGCTTTTGTAATTACTAACAGTTGTAGTTTATACCAGCATTCTTAATTCATATCAATTTAAAAGATTACATCGTGTAATAGTAACGTTACAATAAGCTCACAGCAGCCACCGCCATAGCAATTGCATCTCGGGGCAAACGTCGCCGTGCACTCGCAAACTGCAGTTTCTGTATTTGCTCCAATTTCCCTCCGAGCTGTGGACATCGGCGACCAGGGAATATAGAGAGAAACTCGCCAAGCACTGCAGTTAAATAGGTGTTGCTTAATTTCTTAGTTTGTAACTGTTACATTGAAGTTAGTTGAGATTCGTTATACTTGGTTTGTTTAACATATGTACGAGTGATATGGGAAAGGTCTACCTAATAACATTGAGACTTAATATTCATCAGTCTATTAATATATCCCCACTGTTGGGGAACGTAGAGTCGACCGCACGTCAGTGAAAAAACTTTGACCTGGAGCTGGCCTATGTACTATAAGAGACCAGTTTATACAGGTTTGGTTTCCACTGACGTGCGGCCGACTGTATTGCGACAACCTTGTAGTTTGTCAGTGCGTCATTTTGTTAAAAAATCGTCAAGTCTACAAAATATTAAATCTGACTCAGAGTTAAATATTTCGAAATATTTTGTGAAGATCACTCACAAAATCTTCTTGTTGGAAGCAATTTATGAAAATTCTTTTTATTAAAGAAAATTATCTTACTTCGCAAGGTTTTCGTTACCTGTCATTAATATTATATTACATATACAATCGGAAATTTAAATACCATCAAAGCAACGGGCTAAATAATAATATGTCAAAGTTCGTATCTTAGGTTGATACAATTTGGAAAATTCATCAGGATTACGAAATCTGAAAACAGAGTGAAAGAGTTTTAATTTACAAACAACGTTGCTTGTTTATCTTTCTGAAGTTTAAAAGTAAGCTAAGTACCTATCTGTCGTATGTCTCTGAAACTAGCAGACGCCTCCCGGTTTCGCACGAGTTTCCGAAATATCAACGATCACCCCATTCGAATCCATTCAATTCTTTTGTAGAACAGTAACAACGCGAAAAACAACGATTCTTATAAAGTAGTACTGGTTATGCATTTGTGTGAAAATGCATGTACATAATAATGCATGAAAATGCAAGTGCATGTATGTACATGTAATAATAATATAAATCATCTTTAGTGCACAAATTTTACACGACAATTTACAATAAAAATGTGTAGAAAGGCAATTTAACTCTTTATATCAGGAAGGTTCGAATTTCTTTGGTGACGCGCGCGAGGGGCCGCGAGCACGCACCAAAGATATCCTCTATGCTTTACTTAAACAGTTGTCTTTCCCAAATCAGGATTCCCCTACTATGACAATTAGAATAGGTCAGGACTAGATAAAAAAAAACTTTCTAACCTCAGTGGTCTACAAAGTCAAAAGTGGGTATTCTGGACCCATTTGTGCAAAGCTTGGGCGGTTGTTACACAAAAATTCAGATCAGGTATTTACAAATGAGAAGCACATCGCGTAAAGCTGTCAGTTGCTAAACAATGGACAGTGATACGAGTGTTACGTCACAATAACGCAAATAAAATCCAAGGAGCAAACAAAACCCAGCAGACAGGAGGCGCACAACTGACTAATGGTCCCGAGGCGTGACAGTTTCGACGCGGATTCAATGGCAAGTGGGAACCTGACGAGCTTGTCTGTTCTATTTAGGGCTGCCACAGCATTGAGACGCTAGGCGGTATCATAAATTCACGCTATTTTAATGACAAAAACGTCTGGTAATAATATTACTTCAGCTTCGCAGAATCTTTTTGTACAAACTTGATTAAGTCGGTTTATGAGATGTATTCGCAAAGTTTTGTACCAGTAAAAGATTTTGACAAAACATTCTCAGGTACAGTCGACCGCAGTGGAAACACTTTGACATTGAGTTGCTTAGCCTATTAGAGAGTTTCATTCAATGCTACGAGAGACCAGTTTATACTGGGTTTATTTTTCCACTGACGTGCGGTTGACCGTGCCATCGTATTGTTTGGTTACTTAATTATAATACAATGTAAACTGACATGTCATGTACTTTATTCATCATTACTTAGCGGCGATCGTCAATACTATTAATGATCGCAGTTACTTAGTCATTAATTTAATTGGATATCGGAAAGTCCATACCATCAAAAGATAAAGTGACACCTGAAATGACAGAACGCGGATAAAAATGGATTGTAATGAGTTCTCAAAAGCGGACATCTGCAAAAACTTCATCCGGAAATCCCGAACAACTTCAAAACTAGGACAAATCCGCACAAAACCGGACGGGGGTGACAGCCCTTGGGACGTGTGAATTGATTGCTTCGATGCCACTACGTCACATGCTAAACCGCTAAATCGAGACAGCCTCAACGCCATCTCATTTTCTTTCACCTACTTACATTAATGTTAGATTGAAGGTAACTTTGTGCCTGACTTTCATTCACCTACACCATTTTTTAGATCAAGGCACAGAGGATTATAATAGTTAATCAGGCTCACTACAAACTGTACCTCTATAAAAAATTTGTAGCTGTACGTATGAAGTGAAAAGTTATACATAGCAATTATTAAAGTCGTAACAACATCTACCTACTAAGTACTATTTAAAGTACCTATTAAGCAAAAGCATTCATTTAATAAAACCTGCTACTAAACTGGTCAGTCAGCTCTTATCTTAATTGGTTCTCGTTACCTTCTGCGTGTTGTCTTATCTCTTTCGGAGACAGCTCTACAAAAGAGCTCGATCGATAACCAATATTGTATTCAGAAAATTATTACTCCGGGGAGTCAAACTTCGCAATCCGAACGGACTGTGTGCATTTGTTAGTACCGTTTGTTTGTTGTTCATTGTTTCGGACAAACAAAGATAGAAAAAAAACAGCTCTTTCAAAAAAAAACTCCTACATTTCCTTTGAGGAAGATCCTTACTTTCTATTTCATACCTATCAAGCTTTGAAAAATGGGACGCCTTCCCGGAATACCCGCATCATTTTTTCCCTCTTTCCTGTTAATTTACTCGACTATTCATCGCGTTTTGTCCGCGTCCTATATATCAGAAATTATTTATTGAATTGCTTGGCGTCCTGGCCTTTAATCTCGCTCCCATTTATTACGATTCGAAGCGAGCAAATATATTGTGCACATAATGCCCTTGTCGCACCCGTCGCTGTTCTAGGGATACCTAGCATTCTTCGATATTTGATATACATACATTACGAATTCCTACAGGGGGAAAGATAAGAAAATTGTATGTAATTTCTCATTTATGAGAAAATTGAATAAAAATATTCCCTTCATACACGTTTATTCATAGAGTAAATTGTATACGCCACGCCAATCTGAACACATGCTAAATTCAACAGATTGTGCAAAGTGCGAGGCCTAATGACTACAATTATTATGGCCAACAAGATACGTTACTTACTTTTCTCAAACATGCTTGGAATTTTATTTATTTATTTTGACAACCTTCTTCGAGTTAAATCGACAATGCTGTACTGGTCAAATAGGGGGTCAAATAAATGAGAGCACGCCGGCAATTAGCAATATCTATACCTGTGACCATGGCAACCTCGGAGGAACATAACAAAAGTTTTATTTAAATTCCGAACTACCTTGCAAATTGCAAGAAAAAAAAAACAAATGAACATTTTGGCGTGTGGAAATTTATTGTTGTTCGTCATTGATTTTGGAATGTATATGTACGAAATAAAATGGTGTACATAGGTAATAGTTTGAATTTCCGCGCATTTGTTTGAGAAAAGTACTATACCAGCCTTGCCCACAACAAGGCATTGATGGGCTCACGTATGTGTGCCTCGGCTTTGCCTCGGCCCACATGCACACATTCATCCATCAATGCCTCTGTTGCCGGCCGCGGCAGTAATGTACTATATTGAAAATGGTCCCACAAAGCCAAGCACCTACTTTTAGCCTGTTCCCAAAGTTTTAAAAGGCGCTCTATCCTGTAAACTGTAACTATCTTACGTTATTTACAATTAAGACTAAATGTACACTATTTGTAAGTTTTATTATAATTACTTGTAACAAATAAATCTATTTAAAAACAACAAAACAAAAACCTACTTGATCAGTCCAGAACGGAATAAAGGGCTTTATTGCATGTCATTTATATTCGCTCGTCATTGATGTTTTTAGTGAAAAATACTTTACGTATTGTACTGGATTCTACAACGTCCAACCCGGCTCATATGGCCAGGGGGCGCGGTGATAAACCGTCTTAATTTCATCCAATAGTGGACTCATTACAATCTAATGATTAAGTCAGTAGATACACTTAAAAAAGAAAGGTGCATGTAAGAAATGTTAAGTTAGCATGCATTTTTTTATCTGTGAAAACTGTATCTGTTCTATTATTTGTTATCATAATTTTATTATACTATTTTCTTTGTTAGACTGTAAGTTTACTGATTTAAAAAATGCACTTAACTATACATCAGATCAATTATACGTCACAATTACGCATCTCTTTCAATGATTGATGTTATTATCGACTAGGAGAAAATCAACACTGTTATACCACTTTCTATATAGGCCAGCTCCAGTGACTTGTTATGTTGCAAGTGATGATGAATCTATTGCAGGTTCTTTAAATTGTAAATCATTAATTAACAAATACGTATACTTACCTACTATTAAATCAATTTTCGTTTGCGTAGGATCATAAATTGAATCTATTCGTTTAATTAGCTCGCCTGCCTCGCTCAGCGTTCAAACTTTCCGTTTTGATAGCGGTCAGGGCTTTCACTGTTAGTGAAAAGGTATTTGAAATTAAATTTACTAAGTTCATCGTTTATTTATGTAATTAATTAATGGGTTTTTTTCATATAACAAAAAAAATTATCTTTGGTAAGTCAAAAGGAAGTCGCCGTAGCCTATAGTTGGCAGTGCGCTCGCCGCCCAGTACGCTTTTAACCGGTTCCATACCAATGATGTTTTTTACTTATAATAATTTTCGGTGAAGGAAATACACCCTGACAAAATCTAAATACTTTAAAATAGGAATTTAAAAATAAAGTGGACTTACTAGCCCGTAGCGCCCCCGGAGATAAAGGCCTGGTACCAACTTGCCTTTAAAGTAAGTACATACATTTATCTTCAACTAAAGTAAAGTAAGGCAATATAAATGGTTTAAATTTTAAAAGCTACTTATTTACGAGTAATATACAATAGAAACAAAACGTTTCCGTCTAACAACAGTCCTCAGAACGAATTCAACAACATTTTTTGACGTAACATCAAACATCCAAGCAATTCAATTAAAAAATATTGGTTACATTTTGGCTGAGAAAAAGCGTCGCCAGCATAAAATTTGCGGTTAGCGCGATGGAATGCCGTGTAATTCGACGGGAGAAGCGGTTAGCCTTGAGAAAGCGGCGGAAAATCTTCCATCGCGGGCTGCTAAATGCGTCGGCAGACATGCCTCGCTGGATCATTCCGCCGGCCCACGGACAATTGTGCCGAATTTATGAACCGCCATTGTTTGTTAGAAAAATTAGATTATTTTACATCTAATAAAGTGTAGATTTTTAGGGATCCGTTACGCCCAGACTTTTTGGACCCGGACACGGGTTTGACGCTCAAAGTACTTTTTATAGGTTCGCAAGTTTTATACTAATAATCTCTAATCTACTCTAGATTTGGTCCTAGAATAATGTGGGTTGGGAAAAACTCAATGGGTACCTACCTAAAAAGAATTGTTCAGGGTCTGTACGAGTAGGTAAGGTACGTATAGTTCTTCCATTTAATTATTTACCACAACATAACGGTTAATATGTTTATAATGACGTTTCACATTAACTAGTTTCAAACTTGTTTCGATATTGTTACGAAATAATTACGTATGGGTCAGATGCATTCATATTTTATACTCCATTTCCACAAAACACGTAACACAAAATTTTGTTACTAAATAATTTATTTCAATAGTGAAGTAATTAGTTAAAATGTCTAATAACGCAGCTCGTTTAAATATATTATTACTAGGTAATATTTTTTGTATATCGCACAATTATAATCATAGAGTATTCTAAAGTGTTTTGGATATTTGAGTTTATACCTATGCGGACAGTGTGTGAATCAAAAAGTACATACTTAAAATAAATCATGGAAAAAAACCAGAGAGCAAAAATTTACACATTGGAATCAATAATATATGTAATATTTTTTGGGAAGTAGCTTATTAATTTTATTTATAATTTCAATTGAAAGTTATAGAAAGTTTTAATTACATTTATGTTCTAGGTACGATTGTAACATTGAGTTTTGCTTCTGCTAATGATTTAGAAGCAAATTCAGATATTAACTCAAACAAGGTAAAGTCCGTCTTACTAATATAATGTGAAAGGGATGTTTGTGAGTTTGCGAGGATGTTTGGATGTTTGTTACTCTTTCAAAGAAAAACTACTGAACTGATTTTGATGAAAAATTATATAAATTATACATCAGAATGATCACGGGATCAAGATTTGTACGCGGGCGAAGCCGCGGGAAACACCTAGTAGGATATAAATCAAGAGGTAAATTATAAATTAAACACTAAGAGAAAAGTATTATCATGTATATATCAGCTAGCTACTTGGAAGTTAAAGTTTTACAAATTATTAACCAAATTGTAAGAAATACTTGTGCAGAGTGAAGAAAGCGGGAACTCAAACGTAGACCCGGCGTGTCAACCTCTCAAGACCGAATTGCCCGACTTTAAATCCCCAGGGCGAAGGATTAGCACACAAAGTAAGTCAAAGTTGGAATTAGACGTTAAATGTACTAGTACCTATTCGAAACTCATTTCATTTGAACATGGCTTGTTAAATCGAATTTGATTAAAGATGGACTAATTTGATTGCAGAATGCTACGAATATATTTGGCAGATAAAAAACCGAATTGACGAAGAACAGAGAGCAAAAACGTGTAAGTTATATTTTCTTAGAGAAGAGCCTTGCCTTCTAAAGATTTGTCTTGAACTTAACACATACTTACAATTGGTTTATTTCAAGCATCTATCTACATAGTGCAGATTTGACCTAAGTACCTATATTGCTTGAAAACAAAACATCCACGCGACCACAGCCATGCGACGAACACAACACAACTGATTTCAAGACAGTGCTTATATTATATTTAAGCACTGTTTTGTCTGTCACCTTTTAAACACTGGTGCGGTATCTATAGGTGATCGAAGGCTACTACTATTTAATGAGTTTTAAGACGACCTTTTATTATTTCATAATTTAAATTTACTCTCATCTGCTGTTTCAAAGAAAACTATCATGATGAATTTGTCAGTTTAACACTCAAAGATAAACTTAATAAGTCATCCGTAATTTTTTATCTTTTCTAGTACCTATTACCAATTGATGCATAGTTTTCGATAAGAAGGGATGAGACATTACACATTCATCAGCCTGTACTAGTCCACTGCTGGAAATAGGCCTCCTCCAAGGCGCGCCACTGAATCTTTCTGTTCTCCGTATCCAGTCACTGCCACCAGCAGCCTTACGCAGATCGTCGCTCCATCTAGCAGGGGGGACGACCTGCACTACACTTGCCCAGCTGTGGTCTCCACTCGAGAACTCGTCTACGCCAGCTGTTACCGGTACTCCTTCAGATGTGACTAGCCCACTGCCACTTAGACGTGCATTTTTAATTTAAAAAACATTACGTCCTTTTGGAATTCGCCGCAGTCGTGTCATTTAATGATTTCAGGTATATATACGCCACACTTGTACATTATTGGAGGTCAACCAACTAAACCTGGAGATTTCCCACACATGGTTTGAATGCTTTTGCCTATGTAGTTCTAAAAATAGAGATATAAAAAACCGGACAAGTGCGAGTAGCATTACGCGCGCCGAGAGGGTTCCGTACAAACTTAATTTAAAAATAATTAGAAAATCGTTCTTGAGAAAATCTCTTTTGAGGTACGGAACCCTAAAAAGGTCATTTTTGGTACCAATCTTTTTTTTTATATAAATATAATAGTTATACCATAAATTGTAATTTTGTACATGGATTCTGAACTATTTACACACATAATTAAGTTAGTATGGAATCCTCAGAGCGCGAGTCCTACTCGCACTTGTACGGTTTTTTATTTATTTTAGTGCCCCAGATAATTTCAAACGACAGAACTGCTATTTAGCTAATCTGTTGTTTAAATTCCGACAATAAATTCATTTACATTTTAATGAAATTTTATTAACTATTAAATGTTTTAACGTCAACTGCTGATCATACAAGCCCATGCACGCTCCATCTTCACAATCCATACCATCTAATTCAGCTCAATTTTATTGTACTCGGCCTCCATAGGGCGCCATCGGATGGAGAACGGTGCAAGACACGTGGATTTTCAAATGTGGTGGCACCTTGGTCAGTCCCAAGTTCCTGCTCACAGCTGCTCACTGCACTAGTGCGTCATCGAGGGACACAACCCTAGCTGATGTAGTCCCAAAGATAGTACGACTTGGTAACAAGAATCTTCTCGATAGTGTAAGTTTTAACTTTATAAAAAAGGCACGAGTAATATGGAAAAAATGTACACATAATTAATACGTTCATAAAATCTGTAACTTAAAAAAAAAATTTCATTGTTCTGTTTAATACCCGATTTATTTTACAGCATGTCTGGAATCAACCAGTACCAATAGATGAGAAAATAATCAGGATCATTAAACACCCTAGCTACGCACCACCAAAAAAGTACTACGATATAGCTCTAATGGAATTTGAATTTGAGGTATTGTTTAGCAATCTCTTGCAACCAGCTTGCCTTTGGACTAATCCTAATGATGATTCATACAAGGGAAAAGCATCAGTTGCAGGATGGGGCGTTGTAGATGAAGGTAATAAATAAATAGAAGAATATATTTTAATTAATAAAATTAAAATAAGTAATGCAGGCAAAGCTGGAGACACAGATTTGAACAAGTACTAGCAAAAGTTTTGCGTTGAAAAAATAATTGAATTACGTATACTTTGAGAGACAAGACATTGATTATTAGTTAATTTAGATTATTAAAAACCTTAAAAGTCGCAAATGTTTGTTTATATCTTCTATTTGAAATCGTTAGGTAATAATGAGGTTAGAAATAAACTCATCAAGGAAGACTTACAACGTTTAGTTTCTGACCGTTATAAAAGCGTTATTCGAAACCTTTTTGGTGTTGTTACAGACGATACAAAAACCTCCCCTGAGTTACAATCCGCTGTACTGGACATAGTAGACAGGAAAACGTGCGACGATCTGATGAAGCCGTCGTGCAGCAGGCTCTTCTGCGGGCTCCAGGATCACCAGCTCTGCGCCGCTAAGATGAAGGGAGGCGTGGATACGTGTCAAGTATGAATCGATGAAAGATTAATATTGCAGACAGTGGGCACTTATAGGCACAAACTTAAAGTTTTACAGCACTATAATTGTTTCTGTCACTGTCAAACAGAACAGTATTTTATTAAATTGTGGCTGCGATTATAACTGACTACATTTATAGACTTCAAATACAACTTCAAAATGTATCCTGAACTTATTAGGTATACGGTTTGCACTTAAAATTTGACCGTAATCCAGGAACAGTGGACGAATTCGATTTGAAAGATCGTTACGAGTTGTTTCGAAGATCTAAGGGCTGATTGACCTTTGTCATGAAACAAATAGGTATATTTAATTATTAGACATGATTATGGTCGAAGCTAACTTTAGTGCTGTCATATTTTAATTAAGTGCCATAAAAATAAGGTCAAATATTCGTAACCTCAATGAATAAAAACTCGTATTTTCAGGGAGATTCTGGTGGGCCTCTCCAAAAACAAATAGCTCTCCCCAATCAGAGCCAAGGAAAGATGTACTTCGTCATCGGCGTGACGTCATTCGGCAAAGGCTGCGGCCGCGCCAGCTCGCCCGGTGTTTATACCAAGGTTGCCAGCTTCCTTGATTGGATTGAGGGCATCGTTTGGGCTTGATGCACTTATTAATTGGCGACGCAGTTAACTACGCGAGCGAAGCCGCGGAAAACAGTTAGTTGTAAATAAAATGAAAAAATATATATAGAAAGAATATAAATAGATTATTATTTTTATGGTTTTTTGGTTTGAGCTGTTGTAATAAAAATGCTAAAACGTTTGTGCTTTTTTTTACTCTTTTTTTATATTTTCCAATAAAAATTAAATTTGGGAAAATCAACCCCTAATTACGATTAGGAAGAGCAACTATCTTTGATTCTATAAATCCGCCAGAGAACTAAGTCTTCGACATAGCTCAAACAGTAAGTACGTTGAAGTGGCAGTGGGCTGGTCACGACTGGAAACCGCTGGGGTAGAGGAGTTCTCGAGTAGAGACCATGATTGAGCAATCGTAGAAGGGGACGCCCCCGGACGATCATCATGACGGCGGGCAGTGACTGGATGCGGAGAAAAGGAGATCGGGTTCCGTGGCGCGCCTTGGGGGAATTAACATTACGTCCAGCAGTAAGCAGTAGGTAATTATGATAATGACCTAACAGTATAATATTATAGCGACTCTTTTACAGTCCAGTCCGTACGTCTATGGAACGCATTGCCGGCTCCCATCAGACAAGCGAAATCACTCGCAATATTTAAAAACCTACTGCGTGCTCACTTCGAATCACAATGTGGCTATTAATCTCCATATATATTACTTGACTTGTGTTTTATGTATAATATGTATCTATCTATATATATATATTTATTTATTATTTATATTGTATTCATATGTCATGTACTTATATTATATACATATAAATGTCTGCACCCAACACCTACACTCCTTGAAGTTTTCAACATCACCCTAAGGTTGCCTGGAAGAAATCGCTGAAAGCGATAAGGCCGCCTTTTGATTGTACACAGTTTAGTAAATTATTATAATGTAAACTTTTGATATAATTTGGTGCTCAATAAAGTATATTTGATTTGATTTGAACAGTCACAAAAAGATTAAAAATCATTTAACACGTTAACTCGCCTAATGGTTAACTTAGAAGGTTTGTAATGACAATGACGAATGCAATTAACTACGTTAACCAAAACCAATACTTTGGAGTCATTTTTAGTTTATTTCAATAAAACTCATAACGTGTGCATAAAATCAAACACAGTAACTGACAATTATCTTATCATAATGAATATTGCATTAGTTTCAACAATATTATTGTTAGGTGATAACTGAAAAAAATCAATTTAATTTATTGCGAGAATAATTTTGTGTCAAACATTAATGTGGCGAAATAATTTATATTCTAGTGACGTTTATATCAGAATGTGTAGCAGAGGATTTGGAAATACGTTCATTGAGCAAAGCAGACTTACCTATAATAGTTATAGAGGTAAATATTTAAAAGTGACTATACAAATATTAAAATTTACTTAACAATATTAAAATTACATTACTCTTTTACATAGTAGTATTTAACTTTATTTCTCGACTCATTGTTTTTATTGAAGAGACAACAATTTCAATAGTTGTATGTATAGGTGATAAAAATGGTCTTGACAGACGGACAGACAGACAGACGGACAACGGATAAATCATATAAGGGTTCCTCTTTTGAGGTACGGAACCCTAAAAACATATAATTTTTACAGAATAATACGCATAGTATTTTGGAACCTGCATCACCGGCGTCGTGTCAACCTGTCGAGCCACAAGTACCTGACTTTTCCAGTCCACGCCGAAGAATTAGTGAAGCAAGTAATGTTTAATATTACCTATCATAGAAAATAGAAATATCTACTTAGTTTTGGTTTTCAACATAGAAATAAAGTAAGAAAATTTCGCCTGAATCCAAACCGGATTAAAATTTTCTAAAGGAATTCCGTTATTTGTCAAAGTTACGTTAAACACCCATTTACCATTTGCTGATTCCAAAATCAAAGGCTTTTTAGGTTAGTATATGTTACATGCTGCATAATAAGATGAATAAACTATTGTATCTATCTAGGTAGGAGGTAAGTACCTACCTATCTATACCTACCTAGGTAAGTCCTGTATTTCGCAATTAATTATTGGTTTCAGAATGCTACGAATATATTTGGCACATAAAATATCGAATGGACGAGGAAGAAAGACATCACAAATGTAAGTTAAATGAGAACCAATTTAAATCGTATACTTAACATGTTTATAAAGTCTATAGGTAGTACCTATTAGATACTAATAATAAAACATGATATCACAATTCCATGTAATTTATTTAGCGGAAAAATGTTTTAGGTATGAAGGAAACACACACAGTCAGTATAATAGGGGGTCAAGTCTCCAGACCTGGGCAGTTCCCACACATGGTAGGTGCCAGTCAAATCAAATCAAAAATATTTTATTGCATATTGTAAGTACACTGTGTGCATTTATGCAACGTCAATTTTTATCACCGGTATCAAGGTGTTATATGCAGCTTGGGAAGGCTTTCCCTATTAGTTGGTTTGTATAGTTCAGTCGATCAAACCATTTTGGTAAGAAAATCTTTAAAATCTAAGTACCTATTTGTATAATTAAGATATCGTGTTTTAGTCAAAAACCATTCTCAAAATATTTAATTCGTTTTCTCCCAAAATGTGAATGTTGCATGACTCTTTTTTTTTCTTCATTTAGTGTCCTCTAAAATATCCTAAAACCCGGTCCTTATTCGTTTGGAACTTAGGGCGCCATCGGTTGGAAAGCAGTTCTAGGCACGTGGATCTTCAATTGTGGTGGGACCTTGATCAGTACCAAGTTCCTGCTCACAGCTGCTCACTGCACTAGTGCGTCACCAAAGGACACCACCATAGCTGATGTAATCCCAGATATAGTAAGACTTGGCGACATGAATATCCTCGATAAAGTGAGTTTTTAGGTGAACTGCAAGCGTGTAAGCATAAAGTATCAACCATATTAAGTGTTGTCATATTAGGTGTTATGACTTCAGGCTGCCGTCGGAGCGAGGCAAGGGTTTAAAAACCAAATCAACAGCCTATTAATGTGTCCCAGTTCTTGGGGCATATAGTCCACCCTCTCAACGAAGGACTATGAACTATAGTACACTACGCTAGCCCAGTGCAGGTTGGTGGACTTCACATGAGCTTCTTTGGCGTGTGCAGGTTTCCTCGCGATGTTTTCCATCACCGTTTAATAGCGTTCAGTAAATATACTTAAATTTCTAGAAAAACTGGGACATGGCATGACTGGGAATCGAATCCGGATCCGTCATCGACATGGTGGGCCTTGTCTTCTCCACCACAGACGCTCTGATACGAAATGTGAAATAATCTCCCGGAGTTTTTAGTTTCTCCTACAGTGAACAGGAAAGATGTCTTATAGAGATACTTAATTAAGTCCACCTTTGTACACATTTTTCGCTATGATCTATTCTTGTAATACATGCTTGCTACAATGTTTCGTTATAGCAGCGTGATTTTCTCCAGTTACTGTTCAGATTCATTTTTAGACAAATATAGAATCTAGATTGAATTTTTATCTTTTAAGCCGGATAGGACCCATCCTCCGCCAATAGACGAAAAAATCATCAGAATAATAAAGCACCCGCAATACGCATCACCAAAGAAGTATCACGACATAGCTCTAATGGAGCTTGAATTTGAGGTGCCGTTCACAAAATATGTGCAACCGGCGTGTCTTTGGATAAATCCTGATGACAAATCTTACATGGGTAAGGCTTCGGTCACAGGTTGGGGCGTAGTAGATGCAGGTAAGTCAGATCACAGATTCAATTGTTTATTATTATGAAACAGTCTGTTGACGTCCATTGCAAGACATTTGTCTTTCCACAATATGTGTCTCTACATTCGGTCCTCTGCCTTCCCCAAATTCCCCATCCATCTGCTTCCGGACACTTTTAAGACGGACGACAATTTTTAGGTCGTCATTCGTTCCTTTCCTTTTCAAGATAGAAGTTGATCAGTAAAGTTTAACTACCTACTCGCCAAAAGCTATAAGGTCATCCTACCATTCGGTCATATTGCATATCGCTAAGTATGAATACATTTCTTATGTTGTATGAGTTATATGTCTTCTGCCAGAACGGTTGGAAAGGAAGCGGCTGATGGATTTGACGGAGGTGATGATGCTGATATGATTTATGAATGTAAAACCTAGTAAATAAGTTGAAGTTTTACTTTTTAGACAGTGCGAAAACTTCCCCTGTGTTACAATCTGCGGTACTGGACATGGTAGATAAGAATAAATGCGACGATCTGTTGAGACCATCGTGCAGTCGGCTCTTCTGCGGACTCCAGGATCACCAGCTCTGTGCCGGGAAGATGGATGGAAGCGTAGATACTTGCCAGGTAAAAAACTGTGTAAAGATAACTCTCATAAACTGGCATCCTAAATGATCATGAGACACCTTTTCCTGTAGTCTCAAATTAGGAATGAAAGAAATAAAGAATAAAGATCCCAATTTGACCCAAACTTGTCATTGTAGGTGTAATTAATTGGTTGGAGCGAATGCTATTGTATTTTTATTATTATTTGTGCCGTCAAAACATTTTGGTATTTATAATATGCACAGATTTCACACGCGAGTAGGTACTTTTGTTTACCTTTGCCAGACGTTTTGACCATGATCACGAGTTGCCGATGTATGATGTTTGGATGTTTGTGACTTGGATGGATGTTTGTTACTTTTTCACGGAAAAACTACAGAACAGACTTTGATGAAACTTTGCAGTATTATAGATTATACATCAGAATAACACATAGGCAATAACCTAGGGAAAAGTTGTTCCCAGCACGGGAAAAACTTTTCTTCGCGTGCGAAGCCGCGGTAAACAGCTAGTATATAATAATAACGTCGCCTATTTTCAGGGAGATTCAGGTGGTCCCCTCCAAATGGAAATAGCGCTCCCCACTAAGCAGCAAGGCAAGATGTACTACGTCATCGGTGTGACGTCATTCGGCTACGGCTGCGCCCGGGTCAACTCGCCGGGTGTTTATACCAAGGTGGCCAGCTTTCTGGACTGGATCGAGAGCATCGTTTGGACCTGAGACGTTTATGATACAATATTGCAAGGCAACCCCTGTTTTAGGCCGTTTACACATCCTTCTAATTTCTACACTAAATTAGACACCTGCATAATATAAGTTTTTATTACACATCTTTTCAGACACTTTTTATGTACATAGCTTTATTTTAAAAGTTTTTTACAAATTTTAAGCGTAAGTACTTCTTTTTTCTTTTACCCCTTTTGCATTGGTACGTCTACAAAAATCAAACACTCAAAAAAACTCGAAGAATGAGCAAGTAGAGTGACGCAACTCATGCGTCACAGAGTTCCGCCTACTTGGCTCTCAAACCCTCTAACTCCTTCGTAACTTCAATCTGCCGGTTCAGCGAGTGGGTGCATTATGTTATTACAACTTAACTGAGGCAACTTAGTTTAGGTGTAAGTGTAACCATGACCGGCGTATGTTCTGTACAGCAGGAAACTGTATGTGCTGCTCAACTTCGAATGTGTAGAGCAAGATAAACTACATATATAATTGTAAGTATGCATGTAGTTAGTACATTTTAGACTTTCGCGCTTTGTATTCATAATTAATTAATAAGGTAAACAAAACTTATTCGTGTGTAAGACCCGTAAATAATTATATAATTTCATGCATAATTATATAATTATTTAGTTAATAAAAATCAACAAAAAATTGGATTTTGATCGCTCTAGCCTTTCCTTTATAACTTTGTTCTCCGGTATTTATTAAACAAATTTTGTTTTATCTTACAGTGACAAGCTGTCTGTAAAGATTTCAATATCACCTTTGTGCAATTTACATTTATAATTTTGATCTATAGGACTCAACAAAACACAAAGTAGCACAAAAAGAAATAAGTAAAAAATATTCGTCAAACTCTGGGTACGGGCCTTGAGTATGTACAGTCAACAAAAACACACATTACAATTAACTGGATGTGTGTATGTACTATAACTGCTAATTTGATATGCACATAAGTATCATGAAATGGAAGGCAAACTAATTATGGCAGCAGTTACATAATTTATGAAAGCAATAAATAAGCAAGTGCCATTAACGTTGTTATCGCTTTGATAATTACTTTTGTACCTATATGTGAATACAAAATATTCAACGTTCACTTTAAATATTGCATTTATAATATTAAAATGGCGCTAAAACATCTCCTTAATACATTCTGTATATAGGGAAGACAAAGATGCGATACCGAATACACATTAATTGATGTATCGTCTTCAACGCAGTTGCTTGTGGTTATTTTAGAGTGCTAGCAGGTTTTCTTTACCAAAAAAACTCAAATTTGAAAAGTTATTTGAATTTTCATCTTCACTATAGGTACTTGCTTTCTGTCAGTTTTATCGAAAAATAAAAGATTTGCTTTAAATAATCACCTGATTTAATATTACCATTCAAATGTTGCGTTTCGAGCTCCAAAGTTCCGTTTAAAATTAAACCGGAATTCAAACAAAGGCCTCGCGACAATGCCATTGAACTCTTTCACAAGACGCATCAGCCAATTACAGCGACAATGGGAAGCAATTTGAAAAATAACCGCTGAACTGGCGATTTTTCCAGCGAAGTCATCACGCTAATGAATACATCGAATAATAGGCTAAATTAACCTGTACACGAACAGCGGAAATGAAAATATGTAGCTTCGTTTACATAAAACAGGTATTATAAGTAAACCTACTTGATACTTCATGTCGGAGTGTGGCTGTCATGAAATGGCAAAGCGAAGAGTGCTGCTGTATTACCTCCCTTCAAAGGCTTTAAACCGTTTAATGGGGGCCAGATGTCTTATTTCTGTCTTATTATTGTCTGTTGAGGAGCACAGAGGACCGGGAGTATTTTCACATCTCTTAGCTTCGCTTCAGTGGACACGGTTCAAGTGGAGAGGATAGGACATGACACATACATAACTGTTTGGCGTGATCAAAGCGACCATAGCGTCTATGACCATTAAACTTTAGAGGCAAACTGTTTTAAGCTCTCTAATTAAAAAACGCTCAAGAAGGGTGTACCGCGGCGGTATTAGAACAAAAGTTGGAGAACATAATTCAAGATGTTTATTTGGATTGATTCATTTATTTTCATACAAGTATAAATTAATTACTTATTCACTCTTCGCGTTCGTTACTAAGTTATAACACAATCATTATTCTGAATACATGTTCCAATTTCGCGTTCATCTTGAAGTAATTATTCTAATTTACTGGTATAATTAAGTCAACTAGATCTCGTTTAAGTGCAGTAAGAACACCGTTATTAAATAACTTCAGAGAATTAATTCTCTCTTTACTCAAGAATTTGTAGAGAAAATGCAGTTTTGTGTATTACATATTGTAAGCGATTCCAGCTTAAAAAAACAAACTCATGAAACAACATTACAGAATTAACACTTAGAGATGAATATGAGATCACTATAGACGTTAAACACTTCAAAACATAAACGGACAGCACTTCGTTTACGCACGAGAGCTCGAAACTAACTGATCGTGTGCGACCGGTACGGCTCGTTTATATAGCGGCTGGCATCGATTCACTCTACTACAACATCGATTCATTCGAGTACGACATCGATTCATTCTACCCGCTACAATATGTTAACCTTCTTGCCGGGGTTGTCATTTTTACCGACTTCCAAAAAGGAGGAGGTTCTATGTTCGTCTGTATGTATGTTTTTTTTTCTTTCACAAATAGGAAAGCCGTAGTGGACTTTGGCAGGACATTTGTAGCTTATACAAAAAGTGGCAAAACAAGTAAAGTATAATTTTCAGCCTGCGTTCTTTACAAGTGAAATAACCTCAATGTATTTATGTCTGAGGGTTTTGAACCTTGTGCATCTTATATGAGTTTGCCGTTTGGTCCATCCGTACTGTGCCGGAAGACTTGTGAGTACCTATTGTTAACTTCTGTGTATACAACAAGTATTGGAATAAGTATTTATGGACCCTCTAGTAGGGCAGACTGTGAGCAGCCCAAATCTGTCGCAAATCGAACCGTTTGGTAAGACAAATTCTAATGAACACTCAAAAAATAACCTGGATGTGGCTGAAGGAAGATTGATTACAGGATATTTGAGCTTGGAATACAATAATGGAATACAAATTTCTTTTAACATTCTGTGGTGACCACACAAAATAAATGTTCTATGGTGTGGACGATTACAACACAAACTTACCTAAAACTAATGTTGCAAATGATTGACTCTACTATGGATAGTTTATACCACGCTAAAAAAAAGAACTCCTTTCCCCTACTTTAATCGTCGTACAAAACTTAATCAAATGGTAAATCATTGTTTAAAATGCCTTGGGAATTTAAAGCTTAAATATAAAAATGCTTTCTTCATAGCAAAACAACAAAATTTTAAAGGGCTACTTACTCAACTTTTCGTAAAATAACGCTTAGTACACCTACATTATGCTGTAGTAGTTTTCGCGTTATGCTGGCATATGCAGCTACAGTCAGACAGAGAAATAATTGCATATTCGGTCTCGGTGTCGATCTTATGTTTTTTTTTATTAAATATTTTATGTATAGACACACCTCTTCTACAGTTTAATTTTATGATTTACGTGTATTATAGATAATCAATGGTGCAAACGAATAGACGTCATTACGCCATAGCGGTGCTGGTTGGTGCTGATGAAACCGGGGGTTATTTAAACCGGTTCCACATTGCAAGCAACTGTGGCCCCGAAAATAACACTTGGAACAAAGCAAAGGAACTCGGCGACGATAAAGATTATGTTCTAAAACCTGCCGAGCGAAGGCGCCGTGGCCGTGATATTACTCGCCATAAATTACATGAAGCGGTACTAACATCTCGCGTCTCGTTCCGCCTGATGGCAATTGTCTCGATATTACATGGTCGTAAATTGACGCCCGGTATGTTAGCTGCGACGTATGCTAATCCTGTTACTTTTAAGACGGCACATTTTTATAAGGCTGTTTGATTTGATACTGTTTCGAAAGTTTAAGGGTTATGCTTCCGTGACTGGATGTCTGGTATTAATGCCGACTGTCGAATTAATATTAAATGAATTAATTAATTAATAATGAATGTAATTACTCATGAATTATTATTTTGACGTGTAATACTTTTTTAATTAATAAATGATTGTATTGTATTTCTGAACCAATTGAGGCTAGGCATATATTATAGACACGATTGCCCCCTCATAAACTGGTCGATACAAAATGTCTGTGAGCCTAACAAATATAAATGAAAAGTTAATTCTACCCAAAATTAAAAACACTTCACAAAACATGAAACGAAATAAGCGTTAACAGCCTTCATAAATTCAAAAGTAATTAACTTAATTTTTTTTCAGTCATTGTTTACGATTTTGCGTTCAATTTCGGACAAATCCCTCGTAATGGGCAAACAGGTGCATTTAAGGACATTTTCACTTTCATAAACATTTTGGAGGGCCGGTCGGGTAAAGGGTCGGATGCTGACTTAATAAGGTAGGGTAGATCACTATAAAAGTGGTATCTACTTTGATATTGCAAAACGCTCCTTTTTATGATTTTCCTTTACTCAATAACGGCGGGCAATGAACCCTTTTTAAGATACTCTTATTACATCGGTGTTAGTTATTTCAAATGTATTATCTTACTTATCATACTATTCATAGATACAGATTATACAAGAACACACTTACTTGCTATACGTAAAGATGATTTATTGTAAAAATGTCCAACGACCATGCCTCGAACTGAAAAATATCCAAACTGAAAAACGTCCAATCTGAAATTCATCTACCACCGATTGCTTGGCGTTAGCGCTGAGAAGAAGTTTCTATTTAAAAAGAGAAAGGAAATAATAATAATAATATAATAAATAATGTTTGGACGATTTTACACACGGCTGTTTAGTTCCAACTAAGCCGAAGCTTGTACATGGGTACTCGACAACTGATAAACATACTTAAATACTTTTAAATAAATACATAAATACATACAAACACCCAGAACCCGAAAACCAACAGTTATGCTCATCACAAAAATGTTGGTCCAGGGTGGGAATCGAACCCACGAACTTTG
Source organism: Metalampra italica (assembly GCA_949699065.1). Taxonomy (NCBI): domain Eukaryota; kingdom Metazoa; phylum Arthropoda; class Insecta; order Lepidoptera; family Oecophoridae; genus Metalampra; species Metalampra italica. Next base: position 5,936,051 of record OX452987.1, read on the forward strand.
GCGCAGTAGGCAGTGTTACTACCACTACGCCAACAGGCCAGTCAAATCAAATGCCATTATTTTTCTGTTAGTCCATCCAAATTCTTGATATTAAAATTCAAATTAATGTAAACCCATCGAGTGCACTTATCAACTTCTGAAATTGACCTGTCAAACACAAATGAAACTAAACGGTACTCCATTTATAAACAAAAGATGTAGGGAACCCTACACCATCACTCATGGCCCAAAGTACTCCACTTTATAGCCCGTAAATAGTCGGTCCGTAAAGAAAAAATTCTGTTAGAGCTCTTTCACACACGACGACGAGCACGTAGCGACGTGAATTCACAGCTACGACGACTCAGTCAAAATAACTTGAAATATTTTATACATTACTTTAATTTTCAACGCTTTGGAAGGCGGTAGGTACCGCTGTAAAAAAGCGATACAATAATTTAAAAAAACTATTCCCGTACTTCGACCTAAAACGACTTCCCTCGATAATCCGCTCTTCATAACAATGCCACTTGTGGTACAAATTTTCTGATCTTTGAGAATAACGCTTTAACTGATACATACGTACTGTGATAAGTAGACTTTTCGTAGTTTCAAGTGAAAGACTTATTTCGGTCGTCGAGACAGAAAAATATCACCAAAAGTACTATTGTGCCAAAAGTATCATTTATTTGACCCAGCTATCGTGTCGTCAGATTGAATCATCTTGTGTGAAAGCACTCTAACGGACGGGCTCAGGCACAACTCACATAACCTACGCAATTACTGCCTTAATGTAAAACCCGTTGAAGCCGCTAATAGGGATTACCTGCGAAAAGGGCCCCTAATAGGCGGTGCTGGAAACTTCTCTTCGGTGATTTTAATAGGAGAAAACCGGAAATGGGATCTGATTTGTCGAACATATTCATTTTGGAAAGTTTTGGCAACATCGTCACTTTTCGAAATAGATTTTTCCTGGCCTAATAGTTGGACCCACTTTCACTTTTTCGTCATGTCCGTGTTTCAATCATCAGCCTCAAATTACTCACCTACACTAGCAGTAGAATGAATCATAAAAAATTACATTATACTAAATAGTTGTATATTATTATTTAGTTTATTAAAATACGACCGGTACACCAAGCCGAAAACACAAATTCAACGTCAGCCTGAAGCCTTCCTATAAGCGGTCCCTAGACGATCATGCGGCATGTCATGCGTAACGTTTTCGTGAATTATCATGCTGCATGATGGACTCTCATGCTTGCTATCAATCACATAGTACAGTGAAGAGTACGCGCGATTGTCAATCAACGGCCAGCACGTAGTTTGCATGTCATTCGCGTCAATCACTACAATTAAATGGTCATGCATGAGTGACAGCACGTAACGCATGTCATGCCGCATGATCGTGTAGGGACCGCTTTATATTAGGTTCGCAAACTCACTTTAAGAAGGAAGACGCCATATCCACAATTTTCTGTATTGTGCCATACTATTGATAAATTCTGCACAAATGCTGTCTGGAAATCTACCAGTTACATTTGAATTCCATACTTTTCCAGCACATTACCAAATGTAGCTAACTGAGTTACATTTGGATACATCCTATCAGTTCGTCGACGACGCGACAAACGCAATATAGACAGCTTTTATTGCCGACCGCGTCTTTGTCTAAAATTAGAACGCGTTCAACTTTGAAAGTACTTTTCCCTTTTCGATAAAAGTTTTGCTTAGATAGTAAGTTTCATTTAAACCAGTAACTTTATTGATAAGTGCTCTCAGTTTCACCATGTCTGAAAAAGCCTGGTTTCAGTTATTCTTAGAGTACACTTTGAATGCCAACAATAGATCTTAGAAATAGGTGTATTTTTGTAGAGCAATACCTAAGTTGTTTTAAAGTCAGTGTCGCTTTAGCTTACAGATTCTACAGTAGCGAGACACTCAGTGGGAGGTAAACAAATAACTACATTTGGTAGCAAAACTTCAAAGTTTTAACTTAAGTTCATACACGTAGCCAGGTAAAAGGTGGAGGGGGTCCCAAATATTACGTAGATTTATTTTTCCTTTTTTTCAAAGATGCTAAAGTATAACAGTGAAAATATTCATACATAATAATTTAATGTAAACTCATATCACTTGTCCAATCCCAAACAAGGATTTCCGCAGTATTATGGAAATTAAACAAGGGTAGGACATTTGATAGTCACTACTCACTGTGCATAGTAGGTAATGGGGCTCATACACGTAACGAGTACAGTGGTGAGAAAGTGCCGTCGGCCGAGTGTTCAGTACATAAGAACAATTTGACGAGTGCCTCGGCCGAGCAGATCAAATCAATTCAAATATTTATTTATTGTGGATCACAGGTAGGTAAATAAATACATTGATGGAGATGTCAAAGAGCTCAGCTATGTCCCGCCACATGGGCATACAACATTGCATTAAGTATTAAACAATTATTATTAGATGTCAAAAAAAAAACAGAAAATGTCAAAAAAATTAACTAAAAACAAAAATAAAACCTTAGATGGACCTGTCACCAAGAAATTCATCCAAGCAACAATAACATTTCTCAATTAATAAGTCATGGAGTTTCTTTTTGAATCTGGTAACTTCAACTATATCTCGAATTGTTTAGGAATCTTATTGTAAATGTGAGGTATCGTACAGAATAAGCTCTTGTGTAGTATACAATATTCACACTATTCGTTCACCCGACTCTCTAGGCCTGGTATCGTTTTACTGTCTTGCCACTGTACTCGATAAGTGTAATTAACCCCATAAGTCTGTGACGCATGACAGGAGCTAAGAAATTATGAAAAAGAGTATGACATACCCAACAAGACAAATAAAGTGTTACTTCTTCCGTGCATTACAGCGTTCATTCAGAGCTTCCGTATCAGCAGGTTCACTCATACTCGTAGTTTCACCGTTCCATTTGATTTGATTATCGGACGATCTCCCCCGTACATTTAATTCAAGAAATTGTCTTGTTAGAAAATTATCTGCATCTTTACTGCGTTCTCGAGTAGTCAACGCTTTATCAAGTTTAGACCCCGAATAAGTTCCAAAGTACGTATCTGTATTGAGCGAACCGAAAAGATTTGCGTAGCATTGTTTACTGCGAAGTTGGGGCTTGCTAATCAGGTGTATTGGGAGCGGGTACACGGAACGGGCGGACTTGATTTACATCGCAATTTAGTTTTGCATCGTGAGGCAGTTTTTTCGTCAACTCCTGCTAGTTTTTTTAGCGGAACCCGGTGGTTAAAAGCTTTTGTAAATAATGAGACTGCAGACACTGCGGGAATCCCGCTTACATTGTGCATAGTAAGCGGACAAACTGGGACAAACATAACAGCTTCAAATGCTCCGAATGCCAATTTCATTTCAACAAGTTGCGCGCTGCTAGGTATTTTGAGGTAATAGGCTACAGGCTCTCTCGACTGAACAGTAGTATATAGTGTTTCAAAATGTCTATAGATATATTCGCGACGTATTACAGTAGCTATCAAAAGTAGGTACTATGGATAGCCTGGACCGCATCAATACGACAGGTACAGTCGACCGCACGTCATTGGAAACACTTCGACCTTGACCTGGCCTAGCCTATTAGGGAGTTTCAATACTAATGAGAGAATAGTTTATACTGGTTTTGTTTCTACTGACGTGCCGTCGTTCGTACTATCGAAAGTATTGCCTCGGCTCATGCTAACGATATTGACAGTATCTACGAATGCGGTCGAGAAACTCAGCAAGGATGCGTTCGTGCATTGAGCTAAATGATTGACGACGATATTCATGTTATGTTCAAATGTTTCCTGACAAAAACGCCTATTTATATCTTTCAATAAAGTAACATTCAAACGACAGGATATGGTATGATTGGCACATCAAAGCGCAATATGAGCATTGAAGGAGGCGCGGCGCAGAAACAAACCTGTAGGCGCGAGATGATCGATAACTCGAGACGTTGTAGGTGAGTTTGATATAATCAAAAAGATTTTAAAAACAAAAATAGATGATTATACGAAATTTTTAGTTATTTTCATCAGGCTGAAGATATACAACAATTGTACATACATACTTAATATCTTCATGCTATATCCCTGACGGGGTAGGTAGGCAGAAATAACGGAGAGCCAGTAACAGTAGTACAATATTCTAGGAATATAGCGGCTTATTGGCATATTGAAAATTAGGTTCCATATTGGAGACGGACAACTTAGACTGTGTATACAAGTTGGTCCTGGGTACGATATCACAATTAGTAGGTAGTTATAGAGATTCTGATTCGTATGATTCAATTGTATGTTTAAAATTTTGAATTAGAACCGACAGACAGATAGGCGGACAAAAAGCTTCGTTTAAGGGTATCCGTTTTGACGGAACCCTAAATAATAAGAACAATCTGAAAAAAGTCGTAAAGAATACGATCTAGGCTTTGCGAAGAAGCAGTGTCAGGAAACGCAATCACAAAACATTGACACACGATCGGCCTATTTCTGTCACAAAACTAAAGAACGTAGCAAAACTTCCTGGAGACGAATCTAATTCCACAGACGTTACTTTTAGTTTGGCCACGGACACAGAAAGTTTAACTAGACACTTTCGTGGAAAATTCTAGGTAAATTTATACCTACAAGGGTAGGTAATGTTTTAGGGAGCCTTGTGAAGACTTCTTAAATTACCGCTTATTTCTATGTGATATTTAAAGTATCTCGCCTCGCACAACCTTTACAAAAATAATGTTATGTATAAACTCGATTTTAAAAGATGTGTTGCGGAAGTTTGTTGCGCCGCTTCTTCCCGGCTCTAACACCTTGGAAGCGGTGGTAGATAAAAATTGACGTTGTATAAATGTACCCAGTGTACTTACATACAATAAAATAGTTTTGACTTTGACTTTGATCTGATATAGGGATTACCACACAGCCTTTAATAATTATGGCGTTAAAATTGCTTAGGCAAGTTAAAAACGCAATTTAATATAATATTATTCATCATCAGGATATCAGCCAAAATACGTCCACTGCTGGACAAAGGCCTCTTCCAAGAATCTCCAAGACGACCGATCCCGCGCTAACCTCATCCAGCCGGGTCCCGTGACCTTCACCAGTTCGTCGGTCCGCCTTATGGGAGGCCTGCCTACGCTGCGTCTTCCGATACGTGGTCGCCACTTGGGACTCTTTCTGTCCCAATGGTATTATTCACTTTGACAAAATAACGTCTTGGGACGGTAGAAATTATCCTTGTGCTTTTCACCACTTTCCAATTGGAGGTCAAGCGAAATTACTGACCCTTACCCTACTCATAGTGACATATTGCACGGCGAAAACGTCGTCAAATATTAGCGAGCGTACACTACATAATTTTAGGCCGCTAACCCGACTTCATATATCCGCTCCTAGCTGTCATAGGCATGTTGATACAGGGTAATGAAACCAAATACATGGGGCTTTACGCAACGATGTAGGCGCCGACTGTGGTACTTTGTTGTTGTAGTCGAAATTATACACCTATTGTGGAATTCTAGTGATATAACTGACAATATATATACAATAAATATATCTCTCTATTTGAGGCACTGTGACATGAACACAGCTTATGTTACAAGAAACAAAAACAAACTTGTACCACCACAGTTAAGGCTTAGTAAGGTCAGTAAATCGTTCACGGGGCAATGTATACGCTTCTACAACAAAATACCAGAAGAAATCTTAAATATGAATAACAGAAAATTTAAGACCCACATTAAAGAACAACTTTGTAAGAAAGCTTATTATGAAACAGTCGATTATTTAAATGACAAAGATGCCTGGTGTTAATGTTACTTCAGCCTCGCACAACCTTTACAAAAATAATGTTATGACTGTATAAACTCGATTTTAAAAGATGTGTTGCGGAAGTTTGTTGCGCCGCTTCTTCTTCCCAGCTCTATATAACACCTTGGAAGCGGTGGTAGATAAAAAGTTGACGTTGTATAAATGTACCCAGTGTACTTACATGCAATAAAATACTTTTGACTTTGACTTTGACAATGTATAGTCTCATTTGACGTTAAACGTCCAAAATTTCAATTTGGATTCTGAATGTTTGATCCTGAGGCTTTTGAAAGAGAGAGACATAACCTGATTTGTGCTAGTTCTATACGTAAATAACATTGCGAAGCATTCGTGAGATCTACTGCTAAATCGCTAGGGAAATAATACAGGTTGTTTTCGTAGAACATAACTATTTGTATTGGTATAATGGAATTCAGTGAATAACTAATTTAAATGTTAAGTTACGGGGTGTAGTGGAAAAGCAATGACTACCTACTGTTTATAAACAGCACTTTATGGACAGAGCGAGCAAAGCGTCTACGTTTCGAGATTGGCCAAAAATGCTATTGTCCGTCTGTCAGTCTTTCTGTCTCTGTAATTCTCTACAGGTCGCATTTCTCAACCGATTTTGACGATAATTTGGCATGGGTATAAATTAATCACGCCGACAAAATGAGTAGAATAAAATTTTGAAATTTTTCTTGTGAATCTCATAGTGTGGGGTATCGTTGGATAGGTCTTTCAAAAATATTGCGGGTGCGTGAAAACCATTTTTCGATGATTTAGGGATCCGTTGGAGAAATATTAAGCTTTAAAGCTTTTTGTTAGAGTCACGTGTGCCCCCCCCCCCTGCCAACTAAACGGTTGCTTCTGGATATGTGAAAAAATTCATGGCAGTAGCTTATATAACGTAGTTAAAAGGAAAACTATGACGGCTAAGTAGGTTCTATTAGTTTTTGAGTAATAGTCGATCAACTTAAGAAAATCGAAAAAGTAAATTATGTTCATAGAACTGCATACGTATACTGTTCTCACGGAACTACTAGTATAGATAGACCTGACAAATGATGGTATTGTGTTCAACCACTGTATGCTAGTTTTATTAAATTTTCTATGTTTACAAAATGTATGGTTAAAGCGTTCATACTTTAACCATACAATTATGATATTTTGACATCTCTTACTTTTAATCAATTTATACGATATATTAGTACTTACAGTACGTAAATTACAGTGTCAAATTTGATTCAGAAATCTAATGGAGTCGCTGAAAAATTAATTATAATATTATTACACCTACCTCTCTCTAATTATACTAAGTAATTAAATATCTTCACATTGAGGGCGTTTTCAATTAGCCCGTGTTCGGCTAACGACGACGGGGAGATTTCAAGCTGGAAGTGGAACACGAATTATGTGGGCCGAAAAGCGTAAGCATGAAGAAAATCTAGAAAAATTAAAAATAGACATTTTATACAAGAGCGCAACGAGCGACAGTTTTAGGGTACCCTAACAAAATCGTAAAATGAGGGGTCATGGTGCGATTTAGTCCCGTCTACCTGTATGTCTGTCCGTATGTCACAGATGATTATCTAGGCAACTACTAATGCTATACCGACTTGGAAATGCAATAGTTTCACATAGTACCTATCTACCGTAATTCCTAACGAAATAATTTAAAATTTTTATTTGGTTACTTAGGTCTAGTAACACAGTTCATAATAGTGTCCATTATCATAACAGAAGTCAGTGTCTAAAAAGAAAGATTAGTCAGAAACAGCTTATGGTGACAAAATGTAATGTGGGTAATAATAATAATGAATTAATGATATTGGAGGGAAAACCAATTTGAAAAAAAAAACAAATGAATAACTGAAAATAGTTTATTTGAATTTAGAGACCATTTAAAAACTGTGAACTAAAGACCTAATTCATATTCTTTCAAGAAGATGTTGATAATGTTCAATGTTGATATTTCTATTATATGATTATTTTAAGTTTTGACATTTATGTTTTTGACATATTTTATATTGACATTTTTATTTTATTTTTTGACATGTAATTGAATAACTACCAATAAAGAATGACTATGACTATGACTATGATGAATAGAAGACACACAATTATTCACGCCACTTCGATTCTTGGAAACCTTATGGAAAGTCAAGATGAGGCCAAAGACAAAGCGAGCTCACCCAGAAGAGTCCTATTCACTATTCCTTTAAAGAGATCTAAGCTATAAGTATGCGGAAAAATAGAAGCTGGCAAAGAATAATTCCAGCCCAAAGAGTACAATTTTTCGCCGCAATTTTTCGTCACCTTTGAAAGTTGCCCGCTTCAGAGCGGATCAGCCCGCTGAATAATGTAGGGGGGCGGAGGTAAAATGCGATTCGCGCTTAGCGTTTGGAAACTACTTTAAAGTCAGCTCTTATAAGCCGTCTCACCATCCGATGCATTTTCGATACGTCACGATGAAAAGTTCATAAACTTAAAGCGCATCAGCAGCTTTAAGTTAAATAACTAGCTTAAACCCGCGTCTCTACGCGTGGTTCTCTTTTTCGTAAGAAAATGTAGTCTGTGAGAATTAGGATGGCTTGATAAAGAAGTCAAGAACTTTTTAGTTTAATATAGTTACTTACACTTGCATATTGTAGTATGGAATAGTATATTGTATTGTTGTTAGGTAGGTAAGTAAAATTACGCGCGAGCTCCTATAGCGACAATATTTGTAACCTTTAGTAAAAGAGAATAGACGATTGATAATTGACGAGTGTGATGTTCTTGCGCTATCTTCACTGTTGAAATTCCCTACCACGAACTGATAAATTAGTATAGGTACTGAAATAGGGATATAGGATAGGATCTTTGGGTTGAAATAGGTTATTTGATACCTTGCACACTTGCACGATACAAATATTGTACTTAACAAAATATTCCGTAATGCGATTACTATGGTTGTAGCTCTTGGCCGGTGCTACGCTCGTAGTGCCAGCGCTAAAGTTTGCAAGCGCTACGCTCATAGCGCTTTGCTAGGGCTACGCTCGTAGCACTTTGCGAGAGCTACGCTTAATGGTGCCTTGCTAGGGCTACGCTCGTAACACTTTGCGGGGGCCTGGCGTATGGCGCCTTGCTAGTGCTACGCTCGTAGCACTATGCTATGATCGTAGCAATGACGGTTTGAACAAAGAATATTTAATTTAATAAATGTATTAGATATTAAAAAAAAGACTATCATAATTTAACTAACAACAAAACTCATCTTGATAAGCTTGTACGTCAATGTATTCTAACTACTGCATCAACAAAATCCGCTTCCAGCAACAATCTTGAATGACGCGCTCATTTAAAGTTACCTACTTTCAAAGTTTACTTAGTGCTCATTAGGTAAGGAAACTTCAGACATTATGCAAGACTTGACTGGAAGTAATCTCCATACTCTTATACCACTAGTGTATGCATCTAGAAACACAAGCAACTTTAAAGTTATTCGGGGAAAGTTTGAACAAATGCTATTTGCACTTTTCTCTTAAAAGTTTTACGACGCCCACAATGTTGCAAATTCAACGTAACTGTGGTTTCTCCATCGGGACTAAGTACTCACCGATATTATGTTTCTATTCTTGTACTATATGTATAGGTACATAATATAACAGAGTGTCTGTCGCACTCTTGGATGTTCTTGCAACTCTACGTTGTTGAGTGAAAGTCTGGTCTCAGTAGTCCGATGATCTATAATCATCTGCATCATCGGACTACTGAGCCGAAAAAGTCTCAGTAGTTCGATCATCGGACTACTGATACTAGGCCGCAGGTTCCCGGTTAAAGTAATTGTAACGTCTTACTCTGTATATTATATTTCTCTATGGTCCACCTGCAATGCCTTATGTACAGGAAAATATATCTTTGTATATCTCTTAGTATAGCTTCAATCCCCTGTCCATGCCCTGTCCGAGACAGCTTTTACACTGACAGCTTGTCACAAAATCGGTGGCAGGGGGGCGGGCGGCGGCGGCCAGTGGATTATGTATTAGAGATTGTACAGAGGACCCCAAACTTACCCGCCCGCCATCGTCTCCCAGTATAGGTGTGACAGATCCACTCGGCAGCTGTAGACAGAGTTAGTTGAACAGAGCAGACCCCGATTAAGTCGGTCGCAGGTTCAAATACTGCGGGCACGTAAATTATGACCTTTTAATGTAGCTTCAGTGGCGTAGGGGATAAGACGCGGCCTATCATATCGAAAGGTCCGGAGTTCGATCCCCAGCTGGGCCATGTACCAATGGGTTTTTTCTCGAAACTTAAGTACATTTACTGACTGCTCTCAAACGGTGAAGGAAAACATCGTGAGGAAACCTGCATACGCCGAAGAAGAAATTCTAAGGCGCATGTGAAGTCCACCAACCTGTACTGGGCTAGCGTGGTGGACTATAGCCCGAACACCCTCGTTAAGAGGGCAGGTCTGAGCCCCAGCAGTGGGGAAATTAATAGGCTGTTGATGAATGTAGCTTGTATGTTGATATTCAAAGTTAAATGAAAGCAGTTTATTTCATTGTAGACATAAATTGATGTAAAATGTTACCAATACGTTTTCACTGGGCCTCGGCATACGTTGTTAAAATAATAAATCAAACAGTTAAACCAACAATTGGCTTTTGGAAAAATACGTAGATACCAATATTTTATTTGATTCGATGTTTAAAGGTAGGTAATAAAGGGGTTTCTAAACTAAAAAGTTATCGCGTATGTCAGGTTTTGTAAATTCATGTATAATATTAGTCTGCAAAATGATTGACATGAATATATTTTGCAACTCTACAGACAACTCTTCTCTTTCACTTCTTAATACAGGTGGGTTTACAAGTACAACCAGACACCCTGTGTAGCGGTAATAGTGGCTATATTGCAATGGTTTTGTACAACTCGAGCTGTGACCTGCAAAAACAAAGAACATTTACTGCCTCTGATTAATGATATTTTCTCCAAGAAAGCAGCCTGTAGATACATATAATATGGCTATGTACTTGCAACCTATAACGGACTTCTCTCAGCGAAATTGAAAACAAACATGACTAGACTGCGCAGTTAGACATGGCGTTGTGGCAAAGATATATTTCTTGGTGGAAAAAACGAATGTTGCGGGATTACGTACCGCAAATCCCTATTTTTAGAGATGCCATAAATAAAAATGTATTTTTGGTGAAAGCTATTGTTTGTTAAATACAGTGAAGAATAAACATTAATATTGAGTGCTGAAGTTCTGTTGTGGAGAAAATAGATTTTGCCTCAGCCTCAGTTTTTTTTAAATAAAATAAATACTGCCTCATTCTACAATTCTCTTGTTAATATTTATTTATAAATACTTATATAAAATATACACACTAAGATAAACAGAAATACATAATTATATAAAAAAGGTTGGTATCAAAAGTACTGCCTCTTAATATTTTGTCTAGAGATATATGTATATTTCCGGATATTTAAAATATTATCATAGCAGTGTTTTGTTTCAAACTAATTTAAACCCAGTTTCAAAAAAGATATTTCGGAATATTTTTCCTAAAAATCAGCCAATTGCGCTTATGAGTCGTGAATACTAAAATAGCGCACTCCGACGATTTTTCCGCTTTACGGCATTGTTCACGAAAGCGTGAACTCTACGCGAGGCATACCTAATGTTTGCTGCTCAAAATCGCTTCTAAAGGCTGCCAATTTATTTCGCATTACCTACAGGGTGAACGAAAATAGGTCCTTGTACATTTTAGTAGAGGAAATCAGAACATGTTTGGTAATTCTAAAACTCTTGACGTAATTTGCGAAGAAAACCTCCCTCTTGACTTGACGCGTAGTTTACTGCAATTCAAGCTCAATGCGATTAGATTTTCTAATTTTTAAAAATATTTTAGTGGAACAGTACTGTTTTAGAATACTTTGTTGTTTAAAACTAGTGGACGTTTTCGTTATTCTAGACTAAAAGCTATTATTGTACCAAGTTTCATCAAAATACGTAGTGATGGAGCAACAACTTCCAAGCATTCGTATTTATATAGCAGTAGAAATGAGGTGGGATTATTCACTTAGTAACTAAAGAATCCATGATTAAAAACTGTAATAATCATCAAGTGTTATAATTATATTGATTATAACCAATAAACATGGAACACATACAAGTCCAGACTCCTAATATCCTAAATCCATATTTTTTACAAAACGCATACCTAACATTTTTCTAAGAGATGGCTTGATGTACACACGGTATAGACCGGCTATCAATTTTAGGAACAAAACACACCACGACGATACATTGTTTTGGTTAGCATAAAGGTGTCTGATGAATGAGACATGCACAGGTGAACAAAAAACGTGTCGCCGACACTCTCCGGTTCAGGGCTGTCAAAATTTATCGAATCAGGGAAAAATAAAACAAAGTCAATTGATACACTTTTGAACAAAAAAATCTATCAGAATCAGATCACTCGTTTATGAACTATGAAGTCGCATTCAAATAGATACACATACACTTTTTTATGGCATAACATAACACACACCTCTTTATTGCATCATAGTTACAAATATGTCTATTATATTTCGAAATCCACCTGTAAAAAGCTTTATCAAGACTTGACAGCGAGTATTTTAACGAGAACAGGTACGAGTACGTCATGCGAATACTTAGCGTTGGAAGTAGGGGTGATTAACATATTATTATCGTCGTGACCTTGATATAACATTTCAGAATAAATTACCGACTTAGGCGCGGACTACCTAACTATTCCTACGCTCGACTATTAGATAAAAGCTGTTTAAAAATGACACTGTTTTATTAGAAAACACACTTTACGTATAGTCCAAGTAGAGTTTTTTGGCGGTTGTTTGGAGTTAGCTGATTGCTGTCAAAGGGGAGCTGTTCGGGGGGTTCACTAGAGACGCTCATTCTATTTCAGTCATGGATTTCATCGACCGAATCAAACCTTCATGTTTTTGGACATCTCTAATTATTACACTATCTCGTTTACGCACACATAGACTATAAACACTCTCAGCGATGTGCAAACAAAATGTGCCCATATTCATTCGGCCGCCAAATAATTCTACGGGGACTATACCGACATCAGAGTTATTTTTTAAATAAATGCCGAACCAAACACGATCTAACGTTTGAAGACCAGGAATGAATGCTCTCAGACGGAAACGTGAAGAGCACTCGCACAGCACAGCGAGCGTGTATGAGTGCATGATGAGATTAAAGGAAGCGAAAGATGTGTTAGAATCGCGATACTTGGGCGCTCCGTCTTTAAATAACAACATCAGATACTTGTATGTCAAATCCAAACGACTACCTTACTAAATATTATTAAGTAGGTACTTTAGCGTGAAGGAAAGCCTATAGTGGAAGTCTAGAGGCAATTTTGGTTCATATCTGGGATATTTTGTATAACAAATATTATCGTGGCAACCCTAACTCCATCAGCAGTAGCCGCGCCCCAAAACACTTTCCATTCACGGATTTATGTGTTCCGCTTGGTCAGTTGGCATGGAATGGTAATACTTTAAAAAACTCCGTGTTTCCGTAGACTTTACATACTGGGTCATGGATTTCCTTTTCTGTTTATTTACATGAAACTGTATTCGTAAGATTTTTTAAATTTTGTGACCATAAATAGCTTAAGTAATCTCTAATTTTATACAGGGTTGAATTTTTACAGATTTTAGTCAGTTCGATTCCCGGGTGTGGCAAGCGAATTTTCGAAAATCTTTGAATGCAGTTTTCTTTCCTTTCAAAAATAAAGGAATGTTTCATTTGAGTAAAATTTTCTATCTATAGTATTAAAAGTACTTTCCCTCTAGGTGGCATTACAAAATTCCCCCCTGTATATACATAAACAACATTATACAAGGCCACAAGTTTTTTCAAGCATGCTTGCAAACTTTGAGTTTCAATTTGATGGCGGTCAATGCCATCTATCGAGTTATTACAACTAATTTTTATATTAAAATTATATTCTAGGGGTATTGGAAAATCGCTCATTGCACTGGTCACTTCAATGCATATGGAATCAATGGATGTACATTTAGTCACCTGTAATAACTACAGTTGTGTAACCCTAGCTAATACTGTGTGGGCGTCTGTTCGGCAACATGCGGCAGTTGATACACTGCTTCATATTCGTAAGCTTAGTAAATCCAAAATTTAAACACCATGTAAGAAATCACTAAACATTTTTTGTAGCCTTAGCACTCAAAATTCTTTGCATTGTTTGATTATTGCAGGTGGCAAAAAATGTTAATTCCGTATTACCGTTTGGAAGCAATTTAAGGACATTGTGGAAATAGGTAGGTAGGTTTTTATAAAAAAATTGGCACAAGAAACCTGTAAAATTCAACTAGTAAAAGTCACTGCCAATCAAAAACGCTCGTAGGATATTCTGACCAACCAGAATGAAGATCGACTCTTAGATTAGACAAACAGCGTTCAAGTTTCTGATCGTCCTAAACAAACTGGGTTTTTGCAATGATCATGATTACTGGGTGATTACAAATATATGTCTTAGATTCAAATTTCCGACTATCCTGCGACACATACAAGATATACTAACATACTGGCACGACCCGGGTTTTCAGTCCGGGTCAACAAAGGTCCATGCATTATCGTGTTATGACGTGGAGGGACTATGCATCGGGAAAAGGCTGTCAAGGCTATACGCGGTAGTTATTGTAATGTATAGTGGAGAAGAAACGGCGCGGAAGGATAGATTGTATAGGGCTGCCACAATGGTCGAAGGGCTGTTGGACAATGGATTATAACATGTACGATTTACATTTTAGTAATTGAATTGGTACATTATTCAGGACCGCTTAAGTATTGTAGTTTTCTAACATTTTTAAGTAGGTAGGTAATTATTTCATTATTCATTATAGACTATTTAATCTTGAACGACTTTAATGCAGAAATTACTTAGGTTTTAATAATTAGGTTACAATAATCATATTGAATACTTATTTTAAAAATATGTTGCAGTAACATTAGCGAGTAGGACCTATATTTACTAAGGTACCTTTGAGTAACTTATGCCCTAAAGTAACCTAAGCCTGATTTTCCCAAGTTAGATTAATAATGCTACGCTGTAGCAATCGTTTGCACGCTCTGTAGCTTGTGCTGACATAAACATATAAAACAACTTAAACACATATTCATAATAATATATACACGAGTACCTACCTATGTATATTATTATAAGTACATTGCTACGCTCACTACGCTATCGCTCACCTACTCCTAGGATGGTCGTTAGATAATCGTCTAGTCTTGATATTTCGTAATCATCCTAGTTTATAGGTATTTCGTTAAAAGTTGGGTTACCTCTACTTATCAATAGATATTACATAAACTGTCGAATACATGACGCACTGTGCAACTGACGAGCTAATTAATTTATTCGTCAAATATCAGTATCGAAGTAAATTCATAAATTTTCACTATAACTCTATTTGCGAACCCGAAAACAGCTAAATTACCTACCCGCATGCAAATACGTGTTTCGCATAATAATTTATTGGGACCAGCGCTTGACTCTATCAAAGTTTGAAACGATTTAGTTGTGGACTGCCCTGGGGCACGAAAAAGTATGACGGACCCTCCACGGCGGAAATTAAAGTCTACGAAATGTTGTAGATCGTTGTCGTGGGAAATAAATTCAGGCTAAGCTTTTTTTTCTGCAGAACCCTCAGCGACAACCGTAACTTTTATATTCGTAAATTCGGAATTTATTTCAGGAAACGTTGGTGACCTAAATGATTGACTGCTGTAGACTCACTTTGGTCGAAGCACTTACCTGTATACAGGGCGTTCTACGGGCTATTCGACAGTAAGTGAAATATTGAAAACCAAAGAAAATTTACTTATCTTTTCAAGTGTTGATGGGTCTTTAAAGGGACACTTGAGAAGATAATGGTTTAAGTGTTGATGGGTCTTTAAAGGGACACTTGAGAGATAATGCTTCAAGTGTTAAAACTGACAGCCAACACATAAGGGAGTTTTTGGACTTTTTAAAAGTTAAAAAAAAATAATTAAAGTTGAACTGCACTCAAAATATTTTGAAAATCACTTGGTTTGTTGAACCTGGAATCGAACCGGACAAATGTGGAATAACACTAATTGTATTTTTATGACACTGATCGTAAGGGTCCAGCATAAGGATCAATTCCTTGTCAATAACATTAAGTTTATACCTATTTTAAATTAAAGGAAGATCATTAGATAACAGACTCTTTCGGGAAATTGGTCATTGTGTCCCACTTGTAATAACCTAAAACATTTTTTGGTCTTATATGTATAGCATTTATATTTTACGCTAGCAGTAGATAGTTATATGGTCTGCCTATCGTGTGTGTATATTACCTGGGTCTGCTTCATAAGGGAAACCTACCACCAGCGTAAATAGGTACTTCTGTTACATTATAAAGACCACAAGGGTCCATTTCAATACGTATACTTAGGTACCTATATATAATTGCCACTCAGCAAATACAACAAACTTACGGATTACTTCCGCTCCAAAAAGCGGGCCACGCGTGGAGGAAAATTGTTTCCCCTGGTCGAGGTGTAATGGCCTCCCAGTTTTTTTTGCTTTATTAACTTCTTCGGCCTCTATAGAAGATTTACAATCTAAATCAAATCCCCTGTCTATAATGCCCATACTTACGGGATTGTGATTCCGAGGGTATTTAAGATTTTTTAAAGACTTGGCTGAGTAACTGTCATGTTGTTTTTCAGTTAGAGTTTGAGTGTTGTCTGCACAGAACACGGAAAAAGCTCGCTACGCTCCCGCTCGCTACCTTATATTTCTATGGTTGTCTCACAGAACACGGAAAAAGCTCGCTACGCTCCCGCTCGCTACGCTCCCTATATTTCTATGGTTGTCTGGTATTCTATTTTTTCAATCAGTTCCCACGAAAGGCGCCTGCCGTGTCTATTTTGCTTCCAGGCAGGTAATATCTACCTATTTACAGCCGCCTCCTATTTTGTTCTTTCTAAAAGTGTTTTGTGTTCGGAAAGTCCCAATAGCACCTTGGATCGACGTAAGAGGATTATCTAAATAAAATAAGTATACTTTCCGATTCCGCATCCATTTCCGAGTAAACGTGTAACAGTACCGTGCCCTACCATGAGTTTACAGCGTCGATACTCGTTAGCGACTACTACGTAAAAATCACTGACATGTAAATAATAATAGTGTGGACAGGCTGCTGTGAAATTATCTTCGTGGCTATTTCATTAAAGCTATTTTGGTGTTGAAGGCTATGGCGACTAGTGACGGCTGTCTATACAATGGAACTAAATATGTGACTTCCATATTAAACGTCAAAATTAGTTTCCGGGACACTCGCTTCAATTTCGCATACAAAATTAGCTTTCATTTGTATGGGGACAGCCAGTCTAATGTACTTACATAATAATATTAGAGAGGTCAGTGGTGAAAATTATATCTATCTCTCTCAGTCTTTTTCAGTTAGTCGGAAAGAAACATCATTATTACGTGTTTACAAAGTCGCTGGATGTAAGCTCATGGTAAGGGTACAGACTGGCTTTGTTCGCCGCGGCCGGCGTAGCCCGCAGAACTTATTGTTTTGTGGTAAAGTTAGCCTAATATTCTGCATGTTTACAAACTATCTGCATACCAAATTTCAATAAAATCGATTCAGTTGATACGCCATGCTTGAGAACCAAAAATTATCCAATATCCAGGCTTTCTACATTGAACAAGTTTTAACCGCTTTAGTGAGTAAAATATATAAAATTTGTTTTAACGTGGTTAATACCTATTTGTATTGTATTTTGATAACATAATACGCTATCACCTGAGCGCCTAGTCTAGGCAAAGTCGATGATTTCCATGGAACATGACGTCACAAAAAAAAAAGTTCGATGACGTCACTGACAAGTGAGCTCTTCGGGTGAGATGTTGGTAAAAGTATGTAGTTATAACAACTGAGAAAAATAAGTATCATTTTCAACCGACGAAAAAAAAAGGATTATGTATGACCACGCATAACATTTTACAGAGCAGTCCGATTTTGATCATTCTTTTTCTATTGGATAGGGTATACTTCAAAGTTGGTCCCATTTTAATTTGAAGAAATAAATTCAACCCTAAGGGTAGAACATTAGGGGATGACTGATCGTTCACCTACTAAATTTTCATCTTTAAACCGATTCTGTTGAAACTAGGCACACTTAGGTAGTTCTAATGACACTACAACATGACGGAGACCATGACGGTGAAGTTGATCTGATGACGGAGACGGAAGACAGTCGAGGGAACTCTTCAACGGTGTACAGCAGCTACCTCGTGTTAGGGCTATTCATTCATCTTAATGAGAACTTCTCTCTCTGAGAGATAGGATCCGAAAGGATAGGTGATCCGCCTGAGAACCAAAGCCTTCGACATAGCTCAAAGAGTTAGCACGTTGAAGTGACAGTGAGCTGGTCACATCTGTCGGAGAACCGATAACCGCTGGGGCAGACGAGTTCTCGAGTGGAGATCACGACTGGGTAATTGTAGTGTGGGACGCCCCCCGGCTAGATGGAGCGACGACCTGCGAAAAGCGGCTGGTAGTGACTGGATAGTATATTTTAGTTACAAAAAAGTAAAAAATAAAAACTTTTTAACAAAAAAATTAAACCGCCGAAAAAAAGAAACTGAAAAGCGAAAAATAATAAGAAGAACCTTTTAGTCTAACGAAACTCCTACACTAATTAATGAAAATCTAATTAATTTTGAGTCGTCGCCAAACAAACAAGCAAATTAATTAAAGTTATTACGTAAGGCGAAATGATGGCAGCCAACTAACAAGCAAATAATGAGAAGACCATTAAATTACTAGAAATAAAATAATTAATTTGCATGTGTTTGGCGCCCACTCAAAATTAATTAGATTTTCATTAATTAGTGTAGGAGTTTCGTTTGACTAAAAGGTTCTTTTTTATTATTTTTCGCTTTTCAGATTCTTTTTTTCGGCGGTTTAATTTTTTTGTTAAAAAGTTTTTTGTCTATTCTATACTTCGATCACCTTATACTATTCCCGATCGCCGATTCTATAGAACAAATCGAAATCATCTGACAAAGTTACCAAAACGCTGGAAACATTTTGTCATTAAGACGGTACTGTATGAACTATGTTTCCAGGACTGTAAAACCCATTATAAAAATGGTTTTGACAGACGGACAACGGAGTGATCCTTTAAGGGTTCCTTTTTTCCTCTTTTGAGGTACGAACGGCGATCGTGAATACTACGAACCCCTTAAAAAGACAAAGGCGGTGACTAATACAGATATTTCGAAGAGGCGTTTTAAAAGATCCTCTAACCTACGTATAAACAAGTAAATTTATAATTGCGAACATTTTTCGTTGGCGGAAGCAGCTGGCGATTGCGACCAATTAGCGATCGTGCAGCATTCCGCAACGTTGATTGCCGACACGAAGCTCCACGACAAGCGCCGCGGTGTTGACATTTTTAAAATGTGCCAGTGTTTTATTCAATATTCGAACTTTCGTACCTCAGTTTTTAAAATTGTTAAAAAAGTTTAATTTGGAACGCGGCGCAGCAGATATCACGACACGAAAACGTTATTATCACTTTCAAATAAATAACGATAGCTTTTGGTTACTGAAACCCGCTTTCAAATAATGTATCGACCATATTCAATTAAAACGGCCTGTTTTTACAGCCTCTTATTTTAAAATCGTTAGCAAGTGTGTGACTCCAAAGTTGCTCAGACTATGGAAAGTTGGTCAGTACATATTAAGTTACTGTAAAAGCCCTAACCGCGGTAAATTCTACGATTTACCGGAAAACCTAAGATTTACTTAATGATGATAGTCAAAGTCTGAACTGATGATTTTTATTTCAAAATGTTTTTATTTTTTATTATTTCAGCTATTCTAGAAAGTTATTTAAGTTCTTCTTTAGTCTATTTCTAGTTCCTGATTAGTCTATGTCCTCCACAAACAAAATTAAACCACGCCACGTTTAGGTTCCTCTCCAGAGTAAAGTGGCCAATCTCATAACAACCGGTCTTCATTTTGTTCGCGCATTATTTCCCGGGCTTTCATAACCGTTGTTATTTGTTTTCCAGTGCAGCGTGGCGTGCGCAAAATACGGAATTGAACATTTATTCACGACCGTGAGCTGCCCACTTCGCCACGTTTGTTTTCCAACAATATGTTATAAAGAATACATGCATAGAAATTGCGTCCCAGGAATAAGTAAGTATCTACTTAGATAGGTAGGTACTTACTCACAACAACCCACCCACGTTCAAATTACTAATGAACAAACTCAAGAAGGTTTATCATCCGTGAACAAACCACTGCCTTCAATGCAACAATGCAAATCACATTTCATTTCAATGTTCCTTAGTTTGCGGTTTTCATAATACCCATGAAAAATGTGCTAGGTACTTGTCCTCAAACTTAGGAGGAAATTATTTAATAAATCTTTAAAAATCAAAAAATATACAATATTTGTTTTATTTAAACCTTGCTTCTTGCTAAGCATAAATATATACCTGTGTATATACCTGGTGTGGACCTTATAATTGTATAAGTGTGTTATTTTAGTGTAAGCTGTATTTTTGGCTTCACGTCATACAAGCTCGCGCCTTCTAACGTGTTCTGTATTCTGAGGCCGTGATGTATATTTTGTTGGATACCTAGAAAGTAATCTTTTTAGTGGCACTAACATTTCAGAACAACGCCTATCGTATCGTAGCCATGAAAAACGATACGTATCCCATACCCTAATAAAAGTTCCAGGGTCGTCCGAGTGGCCATTCCCTAGGATATCCGAGGATAAAACCGACTCGTTCGCTCCTACTACAATCGATTACCCGCCATGAAATGGATGAGTTCCAAGAACCACTTTAAATTTAACAGTGAGAGCTTATTCAGGGCGATTTGTTATAAAATCGAGTTACTTTAGCAGATGATTCGGATAAAAATAAAACGCTTAAGTAAAATTAAATAATTACTTACTTAACTTAAGCTAGGCAAGCGCTGGTTATGATAAAGTTTCGACTGTAGCTTACGAGTATGTGAACCCTCTTAAAAGCTAGGCGAGAAGCAAAGACGTGAAATGTCTTCAGTTTAAAGAACTTTATTCTCATTATAAACTTCAAAGTCACCTAACATGAACTACATATCTACATATCTTAACTAAAAGTTAAGTTAATGTCCATTTGAACAGGCAGAAGGTAAGTAAACATTATGAATGTCTTTGGCGACAGTATCGATTAGACAAGTCAATATATGAAATGGTCGTCGAGTTGTTTCGTGGGTCTGTAACGAAATTCTCCCAATAATACTTCAAGCAAGAGGCTACTCTTGAGAACTCCAATTCTTTATAAAAAGTTCATCTCAATAAGAATTCAAACACTGTCATCTCGCCTTTTATTAACTTACTTTGGGGAGTAAAATAGGATACATAATATCAAAATGTTTAATTTTTTTTATTAAGTCCACAGAATCCGGTAGGATCCTACTAATATTATAAAGGTGGAAGTTAGTAAGGATGTTTGGACGTATATTTGGATATTCTATGGAACAAATTTTGATGAAACTTTACTAATATACATTATACATCAAAATACGTATAGGCTGTAGATACTTCATCATCAACAGCCTATTAAGATGTCCCTACTTCTGGGGCTCAGGCCTACCCTCTCAACGGGTAGTGTTCGGGCTATAGTCCACCACGCTAGCCCAGTGCGGGTTGGTGGACATGCGACTAAGATTTTCTTCTTCGGCGTATGCAGGTTTCCTCACGATGTTTTCCTTCACCGTTTGAGAGCAGTCAGTAAATGTACTTAAGTTTCGAGAAAAAACCCATTGGTACATGGCCCAGCCGGGGATCGAACTCCGGACCTTTCGATATGATAGGCCGTGTCTTATCCCCGACGCCACTGACGCTCTAGATATTATTGACCGAGCGAGCGAAGCGAGCGAAGCGTCTACGTTTCGAGACTGGCCAAAAATGCTCTTGTCCGGCTGTCTGTCTGTCTGTCTGTCTGTCTGTAATTCTCTACAGGTCGCATTTTTCAACCGATTTTGACGAAAATTTGGCATATGTATAAATTAATTAAACCTACAAAATGAGTAGAATAAAGTTTTGAAAAACATTTTTTTTAGAGTACCTACCATACTCGCAAAGTGGGAGTGAACTTTTTTTTTCTTGTGAATCCCATAGTGTGGGATATCGTTGGATAGGTCTTTCAAAAATATTGCTGGTGTGTTAATACCATTTTTTCGATTTAGGGATCCGTTGGCGAAATATTAAGCTTTAAAGCGGTAATTTTTGTTAGAGTCACGTGTCCCCCCTCCCCTGCCAGCTAAACGGTTGCTTCTGGAAATGTGAAAAAATTCATGGCAGTAGCATATATAACGTAGTTACAAGGAAAACTATTACGGCTAAGTAGGTTCTATTAGTTTTTGAGTAATAGTGGATCGACTTAAGAAAGTTGAAAAAATAAATTATGTTCATAGAACTGCATACGTAAAATGGAAAATTATTTTTTTCCGCGTGATATCCATGGTGTGGGGTATCGTTGGATGGGTCTTTCAAAAATATCGCGGGTGTGTGATAAACATTTTTCGATTCAGGGATCCGTTTGCGAAATATTAAGCTTTAAAGTGCTAATTTTTGTCACTTACTTACTTTTTCTGGTTGACTTTTGTTGGTTTCTTTTAGGTTTGGTTTATAAGGGCTGGCGAGGTCTACTGTTCTCACGGAACTACTAGTAGTACTTCGGGAAAAACATGGAAAAAAAACACTTTAGCTCTTTAGCACTAAACTTTCCCATTTTACGTGCAGTTAAACTGAGTTACACGCATTTATTGTCCACACTGTACCTAATTGCGCTGAAAGGGCACGGTCATCATTTTCAATTGATCCGAGCAAAGACAATTCAGAGCGGGCGCAACGTCCCCTGACCGTATGAATAGTTGAATATAGCGGTACGGATCTAGGGCGATGCGGTAGAGGGCGCTAACCTAGGGGTTGCAAATATAGACGTTTATGATAGTACAGTGTGCCGTTATTTAATTTTTCATAAAATAAAATGATGAATAGCTTGAAGTCTTGGATCTGTAAATACTTGGTTTTAAGAAACTTAAGAAATCTAATCAGTACGCGCAGTGTGGGATGCTCCGCCGCCATCAGGTGGACCGACGGCCTAAAGAAAGTGGTGGAGGCGGCTGGATGCGGAGGGCGGAGGACCGAGTGGGGCAATTTTAAAGTTATATTTTTGTAATATTTAATAGCAAAAAAAAACATAATTTAAGTATAGATTACATAGTTAAATTACAGGTAAGTAACAAATTTTGCACATAAAATTATTTTATCAATTTTCAGCTCGGCTCTACCATTCTTGATATGAAACTGGATACCAAATCACAAGTCATGACCGTCTCTAAAGTGACCATACAAACTGCAGAGCTGCAGTCAAACTTTCGGCTCTCGCACTACAAGGGGCGGCAATAACTAATATTCATGGGGGCGCACTGGAGCCTAGTTACGGCACTGGACACAGGAATGTTTTAAGTGGTCTCTCATGGCGACCTGCCGCAGATTCTCATTACTCATGCCATTATATTATGCCTCAGACGCCATTTACATTGACCCTTATCAAAAGTTTCTTTGATGCTACACCCTCTCGTTGGCAACATGGCGGATTAATTTTCACCTAATTTTAAACCATGTTTAACGTATTAAAATGCGTGGTTACTTGTACTTGTTTAGGGTATTGGTATTTACAATACACCAAATCACACAGGCTCAACTAGATGCTCCCTTTCTTCCAATCTTTCTTCTTCTTCTTTTCTTTCCAATTTTATTGAAAAATAATTATCAATACCCTGTTTTTTAAATAGACTAGGTGAAGAAATCGAGACCCTATGACGTACTTAAAGAGTAATATTATTAGGTTCAACTGGCTCAAGCTCAAGCTATTGGCTCACTTTTTTGGCGTATGATTACCTACGTGCCTTTAGCCTGAAGTGACGCCACCACACCCGTCCTTCGTCCTCCGCATCATCAAGCCGCTTTCGGCCACCTTCTTTAGGTCGTCGGTCCACCTGACGGGGCGTCCCACTCTAAGCGTACTTATTATACCTATAAATAAGGGTTATAGGTACATACAACTGACCTGAACAAAGACAGCACTTATAGTACCTAGCTATTTAAGTACCTATATTATGGGCAGAAATAGGTACGAGTATATTTACCACATTTTATTAATATAATTATTGGTCAAAGAGGAAACATATCGTATTATTTTTTGAAACAATGCCAAAATATCTAGTAGTGTACTTTACCTGCTCAAATAAATCGAAAAGTGAATGACGATTGTCAAAATAGCTGCATCAAAGAAAGTATCGGTGCTGGCTCGCTACTCTCAATATTTCCGTTTCATGTCGATTTTCACGAAATTCATACAAATACATCAAAGGCAGATATTTAATATTTGTCGTTATATACATTCTGATGCTCAATAACAGGTGAAAATGTGTGTCGATTTCCTGCACGCATATTCGCACTCATACAGAACTTATGACGCTCGCGCGGGGGCAATTCTCGTAACTCGTATGGCTAAAGTTGTAAGCACTTGTTTGTGTCAAACACAAAAGCGATTTCGTGTACCCCAATAGGTATTTCTCAAACATTTTATCAGTTTATGGGGCGTATACACTTTCACACATGGAAAGCCATGTTCTTATTGTCTCGTAACTTATTAAAATTCAAAAATGGCCTTCATTTTATGCTATTTTTCTGTTTTTCTAATATATTTCTTGTTATTAGATCACTCAGTTACTCCCTCAATATTAGAACAGTTCACTGGGATTTTCACAATCCAAATATTTATACGGTTGTATTATTTTATTACAGACAAGGTTCTCACCGTGTAACTTCCTGATAGAATTCAGAACTTTCCCGCGGTAAAAAGTAGGATTTTAGTCTAGGGATAAAAAAGTTAACCCTCGCGTTAAATCCTTCGGTTGTAAAGTTGTTCTCATCGAACATTTCAACCTAAATCACTAATTTATTCTGCGCTTAATCACTAACAAACCTACTAAGTATTGTAAACGAGATTTACTTTTACGTTATTACTATCCTTTCGTTATTATTACTATCGATTCGTTCTTACTATTCCTTTTCAAAACCAGTCAATAGATGTGCCTAAATGTATGTCACTTAAATGGTTTCTATCCCTATCACACGTTATAACGAAGGTAAAAGATGAAACTATTTTTAGCGCTGTCTAATTTTAAATGGGTGCCTTCGGGATCGAGCCTACTAAGTGCTATAAAACTAAATGATGTCGTTACACCCCGTTAGGGTTCCCGTTTGGAAACTTTAAAACTATCACCTAATAACCGGAATAAACACGGCGTAAAACAATTAATTATTAATAGCGGATTCACGAGCCGCTAACTCCTAAAGTCAGGTACGGAGCAAGGTATTCCAGTGCGTTGAACCAAATCGACGACTAACTGGATCCTACATTTAATTGACTGCATATTAAGAGAGAGATCTAGGTTTATATTATTATTATTATAATAATAATAAATTTTATTCACAAAAAGCCTACTACATTAGGAGCTAATATTATAAAACTAATTTTTGTAAGGCTGAGTAATACAAGAATAGTACTCCTGACCTCAAGAGAGAATTATCTGTGTGATGAGGTCAGGGTTCCTCCGTGCCGTTATTCAATAGCCTAAGTAAAATTATGTAAAACAAAACAATAATTTAAATTAATTATCTACTAGTGTATGTGTTTGTGTATAAGTGTGTAAAATAGTCTCTTTTACCTGTAAAATTTTTCTGTGACTTGCGTCACAGATATGTAATAGTCTTTTTCTAATTTATTAATGCCTTCAAACCTTGCTTTAAATTAGACAAACCTTGCATTTTTACATGTTCTTTGATTTAATTGAACCCCACAGTTATATATTCGATTGTCAATAGTGGTTTTAAGCTGAGTCAGCTCAGCTTTAAATAATCATAAAAAATTAAACCAACAAAAAGCATTATATGAGTCTGTGACATGTCTATAGGTAGGTACCTATTCGTCCTCCCTTCGCCGCATTGCATATAGGTATAACGCTGAGGGATGTAATTGTGACCTGCTTGTGTCATCAATTCATTGTGATGAATTTACATCAGCGGTTTTGTCTCGGCGAGACATGGGGAGCGGAGCGCATCCACGCTATTAAATATTTTGTTGGTTGGGGTTTCATTTATTCAAACGAAAAGGGTTCTATAACATCTTTTAGAGAGTACAAAAATGCCGTTAATTAATATTTCGGTCAACTGAATAATTTACTTTGAAGATCAAATTAAGTCCATAATAAATAATTTTTTAAGTAAACAATTGTCATTTTTCTTTAGTTTATTATTCTTCACTAAGAATAACTTACCTTACTTATTAACTTGACCCACTGGTCATAGCTCAAAACTGCTATAATAGTTCCACTTAAAATGGTGGATATGACACAATACGACTTGCTTTGTTAAGAAAGCATTAGTAAATAATGCATAATGCAGTAATTATTCCATAAATAGTTTTAAAATAATATCATTTTTGGAACATTTCTTTTAGGGCCCAGACTGACCCCTGAGTACGTGCCTGGCATCCACAAGTCGAATACAATTAACGCAAACTTGGTCCTATTGGAGTAAAACCTGCAGGACTTAGTCGACCCTTCTAAATATTCGAACAGTTATGAATATTCACTGACACTTGGGTTTGGCCGCTCGAGGGGAGATCCGAGGAATTACGGACTTTAACTTTGTGTTCCGACGACTCTATCTTTTATTGAGGAAATAGTATAACCGGGAAAAATATTAATTATGTACTTACACCAACTGAATAATTTAGGGGTGAAAAGGCAAAGAAGTACATAGCCGTACCATCATAGCCGTAAGTAACGTTACTTCCTAGAGTACGAATAGATAATCGTATTAAAAATGTATTATACGAGAAAGTAAAAAAGAGTACAAATATCAACCTGTGGCCTGGCCATGCTATTATGAATTTTTTAAGCTTTTAACATGAAGAATATGGTAAGAAAGAATGAAGTTTTTACCAATCTAAAAATCGCATCACACGGTGTATACGAGTAAAATCAGATAGGTATGTGCTTTTGAATATACTTAGTTGAGTATAAATAAAACTTTTTAAAATTCTAAGTCAAAAAAGTATCTTACGAAAGAATATGAATTAAACGAACGATCCTTAAAACTTTTAAAGATATTTTATTATTCAAGAGCAGTCAAGTTAAAAGAAAACTCACAGCTTCATAAATAAATACCTAGACACCGAAAAAACTTACTTGAAAATGTTTTTGCTTCTAATTTTTTTCGCTATGATAATCACAATCAAAGTTCATACCTGATGCTTTAGATGAAACCAAAACGATGGAGATAGCTTTAAGACGTAACCGAGTGTTCCATAGGTTCCGGTGGTTGTAATAAATGAGTATGAGATACGTTACTTACTTATGTAGGTAGGTACTTGCCTACTGAAAATGGCCAGACCAGCACGATTGGGATTGCAAGTCATTTACATAATATTCGCTCGTTATGTTAACTGTTTTAGAAAAAATACTGTACGTTTTACTAACGACTGGCACTTTGACGAACGCAACTTTGTTTTCAGCGGTGTTAATCTGTGTGCATAGAAAAGTGCACCGAGCCTTGTGTTCGTATAAGCAATGTAAGAGAGTAAGTAAGTACCGTATCTTCCTTCTTTGTTTCATCCTGGCATGATGCAATTTTTTATTTTATTTTTAATAATTAATTTACCTACACCTGCGCATTTATTTCTCACATTAAGTATTAAATGAAGCCTACAGATTAATTGATATTTGGTGAAAAGTTAATAAAATTTTAACACTACAGGCCGGTCGTCAGCACATAGAGTAAGTAACCGCAGTGGCGTTGATAGGTACAGACATACCAAAGCGCAGGGCTGATTCGAGTGCCGTCGACATGATCCGTCGTTTTCGTACCTAAACTGCGGAGTGACACAGGCCTGCTTTCTACTAGTTTAGAGCAAAGTTTAACACAATTACAGGGAAGATTGTTCTTGTTGACAATGCGCATCACGGCCGAAACTTGTACAATGAATCATCATTTATTTAAGTCTCGTCTCCTTTCTTCAACGACTAATTATTCTTTAGCAACAGTCAGTGTCGAGGAGTCACGGAGTCCTCTAATTGGTTGTGTAATTTCTTCAAGATTCCAACAAAGAGCAATAATAATTAAATTATTACTAAGTAGTTGTACTTTGTTTCGTAAAGGACTCTGAAGAATACTTATTTATAGTTATACGTTAGCAGTTCTAAATTTATATTTTATCAGTACAATATAAAGTAAGTAAATTATCCTAAAACTAAACACAAATACAAAGCTATTATAAAATTTAGTCAAAAATGCCCCCGCGAATCGTACCTGGCTCAAAGGTACCCATGACGCCGGCTGCATTGCCACGTTGAATCGCCATGGATATCCTGGCGATACCAGGATACCCATGGTTACCAGTTCTAAATGATGCGAATTGAATAATATGATTGCAATTGAATGATTGCTGCGCGGTGGTAGATAAATATTTACGTGTATAAATGTACCCATAGGTACCCACTGTAGGTACTCAAATGTAATAAAATATTTTTACTTTATAATATAGTTTTTTATCAGTACCTAAGTAGTTAACTTCTAAAACAGCACAACTTACCTCTGACAGAACATCTTCCACCCAAAGTCTTCTGCCAGAAATCATAAATTGTAATTTGTACAACTGTTTTTAATTTTATTTGTGCAAAGTATATTGTATTGCTAACTCTCTCGAGCGCTTTTTAACCCCTTTATAAAATTAATTGGGGAAACCCCTAATACCTACTCCGCTACGCACAACCGTAGAGCTCTCCTATCAATGGAAGTGCCTCTACAACGCTCGTAACCGTCACAATTTATTAGGATATTAAAATGAGGGTATTGTATTATCTCACTAAGTCACCGTCAATACTCAATACGTCCGAGACAATAAATGGCGGCCATATTTTCTCGGCTCTGGCAATGAATCCAATTATCGGGCCCTTCGGGACGACAGACATGTTAAATGGTCCCCATTGCTCGCCTTCTGTCTCTATCAGGGGACCAGGAACAGAAACGTAGCCAGAAAGGGGCTAAGAGGGGCTTGGGCTTTCCCCTGAATTCAATCCTCCATAAAAACTCGAATTATGGTCCGTGTAAGGGTATGATCAGATCACAGAATACATAATAAGTACTGTAGATGCCCAATGAAATGTGTGTAATGTTTTATGTAAGCATGTTTGCATACGCAATATGTATTTTGCGGCGATCGTCAAGATCGCAGGTATTTTGGGATGATAATTTAGTTATTTTGCAAACTAGACTTTATTTTATTTTAGTACCTACTTACGTAGTGTTCAGATTTGAATATTTGCTGCGCTGATGATTGTGAGGTTTCAATTTTCAATTGAAACCAATGGTGCCATCGCTATGCTAAGATGAAAGATGCAAGCAAGAATCTGCCGCAGCAAAATTACGCGTTTGAACTATGATTGAATGAACCCATTTGTGTTGGGTGGGATGGCAATGCGTAGGCTGAAAGGATTTACTTGTTTTATTTACCCGTTCTCCAGATTATTCACTTCCGAACATGATCCTGAGTACGTGCCTGTGCTATCAGGAGACCACGGAAGGGGGGTCGGGGGAAAGCCTCATCATTCTTCAATAATGCGACGATCATTATTGTCGGGAAAGAATCGAATTTCAACGTTTTCAATAATGCTTGGTAAGGTGAAATTTTCAAGCGATAGGGGGTGATCGGTGAAGGTTTACCAGCAGAATTAGTTCTTTTAAAACTTTTGTGATACGTGACTGCTTTTATATCACACAATCTCATACATACTCATTTATAGATGTGTATAGGGGAGTTTATGGCTATATTACTTAATTCAATAATAACTTAGCCTAGTCTAACAAAGAAAAAATCTTATTAATAGAGGTACTTTTAAAAAGTCAAATGTTTATTTGTAGTCTCTATGTATTGTTAAAAATAATTGCGTCAATAATAAAGATTTCCTTTAAAAATTCCTATTTCGTCATATGACTTTCAACTATTTAGGTACTTTGAAGAACGAATACCTACTTACCTAGTTGTGTCTAATATGTTTGCAGTAATTTTGTGGCAAAAAATATTTTTAGAATTCCGAACGAAACTGGTAAAAATGATCCCCTTCGTCCGTCTCTCTGTCTGTCAGACAGCTGCAACTCGGCAACTACTAAATTCTATTGACTTGAAAATAATACTTTTATGAATAGCGTTTGCCCATCTTTATAGGAAATGGGGGGTCGAAATTTTAAAGTGGGGATGACTATGTCAAACTAGATAGGTAAGTATATCATTATGGAAAGGAAGTACCTACCTTATCCCTTCATTTGTACATTCTAAAATAGGTTTTTAAGTAGGTATGTCGCATAAGTTTCCGACTTAAATAGTAGAAAATGTCTCAAAAAATAAATTTATTTCTCCCCTCTTATCTCCGATGTGTGCGAAATACTTTTTTAAGTATGGGGAACCAATCTAAACAAAATTTAAATTTAACTGACAACTGAAACAAGTAAATGTCCTATACAAATTCCATTCAGTCTTGGATTATATAAGTTTATGAACATCAAACAAAGAACACAAACCAATTCAGAAATTAATGCTTCTTCATTCGTGTAAATTGTTCGTGTAGAAAAGTTCGGTGAAAAATGTTGGAAAACAGGAAAAAATTTCAGTCCAAAGTGGCAAGTCATGGTACCTACCTACTAATGACCGTTTTTACATTCCAGGAATAATATCAAATGAAATTAAAGCGGAAGTTCGGAATTTCCCGAACGGATTTATTACGGATTCAAAAGTGTTCTTTATTTTTTATGTGTTCTACGTTTCATTTCGGCAACCTCCTTCCTGCAAACAAAAACAAAGTTTAAAATGCCTAAAATAAATAATACTATGACTACGATGTAGGCTATGGGCTACGACGACGTAGCGCGCGTAGCAATGAATGGCTTTTGCTATAACTTGGTATTGCCCGCGATTCCAGGATATAACCTATCACTGTACCAAGTTTCATGAAAATCTGTTCGGTAGTTTTTGCGTGGAAGAGTAACAATCAAGTTTGATTTTTAAAATAGTTTTGAGGGTCGAACCACGTGGAATTTTGATTCCTCGTGGTCCGACAGTCGAACCAAGTGGAATTTTAAAAATCCACTTGGTCCGATGGTCGAACCGAGTGGAATATCAAATTCCTGATGGTCCGACATGTCGAACCACGAGGAATTAAAATTCCACTTGGTTCGACTGTCGGACCACGTTGTCGAACCACGTGGACGCACCCACTGTAAGCACGGAAGCTCTATTTTTGAATCGCTCTCCGCGCTTCGAGCGGTCGATTCTACTGATTTTTGTATCGGATGTCGAAGGAAAATCAGTAGAATCGAGCGCTCGAAGCGAGTAGAGCGATTCAAAAATAGAGCTCCGGGGCTGAACAGTCTCGAAATTTTCGGGGCGACGCTACTAGTCACAACACGTCAGTAGCGCTGATTGTTGCTCTCGCCGGTATTTATTTAGATTTAGAGTAATCATGGTGAAATGTGCAGTGCCAAGCTGTAAACACGATTCACGGAAAAGAACGATCTAGAAAAAATCTATATAGAAGCGTCCATAGAACACCTGCTTACACTTGGCACAATTGGCAATGAGCAATGCGTGCGCTCTATAGCTAGTATACTAACTCTATGGGATCCGTTTTTACCCTTTTGAGGTAAGTATGGCAACCTTCCTCAAAAGGGTAAAAACGGATCCCAGGATCACTTCGCCGTAAAACACATTAAAACATTAATAGTTGACTATATCATACTGGCCATAAAAATTTATTTGATGCCATTTACCTGTATTAAAATAAAAACAATTTATTTCTTTTCCTCTAAAGGCGTTCGCAAATATATTTTTGGAATTGATACCAGTTACATTTTATATTGTTTGAAAAAGTTTTTATTTATTTTACTTATTGTTTCGCCGTTATACCTATTATGACTCGATACTCCCGTTACCAAACGAACGGTTTTAAAAGAAACAATTTTCCCGGCGATAATTTAATAAGTTAGAATGTGCTACTTGAGTGAAGTATCAAATCAATATTACGTGACCTCATTCTGTTGCCCTAAAGCTCATAAATTTCAAGTAGTTGCCTCTGTTTGTCGTCGCATTGTTTGAAACAGTCGGAAAGTTTAAGAGGGGGCATCTCAGCAATATAAAATTTATTGTCCCATTTCTATAGCGTATAAATCGCAGCTGCGGGGAGGCTCACAAAGAGCCCGATATAATGTCGATAATGTCGTGAAAATATTTCATTTTGTTTGTCCGCCGGCATGCGACGATGACGCGACGACGCTACGCTCGCCATCCACTCGAGAGGAAAACTTCCGTATTTCGTCTGGCATTTTATTCGATTAATTGGTATCCAGTCCAGTATCTAGAAATAGTAAAGTAAGATTATGTAGAAAATTGAAAGAATTGAAATAAATATAAATACTTAGGTCATCGATCGAGGTAATAATTGTAAGTACACAGTATGTACTAGGTACATACACTTGGGTAGGTACCTACCTATTACATTAATGTAGATGCCTATTACAGATTTTATTTTATAATTTAAAAATGTAAGTAAAGTTTATTTGTAAGTAATTTTATTTTCTCTGTATTTTTTAGTAACCAACTACTTACTAAATTACATACTTAAACTTTGTTTCCAACTGGACGTAAAACCGAAAAAAAAGAGATTGTCAAGTGTCAATTTTGATGTTCGGACTTTTTGGCGGGAGGCTTTTTGGCGGGATTCTGTCGGAGACGGTTGTCTTTTTATTTAGTTTTCCTAAAAAATGTATATTGTAAACGACTACCAGATCGTTCCAAAATGTCCCTTCTTAAATCTTCATTAAACCTACTATCAATTTAATGCGGACGTGAACTGCAAAGTGGATCACCGAATTTTGTTGTGCTTTGAGTTGTGCTTTCGTGGAGGCCATGCTGCGGTTTTATTGAAAATCGCCGACTAATTATAGTCGGGCCCTGTTTTTGTGGAGGCCGTGCTGTAACCGCCGGTTTGTGAAGAAAAACAAACAAAATATGACTTGGCTGTATGGTCTATGACTTTTGCCTGTCTTTCATTAAGGGCTTTTTGGCGGGATTTTGTCAGAGATGGTTGTCGTTTTACTTTAGTTTTCCAAAAAATGTATATTGTAGGTTTTGGTGTTTAATTGTGATAGTTTTATAAGCAACAAGTGCCTATTAAAGTATATATTGTGCGGGATAGTTAAATAAAAGCGTGTAACTACTCTACCGGATCGTTCCAAAATGTCCCTTGTTATTCTTCATTATACCTACTATCGGTTTAATGCGGACATGAACCTGCAGTGTGGATCACCGAATGGCACTAGTTGTGCCCTCGTGGAGGCCGTGCTGCGGTTCAATTGAAAATCGCCGACTAACACTAGTCGTGCTCTGTTTTTGTGGAGACCGTGCTGTAACCGCCGGTTTAAATAAATATAATAAATAATACTTAAAATAAGACAGGGCTGTATGGACGAAGCTTCCCTTGCCCGTCCTCAATAGAGGACAAATCAACAACAACAAACAAAAAAATTAATCTGTTTTTTTTTTCAATTATTTTCAATTCAACCAAATCAATTCTAATAATTTCAAAGGGTCCACTTTTTATCGAGTTTTATAAATTACAATTAAAATAGGTAGGTACCTATTCTGTAGTGAAATCTCAAGCGAGCAGGCAGTCGAACGAAGTCCAAAATAAATCGTTCCAAACTGAGCCTGCGCCGCATCGTTCTATCGATTTTTCTTTCATTTGTATTTCTCGTTTTGCTACGACGATGGAAGGCAAGAAGATATCGTTTGGTTTTTTAAAGACGAAGAAGCTCGGGAAACCAGTCGTTGAAGAGAAGAGAGACTACATAGAATGTGTTGAGGAGAAATCTATCAAAGTAGTTGGGTAAGCATTTACAAACATAACCTCCAAATAATCCTCCAACGTAATCGATCGACTGATAGTTTCAGGTAGGTATCTGAGCTTCGTAACTGGTTAAGGAAGAGGAATGTTCTGGTGCAGTGAAGGAAGAACAAAAGAAAAAATAACCTAAACAAAAAATTCCTACATGCTAATGCCCCTTTTCTTACACTCTGATCGCCTCGCTGAATGCTGATAAAGCGTGGGCTATACCTAATAAATATTTTATGTTTTCAGTGGAGAATCAGTCGAAGAAATCACACCTCTCGTTATACCACTGAAGCCCAACACTCTCATCACAGCCGAAAGACTGAAAGAGATAGCTGAGAAAGTAGAAAAATCTCTTGACGAACCAGAAACTGAAATTGAGAAAGAAAGTCAGCCAGAGGAGAAACCTCCAGAGAATGAGACCTTAGATCAGATGGCTGTTAGAGAACTCCTGCAGGATGCAAAGAAAGAAGTGAAAGTGGAAACATCATTGCTGACTGTACCCGTACCTGCTAAATCAGTGACGGATGGAGAGAAAGAGGTATATTATATTGTCGCTGTGTTAATTTTGTTTTGTGTTTAAATATGTTATAATGATAGACGGGCATAATGCAGAGGACAGGTGTGGTGGTGTTTTTTAGGGTATGCCTATGTCCAGCAGTGAACGTCAGGCTAATACCTTAGTCTCCATGAATTGCACAAAACTCCCACTTTCATGGAGTCAGTGCAGGAACCGCCACCGCTGTCTAAGAATTAGAAAAGTATGTCTCCACTAAACAAGTTAGTGATTAATATTAGTGTGTTAGTAGTCGCAATGAGACCTCTATAAAAATGGAATTCAATTAATATTGTTTCTGCTTTTTATGAATATTGGATTGAATACTTGCTACCAAAATAACAATCAATTACCACAAAATTGAGGTGATATTGAAGTAAGATTGCAACCAACTGTATGATGTCTTATAAAGAAAATCTTATTATTTCAGTCAACCATACATGACTATGAATCGGTGCCAATACAGGACTTCGGGTTGGCGATGCTCCGTGGTATGGGATGGACACCAGGCAAAGAACAGTCAGTATTTCTATTACTATAGCTGTTGGCATTGTTTTCTTCATTTCATGAGGTTACTTGACATACCTATTATTGTTTATCTTAATCGAGACTTATTATAAGCGCTAAGCATAGTAATGTTAATTTTACAGTATACAAAGAATCCAATTTCTAATACCAAGTATAACAAGAATTTTTTGTTGAAATGTTTCAGGTCCAAATACAAACAGCCTGAGTTAAGACAGAAGGGACTAGGCTTAGGAGCTGATAAAGTGGTCAAAGAAAATCAAAAAAAGAATTTATCCAAAGACAAAGAAGAAGATTTGGCCATTGTGAAGAATTCTTTCGTAAAAATTATAACTGGGAAGTACAGTGGTTGCTATGGCAAGGTAATTAATTATTAACATTTTATTGTTTTAGAAAATATTGGTTATTAATAAGAACTTTTAAATATTTACCAAAAATATAGCCAGTCAGGTAATAGCAGGTTTACTCTATGGGCTAGTGGCGCCATCTGAGTCAAACCCTCTTTTTTTACCCATTTTACCTCGGTGGTGTTTATATCTAGTACAACACATAAAATTAAAAATTGCTTGTGTTTTTGATTTAAAGGTTGTAAGCCTAGATGAAGACAATGGCAGAGTCATGGTTGACATTCCTATCAAGAAGGAAACTGTCAGTTTGATTGAGGTTATGATGCATCCTGTCACAAAATCGGAATTCGACAAGGAATCAAAAGTTTTAAGTAGGTTTACAAATTATATGTTAAAATTAAATTTAAAGTTAAGCGTATCCCAGACACACGCGGCCTGCGATGGCGGCCTACCGCAGGCCGCAGCCTCAATATACAAACGCAGGCCGCGCCTGTCTGAAGTCTCACATACATTGCATAGGGAATACAACAGGCCGCCACCGCCACCGCAGACCGCGTGTGTCTGTGATACGCTTAAATAATGACAATGCTTAGATGACCAACATTTTTTTTGTGCTGCGTATTTCATTTTAAAAAATCTTAATTACGGCAAACTAAAAAAGTTTACTTTATTACAGACGCTGACACATATGAACAATACAAAAAGAACGAGAAATCGGAGAGGAAAACTGAAATCAATGAATCGCCGAATGTCATTGAAAGTGAAGCCACTACAAGTCAAAAATCAAAAGATCGGAGCAGCCCAGATTACAAAGAAAGACGAGAAAAACATAAGAAAGATGATACCTCATCCAATGGAAAGAATAAAGACAGAAGTCATAGACATAGAAGGGATTCTTTGAGTAGCGAAGACAGAAGTCGACAAAGGAGAAAAGAGAAGAAAAGAACAAGCAAAAGAGACTCTTCTAACTCTCCTTCAGACAATGAGAAGCGAAGAAAGCACAAGAGTAGCAGAAGGCGACATAGTAATAGTGGATCTGATGATTCTGATTCCCAAAAGAAAGAGAGAAGGCGTAGAAGCCGAACTCCAGAAGGAAAGAGAGATATTGATAAAAAACGGAAGGGAAAGAAGAAGAAAAGGGATAGAGATCGGTCACCAAACTATAGAAAGCATAGGAAGTAGGTATTAAGTCTTATTAAGTGTAATAAATCATGACTGTTGTATGACATTTCTTGATTTTTATTGTAGTGGGGATAGCATATTCTTCATACGAGCAGTCTATCAATAAAAATCCCAAAATACGCCGCACAATTTAACTATTGATGGTGGTTTTTCAATGAAGTTGGTAAATATTACATTTTAGACTTTCGCGCTTTGCACACAATCATTTTGTTTTTCCTTTGCCCGCCGTTTCGTTTCGACCAGTTACACTGGCAAGGTAAAAGTACCTATTGTTCTTACACCTTAGAATATAAGAATGTAGAACAAATCTTACACATAATCCGTGCTTATGTATTGCATCTTGTATTGACAGTCAACACTATTCAACAGTTCTAACCCTCCATCTACACTTTTTTCTACATTATTCAACAAGAAGGACGTGACATGTAGCTATGGGCCGCAAACACCAGGTGGCGTTGACTCGTCTACGCGATTATAATAATGCAAAATGGTTGACAGAGATGGCGTTCGTCTCACAGACCTAGACGGCTATATTCCGTGTCTGGCTTTTACTTAATGTCAAATTGCTGTGGGGCAGCCTACTAAGCGGTGGCAAGTGGCACGCTGTTTGGTGCCTGAATACGTGACCATCCAGATGGACCTTGCACTAGAACCTTCCCACCAGTAAAACGATATAATGTATTCATCATCATCATATCAGCCGGAAGACGGCCACTGCTGGACAAAGAACTCCACAAGAACCAGTCCTACCTGCTCTGACAGCATCAGTTAATTCCCGCGACTTTGATCAGACCGTTGGTCCATCCTGTGGCCTGCCAGTGCGTGATCGGCACTCGATAACCATTCTGTCCCAATGGCATTTATTATTAACATTTTAATGTTCAATACGAACCAATAAACTATTTATGTAGTTGGGGGAGTGGACGCCAGACAGGGTCGGAGGGGGCGCTAGACAGGGTTGGTTGGTAGGGGCGCAGAGGTGGCAGTGGGGCCATTGCTACGCCGAGGGATATTATCGTACTAGGTAATAAGAGACTCCTAGGGTGGGACGTGCGTGACCTCGTATAATGAGTAGAAAATAGGATTTGTTCCCACTGGATTTCGAATAATACCTACTATTATCTAATCTGTGATAATACGTCAATTACGTGCCCATTTTGTGTTATGTGAATCTAAATTTTTTCCGATTTATTCGTTTCAATCATGGAGTAACTATTATTATTACTCCAGTTTATTAATGTTAATACTAGTTCCATCTAACTTA
The DNA here is from genome assembly GCA_949699065.1 of Metalampra italica. Classification (NCBI taxonomy): domain Eukaryota; kingdom Metazoa; phylum Arthropoda; class Insecta; order Lepidoptera; family Oecophoridae; genus Metalampra; species Metalampra italica. The sequence goes on from OX452987.1 coordinate 5,973,866, forward strand.
ATAATTTTTCTCCATTTTGTATCGCTAGATGACACATAATATGACTCATCAAATCCAAATTGTTACAATGTATGACAAAGGTATCAAAACAAACTTTCAAGAAACTTCGCAAGAAAATATCCTAAATAAAAAGAAGGCAGCTTTCCTATCAATTTTCGCCATGTAATCTGAAATGGAACTTCCTCAGAACTTGTTACTGTTTCAAGCTACTTTTAATGAGGAAAACATGTTACCTACATCATCTTTTGGGCTTTGGGAGTAACCTACCGGACTCGCTTTTGTGTCTATCGTTATTAAATCTTTAATGTTTAACTTTGCCATAGGTACTTAATATTTATGTACCTATACTTACCTAACTACAGAAAACTTATCTTCCCTTAGGTACTTTGATAATAGTTTAATTATAAACAGAAGGCCCTGGAACGCTAATTTCCAACCGCCTCATATAGTGGCTTGGTCATTGAACTTGAGTCTTGAGCGCCAGAGGTCGTGTGTTCCGGTACCCATTCCCATTATTGGAACAGACAACTTTGTACAACTTGAGTTGGTCTGAATATTATATTTGTGAATTTTCCTATCCTTGTAAGTAGTTTGGGATTAGATATGTGTAATACAGTGTTTGGTGGATAGATGTAGGTACTTAGAACTTTAGGGGGATTATAAGAGAGAGAACCAACTCTAGAGCAGTTGTACATACACTGTTACTTATTCTGTCCTCCAAACAAACGACAGTCGTCTACCTAGGCCATTAGAAAAGCCTCAGAACAATTACAAGCAAATTGTTCTCAGAGAAAAGCTCTCTGAAAAGGTAGATTCCCTCACAGTTCCATTCATTCCTTTTTCAATGCCTCCCCAATCAATAAAGCCCGTCCACACATCCAACCGTCTTATAGGTAGGTACAAAGTGCGGACAGACTGTGAATGCCGTGGGATAAGTCTGCCCAAAGGTTCAACAAATCTCCTTTTTATAAATCTATCCGAAATAAACCGTGTCTGGCGCTTTTATCATTCGCATGGATCCTTTCGGCGCGTAATGACTTTAAATGACGAGTCGTCATTTTTATAAAAGCTCTTATAATGACGACTTCTTAAAACGACGCAGAGACATTAACGCGAATTAATTAAGGTACACACCGGGAACTTTTGTGTCGGCACATGTTAACATATAATAAAGGCAACGATGTAAAAAAAGGTTGTCTGGAAGAAATCGCTTTTAGCGATAAGACCGCCTAGATGTACCTTCTTAGTCTAATGTATTAATGAGTTTTGTTTTTTAATTATGTGCATTAAAGAGTATTGAATTGAATTAAGCAAAATAAAACTTAGTACTTAATTGTACTTATATTAGTTAGTTTGATATTGTAAATGGGTACTTTGAATATGATAATTTGTGTGTAGGTTCAGTAAACTATTGATCTGAAAGGAATAGAATGCGTGATACAAAATACCTGTATCTATATTCTAACCCTGGTACCCAATTAAGACTGGCTGAGCTCCGTTCGATGAGGTGACCTATTTACCCTATTCCCGCGGCCGACCTGACCGAGAAATTATTCTCAGGACAACGCGACACACAATATATTCCCGACTTTTAATAAAACATAAAGCTCAATTAAGTCTGTATATTTATTATATTGTCTTAAAAATGAATCCTATTCTGTATCCTGATCTTATATTAAGCTGATTCCACTTCTAATTGGCCCCAAAATATGCTCTAATTAAACTTACATCGACCCATAAACAACTGAAGCATAATTATGATATTCTGTGTTATTTTATAATACCCTCCCAACATTATAGGTATTCCTGAATTTTAAACTACTTAGATTCCATTAAGTTACCGTAAGATTGTGATATGAGATGGATTGAGCTGAGTTATTCATTGCCTTCGGCTATGTTTTTGATGGAAATATGTAAATGTTTATTGTTTGGAAAGATATATGGGGGGAATATTTCATTATTATTTATGTGCGAGCAGATGAATACGATCGTGATGAATTTAAAATTCTAGGCCGGCCGCATCTGTATAAACAAACTAATAAAATAGCCGCATTATTTTAATGCTGGATGAGGTTAGCGCAGGACCGGTCGTCGTGGAGATCCTTGGGGGAGGCCTTTGTCCAGCAGTGGACGTCTACAGGCTGATATGATGATGATGATTGTTTTAATCTTCCTCATAAGAATAGGCCAATAACTTTTTTCTTATTGCTTTTTAAACGTACTCGTATACATTAAACAAAACAATTAACTTACAAAATCACTTTAATTTCAGAAGAAAAGTACGTAAGAATCACACCGGAAGTCAGGTTACAGGCAGGATATCACATTAAACATTTAAATAGGTAGGTATTTATCTTTAACACCAGGCTTTAGATTACATCGAGAATAAATTTCTTACAGTTTCATAGAAAGTTTGAATTTCTAGGTTGAAAAATAGAGTTTTAATTTTTTATTTTCGCATCATTACTCGTATAAGACACATATTAATTTATTTCCTAATTTATTTCCAAGCTCCAATATTTTATTATTCTTCAGTTTACACAATTATTTTAGGACTACAAAATTACTACACAATGCTACAAACTTTTTGTGTTAACATTTATTCTGTGTTAAGTTAATATTATTACTTTTCTTGTTACACTACCTAGTTTGTAATCTTAAAATTAACAATTGAGAATTTAATAACGATAAATAAAGTATAGAGAAATAAAAATATTATAAAACTTTGAGCTTGTTCTATTTTAAAATAAACTATTCTTTTTGTGCCGTATTGCATCGTACACACCGGGAGATTTTGTGTCGGCATATGTGCTGCGGCACAAATTCTACAGCATGGTTGTTTTGTTTCGAAAATATTTGTTTTGTGCCGACACAAAAGTTCCCGGAAAAGTATTAATTAAAAGTATTACTGGACATGTCAGTGCAATAAATTAGAAAGTAAGTACTTATGTTAAACAAAGACTCAAAATCGTATATTGTAAAAAGGGAATGTGTTATTTAAAAACTGTATAAAGTTGTATATAGACAAGTAAACATAATACATGCGCGTAATGTGTTTAATATAAATACATTGTCAAAAATGCAACGAATGATGGGCATTCACACATTCATCGATGTATAAGGATGTATGCCATTTAGAGAACTCGTTTATAAACCGTGACACGTTGAACACCCGTTCACCATCCATAATATCAAACCCTTTGGGTGTCTGTATGTACCTATTACTGTTATTAAAAATAAAATCGTAATTGTTGTTCCGTCGATCATGGGAGAAACGAAATAAAGATGCAAATTTTTAAACGATAGCATTTGAATTGCGACCTTTCCGGGGTTATGAAATCGATTTTTTCAGTATCGTTAGGAAAGTTTCCGCCACCCCCTGTCGTATTTTACATTATGTGCGCTTTGAACAAACCCGGGCATATCTTATACATCTATGTAGGTATGGGTTGGCATATCTTATGTTCCTACACATATAATATGTTTCTTTTGGGTAAATACATCAAGACAGAAAAGTTTTCCACTAAGTATTGCTATTAATAATACTTTAACTTACTTTCTATAAGCGTCATCACACCGATCACAAAACACCATATTACACTGTTTTCGGGGAGACTAATCTAAGGAAGACACGAAGGTATTTCGGGGAAAGTCGGGTCTTGCACAATAACTTACTTTCTTAGAGGTAGGTACGTCCAGATACTACTTTAAATACAAAAGTTGGTGCACATTTTTTAATTCACATTCAAAAATTGTGTAAAATATATATATTTTTAATTTTTATATTATGCTGGTTTACAATGTCAGGGCCGAACTTTTTGTGTCAATACTTTAGATTGCTGTCTTTAAAAATATGCCAATAATATTAATTTTCATGAAAACCAACTTTTGGTAATATACAGTAGGTACGAGGTATACAAACAAATCTCCACCTTGACGTACCCCCAAGCGGAAATTACCTTACGAGGGAGGAATTTATGATTTCGACGACATTTTAGCCACCGGTCATGGACAAGGAAACACGATTAATTTTCATGAAATATTTAGTTCTACATACAGAACTCAGATGCACTAGAAATGGCATCATGGTAAAAGTGTCGTCGTGCACCCAGTAAAACATTAAGTAAATACACTTAGTAAAAGTTTCAATTCAATTTTATTTAAGTAAGTGAAACTGTGAATGTTACTTATTGTATATTTAATGCAGTATATTTAATTGCGGAAACTCTTCGACAAAGTTTATACCAAGCTATTCCTGTTTATGTAAAGTGACGACTGTTTCTCCGATGAAATTAGATGATGACATTTCTAATGCCTATTCCAGAGTTCTGTGGTTCTAAAAATTGTACTCTTGTATATTAAACATTTGACTGAATAGTTATACTGAGACACTAAAGACTTTAATCTTATTACAACACGTACGAGTATGGGATCTTGCATCGTTGATTTATAATTAGATTCTGCTACAAGATTATAAGTATCCAATTTTCTCTCTCTGTTTTGATTTTAAATCATATTTTGTTATATTTAGGTACTTAACTTATGATAGAAAAATTCAATTCATTGATAACAAACCTCTTCATTCGCTTCTCACTCTACGATATGCCATTTCCTACACCGATAAATACGAAAGATTTTTTGAGTTATGGACTGCTGTATATATTGCATAGGTAGTAGGTAGGTATAATATAATTGTAATAGTCTTTGAATGCTTGTTGCGAATAATAAAATCGGTTTTCTCTGAAATCTCCAAAAAAAAACACTGCAGTGGGTCTGCCGTGTCTGCAGTGTCCGTAACAATAGGTACATTTCTAATACGCAAAACGTCAAATAGGTATGTATACTTAGTACCTACATGGTACTTTCTTATTATTTTGCACAAAATTTTCATGCATGTGGAAACAGAGTGCTTAGTTTTAGTTTTAGACAGAATTGACGTCAAAAAGAGAATATTGTATTCCAATTTTGAATAAACGAAGTTTGAATTTTAATTTGACATGCATAAAGAAATTATGTATCATTATTTATGTTTATGAGCCACTGGTAGTATGTACATAAGTATCGGACATTCTGCGTATTGGTCATATTTTGAGTAGGTATTTGACATTTTACGATTGAGATTTAAAAATCTATGTGAAATGTTTTACTGGAGTTCTAAAATCAAAATCGTAATCCATCAATGTTTCTACTACACAAATGTATATAACGGTCGAGCCTGTGGCCCGTACTATCCGTTCTCTCTCGTCTCACACATTTCTCTCTGAAAACATACCGGTCGTATTATCGTATATCCCAAAAGGGAACGGCAAAGGTAACTAATACCATACAGCCTAGTGTATTGTGATCGGGTTAGCGCTTAGTGAATGGATTATTGCGAGCGGTGGTGCGGGCGGCGGCTGCGGCCGTCTGCGTGCAGTTGCATAGTGCGTCGAACATACGCAGAACGAAGCCTCGCGCCCGGCCCAGCCGCCGTTTTATGTTACCTGAAACAATGCAGACAATGTCTATAAAAATCATTTAACGGACAGTCAGTGTCGTGTTTTGCATCGAAGACGGTCATTTTTTATTTAAGAATACGTAGTACCTACATACATGGAGCGAAATAATATGATTCTTGAGCATACGTAGTCTGTAGGCAGAAATACCATATTGAGCAATTACTAATTTACAATCTACAAAGATATCTCACAAAATAATAGTACATTGTGCAATAAGGGAAGTAAGTAGGATATTACTAACGAGAGTGTTAGAACTCGAGTTTGTAATACCCTTACTTCCCGTGATGCACACAATGTTTTTCATCATATTTGCGAGGATATAAACACCTACGACACAAGGGAACAAATCTATTTTCTTTAGACTTTGCTGGTAACAAATTTTCACTAAGCAACTGAGCCGCATTCACTCTATCCGAAGGTGTTAATATTGTTGTTGCACTTTCAGACTCGGATTCTTCACATGACATAGACATATTTTAAGTTTGTTTCTCTCTTTATTTATACTAATAGGTCACAACTACAGGTAGTTATTAAAATAGTTTTATTGTCAACTTTGTCAATGGAGCTTCAAGTTTTTTTCATATGTAGTTTTACGGCCAATTGGAAAGAAACTCCCAAAGGCGAAAGCCCATACAGCCTGTTTTTATCGAATTTCAAAATAAATTTCACTGAAATAATTGCAAAGTAAACTAAAACATTTTTAAAACACAAAAAATAATGCATTTAATTAAAGCGTAAATGTTTAAATTACCATTTGTAGAAGTTTCGAAGACATAAAAACCATGTCTGATTTAAATTCTCCTTAGTGTGGAACGTCATACCTGTTTGCTAAAAAGTTATTTGCCTTCGAGTGAACGCCATTTTTTAAAACCACACATTATAGTCCCTAAGGGTATAATATTGTACTGATTTTCATTACTCCCGCGGGTGTATATAGGCCATTATGTTTCTGTATGCATGCATATAATAATCCACATAACGAGCAAGTGTGATGAAAAAATACAAAAATCGTTTGGTTGCATTGTAATGACATAATACTATAATCCTTGCTACTTTGACTAAAATACTTATTATATAAGTAGTATCTGATCCCTTTTTTCTCCACATTAGAGCTTGCTTATTTAGTCTGTAATAAAGGCGCCGCCTATAAATTATAATACAGGCCTTATAGCTAATAATTAGTTCCCCCAAGAAAACAAATGGTAGGGACTCGTGCCGGGATATTCATGAGGGCCCCAACACGGAGATCATCATACGACGTCGCACCGTATCGACAATTTCATGGGACTAACAGGTAAGGTACCCTTCTCAGACGACCGTCGCTTTTTCCCGTCTTTTCAAATACATTTTCTTGTAAATAAAATAACGTTTTCGTAACGAAAGGAAAAATATTTTTCAATTCTCGGTAAAAACAAAAATAAAATAATATCATAACTGTACACGTAAGTGAATATTTGAAGCACAATTTCGTGTGTACCTATGTATGTGTATTTATGTAATCTTAGTGTGTTTCGAGTTTTCTTTAATTTAGGTAATTACATTTTATAATTTTAATCATGTTGCGAAAAATCATACGAATGGATTCAGTTCTCTCGATGAAAATAGACACGGGACGTAGACTCAGAATATAACAGAACAAGTACCGTAGAGTAGGAAATGTTTCGGTTTTAAGTTTAGTACTTATACTTACATATTTAAAATTTTAAGGCCCCGTTATGAAAAACACGATTATTTTCTAATAGACAGACACAGAACATCGTACAGGCAGACACGCAGTCCTGAGAAGATAATTGTCTAATTTATATTCAAAAGTGTGCGGTGTATTATGCGCGGAACACAAGTTTAAGTCATTGTCAGTAACAAAAACCGCAAAGAAACAGTTAAAAGCTTTCACAACAAAGCATTGGCATCCTGAAATTTTCCCGTCTGTGGAAATGAAGGTTTAAAAGTACGAATTGTAAAGGAAAGTTGCGAAACAGCAACCTGAGGAATGAGATACCAAACTGCTTCAAAGGAAAGTGTTTTCAGTTTTCAAAGCAGTCTCGCGTTACAAGAATATCAAGAGCTCACTTAACTTCAAAGAGTGGATGTTCGAGAGCTTTCTCTAATGATGTTAGTAGCTAATTCAAGATATCAGTGCTGCCTAGACACTAAAAAATCTTCCGACTGTGCCTGCAAACCCTTAAAAAAAGTTTCTCGCACATTCTAAAACAAAATCCGTTCAGCCGATAAAGCGTGATTGAGCATCAAACACCCAAAACAAAGATCATTATAAAACGACTTTCTGTCGCTCGCTCCATGGTCATCAGTAACCTAACGTTCGTCGAGTTACTTAAATAAACATTTGAAGTTAAAAAATTGTGTTACCTACGACGTAGAGTCGTAGCTAAATGCATAAAAGAAAATCATATCCCATACATAATTCCTAAATGAAGAAAATCATAATAAAGTTCGAAATTCATTAATTTCAAGACACAACTTACTTCAACCATCCCTATAAACGATTAATGTCGTCACATAACAATAATTTACAAGGGTCAATTGTCAGGTGATGGTCAAGGAGAGGGCCCTTTACATACTTGCACCCATTGACATATATTTTTCTTCCTGGCAATACGAGTATATCAATCAGGGACATAACTCTCTTCATTTAGTCACGAATTCATATTCTTCTTTTGGCAAGGGCTGGGGCTCGATATCGATTTTTACACAGTCATGTCAAATGGTCCACGATACCACGATCCGGTTTCCCAATCTTTATTGTGCGATGCGAATTGTATAAAACATTGCTATAAATATATATTTTCTATTATTTCTTTAGCAAATATACCCATGACTATTAGAATGTGGGGGTATCGCAATTTTTATTATTGTATATCATATTATGTAAGCTCTGTGGTTGCCATGTTTCGAAGTAAAAAGATCGTTCTATTTTCATATTACGCGACAGATATGAGTTTTCATAGTGATTTATTCGGCCTACCTACTATAAATTCTTTATCCAGAGACAAGTCTAGTCATACAACGGAAACTGGCGCCAGCGTTCTGGGGTCCATGCCGCACTGCAGCGATTTGGATTGGATGACCAGTATTCATCATGTCTGTATTGAATTTTCAACATTTGTATGTCTATACTCGTAGTATAAATAATGTTTCCGTACAAGAATAAAATGAAGTGATGGCTGACTGACTACGTACCTACAATGCCATCAGACCGTATGGATAGAAATTGACTAAGACTGCTCAACATTGAGAAGAGATGGAGAGATCCAACCGTGGACAAACCTAAACTATTTGTTTTATCGTGAGCAAATATTACGAAATGGTTAGATAATATTAGCTTGATTATTTAACCGCTAGCTTCGTCCGTGTTAGTGCAGAGATGACGTTATTGGTATATTCTATAGATCTTTGGACCTGTTAATCCTACATGGAACCTAATTCAAAGTATTGCTACTAGCTGTTGCTGTTGAATTTTCCTGCGTAGGGAAAGCTTAAAACCTTGTCCAAAAATCAAACTACCCAACTAAAGACAAAAACCCACACTATATACCTATCAGTAGTTCCCCAAAATTTAGTTCTACAGAACTGTTGGGATACTCACCAGTCCATTCAAATCCATTCAGTGGTTTTAGAGAAGAATAGTAACATCGCGAAAACAACATTCATTTAAGTACCTAAATAGAAAAATAGAGTAGTGATTACTGCACTGCACTGTACCAAGTTTTAACAAATCAATTCAGTGTTAGGGGCGTTGTCGTGATACTACATTCAAACACCACTAAATACATTTATAATATTAATTTAATTTAAGTACAACCAAAACAAGAAGGCATTGAAGTGAAATTTAATGGTCATCCATCTTTCTATTCAGTAGTCACACAATGTGAGCCGAGAACAAAGATGGTTATCTCGCATATCTCTGGCTCAACCTCGAGCAGCGTGAGCGGTATGTAAATGATGTCACGATAATGTCTCGGGGACAGAATAATAAAGTCTCAGGACAGAATACGTCACGTCACGTTCACAGATACGGGACGGTTGTGGCACAGAGGAATTAATAGTTGTGGCACCTACAAGTTGGTGTAGCAAAAATTATGCAAAAATTATTATTACTGTCAATGCGACGATCAACGTAATGAATGGGAGGCCTCACCAAATGTCAGGTCTTGCTTAATGGCTTCAATTATATTTATCATGTCATTCGAATTGTACTGAACGCGACGCGACTACGCATTATTTTAATGGTTCATACAATAGCGAAGCACAGTCGACTATAAAACCTTTTCAGCAATTGCCTATAGCGGTGTTACTAGTCGGAAAGTGTTGGATATTGACAGAATATTTAAAGCTATGTATAGGGATACCTGGATGGCCTCACCGACATACTAAGTCCACGTGGAAAAAGTCGCGAGAAACGGCTACTAGTAAAGTGGTAGAAATTACTACCACACATACGTAATTGGGTATATCTTCACGTATCTCTATCATGGTTGCCAGCGAAACCGGAGCCTCAAAACACGCCTCTTTCGCTTTCCTATCTGATCATTCTCTTCACATAATGCTCGCCATGGGATTACTACCAATTCGAGTAAAATATTATATATAGGTTGTTCCACTTCACATCTAAACCAAAAATAATAAATAGGTTTGTCTGCACATTTAATTTATTGTCTGACTTCTTTATTTCTAGAGACTATAAATTAAGGATGCAAAATAAGTTTAACGGGCACGGCTGTTTTGGTGGGTTATTATTCCTTTGCGCTACCTATCTATGTAGGTATATACTTAGTCTATTCTTTGGCATAGTTGTGCGAGCGAAGCCGCGGTCATGAGCAAGATTAGAAACATATACCAAACAACGCAGATATAAAAGGAAACCGAAGGGTTATGTGTATTGTGTAATGTAATATCTCTGAAGGGTCTACAAAGCTTGCCCTTAAGGCAAATTAACCACGACTCGAGCCGAGGGGCTTGTTTAAATCCTCTTTGACAATTATTTTGCTCTGTACCTTTGTCTATGAGATGTCATTATTACAGGCAGGACATTCCAGGCTTTTTCAGGCAGGATTAGATTTGGAAATTAAGTAATACCTACCTACTACTTTAAATAAGTATAGTACTTAACTAAAAGTATTCTTTCAATTAAAACATCTCTTTTTTCGCGGGGATCCACCCACAAATGCAAACAGTACGCCGCTCTAAAAAAACGGGACTACGTAACTGTTATTTTTTTATGTTTTCACAAGAAAAACTTGCATCTTGCTTCTAATCTCTCAAAACAAGTTAGAGGGTTAAGACTTCATAAGAATTTGAAGGTCGATCCCTCTTTATGTATACTATAGATTGAATTTGAGCAGCTACAAAAAATACGTGTCAATTATTTTTCAGTACCTATTTAAGTCTACAGTATTATTTATGTTTACTCTACAGCATATTAGAAATAATCTAACCATTTCGGATACTTGGGTACCATTCCTTGACAGTATCCATGGACTCTCGTCACTAGTTGCCATAGCCTTCAGCACCAAGGCGATAATCAAAGCACGAAAATAATTTGATAACAACCACTCCAGTAGTAAGTAATTAAATTAAATACATTACAGGTCAGTGACTAAAAATTAAACAGAAGATTTGACGTCCACGCTACAGTAAAACGTGGTAAACCAATCAAGGTGCTTACATCATCACATCAACAAGCCGACGTTAATTAATTACTATCAAATAAGTATTGATCGAACAATAAAATATCATTTGACTCTTGAACGGCCACCTAAACTTTTATCCAAGCATAAACACATTTCGCAAGTAATAAAGGCTTGAACTCGAAACTGCCGCACCTAGGAGGAAATAAAAAGGACCCAAACGGCTCTTTGTTATTACGATATTAAGCGTGTGTTCCTCAAGAAACCATAAAATAGCGTAAGAGCCAATCTAAGAGCTCGTAAAGGCTATTTTCATGATGGTAAGAGGTACTAATTTCGGTTGAATCATAATTTCATAAAGGTAATGGCGGATACCCTATGTGAGCAACTTTTATGCTATTTGGGGTCAGTATGCTATAGATTGATTATAATAGATGGTGATACTAATAGAATGTTACAAGAAAATACTTGTATTTCCATTAATTTAATAAAACACTACATACCTACTATTCGCCACTAAACAAATATTTTACACCAGCCGACTTAAAAATTTTCACCAGATAACCGCCACCGTGGCTTTATTAATATCGTCGACTATTGTTATTTAGTATTATGTAGTCATTTTTACTAAAAAGTAACGATTTTTTACTCGAAAACTGGTAAGTACCTCAGATCACAAAGGATATTAATAGTTTCCTCAGATGCAGATTTATAGATTTAATCACCTGCAATAACTAACTGGGCTATTCTGACCAATATTTATTACAAACAATGTTTAAAGCAGCCAAATTTCTTTGCATTGCAGGGGACTAAATCTACGCCGTGTAATGTTTATATTTACTGGTCTTCTTTTTTGTGCTGACTCTATCTACTTAGTGAAATGATCGTGCGGCGGAGGAAACAATTGTATGGAGCGGAGATGAACAGCTTCCGTCGAGCACTCAGAACACCGTATAGTACCTCTGGGTAAATTCCACGTGGGCTGCGCAATCTGGTGCCGCCATTGTAAGAAAAACACGCGAGACATTTAATTTAATGTTTACAAACGTAATATTCCCAAGAATTTTACTAAAGCGGTGCACTTACCGGCGGCAGGATCCTGTGAGTCCTGGAACAACGAAAATATGATTAGAAATGTAGATGTTAGTTAGAACCTAAAATTGAAATCAATTATGCAGAAGCTTGCAATTTATAATCACAAAAAATAAATAGTCGCTATGTCTATGAATTGTTAACTATTTACATGAAAATTGCTTGTTTTGTTTTCTTTCAGTAAGTATGTATGTTTTCTAATCACTATCTTTAAAGTTCTCTACACGCTCATAACACAACAATAACCAAGGTTTTCTTTACAAAAACGATGTTTTTACAGAGATTACCATTGTGTAGGGAAAATAGCTGCTAGTCACGCTATTGCATCAGAATAGGTAGGTAGGTACTTAGATCGAAATATTGCAGTGGAAATAAAAGCAAAGATGTAAGAAAGTATATATTACTAACGATCTATATGTAGCTAGTAACTAGCTATATGTAGTTAACTGGTTGGGCGTAGATGAATAAAACAGTGCCTATTATAAGAGGAAAGGTATTGATTTTAATTAAACTTGTAAATTGGAGACAGAATTCGTGAGGCTTTTTACGAAACCGGAGCTACAAATGAAAGTACCTACACCCGTAATTAAATATAAAGTGTGTTTGCGACTTTACCGTTAAAGTTCGTTCATCAAATGGCTGATATTGGATGATATAGTGCCGGGGGTATCACAGGGTTACACCAAAAGTCCTGAATCCGAATTTTCTTTTCAAAAAAATCCAATTACACCATTATCAAGCATGGTGGCACAGAGTGGCACTGAAAATCGATTTAAAAGTCGATGTAAAACAGAGAGATAATAAAATGAGAGGAAAACAGCTGTTTGTAACAATTGGCCAGCCGACTTAGAGTATCGACTATTTAATAGGTACATGGATTATTATGGCCAGTTTATTGGTATTTTGCAAAACTGAAAGCGATCTTAGTGGGGCGTAGGGCTACCGCATTGAATTATCTAGAAAAATATACTTACCTATTTATTTTAATCAAAGATGAATTTTGTCAATCGATCAAACTGCTATTTGCATGCTCTCATATAAATACTATCAGATAAGAGAAAGTCAATTGCTGACTATAATCTCATGAACATCAATATAGCTTTACTAAAACATATGGTTTGACTTGATAAAGGTTGATAGTGATCAAAGGGTATCGTGTCGCCTTAAATTGTTCGATGACAGTTGAAATATTACTGTTACAGGAAAGTATTATCGTAACAGTATCTGTTGAATTTCTTATTGTTTTATGAGGCGCTCGTGTAAACATTGCATTAAATTTTGCGGGAAAGGTGCGCTGATGTTGTATTGATTTGCATTTTTAGAAGCTACCGGAAATGCGGATGGATGAAGAAACGTGTCTACATTTTATAATAGTGTGATGATCAGCATGCAAAATAGATTTTAGACTAAGTATTTGATTACTTTATTAAATGTGTTTGAAGACGCTTGATGGAACAGCATTGCTATTTTGAAGAAGCCGAGTTTTGCAATCTATGCAGCACTACGCCACTTTTAACACTTACCGCCCTATCAATTCCTTTTATTTCTTTTCCTTACGTGTAATATACATTGATACTTACGAATTTATTTCTCTCTTTGTCTTTTTGTCTAAGTTCTGCCTCTTTCTTGGCTTGCTGAATGAGTTGGTCAACAAACTCAGTGGCTTGCCGAAGTTTCTCCGGGTCGCTCTTGTACGCCGCTATTCGATCGGCCAGCGCCGAGGCATCGCTGTCCTGCCTCATTTTGCCTTTCCCTGTCGGTGCCTATTAAATTTTCCACAGGTGCGTTAAGTCACTGCTGCGATAAAACCTCGTTCGTTTCACAAAACTCAAACAAACAATCACTATAAACGTTTGGTGTTTGCAACTGTCGATAGTTTGGTGCGTCTCGCCATCGTTTTAGACTGGGGGAGGTTCACCCTTCACTTGGTTTTGGGGCACGCTCGCCTGAGTCGGGGGGCGGGTTCAGTCATTATTGGAGATGTGTAGACTGACGCTGTGAGACTGGCTGCGGGCGTGTGCCTGCGGTAGGAGCGGCGGAGGGACTGACGGATCCGAACCACGGCAGCCGCGGCCGGGCCGCAGCCCGTGCGTCTCTCGATCATGCGCCGAGGAATTCCAACCGTGCACTCCGCGCTGTAGATTACTCCTAAATACCTTAATCACGAGCGATGAACGGACTTGGACTTCGTGGCTCTAATGACGCCGGGTACATAGAATGTGTAGCGATTATCGTTTCTCAGTCATATAAAACCTATAATTTAGTAGGTACCTATTACATGCTAGATACCTAACGTAAATCTCGTATCTTGATAAATAAAGATAAATTATATTATTACACTTTCTAGTCTCTTTCCTATATAATATTCTTTCATTACAAGATGTCGGAGACCTGTGTCCAACATTGGGCTATAGCTATATTATATGAGCTCAATTACGTAAGTGGTTTTCTTTGATCATCATTGAAAATTATGGGGATCTTGTGATTTCTGACCTGAACCATAGTCTAATATTAAGGTTGTAGGAGTTTGGTTGATTGTAATTTTACGGCAATAATTACTTAATTGAATACAAAAATACGAGAAAATTTGTTCAACGAACGGATTTTAAGGACACAATAAAGAGCATCAAAATAAATAATATAGTGAATTTGAGAATTGCAACTACATAGCTGTACTACCTACATATATAATGTATAATTTAATTTAATATAACATAATATTATTATCAAACACAATGTACTTAAATTTTTACACGTAAAGATTAACTCTCCTACAATCTTTAATATAATTATAATAATATTAGGTAATACGTAGTTAGCTGGTAGTGGTAGGTAGTAGGTAGACCTCTCTCATGCATGAGGTGATTCGTTTGACCGACATGTTGACTCCCCGATCGATGTTATAAACATCAGGCGGCCGGCCGTTAACATTGCAAACGGAGCTGGTGACTTTTATAAACGTATTGGTACTAAAATGTAAAACCCTATATATCTATAGATTTTACGGATAGTAATATAAATGTTTTTTTCGATCGCTTCAGTATTAGCCCACCAATTTCAGCCAGAGTGAGACATCGCCCTGGACTCGTGAGTTTTGGTGCTACGTGAATGGTCCAGGTCTCAAAAGATGCGTCTCAACGAGGGCTACTTATTTGACGAATTATACGGAGGATGCTCGCTCCTATAGGTTGCATAACCATCAGCGCTTACACTCGCAGCATAAGGTAACACTCGGCTGCAACGAATACGAGTCAGGGGCCTTTTTCATACAAAACATGCCATCATCATCATTATCAGCCTGTACTAGTCCACTGCTGGACATAGGCCTCCCCCAAGGCGCGCCACTGAACCCAATCCTCGGTTCTCCGCATCCAGTCACTGTCAGCACGCGGATCCTCGCTCCATCTAGCCGGGGGGCGGCAGACACGATGCTTGCCAAGTCGTGGTCTCCTTTCGAGAACTCGTCTACCCCAGCGGTTATCGGTTCTCCGGCAAATGTGACCAGCCCACTGCCACTTCAACGTACTAACCCTTTGTAAAACATTTAGAAAGGTAGAATGGTAGTCATTTTAAAGGTTGTCTGGAAGAAATCGCTCTTAGCGATAAGACCGCCTAGATGTACATTACTGTATCTGTTTTTCTCTTTTTTTGTCTGTAATTTTTAAATGAGCAATAAAGTGTATTGAATTGAGTATTGAATTAGAATTTGTACTAAATGTTACTATCAAATAATAGTGTAGTAACTATAATGTCCATATCTTTTAAAGTCTAATCCACGTTTACCGACTGATAGTAGAACCATAGAGGAAGAGGAGGTAATAGGTTAGTTACTATACGTGTAAAACTAATAAAAGGACTAACCCGTAATTTTTGCCAAAACAAATGCGAACTCTGGTAATTAAGTAGGTATATATTTCCATCCACAACATGCGTGATGTCCTATGATATATCAGGGGTCATACACAAAGGTTACAAGGCATGGCATACCAATTAATTAGCAGGGGCAGTTAGCGGTATTACGACCGTCGAGAGTGGGTTCGTGACTGCCCACTTCGGCATGTCATGCTAATCACAATATCATCGTAGTTTGCTTGTTTGTTACTAGCTTTGCTCTGCGGCTTCATCTAGTAGAATGGGTAGTCTAATATAGGGTTATAGTCTACCTAAAGAATTATAAAAACGACAAGACCGAGTAGAGAAAATATTTTGGGTGATGGATTTGACGGCCTGGTGTGGAAGTGGATACACTGAGCTGGCCTAGCCTATAAGGAATTTCAATACTACGAGAAACCTGTTTATACGGGTTTGTTTCCACTGACATGCAGTCGACCGTACCTACATGGTTTTTTTGTTTAGTCACCTGCTCAATGCATGTTAAAAACAGTGCACTGACGACAAAATATGACCCTCGTAATTAGATCAAGTGACTTGTCAGTCAGCTCAGGCAATTAAGTTGACAGGTAATAGTTGATATGAAGGTACGTATTTATAGATGTGGCGTGGCTATGTTGTTGTATGTGATTTAATGATGGCGAAATGCCTTGCCTTATAAAGGCATGAATTTTTATACACATAAAGGTAAGTTTCTATAATGTTAATACCTATCATGTTCGTAGTCCTAGTTTCTTTGCTTCATAGAATAATGTTGGCCGTGCTGAGCTCTCATGTTGGCCTGACTAGGTCTTATGCCGTGGCCCGACGATCTTTAAGGGTGGCCGGAAGCCGGATCTGGATGGCGTTCAATATGTAAGGCCTATGTCCAGCAGTGGACGTTGAAGGGCTGATATGATGCTAATATATGATATGAAATTAATTAAAAAACTCTCATAAATAAAGTAATTTTTTAATAAAGGTATTCCTCTAAACGTCTTTTGCAATCGCGCAATGGTATGGCAAAAATTCGGAAAAATTAAGACGAGACTAAAAATAACGAATAAAATCACCACGTAAAGGCTAGTGCCTTGACCCTGCATCAGGTGAACGCGGACAAGGAGGTGGAGGGTAGTCATCATTGCTAGAAGGGCCCAATGTTGGCTTTGGGGGACACGGTGGGGTTGGCGGGGTAGACGGACAAGTGGCCGGCGGGCAGGGGAGGCATTCGTAGTAGCAATGGCCGTCCCACCACCACGGCGGGCCAGGGGTAGGAGCGGTGTTGAAGCACACCTGTAACAAGAAGTGCTTTTACACCCACAGTTATTGAAGCGGTTCTAACATTTGGGGCCCTGGCCTAGCCTCTCACAGGGCGTACGGGCTAAGGTCCACCATGCTAGCCCAGTGCGGGTTGTCACACGCGACTGAATTCCTTCTTTGGTGATGCAGCTTTCCTCACACTGTGCCTATGACGTTTTCCTTCACCGTTTCGAGAAAACCTATTGGTACATGACATGACCAGGGATCAAATTCGGACCTCTCGACATGACAGCGTCTTCCCACTAAGCCACCGATGATGATAACGGCATGGAATAGGAGTAGAAAGTTAAAAAAAAACGATTATGTGTACCTACCACTAGATTGAGCGAACGAAACCTTCACTACGTATACTATGTTCTACCATTCTCCTCTACACCTCTCACATTCACTCTGGACCTTGAGCAGAGAGCAGCAAAGCGAATTTATACATGTTACGCTTCTAGTGCGTACGCACTGCGGTTTCCCCGAATTGAATAAGTTCCCCGCGCAGCCTAAAAGCTTACCGAAGAATAAAGCTATCCAACAATCAAAACCACATTCAAATCCATTCAGTGAACCTTAAAAACATAAAGCAGAGTAGGTACACATAGGTAATCATAGGCATTTTGACCCTCGTATCACGAACTTGTATAAATCAGTTTACAATTTACAAGTTTACAAGCTCAGTCAACCTTACTAGGTAATGAAGGTAACTATCCTACTTCAGTCGGATAAAAGTTACAATACTTACGTCTTCAGGTCTCATACCGCCAGGCACTGCTTTCGTATAAAGGTTTCTATCAGGTCGTGGCCCCTCGGCTATTGGAGCTACCACCGGGGGTTTTACCGAATTCATCGCACTCCTCTGAAAATACCACTGGTTCGAGTATTTATACTCCGGACCTCGGGGAATATCAGCAGGGGGTATTGTCCTTGGCGAGATCAAGTCGGGGTAACGATTGTGCGGCTGCTGCTTTCTACCCAATAAAAAATCTCTTAACATTCTTAAAATTCCGGATACATCTCTATGTTTCCCCATTTTAACCAAACTAAAAATATTATTTTAATTTCAAATGTCTTCCACAGATTAATGTTATAGGATGTCTTCTTGCAACCTTAATTTTTTTTATATTGGGAAAAATAAATTGTAAGTAAAGAGGTTTCATCTTACGCTAAAGGCTGGTTTACAAACCATAAATGGTTCATGGTGAAGCTGAATGAACGATGTAAATCCAGCGATGTAAATCAGGATACCAGCATACTGTATACCTACGACGTGTAAAAGACTAAGCTGTATCTATATAATACTCTGGCCTCGTAACAAAAAAAAAGAACGAATAACAACAAAAGTCCCGCGTTTTTCACATCTTTCACTGTCAAAAGTTCGCTCACTTTGCCGTGCTCTGTGAAAATAATGTTTTTTGCGGTTTCCAATTGTTAAAAAGTGTATTTATTACAGAAATAAAGCGTTTGAAGGTGCTGCAACTTTCGTCTAATCTGATTATCATGAAAACTAATGCAGTACCTGACAACAACGTGACTACACCTCCACAAAAGAAACTCAAGCAGGCCCGACTTCCATTCAAGCTCATTAGTGATGTTTCACCAAAACCTGACGTTCCTCCGACTATAAGGAAAAGAAAGCTTTCCGTTCCAGATGTAGAGCCTGTCACCAAGGTAGGTAAGTTGAGCAAAGAAAATGACTTGCTTGAAGATTCTGTGGTTATAAGTGATGATGAAAGTAAACCTGTTGAACCCGCTCAAAAGGAAGACAAACTCAGCCACCCATTCGTCAAACTGGTCGACAATGCTTTGAAAAAGAAACAAAAGGCTAAAACGTCTAAGAAGAAGGGTAAAACCAAGCCAAGGAAACAAACTAAGGTTAATGCTGAAGAAAAGTCGATTGCTACAGATTGTGGTGAGTGTGATGATGTTGAGATGGTAGAAGTGGATGTGCAAATCCATATCGATGATGAACAGAACTGCACAACTGATCAGAAATCTGATAATAACCACAACACAACGATGCCTGTTGACATCCTAAACAATGATGAACCACCTCAACATGAACCTGATAAGGCACCCAATGAAGACACAATGACCAGACAATCTTTAGAAACATCTGAGAATTCAAAAGAAAGCACAACTGAAATAATTTGTCTGGAAGATTCAAATCATTCCTCAGATTTGAAAAAAACAGTATTGAGCAATCAAGAAATGATTGAATCTGAACCAGATGATGAATCACAAGATTCAACAAAGAAAGACTGTGAGAAAAACCAGGATGCTGTTACGGAAGAAGTAGAAACGAAAGCAATTGAAATATCCATTACTCCAAAGCGCAGTGCAAGAAACAAAGCAAAGGCTGATGAAAAATCGACCCTAAACACCTCCACAACAAGTTCCAAGTTAGATGACTCAGTGAGTTCTGATCCCACGACACCTAAACATAAAACTAGGAGTTCTTCAGTCACAAATAGTCAAGGAGACGAGTCAATGAACGTATCAGCTACTGCTGCAACAACTTTAACGCCTAAACAAGTAAGTTACATTGTTGATCAATGTGCCTGTTTTATTAAATTTTCATAACATAGCACCATAGCAGCAGGACACTACAGACTGCACAAATGTGTGCACAACTTGGGCTTTACATATAGTCCCATGTGCCCATGCAATGCACACTGGAATCACCCTCTGTAGTGTTAAATTAAAGCTGTGGTAGATAAAAACTGGCATTGTATAAATGTACCCAAAGTACTCATATGAAATAAAATATTTTGACTGACTTTGACTCGCCTGAGATTGACAGTGTAGCATGTGCTGCACTGACTACATTGACCTGCATTCAGGTCTGAAATCGGGCTAACAATAGATCCTGACCTCTCATCTCATACATCTGCAACATCTAATGTTTTGTTATAAAATACTGAAACTTCATTCTTACCTTACTACTACATTTATTAATAGCATTGAAACCCATCCCACTACTATGCTAAAGTTTAAATATTTTATTCTCAATCACACTAACAGAATTTGATGAAACATGGTACAGTGATAGCTTATATCCTAGAATAACATTATAGGATACTTCTTAACGCGGACGAAGTCGCAGAGCGTCCGCTAGTATTACAATTAAAGGTCAAGGTACACCAGATGTATGTGCATGGTAGCTCAGTTTGTAGTGTATAAAAGTGTTAAAGCCTGTCTGGAACATGCATGACATGTGCTCATGTTGCGTGTTACGCACTCATACCGTCTTAAGTTGGCTTTGGGCTTAAATCAAATCAAACAACATTTGTTAACAAAAATTTCTGTATATTTCAGCTACAAAAGAGATTAGAATCAGCCAAAAAGAAGGAGGATAGAGAAAAGGAGAAACAGGAGCGTGAGAAAAAGAGACAGCTGGAGAAAGAGGAGAGAGCTAAACAGAGACAAGAAAAAGAAGATCAAAAGAAACGGGAGCGAGATGAGAAAGAGGAAGCGAAGAAGAAAGAAAAGGAAGAAAAAGAAGAACAGAAGAAAAAAGAACGGGAGGAGAGAGAGAAAATGAAGGAGTTAGAAAAAAGTAGGTTTATTTATTTGTCTTGCCAGACATGGTTATGTATGAGTCATGCATGACCATGACTCATTGCATGACTCATTCACAACCATGATAACATATTTAAGTATGAACTTTAATTACGCCTTTGAATACGTACGAAACCACAGTTCTATTTTGTCAACCCTAGTAAATTACATTAATTACTACATTTGCAGAGGCAAAAGAGATGAAAGAAGAACAGAAACGGAAAGAAAAAGAAGACAAAGAAGAACAACGAAAGAAAGAAAAAGAAGCAAGGGAGGAAGAGAGGCGCAAGAAACAGGAGGCTCTAGACTTGGAGAAACTAGAACAGGAACTAAAGAAAAAGAAAGCTGCCAAGGCATTTGTTAACTTCTTTGTACCCAGGCAGAAAGTTGAAAAATGTCAAACTGTTGCACCTGTTAGTAAGAACAGTATGCTGTCAAGCTTCACAATCAAAGGTGATATGAGATTGGCGCCTACAGTCAGAGTTGACTTGAGTGATGAGCAAAGAGAGACCCTGGATAAGGTGATAAATGAGCAGGATGTCTCAGAGAATACCTTGTACTTGAAATGTTTGAAGGAAGGGACAGCCAAGTCATTGTCAAGTGGCAAAACTTGGCCATTGAGCGATAAAGATGATGATGTTATGATTGTTGGTAAGTTTATCTATTTTATAAAAATACTTTGCGTAATTTGTTATTTACCCTTTTGTTTATGCATACATAAATTACTACCTATATAATTGCTAAATTTATGTATACTCTACTCCATTTTTAAAATATTTATATCAATGAATTAGTATTTTGGTGTAATTGTGGTTAAAAGTTTTAAAAAATGATGTATTATCATTTGCCCGTCGACGTCCACTGCTACACATACCCTACCCATGACGCAGTGATGCCCGCAGTGCCACACTATTTATAAAACTTCGTAACTTCGTAACCATAAATTTTGCGCTATTTATTTACACATATTTATGTACACATATTATTTCCCAGAAGACGAACTGCCCCCAATAGACGGCACCAGTGAGATCGTGACTTGCGAGGCGGCCGCACGCGAGAAGCTCCGCCCCAAGCTGCTCAGTTTCCACGAGAACAGACGTCCTCCGTATTGGGGCACCTGGCGGAAGAAGAGCTCTTTCGTTAAACCTAGGAGACCTTTCGCACAGGATGAGGTATAGACTATTACTTTTATTTCTCTTATACTTTCTCTAATAACAACTCTGCACAAGAATAATTTAAAAAAAATCTTAAAAATAAAACCGAGTACATGTAAAATATTGTTTTAAAATTGAAATTTGACCACCCTCGAAAGCCTATTTATTAAAAAAAAGGATCATTCAAATCGGTTCACAATCAGCGAAGATATCGCCATACACGCGAAAAAAAAGGCAGTCGAATTGAAAACCTCCTCATTTTTGAAGTCTGTTAAATCAATTTGGTGAGACTTGAAAGATTTTCTTTTCCAATCCACTCGGAATAAATATTTTAAATACGTATATTCCAGAAACAAGTGGAGTACGAAGGGGACAGCGACGAGGAGTGGGAGGAGGAGCAGGAGGGCGAGAGTCTGGACGGCAGCGCGTGCGGGAGTGACGAGGAGGGGGACGCTCGCGACGACTATGAGGTCGACAACGAAGTGTTCGTGCCGCACGGCTACCTAAGCGACGAGGTACGTTGTTATGAGCGGTGGGGATAAAAGTCGAGGGTGTCAAATAAACAGATATGTCCCCACTGCTAGGGCTTAGGCTGCCCTCTCAACGTGTGCGTTAGGGCTATAGTCTACAACCCCATTGCTGGTTAGTGGATTTCACATGCGCCTAAGTATACCTTCTTCGGCGTATGCAGGTTTCCTCACGCACGATGTTTTCCTTCACCGTCTGAGAGCAGTCAGTCATTGCACATTAGAGAAAAACCCGTTTGCTCATCGGTACATTGCACGACCAGGGATGTAACTCGGACCTCTCGACATGACTTCCTCACTACTCCACTGACACTCACGGACGCTGACGGAGTGTGTCATATGTCAGTTTTTTTACCTGATGCTAAGTGGTTGCTGTCGCCTATTTACCTGCAGCTTTTGGATTGTTGTGTGACAATCCAAAGGCCAGTAGTGCATTGCTACCCTGCCCGAGGCCCCGTGGTTGAAATACTTCGTGTGCAGATTGCTATTTGGCGGGTTAGGTAAGAGAGTGTAGACAAACTAAACGGACCCATCCACAGAGACCCATCACTGGAGATATTATTCCAGTAGGAGTATTAGTGCCAATGCACTGTGCCTCGTTGCCTTAGGGGCGTTAGACTTGAATCTCCAAGGGTCGAGGTTCGATTTGTTTTATGAGTGAAAGATTCTTATTAAGATTAAGTTAATATAGAATAATTATATTGTAATAAATGTATTTATGTACAAACAAATATTACTCCCAGTGACATTGCACTAGATAATATAAGTAAAACTGAGCTTCAAATGATATCAAATTCTGATTTTCAGGAGGCGACAATGGAAGAAGATGATAACATGCTGTCTCTTTCGCCCGAAACACAAAAAGCGAGACTGAAACATTTGGAAGATGAATTCGAAAGTGAAATGAAGAAACCAACAGAGAAGTTAAAACCAAGACTGTATGGTCTAGTATGGGAGACTATGGAAGGTGGAAAGCCAGATGAATGTATTGATGCATTATGGAATTACTTTGGCAAGTTTGCTGTTATATTAAATGATCCTACACCCTTACTGCAACCTAGCAAGGAACCGGAGGAAGCGGAAAAGAAAAAAGTTAAAAAGAAGAAAGTTGTAACTGAAGGTGAGGAACTGAGCCCCAAAGTTGAGAAAAAGAAAAAGGCAAAACCAGAAAACAAAGAAAGTAAAAAACCCAAGCCTGAGAAGCCCCAAGCAAAGAAAACTGCTCCAAATCAGCCTGGCATCAATACGTTTTTAACTAAACTGAAAAATACATGAACAGTGTTACAATTTATGTCCCTAATATTTTAGTTGTCGTTATATTCATAAAGTACTTTAATATTATGTGGTCAGATTGATTCTAATACCACGGCTTACAGTAGTTGTATTTCTATAGACTTCTAGGATATGTGCTTCATATTTGCTTTTGTAAATATTATGATGTAATTAAATGAATAATGAATGAACAAGATATTAAATATTATTTCTATATTTCTATTTTCATTCATACCGCTGCGGCGGGCGGCGACGACGCCGCCGCTGCTGTATGAGATTTGATAAGCGGCGCGCCGCTGCATAATTCGTCTCACATGTAAAGTGCGGCAGCAGCGCGGCCGCCGCTGTCTAATGCCACCCTAATTTGCGAAAGCGCAGTGTGCTCAGCGAGCGCCCCGTCAGGAATCAGCTTCGCTCACTCGCTACCACAAATTAGATAGTATGCCTGTTCAACTCGCTACGTGCCGCGGCCGCCATGGAGAAAATACTTCGCTGAGGCAGCTTTCAACTTTTGCCGCTAGAGGCGCGCGTAATCTTTGCGTCGTCACACTAAGGACTGTAACTGCCGCGGTATTAGATTTAAAAATATGACCATATTTCAAACACAAATATTAAAATAAAACTCAGAGTCAAACAAGTTGATTTTTCTCTTAAGATTTCAATTAAGTTGAGATTTCAAATAAGTTGTGGCCTAAAAGTCTAAGTAACCAAGCCTAAACTAACATAAAAATACTGACTGTGACGAATTTTCTTCTTGTTTTCTTTCTTTCTTGAGATATTTTGCAAATCAAATGTATTTCTCCAGCATTATATTCGCCTGAAACTCAACTGTGATATTTGTTCGTGTGACCGCAGGGGACCATATAACATCATAAATGCCGTGACAAAAGAGTACCCAAAATGAGTAAGATGTCGAAGAATAAGCTGAACCTGACCCTTCCACCAGGGTCAATCGACACGGCACCGGCCATCACACCATCTAATATGACACCCCAGCTGAAATCTGCCACTGCAACGGAGTAAGTCCATTTTCTAATAACCTGGTAAAAACTAATTAGATTCGCCTGCTTTGCATACGTAGGTACGTCGTTCGACAATAGGAGTGGCACTTGCAAATACAATCGTTTGTCCTGTATGTAATGATACCTATTTATTACAATTAATCTACCTATTACTATAAAATTGTATGTAAGCAAATTAAACAAGGCCTGTTCAACAGTTGATGTCAATAGGCTGATGTGATGATGTTAAAGCTGCCTTTCCATTTTAATACCACGATACCAATAAACAATATATGATACCATTTCCTTAACTATCCTACTATAACAAAAGGGGTGTGTACTAACTGTTATGTTTCTTCCCGTGAGATCAGATTACCGCGATAAAAAGTACCCTTTTTTCCCTTAATATCCAAACATCCGTCCTTACAAACTCACAAACATCCTTACAGACTTTCGCCTATATAATATTAGTAGGATTGTAGTATATTTTGTTGTAAATACATTATTTGAATGTGACAGGCGGCAGGGCCTAGCTGGGAAGTCAAAGACCAGCATAGAGGCCCTCACGGAGCGTCTGGAGCAAATCGAGATGGATGACACACAGCGTCGCAGGATAGAGGTGTTCCTTTGCCAGAAAGAGAAGATTGGAGAGCTCAGCGATGATGATTTCGAAAAGCTCGGGGAACTGGGTGAGTTCACAAATAAACATGTGTTTATTATAAATATCTGGAAGTTCCATATATAGGTATATTGCAACATTACTAAAAACAAACATGTTTACTTGTCACTTGTATTGGAACTCCTTGTAAATAATCTGATTTTAAGATTTAAAATATTCAGCTATTTGTTTCTTAACAATTGTTATTTATAGCTATTTAAGGCACAGGTTCATTCTTTAATATAAAACATATTCAAAATTAACAATTAATAAAAAAATTATCTTCTTCCACTTGTCTTTGTCACAAGTCATCTTCTGCCAAGAGGAGTTCAACTAAACCAGGAGGCACACCACAAACTTGAAGTGAAAGTGAATCTCTTGCCTTCTTAAGGGTATTTTTTCACTATTGAGAAACCTGTGATTTTACAGGCCAGGGCAACGGAGGCGTAGTCATGAAGGTTCGCCATAAGTCCACGGGCCTCATCATGGCCCGCAAACTCATCCATCTGGAAGTCAAACCAGCTATAAAGAAACAGATTATCAGAGAGCTTAAAGTCCTTCACGAGTGCAACTTTGCCCATATAGTTGGTTTCTATGGAGCATTCTACAGTGACGGAGAGATTTCTATCTGCATGGAGTACATGGATGGTGGATCCCTTGATCTGATACTGAAGAAGGCTGGCAGGATTCCTGAAACAATTCTAGGTAAGTTTGATTGTAGTTGACATCTAAACTCTTGTAGCTTGTTGCCTGTTCAAATTTTGTTGATAGAATTCAATAATATTATTGACACCTAGTCTCCAGAACTAGTACTTTTACCAATGAAGTTTGTGAAAAAAAAGGTTTTAAGCAACTGTCAACACAAATCAAGTAATGCAGTGAGCAGTATATTGTTCAGCTGTGTATTTTTTATTATAATATGATGTAGTTTGATGTTGAAAAGTATAATTTTACGGTAGTTATGAATCGCATTACTTTGTAGTTTGTACTATTATCACAAATTGAGCAATTAGTAGGTACTTTTATTGAATTGATGTGCTATAATATAAAGCACAATGGGCTATAAATAAAATATTGTATATGAGAATTTTATACTGATTGAATGTTAAAGCTTCTATATTTGTCTAGGTTTTAGTATTCAATGATGATAGACTTTTATGGAATACTGTTTATTAACAGATTAGGAATGTTTTTATCTACACTATGTTGCTAATTTCAATAATTAATTTTTATTGCCAGGCAATGTGGCCAGCCTCCTCGGGACTCTACCGACCTGTGGTGGCGATTTGGCTCAAATTTTTTATCTCTGTTAGGTAGTCGAGTCTTCTAGACTTATTCTTATTCTTAGACGGGGGTGGCAGTCCCTGCACCGACTCCACGAAACGGGAGTTTTGTGCAATTCCCCCCGGGCCGTCAGTCCAGCCATCCCAGCTCCTTGAAGTACTGGAGTAGGACTTCTGGCTGACGGCAGCACTGTTGCAGGTTGCTCGTTGCCGAGAGGTCGGGATCTATTGCCAGGCCCGTTTCGGATCTGAATTCCTGTGTTGCTGGACAGTGAAGCACTGCGTGCTCCACCGTCTCGCTCTCCTGCAGACAGCCCCTACACAGGGGGCTGTCTGTGATGCCCAGATTGTGCATGTGTTTGTTCAGGTTGCAGTGACCCGTTATGATGCCGACCAGGAGTCGAAGGTCGCTTCTGTTGCGTTTTATTAGAAAATTTGTGAGTTTCCCATCGCTGTGAGGGAGCATGGAGCGCGCTTGCTCGCAGTCCACTCGGGTTTCCCACAATTTTTCTTGTTCCTTGTTTGTGTTTTTCACAAGGAGTCTCCTAACTGTGTCTGCTGATGGCAGGCACAGTGGTGTCTCTTGGCTTGGCGCGGCCGACTTGGCTGCTTGTTTGGCCAGCCTGTCGGCCACCGCGTTGCCCGCGCTTGTGTCATGTGCTTTGGTCCACTGTAGTGTTACCTCATAGTTGCGTGACAGGTTTTGTAGTGCAGTGTGACATTCCAGCAATGTCCTGGATCTGCTCACTGGTCTGTGAAGGCCCATGAGGACGGCTGCGCTGTCCGTAATAATGGTTACCTTCACCACGTTTGGATTCGTAGTTACGGATGAGATTGCTTTAGCCGCTAGTGTAATCGCTAGGGTTTCCGCTTGAAGGACTGTGCTGTAGTCTGGAAGTGGCTGCTCCTCCAGTAGCAGCCACTTCTTCTAGGACTTATTTCTTTACCTTTGTATTTATAATAATTTTATACTTTTAATGTTATAATAGTTTAATAGTTTTTTGATATTTAAGATTAGTTTATAATATATTATGTATTATGGTTATTCTAATTTGATTATATTTTAGTATTTAGTTTATATTTTAATATCTGTGTATATGTCAATTCATAAATATCCACTTTTATTATTATTTAAATAAAATTAGTTTAGAAGATATTTAAACAAAGTAACGATCTGTTAAACAGGGACAATAACATCCGCCGTGCTTCGAGGGCTGAGCTATCTCCGCGACAAGCACGCCATCATGCACCGCGACGTGAAGCCATCCAACATCCTCGTGAACAGCAACGGTGAGATCAAGATCTGTGACTTCGGTGTCTCCGGCCAGCTCATCGACTCCATGGCCAACTCATTCGTTGGCACCAGGAGTTATATGTCTGTGAGTAATAGTTATTTATGCAGCAGTTTCATTATAAACGGGTTTAAAATACAAGTGCTAGAGCTGATCACAAGAGATAGCAGGAGTGTTTCATTACCCAACTTAATTATGCACACACTAGCTGTTTTCCCGAGGTATAATTATTTACTTATATTTTAACCAGAACCCTAAATATAAAATTTTACCTTTCTAAGTTTACAATTGTCGGAAAGACTCCCACACAAATTTTCATCCCCTATCAATGGTGTATTGTCTTAAAGGTGGAATTTTCTAAATTGTTGTGAACTTGAATGGAACACATGTGTTTTTAACTAAAAGCATAAATATAAAATTTCATGTTTCTAGCTTTATGAATGACGGACTTTCATACAATCTTTGAACTCTTATTTCACCCACTCAGGGGTTGAATTTCGAAAAACCCTTTCTTAGTGAATCCTTTCTTAGTTTATATATATATTGATGATTTCTATAACCCCTTCCAGCCCGAGCGTCTGCAAGGCACCCACTACTCGGTGCAATCGGACATCTGGTCGCTCGGCCTGTCGCTGGTGGAGATGGCGATCGGAATGTACCCGATACCGCCGCCAGACGCTAAAACCTTGGCGGCCATCTTCGGCGGCCAGAACGAGGACCATTCACCGGGACAGGTATACATAATACTATAATCACTGCATACGATTTTACAAAGCTTCGTAATTTTTGCAATCACTCTACCTCGCCTTATTTTTGAGAATTCGCTGGCGGTCGGTTATCTGACGTCACTGTATAACTAGTGGTTCGGCTTCGTCGCCCCGCGGACACCCGAACGGCAACGAGACCTCATAACGATGACGTCACACTGACCGAAATGAAAATAAGTCATAAATCTTTGTAAAAATATTGTAAAGCTATTTGAAGTGCTAGAGAAATATTTTAAGTTGAAACTTGCTTTTTTTTAAACGTTACAAAACTCATTAATTACGTGTCAGGCGCCGAACTCCCCCCGTCCGATGGCGATATTCGAGCTGCTCGACTACATCGTGAACGAGCCGCCGCCCAAGCTGCCCGCCGGGATATTCTCCGACGAGTTCAAGGACTTCGTGGACCGCTGCCTCAAGAAGAACCCCGACGAGAGGGCAGACTTGAAGACCTTGATGGTGAGTCAGACAGACAGACTTTATATAACTAGCCGTCTCCCGCTTTGCCCGCGGTTTTTCAAAAGTTTTTCTCGCGGGAATAACCTCTCCCGAGGTATCTGTATCTTATGTTTTATATTATAATCTATATTACTGTAGTTTCATCAAAATTTGTTCCGCAGTTTTTGCGTGAAAGAGTAACAAACAACCTCACAAACGTTCTTGACAAACTTTCGTGTTTATAATATTAGTAGGAAGTAAGATAGGATTATACCCTACGGGTGCTTATTGCAAGAACTAGTAAGGTATAGTCACTTATCGAACAATGACAATAACAACACAAATCGAAAGCTCGACTCAAATGGCGCCACTAGCATATGCTAGCAATGGTTTTATACATAATTCTACGTGCCGTTACAGATAATTTGTCTAACATTTCTTTAGGGGTTTTAGGGGTTCTTTAGGGTCTTTCCGCATTCTCGCTAAACGTCTAAACGTGATGTTATGCAATCATGCATAATGCATATCACATCTCTCCTGAAAATGTTAGGAAGACTTGCAGTCTAACAAAGAAAATAGTATAGTTATAACAATTAATAAAACATAAGAGACATTTTCCACAGATATACATTCCCATTTTGCTTAAAAAATTCTTAACAATTATATATTTTATGTTCTATTTTTGCATGTTATGCATATCACAGTGTCCATTGGCAATCGAACCCAGGACCTCTAGCGCGACTATGACCAAGCCATATGTCATTTTTAGCGGGACCCGGTTGCTTGGTTGCTACGAACCTGAATTTATTATTAACCAGTGTGCTTTGACCCGAACAGAACCACGAGTGGATCCGCAGGGCGGACCAAGAGAAGGCCGACATCGCGGGCTGGGTGTGCAAGACGATGGACCTGATGCCTTCTACGCCCAATTCCAACGTGTCTCCTTTTTCTTCATAAGCTGCAAGAAGTGCATACTTTCATCAGCGAAAAAGGGTACGCTAAGGGTTGGACCGTATCTGTCAGCACGGAATCGCACTTTCCCGTCAGTGCTGCGGCGTGTTATAGCATGCTATAGCACGCGACCACGTGCGATCGCATGCTGTCGCGTTTCCGTGCTGACAGAACGGCATTTGGTAGAGCGAGAAACATAGTGGGTGTGCTGCCGCGCGCTATAGCACACCCGCTATGTTTCTCGCTCTAGCAAGTGACGTTCCTGAGCGACAGAAAAGGATAGAGATATGAAAAAGTGCGACTTCGTGCTGACAGATGTGGGCCAACCCTAAGTTCATAAATTTAGTATATACTAGCGAATGGACAAACAGATCGCATTGGCATGTAACGAATTTTGTTGTAACAACATGTAACAACCTTACCACGTCCTCCCCGCGCGGGTTTCCTCACGATGTTTGCAGTCAAGTAAATAGTTCGAGAAAAACCCAGTGATGGTTCATGGGGCGTGACCGGGGATCGAACTCGGACTTTTCGACGTGGCGCGTCTTCCGCCTCTACGCCAAGACGCTCCATTTCTTACACGCTTCTATAGCTTTTTTCCATATCGATGAAGTTAATAGAAAAATGTGTTGTTACAGGTCAAAACATTTCCCAAGAGAGAGCGGGCGACACGATCAGTGAGGACGCTGGCGGCGAGGAGTAGCCCGAGGCCACGCGATGACAGATAGCAGTATGTCAACTCTAGATACCATTTCACACAGGACAGGCTACAGCCGAACGCGGCCGGATGTTCCGTGCCACCGACGCATCGCGTCCTATACAACATCAACCCATCAAAATATCACATATTGTGAGGTTAGCACTCTTCACGAGATACCTGTCATCGAAAAATTAATTTTTTTATAATTTATAGAATTGGCTAAAATTAAGGTAAAAATTGGTAGGATTACAATGTGTTACGCTACACTTGGGATCGATTTACGTGTTTACAATTTTTTGAAAGTGTTCGAGGCTTTCCCATTCGTATACTGGCTATACGACCGCGCGAAGGCCGCAAGGTGTGTACTGCAATAACAGAGGTGTCTGATAGATAGGGGTATAATACTAAAACATAGTGCATTCGTGGACGAACTAATCGAAGTTTTATAAACGAAACTTAATACCAACTTATCGATAAATGGTCAAGTAGAGTTGATTTCACTAGTCGCAAGTCGAAAAAAATGTTAGTAGTGTTTTGACATATTTTTCTTTGCTGAAAGTGCGTAATTCATGTCAGCTGGTACTTGTTGTTTGAATAGTTTTTGAACTGGTCCGCGCAAAGCGGACCAGTTCTGGAGAGCTGGAATACTCAAACGGTCGACATCCTCGCGAGCGGGCGTGGGAGCGTTCCAGACCTCAGCATCTCCTATAATCCCTGTAAAATAAACGCATTTTTTAGAGATTATCAAAGAAAAAAATTGGAAAAATATTAAAAAATCGTAGGGTACGTTTTTTTTCTATATTTGACGTGATGCACTTTTCCGTTTGGTTTGTTGTGTTAGTTCGCTTGTTTTAGTGAGTCCGCATTAAGTTTCCCCGCCCTGTCCCGAGCACCTTAGTGTAGATACACGTGTCCAGTATGTGCACTGCTGTTGTATTTGCGCTTTGAATGACCGAAGTGAGGATGATTCCTTTTATTGTAATCGTTGTAGCCATAGAAAGGGTTCTTCTCTGTGATCCAACTGAAATATCCAACTGGTTGTTTATACCAAAGGGAATTTTACTTACCCATGGGCCAATCTAAACAGTTGAACATTTAAAAAATTCTGTAACCATTACTCTTCATATTTGCTAAGGTGAATCCCCGCCTGAACAACGTAAAATGGACTAAAGGGGAATACCCGATTGAACAACGGGAAAGTTCAGATCCTGCTTAAAATACTGAAGGGAAATTATAATTACCTTCTGTTTTCCGTTGTCCAAATCTTCTGTTGGATCACGGGGTGAAACCCGATATTGTAGACTTAAAAAGATCGAAGTGTTATTTAGCTTGATTCAGCGTTTATTATCAGCACTTTATGCGCTTTCTGTAACTTGAATCGACCTATTTATTTACAATTATTATCAAATTGTTTAGTTCATTCCCGCATGAATTGTTATACGTGGTCGCTATTGTTTGCCAGCTCTTCTTATTGTTTATGGCATTTATGTAGTTGTTTAAATATTTATTTTGTGATAATTTAGTCTTAAATGTGGCGTGTGTTTCAGGATGCAAGTGTTTGGCTTTGGACATATTTTTAGCATTTATTGGATTTTTATTGGATTTTTGGTGCTTTTTGATTGTTACTGCTGACGTAGTTAACATTATTATATCGTTGAAAATTAAAGTTTTTGTATATTTCATGATCTACTTACTTGTAATTAGTAGATAGGTTTTTATTTTATAACAAAATATTCGTAATCATTTTTGTATATTCTTGAAATTATACTATTTTATTATAAACTACGCAAGAATAAGTTGTAAAAATCATTGAAATACATTATAGGTAGTCGAATAGTTATTACGACTATTACAGACATAATATTATTATTTAAGTACCTACTTTTCTTATCTTTGTACGTGTATGGATGGTAAAATAGAATTAACTGCATTCTCAGTGCAATTAGAACACCAATACTTAATGTAATAGTCATATTAAATACTGATTGTTATTATGAGCGATATTCTCTAAGTAAGTATTCTTCATTTTAAGAGTAGATAAAAATTATTTTTCATTTGTGTAGGTAATATTTGCTTTTCAATAACATTAAAAACCAAAATACATATATTAGTTTCGGACACTTTTACGTAATAATTTTGCATGCCTTGTAAAGATTTATTTAATCCGAATTTGTATTTTAGTTGCAATTTTTATTTATTAGAAAAGTATTTGAGTTTTTAAACATACTTAGTAATAATACATTTTTTTAATCAAGGCTTGCTTAGTTTGTCGCATCTGCGATCAAAAATGCAATCATGAAGTAAGATCAAACACAGAATTTAATTCAAACTCACATTTTTATGTAAAACTAGCGGACGCCCCGCGATTTCGCCCGCGTTAAACAAGTTTCTAAAACTAAAACTTGTGCTCTATCCAATAATGAAAAGCCCATTCGAATCCATTCAGTGGATTGAATGTCGATCAATATTAACAATGCGAAAGAAAAGCTATCAGGTATCATTTTTTAAGTAATAGTAATATCATCCTACCTATTTATAAATAAACAGTTCAGTTAAACTATGATCCACAATTTTATAAGTACCATATTATTTCGTAATTACACTGGTTTTTATTAGGCGTTTAGAATTTCAATATTTCTAATGGTAATATATTACATAGAATAGAAGTCGTAACTATCTACGTATAAGTACTTCATTCTGTCTGAAGTCGGTATTTATTATTTGTGAATTTGCATTCCTGATTGTGGCCGCGACTGAGGTTGGCCTAACTATCAGTGTATTACAATAGTAACTGAATTATTTTGTCATTAGCTTCCTAGTTAGATACTTATGTACAAATAAATGTTAATGTAAAGTCAGCAAATGTTTCAATTATGGTTTTACTATAAATTCTCTTCAAAAATTCATTTCCTATACGTACTCACTGCGTGCCTAATGTCGGTAATTAAGTCAAAGGAAACCTGTAATAAATTACAAAGGACATTTGCAGCGGTTCTTAAACTTTTTACTATGGGTAGATACCCAGAGAGATCTCTGCTCTCGAAAAATGAAACTTAATTGTAGCGAAAAAGGTGTCATTTTTAGGGTTCCGTAGTAAAAATTAGGAACCCTTATTTTCTAATATTGAACTAATATTATTAGTTCTCTCTTTTAGAATAACTTACGACATAACAAAAAATGGACCTTTTTAAGGAAAAAATGCATTTTCAGTTACGTTTACGTTGCGAAAATTTTAGCTTTACAGTCAGGGGTGGTAAACGGAGGCGGTCACTCTTGCCAAAATAAAGTTACAGTCCAAAGGCAACAAGTATTGACTGTGTTACACTTACTCGTGTGTATGTAATTAATTATACATGTTGGCGGCGGAAATAGGTAAGAGGAATTCTCCATAAAAAGAAACATAAATCATTATTATCGAAGTAAATACTATACAAAAATAAAACTTGAGTGTGATGTGAAACTCATTACCGGAAAGCAACTTGGGGATAATTACCCATTTTACCCAAAAAAGGGTAATTATCCCCAAGTGAAGAACCACTGGCGCAGTGAATGGAAGGTGCGGGGGGGAGGAGTGACGGCCGAGGATGGAGGCCTTTAACGGAGGACATTAAAATGAAATATGCGAAGTTGAATCGCAAAGAGGTTGAGGGCGAGAGCTCTCCTTCCTCATTTCATTATAAATGTGCGTAAATATTGTTTCTGCAGAGGGCCTTTTGTCGGGACTCATTAAGAAGCCATTATGTTGTCCCGTATAATCTGCACTTTGCCATAAAAATTAAATGTTAAAAACATGTTTGGAATACGAGTTTCGAACATTTTTAGGCTGAAATAATTACGGGTAATGTTGTTTTGTTAATTTTGCTAACTATATTCGATTTCAGATATTATTGTTCATAGGTACGGATGCATGCACTCTGCAGATTAGACTAGAATATTTTGACCTAAAACCTAAATGCAGGTATTTTTCAGTTACTTTCACTTTGCAGTCGCATTTAGAGTCTTTGTTTATCCGGCGGGCGGTTGAAGTTGTGCCGATGCCGCCAGTGACGGACTAAGTTAGCACTTATAAATTGAACTAGATGACACGATAACTTGACCTAGTTAGGTACGTGTTCTGAGTTCTGGTGTACTGAAATCTTACATACCTTAACTATTTGATAATGATGCTATTAAATTTCACGGTTCCTCGGCGAATACACAATTTCAAGAATTATATTAAAATACTCAAAACAAGTCATCATTTCTGCAGTTTGTATACATTATAGATTTAGTGTTGTATTCCAAACAGATATATATGCTTAAGAACATCATTGGGTTCCTTTGAGTAGGCGTCATCCTCCATCCAAATCGCCATCCGCAACAACCAACTGCAATTCTTAATATACATACCTACTTATAGCCAAATTGTCGCTAATTTGTCGAAATTTGTCGCAAAATACTAGAATTGGTCGGTCCGCCGTTTAAAAGTTACAGGGGTTTGTTGGTGGCATGCCGGGATAACGTTATTCTGACATGCCACCGGAATATCTCGGGAACCACAGCACATTGCGAGCTGCTGATTTTGTCGACTGTTCATCTGAATTTGGCTATATATTCAGAATTGCAGTTTGCGATGGTGGCCATGCCAGGGTGAGGCCTTCTTCCTTTGATGGTAACCCAGAAGTATTATGGGGCATTAATTCACGGCCTGACAAGTATAGGATTTATCCAGGGCCCATCCCTTACTAAATCCTGCCCTGGATATTTCTGCAAAGTTTTCTCAAAGTTGCCACCACTACGTGGCCGAGTCGAACTTTGACATTACGCGCCCACTGAACAAACTTCAGCAGGGTTCATTAGACATTATTCGAAAACCCTTTGTTGCTTTTCAAGTCGCTTGCTTGGCTCGTCACGGCTAATTTCACAGACGAAGTTACGGTAAAACCTTCAATTATACTGAAAATTGGACGCATAATTTAATAAACTCACTATACTTAGTTTATGATCCTGTTAAACATACTTACATTGTAAGTACCTAAGTGATTAGGCGTATTGTATACGCAATCTGGGGTTTGACCCCATTACATATTTACTAATGTTATAAATACGAAAGCAACTCTGTTTATCTTTTCACGCCTAAACCGCTAAACGGAGTTTTATGAAATTTTGTGTGAAGAACCCTGGGGCTACTTTTTACCGCGATAAACTATTTCTGTTCACGCGGGAAGAAACTTATACCAGGCGGGCGAAGCTGAAGGAAATAGTACCTATGTACAATTTTTTAAATAAAGAAATGCGGCGGCAACTATGTTCGGCCCAAACTTGGCAGGCAAACCTTATCGTGAGAAGAGTGATCTCCCAGCCCTAGCGTGTCAGGGGACCACCTATAACCATATAAGTAGGTCAATCGATATGCGATATGTTACCGAAGCAGTGATTCTAATAACAATATCATCGCCGGAACCTAAACTTCTCCCATTTACTGGCTATACATTCTCAAAATCGACACCTTATTTTGAATATTCCTACTGGGTTAAACCCGTGGTAGCGTAGTTGAGAGTTAAATTTACCTACCTATTTACCCGGGTTAAATTTGCATTACCAATAGTAAGGTTTTTTGGAACACTGACATCAGGTATGGTTTTAACGGTTTCTCTCAATCACAAACTTTTCGGTGAAGGAAAACATTCTGAGAAAACTTGCATACGCCTACGAAGAAATTTTGAGGCAGTAGGTATTCTAACAGCACCGGGGAAGCGTGGTAGACTATTCTTTTTATAGTTTTTATTATATTAAGGGCTGACTGTATTAACATGGGTCATATTATTCATGCCACTTACGTAAACGTCACGTACCCTGTGATGATTATAATTCATTACCGTCGCTCCTGCAACACTGCGAAAGTTTTCAGATTCTACAAGTAGTAGTACCTACCTACTGGCTAGTAGATTGTACAACTTATTTCAATAGCTAATACCTAATCCTTACTTTGAACGATCTAAAAATCTCGACATTTGCATCCCTAATCGCTACTCCAGGTTTGGCTCAATTCCTTCTCCCCACTTCTTTAATCCAGAATAAAACACCAGCGCTCTGCAGCAGCACACCTTAAAAGTGAATTAGGTGGGATTAGAGATTCGATCACTGCAAATCCCGGGACAGTGAGCCGGGAAAAGCGAAATGGAAGCTTCCCCGCGGGAATCTTGAAGCGTAGTGTCGCAGAATCGTCGGTAATCTACCGGACGATCTTTTGTTTTTTGTCACTCAAATGAAAAAAATCCTCAAACTTTATCCCTACAATTCGCACGAAAATAATGACGGCACCTATATCAAAAGAAAAGTGCCTATAAATTCTGAGAGGACAACTGACAGGCACTTTGAAGTTGCCGTGTAGAAGTTTGTGAAAAATCTGAGGAATTCCAGAAATAAAATCGCAGACCGGGTACCGGGTACATGTCGACGACGACCCTTTTCAAAGTGTACAACGGAAATTTCTGTGAACACAGCTCTTCGTTGTTGTGCGCATGTTTATGTTTAGATTCAAAAATCTAAATAAAAGAAATTAAGAGCTTTCTGTGTTGAAATCATAAAACAACAAGAGGAGTCGCCATACCCATCAGGCGTTCCCCACTGCCAAAGGGTCAAGATGCGCCGTATCGATGAGGTTATGAAGTGTTGTTCGATATATTACGTGTATATACCTACTTAAACTAGATAATTGTCTGGTTATATAATTTAAGTCAAATTATTTTATTGCTTGAGTACCCTGGATACATGTACAGGTACAGTCAAGGTTCATAAGTGCAGTAGCAGTTTCGCAATTCAATACATTGAGAGACCAGTTTCTCTTACGACTTTCTTTTATCTGTATCCACACACGCACATAACCACTAATACTTATATTCCTGGATATAACGATGAATTGAAGACTTATTGCGATGACAATATGGTTTTCACCTCTCCAGCACGAAAAGGGTGCCTTTGGAACTCGCAGCAAAAACGATTTTCGCGAGAGACAAAGTAATTTCGTTCAGAAACACATTTTGGCCTAGCGATTTAACTCATAGGCCCAATTTTTTATGTTATTTATTAAAATTATAGTACATTACTGCCGCGGCCCGCAACACAGGCATTGATGGATGAGCGTGTGAATGTGGGCCGAGGCGAAGCCGAGTAGTCTATATTAGAATCACTCGCTCCTCTCGTGATTCAATTCTAGACTACTTCGCTAGCTCGTGATTTAAAATCGGCACTCGCAGCAAAAAATAATTTTGCTCACTTGTTGCACAAATAACTATTAATATCTAATTGATTTTCGTGTTGTCGTGCGCACCGTTGTACAAAAAAATTACTCTAGCGTGCTACTGCACTTATGAACCTTACTGTGCATGTGTGTTATATTGATGAGGTAAGAAGTTGTCCTTTTTATTGTCGTAAAGCGTAACTACATATATGTTACCTTCACACTACAACTTGTAGGATACGTCATAAAACCCAAGACGACCTTGTCACCTTAGCCGTAAAGCATCCATGAAGCGTCGATTCTAGGGGAGGAGACTCATTTCACAACGTGTGGACCTGTCGCAAATGTGGGTCGTTCCAGCCCACGGCGGCACACGCGCGGGCAAGCGGCTTCACTTTATTTTTATTTCCCAGGATGCCGCTATATTGCTCTCCACGACTGGTTTTGTTAAGCTTATTTAAACTTAATTTATACATTATACATGTGCACATTTAGTACATACATACATATCTTCACGCTATGTCCCTGGCGGGGTAGGCAGAAAGAGCGGAGCGCCAAGTATCGCGATCCTGACACACCTCTTTCGCTTCGCTCACTCTCATCATTCTCTTCATACACGCTCGCCGTGGGACGCAAGTGCACATTTAGTCGCCTGCAATAATTAATTGAGTAGGTATTTCTCAAACACTTGACCATTACCACAGAATATAATTACTTAACACTTTTTTTCCCTACATCTGGCACTCAAGTCCAACGCCCCAGTGAGGAGGCCAAATATTAGTTTATGACTATGTATCTCTGATATACATAATATTATGTAGGTATTGATAAGTGACAACTTCCGGGCCGTGTCCTGGACATGAACGACTATTTTTATTACCGTAAAAGTGTTTCGGGATTAGCGATAAATCTGCTATGGTAGGGTGTGGATCTAAGGGGAAAATCTTTACTTTTATTTGGTAGTAGAAAAATCTGTAAAGTAGGTAGGTAACAAATGTGATCAGATAACATTTTATTGAATTTAAAATGAGAGGTTCCATAAGAAAAACAAAACTATATCGTTCTTCGAGTTTTGGGCAAATTTATTTAATAACTAAATAGATGACGTACGCTAAATACATGAGACGAAATGGGTTTTTCCGTGTGATTCCTCCGAGGCAGTTGTCCCCGTGGTCTAACTAAAATGTCCAACTGGTCCATTGGGAAATTTTTCTCCGTGCGTGGTCCAATTGAAGATGCGGACGACTGAGAATAGTAATTTTTATTCCCCTTCGTACAGCTACTTCAGTATTTTTATATTTTTCGGATATGAGGTAGGCCAATATATTATTAGGTTAGGTCGGTCATAGATTCAAGTCCTTCTCTCATGTTAAACAAATCTATCTTTTATATCTTCTAAAACCCGTAAATCAATTAAGAGTGTTGAATGTTCGCGCGGAGTTTCAAAACTTTGTGAATATTTTACATACTTTTCTGCTAAAAAATTTGCTGCGGGCGCCATTTTTAATTTGGACACAGACCCCGGCGCCGGCTACGCCCCAAATTGTAGTAAAACCGTAACGAATTTTTTCCGCCCCCAAAGGCGAAATCGCGATGAAATTTTAATTTGATTAGGAAAGCTGTAGGAGCGAAAAAATATTAAAAGAAGTTGAAGGAGATTAAAATTCTGTTGCGGATTATGAGTCGTGACACGTAAGATATTAATGGTCACAAAAACTAATGCTGAACTGTCTATTAGTTTCTGAGAAATGTTTTTTTTACACTGATCTTTTCTTTCTCTTGCGTTTTTGAAAGGAATACCTAAATCGGTCGATTTTTCAGAGCAACAAATGAAAGAAACGAACACTTGAAAAAAACGGGAATTTATCAGGCAAATTTCATCCCTATTCGTCGACAATTCCTAGTAACCCGCATCCTCTCACCTCTGGGCCCATATTTTACTGAATTCCCCCCCGCCTGGGGTCTGGGTCTGTCGTAAATAGAATTAATGAAATCTACCCCTCGTTCGTTTGGAGCCAATAGCCCCAGGTAGTAAGTTTAGCTAATATAGGCGGTATGGGCGTAGGAAGTAATATTACTAGACTTTTTAATACTCCTCGAAATTAAATTTGTAATTTCATTTTCGCATTACAATAGTCGAGTTTAGAGTCATTTTCTCCATCAGCTTTTTGTTATGTGTATGTATACTTTCGATTGTATCTTTTCTTAATAATTATTTATTTACTAGCGGACGCCCCGCGAGTTGGTCCGCTTTAAGAAGTATACCATGACGGTGTTAGTCCAGTCACAGAGTTACTCTTCCGCGACGCTCCGTTACAACTGACACTACGCGGTTCTTTCAGCCTAGCCTGTAAATGATATAGCGTGAGCATGAAGTAAGTATAGGTAGGTACGTTGTATTTGTATGATGTATACGTCTTATTTTAGGCTCAAAGGGTTCGCTGCACCCGTGGCTCCATGCCAATAGAAAAGTTTAAAGGCTAGTTTAGTAAATGCATTTGCAATTTTCAAAACTCACTGCGGGATAGCTCTTAAAATGCTCAGCTTTTATACCAAAATTTCTTTTTCTAAGTGAACATAATGCAGGTGCCGGGGTAAAAGTTAGAGAGTACACGTATCAGAGGAATAAAACCGCCATTGAATTGAATTTGACTTTTAAATTCTGCATTTACTTT
This sequence comes from Metalampra italica, assembly GCA_949699065.1. Classification (NCBI taxonomy): domain Eukaryota; kingdom Metazoa; phylum Arthropoda; class Insecta; order Lepidoptera; family Oecophoridae; genus Metalampra; species Metalampra italica. Next base: position 6,014,774 of record OX452987.1, read on the forward strand.
TGTAGTACAACAAAAAACAACAAACCAAATTCCATGGTTATTTAATTTGTTTAATTCTGTTTTAAGTTTATAAAGTTTATTGCAAAAAAAGTAAAAAAATTAATATAGTTAAGTGTGTTTCGTCAATCGAGGAAAGTTTTTCATGGAAAACAAAATAATTAAAATGTTGTGGATTTGTCAATATTCATGCGGAATACAAGTAGAGCCACCCACACACTAACGCTGTGGCGGTCGCGGTGAGTTTATGGAGTATATAGAGGACCCCGCACGGCATGGGGCCCGCGGACCGGTACGCGCCACCAGTCCAGTGTGGATTTCTTTTGATTGTACATTTTAAAAGTTGGACGTTTTTTACCACTTTGTCATTTATATTTTTCACATTATTCGAGTGAATCGTAATTCCTATGGTAACAGGCTACGGAGCGGACAGTTCAGTTTTCTTAGGCTTAGTTTGACATTTTCAAAGGAATAAAAAGAAATCCGCTCAGAAGTAAACACGGGTAGACTGTCACATTTTCCTCCGGGCCCGGGTGGGCGGAATGAGGGTATTTATTTTATTTACGCGTCCTTGCGCCCATTAGCCGCGTCCGGGAGATCCTGCGTCCCCGTCCGGTATTACACAACTATAGACTTCGTTAACTTGGATTCTTCAATTAGGGTCAAATTACAATAGACGTCCGCCCGCCGCTACCGGCTGTCGGCTTCGTCGTTGCAACAAATAGTTTGCCATTGATAAAAAGCTAAGGGCTTCTTTCACCACTTCCTGATATTGTTACCGATAATAATCTTAGTGATAAACTAATCTATCAGATATATATGTGTGATAGACTATATAAAATATATAAGATATATATAGGCAATCAGATACCTGTGAAACCAAAAAAACAGGCTATTTGTCAGATAACCTGCAGATAGGGTATCTGGGACTTTATCAGCAAGCGGTGTAAGAGGCCCTAAGACTTTCTAATATGTCAATCTATCTAATATCATATCTATACTATAAAGGTGGATAATTTACACGCAACTTATATATGTTGCGAAGAACCAAATGATAGCGGGGTGTAAAATACACCTAACGCCATCTATTGACAAACTTTAAAACTAAGAAACTGGCATGATTAGAACGGGTTAAAATTTTTTGAATAACAATTATATATATAAATTTATAACGCGGATGAAGTCGCGAGGCAACGGCTGGTTTTAAAATTAAATACTGGGTGGAATTTTCGAAGCGTACCTGAGGGAATGTACCTAAACCACAGAAGAAATAATAGTGCCTAAACATTGGAGATAGGTAGCAAATTTGATTGAAAGGAAACATGCTGTTATTTTCAAACTTATGTAGAACTCATTTAAATATTTTTAAAAACCACATGTATGAGCCGGGAATCGAACCGGACAAATGTGACAAAAACACTTGTATTTTTATGATACCAATCGAAAGGGTCAATCATGAGAATCAATTCCTTATTTAACATAGTATCTTAAATTAAGGAAGACCATGAAATTTAACAGAGCCCTAAAGGCTCTTAATAGGCTCCGTCTAGTCTGGACCCTTCAAGTAGTACGGTCGACCGCACGTCAGTGGAACCAAAACCAGTATAAACTGGTCTGTCATAGTATTGAAACCCCTTAAGTCCCTAATAGGCTAGGCCAGCTCAAGGTCAAAATGTTTCCACTGACGTGCGGTCGACTGTACTTACCCTAAAAAGAGTAAAACTTGCATCCAGAGCCAAGATGAAAGGTAGTGGTTGTCTTATTATTTGGTGTTTGCAACAAATAGCTCGCAGTCTGTGAGCGGCACGTAAACAAAGCAGGGTAAACAGCCTTAGCTCGTAAATTGCAGAGAGAGCGCTAAACGGCGTCTATTTATTTTATTTACACCATTGATGCCCACTGAGTACGTCCATCAGTGTTTCCAGACCGGAATTTAAAACAATTCTAAACAGATTTAGACAACCAGCTTTTTCGGTAACCTCTTGCAATAGTTAAGCCCGATAAACTTGCGTTTGGACAACGATTTGTACCTTTTTTTTTAAACGTGTGGAAATGCTTTAAATGCATATAATGATATGTGGGAGTCTCCCTAGGGCATACCCACTACATTTGTACCTAATCTAACTACTACGTAGGTAACTTTTCTATTACATACCTACATCATTATCTTCACGTTATGTCCCTGATGGGGTAAGTAGAAAGAACCGAGCGGTAAGTATCGCGATCATAATCGAAGTTACACCACGTGCCTAGGAGCTAGAAGTTACCCAAGTCATCTGAGACAATGAAAGTGCAACTATATCCTTCCCGATCACGTCGCTCAAGCGACACTATTTTTTTTATGACAACTAATACACTAGTGGTTCCGTGAGAACAGTAGACCTCGCCAGCCCATATAAACCAAACCTAAAAGAAACGAACAGAAGTCAACTTTGCAGTTGGAGACAGATTAAGTACTAAAGTGTCAAAAAATTGCACTATAAAGCTTATTATTTCGCAAATGGATTCCTAATTGAAAAATGTTTTCAACACACCCGCAATATTTTTGAAAGACCTATCCAACGATCCCCACACCATGGGATTCTCAAAAAAAATGTATTCACTACCACTTTGCGAGTATGGTATGTACTCTAAAAAATGTTTTTCAAGATTTTATTCTACTCATTTTGTCAGCTTGAATAATTTATACCCATGCCAAATTTTCCTCAAAATCGGTTGAAAAATGCGACCTGTACAGAATTACAGACAGACAGAAAGACAGAAGGACAGACGGACAATAGCATTTTTGGCCAATCTCGAAACTTAGACGCTTCGCTCGCTTCGCTCGCTTGGTCAATTATAATGTACATCACAATAATAATAGGTACGCTGATGCCTTAATGATGTTAATTAGAAGTTCAGCGAGAAGCAAACGTTTTTGCACAATGTTTGTGGCAACACTGGCCCGCCCCGTTTTATTTATCGAAGCACGCTATCTGTGCACGCTTCTGGACAATCTATTGCCATCATTAGCGCACCAAGTTCGTTTAGAAAGTATAAATTACCTTATTTATTGAGCTAATGAAGGAAATTAACAGCTTCCTCATAGCTGAAAATGACATTATTAAATGTCATGTAAATAATTTTACCAAGGGAAAAGCTATTCGCAAGGGGCACAATATGTCAATCGCGGTTAACTGTAACTACATTTAAGTAAATATTATATTTAATAATATAATTACCGCTTAGATTATAGAGGGTCTGAATACAAGCTGTTTTGGCCCGGATATATAACCACCCAACTCTAACGACTAAGAACACCAGCTCAGCGTGTAAATTACAATTCCAGCAATGTTGTAAACTGTAAATTGATTTAGTTACGACGCCCTTTGGTGATACTGTCCCTAGTAAAATCACCATTTCGTTCCTAGAGTCCGTGTCCCTAAAATTATGTATATAGTGTAGTTAGTACCTTGCTTCATGTAAGTTTGTTACATCGTAAAACGTAAAATATCTATGGATCCTTATAACTGTTGAAAAAGATCCATCTTTTCTCATTGATCATTTTATCGAAGAAATACAAAACTTACAATAGTTTTTAATTCAATTTTATTTTTATAATAATTTTTTGATATACAAAAATAACTTTAACTTTCATAACTTAACTAAACTAAATGCTGCGAGCCGTTTCTTTACATATATATCAATCAAGGTATAAATGAAGGTTACGGCATTTTATTTTTAATTTATACACCTTAGTAGTAGGTTCCTACTTTACTTAGGATTTCTTTTTAAGTAATACAATTAAATGTTTCTTTCAACAGCATTGATGTGATGATAATTATAATGACTATGCCTTGATTCTTTAACACTCCGCCAGTTTCAGATACATTGTGATGTACTTTTTGTTATACTGGAACACTATGTAGTACTTACTACTTACTATCACACGGCTATCATTACCTACATAATTTCGTTACTCGCGCTTCACGTATTCTAACGAACGTATTACTAAAGTTCTTGGCGGGATCATATAAATTTACGTTCAAATTAGGGTTGAAAATATGTAAATGCGGCCGGACCGCAGCAAAGAGCGGGCGCGAGCCGGCCTACTGTGGTCCCTACATACACTCGTTCAACCTGCTAATAGCGGGTAAGGCTGATATGTAAAAGAGCATTGAAACCTACCGAGAGAACGTGTTACATTACATGGTTGTTACGTTAGTCGTGACGAACGTATATACCCTCGATGCAGTACAGAGAAGAGCTCGCTCGGAGGTTAACATGCTCAATTTATATCACTATACGATACTGGTCCGAGAAATGCTCGGGATACCATCGAACTGCTCATCTTAAAGGGCGGATGATCATACTTTGTATCATGTTATGATACCATTCGGAGGTCCGACTTTATATCACTACTATACGGTTCATAGAAATGCTCGGGATACCATCGAACTGCTCATCTTAAAGGGCGGATGATCATACTTTGTATCATGTTATGATACCATTCGGAGGTCCGACTTTATATCACTACTATACGGTTCATAGAAATGCTCGGGATACCATCGAACTGCTCATCTTAAAGGGCGGATGATCATACTTTGTATCATGTTATGATACCATTCGGAGGTCCGAATGCTCAATTTATATCACTATACGATACTTTTCATGAAATGCTCGAAAGGCCGAATGATCATACTTTGTTTGATATTACGATACCATTCAGTGAATTAGGTACTCAAACTAACTGCTCGTCTTATATCACTTACAGTGCGAATGGCTCATCAATTTTGTATTATATTAGGATACTTATCGCACTACACTCTCAGCACAGAGTAAGTAATTGCTCTCAACGCGAATGCTCAGTGCTCATACTTTGTATCAAGTTACGATACTGTTCATAGAAACCCATGCGAGCAACAAACTGCTCTGCTCAATGTACTCACTGCGCGAATGCTCGCTTCGCTTACGTCACGATGTTCTATTACAAATCAGTATCCGCCGGGTCATTTATTTTATTCACGCCTCCTATCTTCATTTCCATTAGAACGGTAGGGTTGGCAGGTAAATTAATTTTCGGGCAGTAATTATAAAACAGCATTAAATATGGGTCTCTGCATGGGTCTCAAAACCTTAAAATATACAAATTCTATTAGATATTAAATATTTGCAATTTCGAAAAGAGGTATTTCGCTCCAGTAACCCGTTTTCAAAATATAAAATACAATCCGGGACATATGTCTCGGTTTTTTAATGTGGACAATTACCTGTCTAGTTTTGTGATCAGTTTCGAGAAAGGACGTTTACAAACCTGGTTGCGAAAATAGTTACGAAAATGAACTACCTACAGAAAAGAAAAACGATTTGCCAATCCGCACTGGACATTAATGCGACGGCACCTACCTACAGTAAGTGATGTAAGTATATAATTTTACTAGCTTTTTCCCGCGGTTTCGCTCGCGTAAAAAAGATTTTCCCGTGTACATTGTCAAACAGCGCCCTCTATGTAGGTGTTTTGTTACTTAGGGGTATTAGCGGACGCCCCGTGACTTTGTCCTCTTTAAAATGTAGCCTATATGTTATTCCAGGATATAAGCTGTCATTGTACCAAGTTTCATCAAAATCTGTTCGGTAGTTTTTGCGTGAAAGAGTAACAAACATACATCTTCGCATCCTTACAAACTTTCGCCTTTATAATATTAGTAGGTTAGTAGGATTCACCTGCCAATATATCCGGGTAAACAACCCTGAAACCGCTATTGCCGTGAAACCCGCGGCATCCTGGCTCAACCACATGTAATGCAGCCCGATATTCCACTGATTACATTTACGGTCACACGCCTGCAATTTCTAGATGGACAGAACCGCAATTTATGAAATACGAACCGATTTATCTAACTAAAGCAGATACAAAATTTCATAGCTCATTTACTCCAGCTTGTGGTGTTTAATAATGTCCGTGTTCGATTCCCGAATAGTGTAAAGTTTATCTATGAATGCAGTTTTTCTTACCTTTAAAATCGACGAAATGGTTCCTTAGAACATAATAATATTGTTATAACTCTTATACTTAGTTTCGGACATCCGCATACTGACCAATATCGATATCTGCATATTTTTGCATCATATATTTTGGCCGTATGTGGTCGTTCGAAGATTTATATTATATATATATATAGAAAATAATATCGTAGTATGCTATAATTTATATAGGTATTATTTATGGCGTCGTATGTGACAGGCATTAAAGGCGGGTGTATACATTGTGCTCATTGTTTTTCAAACCTCGTGGCCGGGTATCCGGTCAGCACTGAATACCAATGATTCCGAACTCTATAAACGTGCAATAAAAAATACGTACTTACATAGAAACTTAATTATATTATCGAATACTAAAAAAACTTTGTTGTAGGTACGAATTAATTTTGAAAAATTCATCTTGATAGAAAATAATTTGTTAAACGTAAGGGGTTACTTACGTATGCAATTATACTAACAAAAAAAATTTTTATTTATGTAGATTGATAGATAATAGGTACAACCTGTATAAGTACTGTATAGGAAAATGCCATAAAGTTTGTGTAGATAATTTTAAATCAAGTTATACTTAGTTAAATGACACAATATTTATAAACTTAATAAGAGAGATATTATGTTATGCATGACAATGTGTTAATTACTAGGTGTTTCTTAATTATCCTGTTCCACTAGGCGTTAGTAGTGTGGTACGATGACATGATAACGAGAGGAAACATGGCTCACTAAGTCGAGAAAACAGGACCGTAATGAGGCAGAGGAATGACCTAGGTCGCAAATTTTTACAAATAATATATTTAAGTCAGGTTATTAAATATCCAGGTTAGTAAGAATTTCACAGAGAATTTAACCGTTTTCAATTTACAGCTCCATAAAGCTCGACATTTGATGTAAAATTTCAACTTGACACTGACAAGTGACAGACAGATAAATGACACTGTAAAATACTGTAACAATTAAAAAATTACTAAAAGTTATCATTAAATATTGAATTATATTTAATTTTGTGAAATGCATTTAAAGAAAATTTTAACCATTAAAACGACTGCTCATAATTATCTAACTCAACAACTCTTTTGGGAAAGTAGGTCGTTCTGTCCCACCCAGTTTATTATCCTGACTCCTGAGTTCGGCTCTCGTGGTGGAGTGGCCAGACGGGAAACACATAATGGCGAAGTGAGTTTCCGGCCGGAGGTGACGTCTCAGCTAAGGCAAGTGATATACGGTATTGTTCATTCTACAACCACCTATAAATGTACCTATTGCTACTCTGTATGCCAATGTTTTGTCGTGGTAACATTTCAAAATAGATTTTCAGAACTTGAATACGGATTTTTATCATGGAGGGACTTTTCAGTTAGGGAAAACACCTCGTGATGCCGCACGTGTTAATTTATTAATGACTGCAATTAAATCATCACAATTTGCAGTCAAAATTATCACGATTTCATACACTTTAATATAATTCACTTAATTCATTCGTCAATTTGCAATTGATAATTTTAACCCTTTAATTAAATTTTGTACGAAGAGACAATTTGGTTTAATTAAAAGTAAACAAATTATACATTAACATTGTGTATGGTATGAAGAAAAAAGCGGAATGGTTTAAAGGTTAATGGGTTATAACTTAAACACGGATTTAAAACATCCATCGCCAGATAACAGGTTATCCATTACTTACCGGGCACTGGGCACCCTGTATATACAATCAGTCAAAGTGTCAACCAAAGGACCCGAAACTTGGAAACTTAGTCTTAACTTAATTTCCCGCCACCGAATGATTGTATTACAATAACACGGCGCTCGCTGGCTCTCGTGACGTCACGTCCGGCCGCGGTGACGCTATTTCCGCCTGTCAGATCCCGCCCGGCGTCAACATACTTCCGTTTCCTTGGCCCGCCGTTAGAGTTAGTTATATGAGCAAACTTAGATGTTTATTTAGGTACGTGTGAGCTTAATAATAATAACACTATAAGCATTCAAGGGTTCAGTTAGCATTCCCGATCGCCGCATTCTCCGGGGATTTCAATACCACGAAAGCATTGCATCGTTCTATCCATGGATTGATTTCTTTTTTTTTAAATTAGTTTGGCTGGGTTACTTTAAATTTAAGACATATCGTGTTTAAAATATAGTCACACTTCTTTCATTAAATCGGCGGGTACATTACCCCAGTCCACAAAAATACGGCACAACTAGGTTTACATCTTTCTGAAGCTTTAGTGGAGATTTTACAACGGACAATTTCGTAACTAACTGGAAGAGTTGTTAATGTTACACATTTATTTCGCACAATATGCTTACAGATCCAGCACTTATTGTTTATATTACTATCACGAACATAAATTAACCCGCAATATACATTTTAAGGAAAATAAAATGGAAGACAAACATGACACTTCGGTTCCCGCCATAAAGTCTGACCGAATTCGCGGCGAGTTGTCGAAAAATATCAAGCAGATGCATAAAACAACCGTGTTCGTTATTAAATAAATTTTATGTAGTGTGTGCTGTCGACTCTTCCACCGAGGCAAATTCCTGCTGCGTTCATTCTCGCTCCGGACGTGAAAACGTGAGACAACGTCAAGTATATTTAGACTTCTGACGTTTCTGATGGCGTATTTGAATAAATTCTTGTTTTCTTTCCTATATTACGAACACCTCAAATAGGTAGGTAAGTACTTTCTTCGTGTTGTATTATCGGAAAAGTGTCCAAATTTTTGTGCATTTACCTCCTATTCTGTTCTATCTATCACCGTTATGTTAAATTTATTCTTTGTGCCACCCAATTCATTGAAGATAATCATTATTGTGCCTTGACGGTGATGCCAACTAAATTAAATTAATATGGCTAATCTACAATCAAAAGTGAACAAGGCATATCATGTAGGTTAATGATAACGAAACGAAATCGCTCTTAGCGATAAGACTGTTTTTCTCTTTTTTTGTATGTAATTTTCAAATGTGCAATAAAGTGTATTAAATTGAATAAATAATAATAATTATTATTTAAAATAAAATATTTATTTATTATTATTATTAAATTGAATTGAATAACGTCGCACCAAACTGCAAAAAATCCAATAAACCAAAGAGATTACATCTGATTCGTATTTTTGAATCCGTAGATAAAACTCCTTGGTTTGTTATTTTAATTAAATTAAAAAGCAACAATATTTTTAGTTTCAAGTTGCTGGCAGCCTAGATAGGTATATTAAATTAAAACTAAACTATTAAACGAAAATATTAGGACAGAGAACGCATATCTATGTTAAACAGCTTTTGGGAGCACGTATGTATATTGAAAAATATTCCACAGTGAGCGGAGTCAGGACCTCCACTAGCTACTGAGATATGAGATGAAATTCCTAAGGATGTAATAAAAGCAGAGATACATTTCATCGTGTGTGGAATTTCATTTTTCTAGTACACAACATAAAGACAAAGACGCTGCTCCTACGGAATAGCAATTTTACGTCAGTTGTGTTCCTTTTTTTATGAAACTTGAAGACACAAGTTGCTCTTGTTTTGTGAGTCTGTTTGGTCGTCTACTGTGTGATAATAACTTCCTTCACTACCAATAACGTAAGTATTTTGTTTCATTGCCTTATACCACAGAACACGGAAAAAGCTCGCTACGCTCCCAATGGACTTATATTTCTATGCCTTATACGACCACCACAGTTCACATCTCATTTCTTCTAGACATCGTAGTGCAACGGTTAGATCGCTATTGTAATAAAAGGCATACATAAAAGGCTTTCTAATTACTATTTCTATTCTTTTGAACTGTTGCACGCAGCGATCCAGAGGTTGTAGTCGCTTACCATCAGATGTGATGTCTGTCCGCCGCTTCAAAAGAAGAGACGTCAAACGAACGTATTTATAACACATTCATTTTGGTGTTTTTCTATTTCAATTTGGATCAAAAATGTATGAAATCTGAATAAAACCTTTGTCTTGTACCTACCAACTATCTATCATATTTTTGGGTCATTTAGTTGGTTTTGCCTTTAACACGACGATATTATGTATGACGTATATCAAATTCCTGACTACACCCCCATACCCACTTTGGGATGTAGCCTTTTGTCGCCTATGGAGGCTGCGTATCGTTACGATAAAACAAATGGCAACTTTCTCAAAAGACACATGTTTCCATTTACTTATTGCCCGGTCTCTTCTCATCTCACTGTGTCTTATTTCGCTCGCTCTAAAAGGACCAGTGCCGTAAATAGGGCGGTGCCACCGGTGCCCAGGCACAGGGCGTAGACTCTGGGGGGCGCAAGAATGGCCAGACCAGGCAGGACTATTATTTGATCGGTTTGCTCCTGATAAGTTCCCGCTGCGCCCCTAGTGCTCGATTCCAACACATACGTACCTACATGCCAGTATCATCAAAAACGTCTATTAAATTAGACAAAACATCGCGCTCATTTTTTTGGCAGCGCACGAGCGTATTTTAAGAAGTATGAAGACCATAGTGGCCCAAAAATTAAATCTTAAGCATCATTCTTAAAAAAAATAGATTTTCCTTCCAAAATATTAGATAATTGGTCCACCAACACCAAGATCCTTGTGCTTTATTTATCACCCTGAAATAAATTAGGTCTATACATACATAGCATTGCTCTAGGGTACCTACCTGCCTATATTATCTAAAAAAAAACAAGGGCGCAGTTATAGAAGCTCGCACAGGGCGCAGAAAAGGCTATTTACGGCACTGAAAAGGACGGCTTGCATTAGTGACATGAGTCCTTTACGCTCTATGGAGTTATTATACTGCATCCTGAATTTCTAGCATGCTACTGGGGTGGCAAACAAACTTATCGAAACTGTCACTAGTACCTACCACAGAAATAGGAAAATCAGGTGCAAACTTACCTACTTTCCTAAGACTATGTAACCCTGTCATCAATTCTCATTTTCAGGTGAAAGGCCGGGGTTTTACGGAACCACTGTTAATTATCAACAAAATTTGGCTTACTATCACTGTATGAATGTATAGAAAAAAAACTGCCCAAATTCGTTTAGTCACATTTGATTTACATCCTGTTATATTACTTTTTTATTTTTATTTTCTTTATTTGGGACAACAACAGCTTAACTTAATCTTAACGTAACATAATAAAATTTGCAAAATATAAAAGCCAATGACAGTTATCCTCGTTTTATAAATGGTGAGAGTGAAGTGCTTTAAAGTAGTTAATTATGATCTAATTACCAAAGGTTGTCTGAAAGAAATCGCGCTTAGCGGTGAGAACGCATAGCATTACGTTCTAAATCTACTGTATTATTGTGTACTGTTTATAGGACAATCAATCAGATTACAAATAAAAATACATCAATCAGAATTAATAAATAAATAAATTACGGTCTTTTCAACATACAATGATGGAAATTTTAGGATTTTTTCCTGGATAGGTAGGTCTGAATAAAGTAGGGTCAGGTAGGTAAATTAAGAGATATAGGTAAGGCCGAGTGGGGTAAGAGGGAGAGGAACTACAGACCGACAGAGTACGACTATTAGAGTTAAACTCTATAGTTTGCTAGATCTGACCTCTAGTTCCTCTTTCTCCGGTGTCCCTCCTAACCCACCTGACCTTAATTCAGGAAAAAAGTAATTAAGTGAAGGACACACTATTGTACACTACACTGTACACTTTGCTGACCTATACAATGTTGACAGTATGTGGCTGCGTGAAGTTCGTTGCTATTAAGGTATAGGTGGTACATTTTAGACATGGCCGTCCTCAGGTCGTGCTTTAGGCAACGTGAGCCATTAGTTTTAGTTTACGTCGGCGTCACATGTTAATGTACCCCCTCCCCTTTCTCCCTCCCCTCCAAATACCCCCGACCCCCCGCATGTGGCCCCGGCACATACAGTATACGCCTCTGTAATAAATTGAGGAGACGTGATCCGTCGCACGCTGATGGCTTTACCAACCGAAATACTTTCCTTTGCACTGTTATTGATGACTATCAATATTTTCGTATAGTCTTACTTGTGTACTTTCTCTTCATTATGACAATGACACACCAAAAAATTTGAGTGTAAATCAACCAGGATTATAAGGGTTCCTTGACGGACTATTTAATGAATCCTAATAGGAAAAATGTTTAGTTACGGCCCTGGAAACAAAATCATTTTAGGCCCATCATAGTTTTAAATGATCATATAGGTATCTACAAAATAAACCGGCGGTTGCAGCACGGCCTCCACAAAAACAGGGCACGACTAGAGTTAGTCGGCGATTTTCACTAAGATTCACATCTTCACTAAAGCGATAGTAACTTTAACGCAGATTTACAACGGAGAATTTTGGAACGAGCTGAAAGATTGTAACACAAATACACAACCAACCACAAGCACTTATTGTATAAAATACTATAACAACCCGCAAGATACTTAAGTATTTTAGTAAAATGAAACAATAATAATGTTTGGACAAATTTATTATTTACACACACGGCTGTTTGGTCCCAAAGTAAGCCACGAATCGAACCCACGACCTATGACGCAATACGGGGTCACTTTCAACTACGCCAACAGGCCAGTCAAAATAAAGTAGAAGAAACGAACATGACACTTCGGCTCCCGCCAAAATAATCATAGTACAAATATTATATGTTGCAGTTTTGCGCATTGCATGTTCCAACATTTTTAATCTGTAAATGCGAGTCCGCATTCCCTCACGCAGCAGAGACCATCTTCATTTCGCCCGATATTGGAAAATTCCGGGCCAAATTAATGGTACGTTTCCAACATTTCCAGATCGTACCTACCTACACTAGCACCGATGGAGTTATTGGCATGCAACTTTCGGTTGAGAGAATGTCAGTAATTCCATATGAATGTGTGCAAGTTCTCTGGAAAATATTTCATTTTCATGTATATTTTCCCTGATGTCCTAGGGTCAGGGGAAAAAAAATGCTGCTCAATCGCGCCTTTATAACATCGAGATTATGATCTCTTTGGTGGGTTCTTTAAAGATGGATAAGCAATGAGTGGTCCCTACAAGGAAAAATTCATTTGTGAATAAGCAAGCAAATATCTCGGAAGATATTTTTTTCCTGAAATAATGTTCCCACAATTTGACCTTTCATAAATTTTGACGGACACTTAAAAATTAAAACTTGAAATATTAAACAAATATAAAAAAATATGTAGTACCCGAATATGAAACTGAAAGACCCCGAGAATGAAAGATCCGATACGCAAATGACCTGAATTTCTTTTGTAATTAGCTAGTTCCGCTGGCTGCCCGCTGCAGTACTGAACGCTCCGAAGCAATATCCGAGTTACACGAACGCCGCGCTATCTTTGTTTGCACAAGGTTTAGTGCTGAGTACACACGACGCCGGCCCCGCGGACGTCACGGACGGACGGACGGACGGACAATCTGCGACGTTGTCAGGCCCGGCCTATGCTAATATTTGCGCCTCAAGTGTTACGCACAGAGCCTGCGCCTCGTTTACCGGAGACAGAAGGAGACGAATGGGCATTGTGTATATCGTTCGCTTATGTAACGTAATAAAAGGAGGGTGTGAGGCAGTTAAGTCAATTTTAGGAACACTATTATTTATTTGGGTAAGTTAAGTTTATCAGACAGAAGCTGGTACTATTATTATATTCTGTGACAGAAGGTTATGCAAAAAATTGAAGATGACGACGAAGAAAAACTGAAATTGAAGACACTAATTAATTTTATTGTGAGTTTGTATAACTTTGAAGTGTCATTTATTTTATTAGGTACTAAAATCCCTATAACGAATATTTAGATTATGAATTAAAATAGGTGAGTTATATATAGATCTTAATAGATGGCCGGTGGCTGATAAATCGTTAAATTTATTTTGACTTTAGCCGCCATGTATGTACATCTACAGGAAAACCTGGGTGACGTTATAAAATAATATACAATTTGTTTTAATACAGCTTGAGAATAAGCAACTACCATCTTGTTTTCTCACAAAAGCGCAACTGTAACTGAATTTTTGTTTCTAGTTGTGAAACTCGAATTGAAGTCGCGGCACGTACTTATCTGTTTTCCGCATGAATGACTCCAAAACGGAACGGTATTGGTATTGCCTGAAACATGACATTGTTTTCAACCCAAGAATCTCGTCGTCTCATTGACAAGTCATGCTGAATTAGATAATTAGGTATCTATCTCTATTCACAGTCAAACATAGTGTTAATGTCGCAGAAATAATTGTTGGAAACGGAATTATATAATTGACCGAGCGAGCGAAGCGTCTCAGTTTCGAGATTGGCCAAAAATGCTATTGTCCGTCTGTCAGTCTTTCTGTCTTTCTGTCATTCTGTCCGTCTGTAATTCTCTACAGGTCGCATTTCTCAACGGATTTTGACAAAAATTTGGCATAGGTATAAATTAATTAAGCCGACAAAATGAGTAGAATAAAATTTTGAAAAACATTTTTTTTAGAGTACCTACCATACTCGCAAAGTGGGAGTGAACTTTTTTTTTCTTGTGAATCCCATAGTGTGGGATATCGTTGGATAGGTCTTTCAAAAATATTGCTGGTGTGTGAAAACCATTTTTTCGATTTAGGGATCCGTTGGCGAAATATTAAGCTTTAAAGCGGTAATTTTTGTTAGTCACGTGTCCCCCCCCCCCTGCCAGTTAAGCGGTTGCTTCTGGAAATGTGAAAAAATTCACGGCAGTAGCATATATAACGTAGTTAAAAGGAAAACTATGACGGCTAAGTAGGTTCAATTAGTTTTTGACTAATAGTCAATTAACTTAAGAAAGTCGAAAGTTTAATTATGTTCATAAAACTGCATACGAAAAATGGGAATTATTTTTTTTCGCGTGAATTCCATGGTGTGGGGTATCGTTGGATAGATCTTTCAAAAATATTGCTGGTGTGCAAAAAACATTTTTCGATTCAGGGATCCGTTTGCGAAATATTAAGCTTTAAAGTGCTAATTTTTGTCACATTAGTACATAATCTGTCTCCAACTGCAAAATTGACTTCTGTTCGTTTCTTTTAGGTTTGGTTTATATGGGCTGGCGAGGTCTACTGTTCTCACGGAACTACTAGTCCTATAGATCTTACATTATTATACCTGTTTCTTAGCGTTATACAGGGCTACCCTGAATTCGCCGTATTCCTTTCAAGGCATGGATATACTCAGCTATGCAACTTATTTTTTACCAGGTTCATTTTCAATTACCTATGCCACTGCTATGTTTTTGAAATACAAAGGTTAAGATTGGATAATTGTTTAGAATATGTTTGTTACGTAACCTTACAACGTGTGAACCAATAGTACTGTAACTTGACAACACACAGCGGGAGAATTTAGTATTTATCGCCTGTGCCTTCAGCGCCAAAATAGCGTAAACCAAGGCACATAAAGTAGGTACTAGTTTTACAGCAGTCAGTGCAATGTAATATTAGAGATCATGACCGGCTGTCTCACTGCAGTGGGTGTTCTATATACGTACTGTTAGCGGCGAATACACCTACAACGCTATATATCATTCGAAATGAACGCTTGAACGTTATGCTTCAGTTAACCAGCAAGTCGATAAGTCACATTGGAAAGAAATCAGAGCTCGCACAAATGCATGGCGTTCGATCCCGCGGGATGTCTACTGATTCGCCCATCGCCACTGCATGCGGAATGCCGCTATTTTTTTACTGACATAGCGTTGGAGCAAGTCTCATGAGCGTCGGATTCGCAGAATAAATCATTTACTTTTGCAGATGGGTTCGAGCCATTCTGCGGGATTGCAATCTCTAGATAAGAATGGTGCACGCCAAGGAAAATTAAATCGAAATGCATTGAGAGATTGCTTTTTCTTGTTGAATTAAAAGATTAAATTTTTCATGCTAGCAATACGCTTCGCCTTTGCACGGGTTTGAGGTAGGTACCCAAATGAGAACTACAGAGTGATCTTCGATAAAGTTCGCAATCGAAGGGTGAACTAGACTCAAATTCATCGTTAAGAAATTGAATTAAAAGTTTTATTTTATTTTTCCCTAAAGTTGGATCTTTAGATGCCACGCATTTCATTTGAATTTGGATATATATTTTTTGGTTGTAAGTTAACATCACAACTTGATTAAAAGTAAACACTGAAATTTAAATAAAAAAATGTCTCTTAAAAAACAATGCCTGACCTAAGCAATAAATAAAAATGTTTTTTAAAGTCATGACTATGTAGCGGATTTTTATCAACCCTGATTTTAGGAGAGTCAATGTCAGTTTTATGGGTTTTGTTTGTTTTATAATCTCAAGAATTTGTCAAATCAGAACAGTACAAAACACCTATTAAGCCTTAACTTAAACCATTTCAGCTTAATTTTCCCCAACACGTCGTGATGTGTCTCCAGTCTAACATTAAGCCACATATCGCTCTTTTACAACCAATTTGGTGGTTCATTTAGTTCAATCTCATCGAGTGTAAACTCTCGAACACTTGGCGGGTCGTAAAACAGAGTAAGTTATTAAACTCCTTTGGGAGCTGAACATAGTTGTAATGTCTCTTCACGTCGCCACTGGTATCGGATGCTATGAAGTTTAAGACTTCGTGAAAGTTAAAACTGTTGTATCTTACAGTTCTGTGGCGACGAAACATTCCTGTTAAAATTCTGTGTAATTGAAATAACACAGTCTAAATAGATAGGTAATTAAATTAATTTTCATCAACAGAAAACCAGCGCTGCTGACACTATATCAGCTTACTGAGTTGATACCTTTTCACGACAACAACTGGACTTGGGTATGAAACCTCAAAATTTAATTGTTTTTGGATTATGTCAAATATTTTACTTGTATTTTTTTCTTCTTTGTTGTTGCCTAAAATAAACGGATTACTTACTTACTATTCAAATTAATTCTATTCTAACCTGTAGTACTGATTGAGGACCTTTCATAAATTCGACTAAAATGGACCAGAAATTTTATATATTAAAATTTGTTAGATCGTTTTTTGACCCATTATTTTCATGTATTTTTTTCTGGATAGCGTTTCTCCGCCATCGATAACCTTAATTTTCAACCGACTTCAAAAAAATGAGGAAGTTCTCAATTCCAATGTATATTCTTTTTTGTGCATATTACGCATAACTTAGCCGATTGTGAACCGATTTGAATTTTTTATTGAATAGGCAATACGAAGGTGGTCGCATTTCAATAACTATTTTACCCATGACGGACGGAACGGAACGGGGGCGGTATATGCGTTTGCCGTTTTCTTTTTATAATGTTTGGACAAATTTACACAGGGCTGTTTAGTCCCTACTAAGCCGAAGCTTGTACATGGGTACTCGACAACTGATAAACATACTTAAATACTTTTGAATAAATACTTAAATACACACAAACACCCAGAATCCGAAAACCAACAGTTATGCTCATCACACAAATGTTGGTCCCGGGTGGGAATCGAACCCACGACCTTTTGCGCAGTATGTATGTAACCATTTTCGTCGAAAACTACTGGGCCGGTTTCGTTTCGGTCTTTTGCATTTAAAGGTACCATTTCAAAGCAGGTTATTAGATATGTATTACAGCTGTACACCACCAGGGGGCGCTGCAGCGGCCAAAATGGTTGGCGCTATTTAATCATTTTTCAAATACATCCGTCGCGGGTTTTTTCAAATTTTTTTAATCAAAAGTAGCGCGGCCCATTTGTCATGCATGACCCGCCATGGCATGTAGTTGTCACAATGTATCAACGTAGGTGGGTCTCGCAACTCGCAACTTTTGCCCGCGTTGTCTCGCGCCCGCCAACTTCGCTTCGAGTTTAGGTAACTCGTCCCACGCTTGCACTTCTTACTGCGAGTGCTAATTCCTTTGTTTTTGTTTAAACTATGGTACAGTCGACCGCACGTCAGTGAAAACACCTTGAGCTGGCCTAGCCTATTAAGAAGTTTCAGTACTATTAGAGGCAAGTTTATACTGGGTTTGTTTCCGTTAATTAAAGAAAACTAAAAAAAATTGATGTTTCCCGTGATTTCGTAATTAAGAAGAAAAAACACAAAGCTGTATCTTGCCTCAGAACCTTTTATAGGGAACCCTATTATAGTTATGTCATATTGTTATTCGAACGTGGATTACCTACGCTTATATTGCGAACCTTCATACTCGTAAATCAAGTTCATGCTTCCGATATTACTTCTATACGCAGATCGATTGCGGTCCCCAGGTGGCTACAATACCTGGATATGAGAAGTAAGGAAAGCTTCGAGTAGCGAACTGTGATCTCCTGGGCACACAAACGATGCAATAAAACCAGTATATCCGGGCTGTTGTTACGTTAGCGCTGTTGTTTTATTTTATTTTATTTATTTTTATTTATTCAGCTTTTAGCTTACATGTGCTTCTGTATTTCCAGTAAAACATTTTTGACTAAAAATTATTTGATTTATATTAAAATAGAAGTGCAGGTTCTTTGAGAAGGGATGAATAAAATGTTGTCAGTGAAAATCAGGAATGTTCGGGGCCGCGAGCACCCACCAAAGAGATCCTATCTCTATGGTGAAAATTAACATTACTAAGCAAAAAAACAGATCAAATCAATGGTCATTTTGGCGCCTCCGTAGCCCAGTTGGTAGTGGTCTGCCTGCTGTGCTCGGATTCCCGGGTTCGAATCCCGGCCGGGGCAATCATTTGTCTGACCGATAAATGCTTGTTCTCGGGTCTTGGATGTTTGCGTCTATGCCACCCGCGAAACAGGGAGGAGGGAAGCCTACCTAATGCGGGAGTAAATATGAGTGTGTCGCGTTTATTTATTCATATCACTTTGGTCTTTTTAAATTCGGCGTTCGTCGTGCAATACCTACAATAATATCAAAAAAGTTACTCTATAAGCTCTTTCTACGATGCGAAGATAGTAATTTACTTTGAGTATTTCAACTCAAGCTGGATTATTAAACTAGCAATGGTAAAAAACCTATCAGGCACATACAAATATTTTTGCACAAAACATAATTGAAAGCACAAACACCTCGACAAAGGACAGACCTATTATATTCACAGATAATAAATCTCAAAGAGAAAGAGATTTTTTTCTGAAAAAAAGCATGCGAGCGTTTCCGACTCGCTGGTCCGTTGCAATGTGGTCAATATATCATCGTCGAATCCCATGAGACAATTCCGCTTCAGGCGCAGTCAACCGGAGGGCCATAAGCTGCCACTTTTGATTTAAACACCGTTAGTCTGACCACAGCGTTTGTAGAATTACATCACAGTCTGTCATCTTCCCCAACTGGGGATATCTTAAAAGGTCATGCGAGTATCGCCTCTTTTCCATACTTTGCTGATGTATTTATACAGGTAGGTATAGCTTAGGTATCGTAAACGTAAAACTGCTATATTACATTTATTATAAAACTTGTACTCATTCCGTACTTGTCATCTTGTAATCGGGATGTAATCTTTATGTATGCCAGGTGATTTTCCATGAAAATAATAGATATATTAATAACCGACATAAACAAACTTTGAACTGATATTAAAGCCACATTATCTTATGACTAAATTGCCATTAATTACTTTTTTTTATTAAAGTGTCTAAAATTTTGGCTTTAAATATTCCCATACATTTATTATGGTCATGTTATTTATTAGGCGAAGTAGTTTCCATATCACTTTAAATTTATCTCTTATAATTTGTTTAGGCACAACAGCAAAAATATTCTGGACTAATTCACACACGGCTGTTTAGTTCCAAAATTTTTTATATACTTTGTTTAAAATTCTAAGCTGTAACGCAGAAAGGTTGGCCTTCCCTGATGTGCGCTGTTCGCGGACTTTCGGAGCTCTTACCAAATCCCATTTTCCAGTTTTTGTTCGCATTTATTCGAAAGCCTTCCCAAAGGAGTTATATTGTGTAACTGAATAAGTGTTTTGGATTCACTCCGCTTTGATTTAAATTTCTGTTTGACTGAGATAAGCTGCCCTAAATACTTATAATATTTAAGTAAATTCGCTTATATGTTTGCGTTTAGAGATCCGGGTAGACCGGACCAAACCCATTATTAACCTACTTTCATTTCCTTTTTCCTCGTGTTGAAAACGTGACTGGTGTAAGTAAATGACTATATATTCGTACATTAGTAGTTTAAAATAGCATTGTTTAGTTAATTTCTAGTACTATACACTGTTATTTATGTCCTATATCATCATCAAGTCCAATGTCCTATATGAACCTATACAGATATTTTAACAGAAAAAAAATTTCAATCTTCCAGTTTTCTTATAACTAGTTTACTGCCATACATGACTTGCGTTTCATTTTTAAACAAATCTAATCTAATCACTGTATTAAAAATATTTCGTACACACAAATAAACCACCTGTGTAACAAACACATACAGAGTTATTCTGACGAGGTACCATAGATCCCAATCTACAATATTGTCATATAAATCTGTCTACACCATTAATAAAATAATGTCTTCACATCCTATGACATTCTAATTTTTACAAAATGTCGCATAGAGTGCTAAAGAGAGGGGTACAGTCTGCTACAAGAAGTGGTTTTCAAAACATGCTTCTGACTAACCATAAACAACGATCGTGTCTATTTATCTGGAGGAACCGGATAACGCGAAAACTACTGGACCATTTTTCAGCTGAAACTTGAAATATAAAAGTAAAATGTACCAAAAATGACACAAATATTATTGAAATTTCAGTTTTTTAAATAAATATTTCATGAGTACCTACTAAAAATAATGCCGGAACCCGTATCTACGTCTTACGCTTTTTTATTTCACTAACCACTTTTCGTGTCGACCGTAATACCCGCAGGTAATCCTTCAAAAGAAGGCTTGCTTGGTTTAACGGATCAAAACTAATATCGCCGTGTAAGGGACATCCCCGTATGTGACGAAAAAGGCTTCTCTGCACGTTGGACTCCGAAACCACTTCCCACTCTCTGGTGTAAATCCCCAGCTTTTTATTCCAAGATGTAGAGCCTCTGGAAATGAAATTGAACGTTGAATTTGATCAACTGTACCAAAGTACAAACGTACGATTTTGATAGTCGTACTCATAGAGTTAGGATCTCTTTGGTGGGCTGCCGCGGCCCCGCGCGCGCCACCAAAGAGATTCGAAACTTCTTGGTCGTGCCTGTCCCGGCTTACAATTAAGTCATACGATAATTTATATGAAGCTGTTACATCAGTTGAATCAATAATTTGTAAAAAAGGGTGCATGTCCATGAGTGTAAATTTTGGGAAACATAAAATCGAACATAACTTTTTTTGCCTTAAAAAATACTGTTGATCTTTTTCTACACACTTTTGTCTATGTCCTTCCTTACATTTCAAAAGATGAAATATATGAAAATGATAACAGTTTAGTGGTGAGGTCCAGGAAGTGGTTAACTCCATAATATCGTCACGTCGTCAGCAAGTACCATTTACTGCAGTTGCTTTTCCCAAGGCGCTCTTGAAAAACGAATATAAAATTCATAAGGCGCGTTTGCTATAAATCTTTGGTGGCAGAACTATGTCTACTTTTATACTATTATTCTGGTACCCCTTTATTTGTTTTGAGTAGTATAATAATTTTCTAATAATTTTCGTTGTGATTTCAGGTATTTACACATTTTCTTTGTTAAACGAGATATACTTAGACAACAAATATTATGTTATACTTCTTTATTAGTTTTCAGCTCAGAAACACTAAGGGCTTCTTTCACCACTTTCTGATATTATTACAGATAGTAATCTGTGTGATAGACTATATAAAATATATAAGATGTAGGCAATCAGATACCTGTGAAACCAAAAAAACAGGCTATCTGTCTGATAACCTGCAGATAGGGTATCTGGGACTTTATCAGCAAGCGGTGTAAGAGGCCCTAAGTCTTAAACTTAATTCTATCTACCGGCAACTGGGTGGGTTTTCTGCCTTTGTCAGCGTCCCGCCGTGTTCGCACTACGCCTGGTCTGGCCCCAGGGAGCGATTCTCGAGTTACAAGGCGTCTCAGTTCGTTCCATCGATTCCTCTTGAAATTACAATTTAACTTAGCTATTTCGTGCTGGGCGAAAAAGGAATTTTCAATTTGAATTGCGTTTGAATAGAATAGAAATGGATAATTATTTAAATGTTGTACAAGAATTACTTAATTTCTAGAATAAACAACGGAATATATTATGCTACTGAAAACAAAATAAAGGCTAGCTACTTTAGATTTTCGATTTTTGAAACATATCCATTATAAATTTTAGTATCAAATACCTTTTTATTGATTTGAATGTTAAAGAATTAGACAAAACAATTTTTATTTTATTTCAGTTGTTTTTTTAAGAAAACTTACCTATGGTTTTTCCTGAAGTGTATAAAATCTGGTGGCCCTTAATTTATGTGCTTACAAATAAGTAAACGAACAAAATAATTCGTAATTTTATAATGAATGTATTGGGAAATAGTACCCCAGTTTACAGGGCGCTTGGTTGGATTCCTCTTACTCATTTTGATGTGTTTTGATTTGCATGATGAGAGAGCCATTTTGTACTGGTTATAATAAATGATAAGCATTCAAAATAACTGTAGAAACTGGATCCAAAGGAGATACGGATGTTAGTAGTATTACCTATGGACTGTTTGAAGTGTCAACGAAACACACCACATTTGGATATTTTTTCGACACATCCAGTGCAAAATATTCCTGTAAAATTCCACAATTTGCTTCATCACTCGGAATAATGGGCGCGGACAGGCTTTCAGCCCTCATCCGAGCCGCCCGCGTGTGAATTGAAGAAACTTGTTTGCCGACGAGCGCTTTTTATGCGGAATTACGGACAGACATACGCACGTTATTATATATGTATGAGTATATGGAGAATAATAAATGAATGGAGAGAATGGAAAATGAGGTATTGTTTGAGATTAAGGGTTGGCGGTTTTTTAAATACGTCTGTAGGGTTAACCGGATACGTTTCAACTTCGGGGTTGTGGTTAACGGTGTTCCGGGGAGTGCTAGATCTGTGCATTTCATAATATATGTTACCTTAAAGTTTTACCA
This sequence comes from Metalampra italica, assembly GCA_949699065.1. Taxonomy (NCBI): domain Eukaryota; kingdom Metazoa; phylum Arthropoda; class Insecta; order Lepidoptera; family Oecophoridae; genus Metalampra; species Metalampra italica. Next base: position 6,037,810 of record OX452987.1, read on the forward strand.
TGCCTAATAATCGTAATGTTCTTTATATTAAATAATTGATAGTTATCGATGGTTTTGTGCAAGTTCTATTCTTTATAATGCAAAACCAGAAATGTCATTAAACCATGTTTCTCCAGAAATGAAATGCACAAGAATTACTATGCGCACTATCGACGTTCTGTATGAGGAAAATTGTTTTGGTAAATTCCCAAGAATTCTTTCTCTTTCTCTGCCAGACTCGAGTCTAAATCCGGCACTGGTTCCAGTTTACATTACAATGTTGACTTTTACATATGACTGTCCGTGTTAATTGAGATTTCGCGGGTCATGTCCGTATGTCATCCGAGCTTTATTTTTGCGGCCGGTGACGGTGACAAAGCCTATGGTCATGGAAATGGGTACGAGTAAAATAATGTGGTTTTTCAGAGAATTTGATGCTTTGTAACACTTGATTATAATTTCCTATAAAGTGTCACGCGGCTTAGCGAGGCTCTTAAACTTTACCTGTGCCTTACGTTCCTAACTAATGATTCATCATCATCAACAGCCTATTAATGTCCCCGCTGCTGGGGCTCAGGCCTACCCACTTCACGAGGGCGTTCGGGCTATAGTCCACCACGCTAGCCCAGTGCGGGTTGGTGGACTTCACATACGCCTAAGAATTTCTTCTTCGGCGTATGCAGGTTTCCTCACGATGTTTTCCTTTACCGTTTGAGAGCAGTCAGTAAATGTACTTAAGTTTCGAGAAAAAAAACCATTGTTACATGACCCAGCTGGGGATCGAACTCCGGACCTTTTGATATGATAGGCCGCGTCTTATGCCCTACGCCACTGACGCTCCTTACTGTGACTAATGATTGTATACCGCGATTACCTACCGCGGCACTGAAAAATATTAATTACACAAAACTAAAACTACACTTATCGTAAATATTTATATTTGAATGTGTAGCTTTTAAGGTGATACGATCATAACCGGTTGGGGCTGATACGCGCAGCGTGGGACGTCCCTCCGCCCGGTGGACCGACGACCTGAAGAAGGTGACCGGAAGCTGGATGCGGAGGGCGGAGGACCGGTTGTAGTGGCGTTCATCGGGGATCGCCTATGTCCAGCATTGAACTTTGAAAGGCTGATATGATGATGTAGGTACACAAATAATTTGCAATTACTACAGTTCATAAAAACTATGTTAGATATTTAGATGATTTTACCATTACCATTTTTTCTGAAGTAGGTACTATGCAAAACCTGTCATTTTTCTCCAGACTTCTAACGTTAATCTGTTTTGAATTGCCGTATACATTGCGTAATAACAATCTCATCACGAATACGATCCATAACGGTTAGATAATGTAACACCTGCTCTAAGGAGTTAGCGAAAAGTTCCACAAACTTCCGCGAACTCGACAAATACCAAGCGTGGCGGAAAACAGATGTTCGCCCACTTTTTTAATGACTTGTTTTAGACAGAAGGAAGATTTAAACGACTTACGATTGCGTAGGAGGGTTTTCGATAACACGCTTCTTGTTTCCCAAGGGAGTGTCATCAGCCTGGGCGACCGACGTCCACTATATTTTAACGACTTGTTCTTAATCCCGTCAATGAAGTAAATATACCTTAAATAGTGAGTCAATAGGCATTACCTTATGCGCACTAACACACATACGTAAATATCCAAAAATGTGTGCTAAAATAATCAACATGATCATACTTGAGTTGATTTCCATCGGAAACTATACCAAAGAGGTAAGTTTAATTTAGTTTTATTTAAGGAACACAAGGTCAGCTAAATTTGGCTTTAATAGTTTGATTTATGAAGACTTAGACAAGAAGGAGATAATTTGAATCACTGCAGACCCACGGCCCCCTTGGCCGCACCACTGGTGGTACCGTGGGTATTTTAATGAGGACAATAACTTGCACAAAACTACTAAAATTGCACAACCTACCTTCTAATTTGCTGTAAATTCTCTACCCAAAGGTTGTCTGGAAGAAATCGCTCTTAGCGATAAGACCGCCTAGATGTACATTACTGTATCTGTTTTTGTTTTTGTCTGTAATTTTTAAACGTGCAATAAAGTGTATTGAATTGAATTGAATTGAACTTGAAAATATAGATAGGTACTTAGTTGAAACTTTAAGTTATAACAACCGACTTTAACTACGTTTAAACTAAGACCAGTTTTAAAAACAACTCAGAATAAGTTTCACTGCATACATGTGTTATACTGGTATTTCATCATCATCATCAACAGCTTATTAATCTCCCCACTGCTGGGGCTCAGGCCTACCCTCTTAACGAGGGCGTTCGGGCTATAGTCCACCACGCTAGCCCAGTGCGGGTTGGTGGACTTCACATGCGCCTAAGAATTTGTTCTTTGCGTATGCAGGTTTCCTCCAATATTTTCCTTCACCGTTTGAGAGCAGTCAGTAAATGTACTTAAGTTTCGAGAAAAAACCCATTGGTACATGGCCCAGCCGGGGATCGAACTCCGGACCTTTCGATATGATAGGCCGCGTCTTATCCCCTACGCCACTGACGCTCTACATACTGGTATTTAATAACATTAACTTGAATTTTCTTCATTTCTTCTTGGCCACGTAGGTACTCGGATTCACACTTCTAAACGAATTACAAGTTAAGTAAGTTTCCTTTCAGAATGCTGATAGAGCACTGCACAACTTGAAGCAAACTAAGAGGATCTTTCACAGAAATACTACAGAACATAACTATACCTGAACATTTAACTTTGGAAGTTCTAAGTTATGTCTGTAATAAATCGCCCAGTTTGTGTGCTAACTTAGGTTTAGGTCGCACGTTCGATCCCACCGGCGAGCGGCGGGATAACTTTCTGAAGTTCTTGTGATCCGGTTAGGAACTAAAGATTGATTGTCCACTTTCAATTTCAATAGTATCTTGAAGTTACTTGCACTTGCAGGGGATACAGAAATAAGTGTGAACCGATGTTAGTACTCTTTAGTAACTACATGTAACTTACCGAAAACTAAGTTATGCTTCAAAATTTTATTCACTAGAGACTTAAAAATCTATGAATGTAGTTTTATATTTCAATCATCAACAGCCTATTAATCTCCCCACTGCTGGGGCTCAGGCCTACCCTCTCAACGAGGCCGTGCGGGCTATAGTCCACCACGCTAGCCCAGTGCGGGTTGGTGGACTTCACATGCGCCTAAGAATTTCTTCTTCGGCGTATGCAGGTTTCCTCACGATGTTTTCCTTCACCGTTTGAGAGCAGTCAGTACATGTACTTAAGTTTCGAGAAAAAACCCATTGGTTCGATCCCCGGCTGGGCCATGTCAGCCGGGGATCGAACCTCGGACCTTTCGATATGATAGGTCGCGTCTTATCCCCGAGGCCACTGACGCTCTTATGTTTAGAGTCGTTTTAAAAGTTATATCCAATGGATTTGTAAGTAATCGTTACATTTTCCGTTTGTGTTACGTTCTTCCGTGATACTATTAACCTACTTACGCAAAATAAAATTACGTGCAACAAAAATTCGGCTCGATTCGCTCAGGCACGCTTCTTTTAAAATCTTAAACGCAATATTTCAAGTTTAAAAAATAAATTATAGTATTCTTTGAATATTTGCTATCTTCAATAGTATGATGAGAGCGTCAGTGGCGTCGGGGAAAAGACGCGGCCTATCATATCGGAAGGTCCGAAGATCGATCCCCTGCTGGGCCATTATCAATTGGTTTTTTCTCGAAACTTAACTACAATTACTGACTGCTCTCAAACGGTGAAGGAAAACATCGTGAGAAAACCTGCATACGCCGAAGAAGAAATTCTTAGACGCGTTTGAAGTCCACCAACCCGCACTGGGCTAGCGTGGTGGACTATAGCCCGAACGCCCTCGTTGAGAGGGCAGGCCTGAGCCCCAGCAGTTGGGACATAGTATGATGGCATAACTTGGGATTACGTTATGCAGCTCTCTCTGTAAACAGATAGGTAGAGAGTCGTCGAATTTTCTGAATATTACCGAGAACAATGTATTATTATAAATAACATTCTTGCTCGATTGCCGACGAGACATTGTAACGTACAGGTGCTAAAACTAAAATGCAATGTCGGTGTATCGTCGTCGAGTCAAGATAGTAACGGTAGCTTTACGATTTTGTAGTAAGTCCCTAAATAAAGTTAAAACAGTACATTGTGTCTAATATTTAGTTTTATGGTTATAATTGTGTACTTACTGTGTACCATAGACTGGAGAGTTCCTTTAAATAACCAAGAAAGAAATCATTTTTTTCATAGTAGACAAAAAGATTTACCTAGTTACGGAAAATTGACTCCAGCTGGTACTGGTTATCTAAATGGTTATACCAATGGAACCAAAACTTCCACGTTCATAACTTGGTTATCTACCAGGGAAAAAAATCCTCGTAGATAACTGGTTATCAAACTTGTTTATCTACGTGGAACAAACCGCTACGCTTTTCTGTGTATTTTTTTCGCAATATTGTATATCAAGGAATGTCCTCAATAGATTAGACAAAAATTAATTACATCCTATATTCATCAACTAATATTTGGAATATTATGAGAAAATAACTTGAGGATCTCTACAAATCCTCTTACTCTTTAACTGGTTTGGCTAACCTAATCGGTAATACGGTTATCGTCACCCGAGCTTCCGTTCGATTAATAGCCAATTACTTTAGCGACCGATCCTCTAACATCTCGCAGTTCAAATAACCTATCGATTTCCTTCAATGGTTTATTTATCTGGTAAAAGCGGAGGCGGGAGAACGATTGCCTTGCGTCTGTGAAGTTGAAGGCTCAAACCTAGGCCAACGAGTCTTTTTAGAATTTAAAGAAGTGCTTAGAATGTTTATCAACTAAGTAGGTATTTACTTATCTTATCGGCAGTGATCAAACTTTTATTTGCTATAGATGAAATATTAAGGCTTATGCGAAGTTCAGTAAACTATTTATCAGGGTTCGGTAACCGGTTAGGATTTCAAACTGGTTTCGAACACAATAATTTCGGTGTACACGAACCATACCAAAAAACCTAACCGAAACCGTTTAGGTCTAATTAACCGTTATCAAAAATGAACAGAAATCATGTTTATTTCGTTCAATGATGGTATGTTTTTAACCGGTTAGGCGTAATAAAATAATCGGTAACCGCCGAGTCTGTAAAGAAGAAACGGCAGGCGCAACAAACTTCTGACTCAATACGAGAAACTAGGTGTTTTCCGAATAAAATATTTAATATTTTCCGGGAAACAAATGAATTCCGTAAATAACGGTGCCCGGTTGTTTTTTATTAAGATCTGTGGTTATTCGAGGCAAATGCGATGCACACCATGGCAACATTAAATATTATCATAAATATTATACTGTGGCGACATGTTGCGACATTATGTCGCGACATCGAGGCCGCATGTTGCCCGTGGTCGTTAACATTTTAATATCGTTGATATCGAATTGCTGTAATAAAATTTATTAAATGAAACGGTTCCCGGAGGCAATTTTGCTAAAACCATGTAGCTTTGATTTTATCCTCATTTTATTTAAAATTAAAAAACATTATTTTTTTAAACAAAATTTTATTTTCATGACTTCGGTAAGTACTTCTACCATAATATTATTAGGGTAGGTAATAATGCTAGAGTCACTTGAAACATCAAAATAAATTAAGAAGATTCTTACTAATTCTTTATGGATTCAGACCCAGCAAAAGTAGAGAACATTCGGAGGAAAATGTTTTCTTGAGAATATAACAATTTTGTGAATTAAAATCACAAGCTTCGCTTTAATTCTTCTAAATTAGACCTTTGCCGACGAGATTTACATTTGAACCCTCTGAAGGCGACGTGGAACCTCATAAAGGTACGTAAATGGATTAAAATGTCTCGTGGCATGTCAAGTTTGTGAACGTGTCAGAGCTTCAGGGATTTAAAGGTATCTTTGAATCTCTGAAGCTCTCTCTCTCTTTGAAAACAAACTCTATCATCTACATACATAATAGATAAATCACTTTGTACAAAAAAAGTGTTTCTGCACAGCAATTTCAGTATAAATAGGACCGTAATCCAAAGCGTTACGATTCATTTCCAACACGTACATAGTGCAGATTTGACCTTCATTGCAATGAAACAAAACACTCACGCTGCACGCGACCGCAGCGCTCGACGTACACAGCACAACTGATTGCAAAACAATGCATAGAGTTTTATTAAAGCACTGTTTTTTCGTGCCACTATTTGGTATCGATATCTGGGTTGTCCTACATAATATTTAAAAGACGAAAGTTTGTAAGGATGTTTGTGACATTTGATGTTTGTTACTCTTTCACGCTGTAAGGGCTGAACGAATTTTGATGAAACTTGGTGCAGTGATAGCTTATATCCCGGAATAACGTATAGGCTACTTTTTACCGCGGTAAACTGTTCCCGTGGGAAAAAAATTATTCCACGCGGGCAAAGCCGCTGGCAACAGTTAGTATAATAATAATATGATCGAAGAAAAAGAAGTAAGAAAATATTGTTGCTATAGAGACCGTACCCCTAAGGAATAAAAACCTAGTTTAGTTGTTAGTAATCTATGATAAGGTAGACTAAGTACCTAAGAATGCACCAGTTTGTGAAACGTCAGAAACATTACAAACAGGCTGCTGGAAGCGAAAGGTTTAAATTAAGTTTTCTTGCCCTGCCCGAGGCATGAAAAGTAGAGAGGAGAGAACATAGAAGGATAGGGCTGGCGAACCTTATAGACTTCGGGATATAAACTTCAAAACCAGAATAATATGAAAAAAGAATCCTACTGGACAAATTTATACAATTTGATCTCGTTCTGTATGTTTTATTTGTGATTTGATTGTCTTATTCTTTTTAATTACCGTAATACAAGAAATCTTAGATTATTAAATAAAAATGTAGAAATATTAATTTAATATTATCATAGTAGGTACTTTCGATAATTTCGAGTTCAAATTAGTGAAGACCTGCTTAGTCAACTTTTAGTTGTTTCATTTTTGTTCCTAACTACAAAGGTAGAATATCTACTTTTGGTTCATAAAATTGGATCTGGAGCGTGAAACTTCACTGGACGTGTGTTGGCCTTCCCTGCCAAAGTACCTTGTTCTCTATTACTTGGCTAAGGTTCAAAGGCTAACTTGGCCAGTACCATGCAGGCCACTTAACAATATTGTAGAAAAGGCCATCAAGACGTAAACACAAGGCCATTCATCTAGTTTTATTTATTGAGTAATTGCTTGAATAAACTTAATTATAATTATTTATTTATCATATGACTATTCACACATTTGGTCATATCATCGAGGTATCGAGTTATTCCAGGTAGGAGTCTGCTGCTTGGTCCCTCCATGGCGCCGCTGTATGGTTAAAATACTATGTTACATAAAAAGAATTATTATTTTTTGTCCATTCTTTCGATTGGCATCATAAAAATAGGGGTGATTTTTTTCACATTTAAGTCGGTGCGATTCCCAGACAAGCAGCAGTAATTCTTAGAAAATCTTTAAATGCAGAATTACAAACTTTTAAAAATAACATAAAATAACTTAAAAATCTATTCACTTACCTAATATTAAGTCTTTATGTGTGTTGCCCGCGACTTCGTCCGCGTGGATTTTGGAAGTAGGTACCTATCTCTGCTATGTACAGACATCGTCTAGTTATAATTTTCCAATGATAAAATGGATCATTCTAAGTATACATTATTCACCATATTTTAAGGTAGGTATACCATACCTTCAGGAACAAACTATGAACACCGTATCCAATTTGGTGAAGACAGATAAAAATTAAAAAAAAATTTTTCACTTCTATTGCTCATAAGACTTCTCATATCAATTTTTATTAAACGTGTGTTTTTTAAAACTGATACAGTATTATGGGCAAAACCAAAACCATAGGAGATACAGGGAAACTGTCTTAGGAACCTTTTGGTATTTTTTCGTGATAACAATTTTGACATAGTATTCGGAGCAGCTGGAGTTCAGGTGGCATGCATGAATAAGTAGTAAGTAAGCACGGTCTGTTTTATAAGAAAACATTTTATTAAATTTGACTAACTTCTGCTGCTGGATTGGATTTTTTTCTTCCGATACAATAAAATGATTCTAACATGAAACTAAGTCGATACGCATTTTAAAAAAAACATCAAAATTATTTTGCACTGGCGTTGTATGAGAAAACATTTTATTGAATTTGACTAATATCTGCAGCTCAGATTTTTTTCTTCCGATATAATGAAATGATCGTTACATGAAACTGAGTCGAACCGCATTAAAATTTTTTTTGTGCAAATTGTCTCATTTTTATGGACAACACACGCTTGACCAAAAAATGTCTATGTCATAAGATACTTTCCCTGCATCTCCTATGGTTTCGGACTTGCCTATACTGTCCCAGTTAAAAAAAACACTGCGTATGTCTATGACATCGTCTTGTTACGTTAAATGATTTATCTGTAAATGACGATAACTTTTTTCGCTGTCATCCGATTTCAATGAAACAAAGCCTATAAGTTGCTCCAGGCTGTGCTTAATCTACCTGTGAAAACCGCAAGAAAATCCGTTCAGTGGTTTCGGAGATTAGCGATTACATACAGACAGACAGAAAGACAAAAAAAATTAAAAAAACTTTTTTGTGTTCTGTTACTCTTTTTTTATCGCCCCACTCATTTTTTTATAAATTTGTTCAAAGTACAGACACGATTTCTACTCCTTTATTATTATAAGTATAGATATAGATGTTTATACCATAATGATAAATAATGTATTCCTAATGGGCGATCTTTAACCTGCCGATGTTTCCGATTACCATGAAGCTAAAATCTTTTTGGTGGGCGCCCGCGCCCGATGCGAAAGCTATTAATTCTCGTACACGCAATACCTGTCACTCCCTACCCTTCGTACGTATACTGCGTACAGAGTGTCCTGAAGCGAATCACGATTTATTTTACACCCATATTAAAGTTTCCATGTACAGTTGGTCACACTTTTATGACGACCCGGACGGGTAGCTGAATGTGGTAACGTATCCCTTCACACACCCACACACATGTTTGTACGCACACACGTACCTACTTATGTTAATGTCTAGTTGTTACTTAAAACTTATAACTTTTTTTTCTCTCACTGTCATAGAAACAATATTCGTTGTTCTTTAATTTTAAGTGTAAACCTGTAATTAGCTTTACAAAATGTTATTTTAACCTTCACTGAAATGTTACCTAACTCTGTATGCTGTTGGTTTTCCAAGTAAAATAAAATAACATAAAAAGTAGCGTACGGTAATCCTCAGATACGCGGGTTCTTTACGATGTTACCTTAGGTGAAAACCACCACCTTTGCCAAAATAATTCATAAAGGACACAACCGTAAAAGAATAAATGAGGTATCTGCAAATGTTGACAAAAGTACTTCCGATATTGCTGGTACTTACCTTTGATGACGCGCCGTTAGAGTTACATACACATAGGTACGAGTATTCAATTCACCCACCATCACTCCCTCTTTGTATTACGTACCCTCCATATATTCCGACGCAGACAAATCGACGTCGCGATGTTACTTGACCTATTTTTAACTCACAAACGGATGAACAGAGCCCTTTGACTCTGTCACTTTGTGTGAAGCTATTAGGTTGATGCTCTTTGGCTTTGACTTCAACATTTATACATATGACAGCGACGGATCTACTGACTGTTTCCTTTTTCGGCTTAACCTTTAGACTTTGGCTGTCAAAATCAAAAAAACTCCGTTGAGTGAGGCTGTCAGTTTTCCAAAATTAACCCTATCTAGACTTAGATAAGTCTAGTATTTAGGCTACATCTAGAGAGTCGATCGGCTCTCTCCACAGTCTGCGGACATTTGACAAGAGATCCTTATAAAGGGCTCTTTAATACTAAGGGTTAACAGGAAAATAACGCGAAAATGTTTTCTCTGACTAGCAATTAAAATTATTCCAGGAGGCCAATATTTTCTGTTAACTTGAACATTATTTAAAACAAATTAGCAAAGTTTAATTACTTTTTGTCTGGTATGCTTTACTGTTTGTTAACTGTGATAGAATTTTATTT